>OU898282.1:102105062-103305062 GCA_918026665.1 Diabrotica balteata
AGAGCAAAGTTTATCGAAACGAGGTGTAATATTTGAAATAGACGTTCTCAGTTCTTTTTCTATATTTAGCTGCGATCTATTTGGTCTTCAAAGCAGCCACCGCAAAAATCCTGTTTCGCAAAGGTAGGATGTTGAAAACGGCAATAGTATACGGAACGCTCTGGTTTTCAGTGCAGAAAACTCATCATTTTTTCCTGCCCAAAATTCAAAGAGCGATTTATTATTAAACTGTTTCTTGATTTCATCATTTGCCGTGAAATCAATGAAGGTTTCTTCTTCGGCAGTAGAGAGCCCTTCCGGAGTAATTTGGAACGGATTCCCAACCCACTCGTAACACGTATTAATTTGTCGTCGGCAAAAAAATATCTTTTAAAATTTTTAGTCAGCATCGCTAAATCATTTTCAATGGTTACAAAAACAACTTTCACATGTTGTTCTTCAACCTTGTAAGTTTTAATACATTCATCCACATTGGCAAACATTTCTAGGTTTTTTTGCTTTAAATTTCTGCTCCACAATTCCAATTTTTTACAAAAACCAATAACTTTATCACTCGTATTCAATATATGTGTATTGGCTCCTTGAAGCTGAATGTTCAAAATATTGAGTTTCTCGAATATGTCAACCAAGTAGCTCAATTTCATCAACAATAAACTATCTCGAAACATCTCGGCTTCCGGTCTATTTTCTTCTTCTAGAAAAATAGCGATTTCATGTCTTAATTCAAAAACTCGTTGTAAAAATGTCCCACGTGATAGCCATCTTGCCTCACAATAAAATAATATTGATGAATGTAATGCACCCTACAAAGTTCAGAAAAGATTCTGGTTGTCAAAGGTCTCATTTTTATGTAATTAACTACTTTTATAACCGTTGTTAGCACAATATTCAGGCCAGGAGACATTTCTTTGGAAGTCAGAGCTTCTCTGTGGATCATACAGTGTGTCCATGTAGACATTGGAGACTTTTGTTTCACAAGCGCTTGTAGACTATGAAATTTTCCGGACATTGCACGAGCACCATCTTTGCATATTTTCTTCCACTATTCTTCCACTCTATTTTTGCTTCATTTATATAATCGTTTAAGATAGTAAATAATGCGATCGACGTTGCTTTCAGTTCTATTGGTTTGCAAAAAATGATACCTACATCACAAAATCGAACGTAGGCAATAAAATGAGCATCTTTATTGCTATCTGTTGCCTCATCAAGCTGAATCGAAAACAGCTTGTCACGCAACTTCCCGAGTAGCTGATCCTGTACATCTTGAGCTATATCACAAATTCGACGGGCAACAGTATCATTTGATAGAGGTATAAACTCCAATTTTTTGGCAAAATTATCTCCAAACATATTTCTACAATTTGAATTACAGCTGGCAAAATAAGCTCTTCACCAATAGTGTGAGGCTTTTTACATCTAGCTATTTGATGGGAGGTTTTATAAGAGGCAAGTAAATCTTTTTCATTCAAAGTCAAAGTTTTTTTTATAACTGATTTTTGTTTTTCATGTGATTTTAATTTTAACTCGAAGAATTCTCGGGGTTAATTAATGCACTTACTATATGAAGCGTTTCCAAATATCTTTTAAGTTTATTTGGTTTCATGCTGTTGGCTGCTAAAATTTTTGAGCAAATGATACATAGGGGCCGTTCTTCTTCATTTACTTCAGTAAATGTAAACCCAAAATTTAAGTAATCTTGAGAATATTTTCTTGATTTTATTTTTGGAATCAGTCTCGCCTGTACACTTGTTGATGCTTCATTAGTATCGAATGCTCGCTTACGCCTAGTTAAAAATTTATCCATGATTTTGTATAAATTTAAGTATATTTACCTACTGCTTGGAATATTTTAATACCGTGAACTGCAATTATTACACGCAAACTGCAACATAAACAATCACAATAAATTTAACAGGTGCAGAAGGACTGACTAGACTGACTAAACTGACTCGACTAAGGTCGACTGGGTCTGAGGAGGAGATAGGAGAACTCGGAACTTCTTGCGAAGAGAGACGATCGGTTTTGAATTGGTCTTGCCACATATCAATAAACTTACTTATTCTCGGTAATTTGGTAATTAAGGTTTTACTGTAAGTTCAGTGCAAGGGCGTATCCAGAGAGACTGGCTAAAAAATTTAACAAATAAATATACTTTAATAACGATAACGTTTGATTGTCTTTATGGCGGTGAAAATAATTATATAAAATTGGGTCGCAACTAGTAAAAGGTTGAGAAACGCTGTCTAACCTCTTCTTTAAACGAACGTTATAAAATACTTCGTTTTTTCTATTAAGTTTTTTATATAACATTTGTCTGTAAGAGCTTGTCTCCGCTATTTCAATTTTTATTTTAAATCCCCTCCAGAATTTCCTACCAGCACTACATAATCAACATACATTAAGCAGCAGGAAATGTTACCATGTAGTTTCTGTAAAAAAGGACTAAGTTCTGTATCTTGATGCAATCCTACGTTCACAGTAAATATATCAGTCCACTACACATTTGGTAACGCTTACTATGAAATTATAATCGCCCACCTCTACATGAGTAATTTAATCTTTGGGTTTTGTGGTTTTACCTTGACCTTTATACTTCTTTTATTTGAGTACATTGGACTACAAACACAAACATCTTTTCTTTTCTGTGAATCACATAGAATATTTGAATATTTTTATTTTTTTAAATAACAGAAAAAAATGCAGTATTCAATGTAGAATATAATAATGTAGAATAATACAATGTAAAATATTCTCTTAAAATATCTTGTCACCTTTATACGTATATTGAATATAACTTTTGTCTTAAATTATCCCCTGGGATATTACCCAATAAAGGAAGAAGAAGAAGAACTTTTGTTTTTTTATTCTTCCTGTTTATTGGTTAAACACACCTTGCAAATTTGCAAGAACAAAAACTAACTAGCATACCACAATATCAAGACCTAAATTGAATTCATTACAAGAAGTGAAAAAGTACCTAACCTTAATTAAATTTCAAAAAATAATTATTCAGTTTGTTTATATTTAATTAAAATATAGGGAAACAAATATGAGGATTACTGACATCCTTTTTTCCAGAGTTGGAAAATGGTCAAAACAATTTTCAAATCTACCAGACAGGTATATAAAAAGAGCAATGGAGCAAGTTTATTGGAGGAATCCTAAAGGAATTCAGTACAAACCACATGCAATAGTACAAAGAAAAAAGTATAACTTTACAGTTCATAGACCATGGACTCTTCAATTTAGACAAGATAATGCTTCAGGAACAATGCATAAGAAAGTTTGGGTAGAACCCATAAAAGAATGGAGCCATTTTCGAGGAGACAGGGTTGAAATTTTAGTAGGTAAGTAGAGTATATGGAAATTAATTATAATTATATTTACATTAAAAACTCTAAACTGTTAACTTTAACATCAAGTGTTTTTCGTCTCTGCCATTTCTAACATCCTTTTTGCCCTCACTGTGTCAGATCGTGTTTCTGCCAGGTATGTCATTATTGGTCTGATGACTTGTAACTTCTGCCTTTCATTTCTTTCCTATATTTTTACTTATCCATATTGTTTCATTCAGGCAGCCACTTCCATTTGAGTTTCGAGCTTTCTATAGCTATATAATGTGATGCCTAGATATTTAAGCTCCATCACTTGTTCTATTATCTGATCTTCCAGTTCCAATTTACATCTTAGTAAATTTGCTGTTGTAACCATGCATTTTGTCTTTTTTGGGGAAATTAACCTGTTAAATTTTCTGGCAGTTGTATTAAATTGGTGCAGCATATGTTGTAAATCATCTTCACTTTGAGAAAGTAGTATTGCGTCATCTGTATAGCAGATTATTTAAAGTTGTTTTCCTCCCTTTTCATATCCTTTTTTACATTTTTTATTATTTTATCCATAATCAGGTTGGACAATAGAGGACTTACGGAATCTCCCTGTCTTATCCCATTGTCAGCTTCAATAGGGTTAGTTAGTTCTTTTGCTAGTTTTACTTTTATTGTGTTGTTTTGGATCAAATCCAGGTATGTGAAAATTGCAAAAACAAGGGTGGAGTAAGTATATGTCTTCTGTATAATTAATAATACCTGTGTGGAATCTACAGTTTGTGTGGTGAGACAGTTGAGGGATTGATTCAACAATGTCCAGCTACAAATGTTTACTGGTTAGGTGATTACAATCTGCTGAAGGTGTGATGCAATGATGAGTATTGGACAGTAGTCCAGTGTCCAGCAGGTGATCCAGCAATTGATGTGTCTGAATGTTTTAGTTATAATAGAATTTTTCAGCATAATAACATACCAACCGATCACAATATATTTTTAGGTTTACTTAGTTTTTTCCAATTCTAGAGGTTGTGTTGTAATTAAGGCCATTGACCCTCATATGAATTTCGATTTGCATCATATTGGTTATGATTTTAGTATACCTAACTACTTTAAAAGAACCTGAGTCTAGAAATCTTGTATATAATGAGTGTTACTCTGATTGTACAAATGGCAATTATATGGATTTAAATATTTATTTATCATCTATTGATTAGGTAAAATGTCTAGGCAATATTGGCATAAATGATACAGTTGGGTTGTTCTACAAGTTTCTATTTATTGGAATAGCCTATTTTATCTCTTAAAAAAATACCACACTTCTACTTTTCCAATGGTTTTCATCGGACTTATGCAAATTAACTATAGCTAAAAAACGGGCGCATTTGCTTACAAGACAGAGCAATCTATTGACAACTACGTAAAATTTTCTCAGTTCCAGTTAGAATGTAATATACTTTCAGATATCTGTTTTTCTAATTACATGAAAGGTTTGGATGCAAAACTAATGTAGAATTCTAAGACATTCTGGAAGTATATAAATGATAAACAGTCCAACCTTAATCTCCTAGCTCAATGTTTTATGGCAATCAAAGTACTATGGACAGACAAGAGAGGGCAAATTTGTTGAAGTTATTTTTTCAATCTGTGTATACTGAAAATCAAAACTTTTTAAAGTATGCATGTTATAAGTGATTCCTAAGCGAGTAAGAAGAGGAATGGAGTCTCTCAGCCGTATTCACCAAACATTCCTAAACCATCACCTAACTAGGTATTGCTTAACGTTAGGCAATACCTAGTACATTATTTGATATTCACCAACAAAAGCGTTGCTTAACTAGGAAACACTTTGTTAGGAAGTAGTAAATCTGGCAACATTATATATTTTGTGCGTAATGCCAACAGAATTTCGGAGAATAACGAAAAACCTAACTAAATTATGGTAAAAGGTGGCCAAATACCTTACTTCTGGCAGGAAAAGAAGAAATTATTTGTAGTTTCTAACCGCAAATAAAAAAATTTTCAATTTGTTGTAAAATCAACAATGCTGTAGTTTTTTTAATTGTAAAACGTCAAAAAAAATCCAGATTATCGTATTATTCAAATAAATTTTTTCGCCGTTTTAGAATTCGCGGACGTCTTGCATCCTCAGAATTATCATCCAAATTGTCCAACATTTCTAACAATTCAATTGCTTCCATAATAAAATAAAAAACAATGATTATACTGTATAATTGAATTATAATAATTTATACACCACACAAAAAACTTTTAGGTTACCTATATGAATAACTGTCAATTAGTTGGTAAAGAAACGCCTAAACTGTTAGGAAGCGAAATATCGGTTGCCTAAATGTTAGGAAATTCTTAACGATATAAGAGATTCTTAAGGGTTGGTGAATACCAAATTAGTATTAGGTGATACTTATCCTCTCTTAGGAAACGCTTAAATTTTAAAAATTGTTGGTGAATACGGCTGTCTATTTGCTAACATTATGTCATCATTTTGAAACCAGTCTTTTAATATCACCTTCAAATTCAGCATTGGGAATTGCAACATCAACATAATTTTTACATGAATCTGAAAAGTATGGTCCAATATTGTTAGTGTATATCCACCCAGAGCTACAAAAAATGTTGGTTTTCGTAAATATCTGTCTTTATGTATTGAGGAAGACTGTTTTAGATTTTGAAACTTACGCTCACACTTAAAAATAATGCACATACACATGCTCACAATATCATATCCATGTGAATACACTTCCCTTTATACTTAGGCACACTTACACACTACTAATAAGAACATTATAACGTTAACCCACACACAAACACCACAACTTTGACGGCCTTTAGCATCCCCAAGTGTTGGTTTTTAGGTCTCATGTCCATGAAGACTTTTGTTCGACACATCAAATACTACAATATGACAAAGTTTAGGCAGTTTTAACCAAGGGCATTTTTCCATAAGTTTAGTGCGGGGTGTTTTAAGCCCACAAAGAGCTTATTTTACATCTTAAAATCAGAATGGTCTGTCTGTTATTCAGAATAATTCTAATTTCTAAATAACTCACTTTTTTAATGAATATCCTTACCAGTTTATCTAATTCTATCTAATTAGCCTTCTTTGGTCCACCTGTCTTCTTTTTGTCTTATATTGTGTCCAGCAAATCTCCATTTCAATTTTGCAACTTCTTGTCTAACATCCCTCACTTTTGTTTTCTCTCTTATCCACTCTTTTCTCTTTTTATCCATTAGTCTTATGTGCAACATTTGTCTTTCTATTGCTCTTTGGGTTTTCATGATTTTGTCCTTATTGTATTTTGTAAATGTCCACATTTGGGAACCATAAGTAAGAACAGGGAGTATGCATTGATTGTATACTTTGGTCTTAAGATGCTGTGGATATCTTTTGTTTTTAAGAATGTAAGAATTTACAAAAAATTATTTTTCAGATAATTATACTGAAAATAATCAAGGCACCGATTACTAAGTACTACAATAATTCTGATAATACCCAAGCTTTTGTTTCAGTTTCCAATCAAAACCATCCTCAGATCATAGGAACCTTTCGACAGATATTCTTCTTCTTCCTAGAGTGCTGTCTCCCTAAGGAGGTTGGCAATCGTAATGGCTATTTTTATTTTAGAACTTGCTGCTCTAAACAAATCAATTGATCTGCATTGATACCAATCACGTAGATTCTTTGACCATGAGTTCTGCTTTCGGCCAACAGATCTTCTTCCTTGAATCTTTCCCTGTATTATTAGTCTCAAAATTTCATATTTTGGTCCCTTCATCACATGGACTAGGTATTCCAGTTTTCTGGTTTGTATAGTGGTGATTTAGTTCTGTTTCTTTACCAACCCTCTCCAGTACTTCTTTATTTGTAATTCTATCAGTCCATGATATTTTCAATACTCAGTGATATAACCAGAGTTCGAAGGCCTTGATTCCTTTTAAATTACATTTTTTTAATGTCCAAGTCTTAGCAATAATAATGAAAATATATAACAGCGAATGGTACGTAGTCTGATCTCCACATTTAGATTTTTGCACATTAGGAGTGGCTTCATTTGAATAAATGCTGATCTGGCAATCTCTATTCGTCCTTAGTGTGATTATTGGTTTGATTGATCAAAGTTCCCAAATACTGATATTTTTTTACTTGTTCTATCACGTTATCATTGATTGTCAATGGTAACGTGATAGAACGCGACAGATATTGTGGAATGTGAATATCCAAGAACAAATTTACAAACTTAATTTAGATGCCAACTTCGATCCGAATCCTAATTTCCTTGAACAAGTATTCCTGTAAGCCAATTTCATACAATGACTTCTAAAAAATTTATTACCTTAATGACACCAATATTTTTCCACTTTTAATTGATATGGGTATTAGAATTACTGTTTTTAATGAAAACACGGCGCAAAATTATTCTAATAGATTACTGAGAAAGTTACTATTCAAGCTATTACCAATGAGAAACAGCTAATTATAGAATCTGTCATTCCTTTTACTCAAGGTTATCCTTACAAAGTTTAATTTCAATGGCTTAATAAGGTTAGACTTCCTAAATTATTATGCAGACAATCTTAAAACCAGACCCAGACCAGACCATACTTTAAAACCTTTACCTTGCACAAAGTGGTATAAAATAATACACTAAAATGAGGGTAAAAATTGTTTGCAATCAGGCTTGTCAGGTTTCAACCATGGTTTTTTATTGTATTTTTTTTCTCTATGTTGATATTATCCTAATAATGAAAACTACAGCTAAACAAACTACAAATACAAATTTAATGATTCAATTTTTATATTAATGTATTTTAAGTTATTCTATTAATTAAAACAATATAATTTTATCCTATATTTATAGTAATATGTATTTAAATTTTTCTTCATTTTGTTATCTGAATAAAAATATACTAATTCAGGACCGGTCCTGATGGAGATCCCTTTTAAATATTTCTATTGTATTTTATTATTATTCAGCAAGGTGGTCCCCCATAGCATCGTTCACTGTCAGTGTTGGTGCGGCGATCAATTGGCTCAGGGATTCCCAAGTTGATCTTCTGTGATTCCAGCATAATAGTTTATGGTTTTGACTTGGCACTTAGTACTTATTTTAGTTATTTTACTATTTTTATAAACGCTTGTGTAGTAATTATTAAATTGGAAAGAAGAGAAAATGTCAGGTTTAAGTGGATGAAGACAAGACTTAGTATGGAATTCCTTTGAAAGTATTAAACTTAGCAGCAGAAAAGGTGAAGGAGCAAAGTGTAAAAAGAGGTGGGATAACTTTAGAGGGTCACTTATCAAAAAGGAAGAAGCACTTAATCAAATGTTCTTCTGGAAATAATGATAATGAGGATGTCATTGAAGGTAAGAAAAATCTTTAAATTGCACTGTATTTTCATACTTTCTTCCTGTACTATTTAAATGACCATTATTAAATTAACATGGCACATTAATACTTAACAATATCATCTTTTTACATTTTTATACACGAACCGTTGTATTATCTAGCTTTTATATTGGCCTATTTCTTCACTTGGTACAAATTTTGAACAATGTCACAGTTATTTAAAATTTAACTTGTGATGTGATCACAAGAATTTTGATTAGTTACTGTTAAACTGGGAATAAGCCACAATTAAAGATAAAAATACGTTTATTGACGTTTCAATTTCCACTTCGGAAATCGTTCTCAAAATACAAACAGTAAATTAAACAAATTTTTTTTCCTTCATTTTTAACATTTAAGATGACAAGCATGACAAGAAGAAATAAAACAAAGATCTTGTTTTTTAATACCATATTTATAAATTTATAATTGAGTATTAATTGTTTCTATTG
Source organism: Diabrotica balteata (assembly GCA_918026665.1). Lineage (NCBI taxonomy): Eukaryota > Metazoa > Arthropoda > Insecta > Coleoptera > Chrysomelidae > Diabrotica > Diabrotica balteata. The sequence goes on from OU898282.1 coordinate 102,114,249, forward strand.
TTCGTCCCCATTTTTGTGTATTATGTTTTTGCGAATCTATTAAATAAGTTTTTATAAAAGTATAAGGAACTAGAAGCTTCTCATGCCTTATTTTTTGTTTCTTTAAGCCCTATTAAAAACTTCTTTGTTTCGTAAAAAAATATTTCTTGTTTCCAGATACTCAAGAAACTGTGACTTCTAATGGGACTAAACGATAGTGCAGGCACTGAAGACAGAGATGCAATGATGTCCACCAAATACTTCTTCTAATTCCCTATCATCTCAACTAGTAGCTCAAAATCGAAAAAGATGCAAAACTGAAAGTTCTGTAGAATCCTTTCTTATCAAAAAAGTACAAACCAAAAGGAGGTTCTAGACAGGCAAATAGCACGTTATACATTTTCTACAAATTCGCCATTTAAACATGTTGATCGTCCACAGTTTATTCGTTTCATAGAAGAATTTCGACCTGGTTACAAGCCACCTAGTCGAAGAGATATAAGCGTACACTTGTTTGAAATATTTATGATGAAGAACTGCAAAAATTTCGCGATTTTATACCAAATGAAGTTGTTTGCTTAGGTTTTGATGGTTGGTCGAATGTCCATAACGATCCTATAGTGTGTTTTACAGTTACCACAAACCTGGTAAAGTTCATTTATGGGAAACTTTTGATACGTCAGGCTATGCTCAGACTGCAGATTACCTTGATTCAATTACACATATGATAGCATTAAAAAGTGTGAGGGCGAATTAAAATGCAAAGTTTGCTCAGTAGTTACAAATAATGTTGCTAAGTAAAAAAAACTCGTTTCCTACTAGAGAAGCGGTTAGATCTTGATATTATTACATACGGCTGTTCTGCGCATATTTTAAACCTTCTGGCTAACGACTGCCAATCATCCAATACCAATATTACTAAACACGTAGTTAGTATTGTTAAATACTTTCGTAATAATCATTTTGCAAATGCATGTTACCGCAAATCTTTAAATTAAATGTTCCCATTGAAGTTCGATGGAATACAATGTGCGATTGTCTGGAATCTTATATTAAAGGTTGGTCAACATTTCTTAAAATTTGTGAAGAAAATAGGCAGACCATAGACAAAGATATATAGGCTAAAGTAGGGAATTAAAAGAAGTGAAGAAGTGTTGCTTTTACTACTTAAACCATTTCTGTACCACTTGATACAGTACAAAGTAATACATCTACAATTAGTGATTTTGTACGTGTATTGACGGAGCTTGAAAACAAGTTTAGAAATATTGGCACAGAAGTGTATAAGAAAATTCGAAAGTCAATATGAAATGGCAACGACAGAAAGAAAAGTATCCCAAAATTGACGTTTTACCAATAATTGTAAAGTTTCAGTCAAAAAGTGTACCTTTTCAAAAACATTTTTTTTTAAACAGTGTCACTTCAAAAGTGACACCGATTGAGTGGTGTAAAAGCTATAAAAATGTTGACACTAACATCATTAATGTTAATAAACAACTTCACACAGCCAAAGCGTTTTCAGCTGGCGTTGAAGAATTTTTTCTTCCTTTGGGCTAGTGTAGTCGAAACTTAGAAACGGGTTGGGTACAGCAAAAGCCTCCAAATTGGTTGTTTTATTTAGTGTTTAATACATCTGCTTAAAATGAAGATAAATCATATTTTTGTGTTTTTAATCTTAATTATTTTGAGTATTTTTACGTTTGATGTTTTTTTTGTTATATTAATTGTTTTATGTAAATAAAAATAAAAGTTGTCTTAATCATTGTTTATTACTATTATTTTATAAATATTTCATTCATTTAATCAAGTATTTAGACTTTTAATACTTTGTATCAAATAAACCAGATTTAAACCAATAAACCTGTTTTTTTTGGAATTTTAAAAAAATTTGGTGTTTGCCAACCCTGTTTGCAATGAAAAGTATTAATCTGAATTACAAAATTGACTAATTCTAATCATTGTGTGCTAGACCTATAAAGCAAATAAATAAAAATACTTTTTATTTTTTAGGAAAAGATAAAGGAAAGCAAGGAATTATAAAAGAAATAATACAAGAAAGAAATTGGGTAATAGTTGAAGGCCTGAATTGTGAATTAAAACAAATTGGCGATGACAAAGAATTCCAAGGTGTATGGGTAAAATCAGAAAAACCACTACTGGTGACATCTGAAATAGTTTTAGTGGACCCTTCAGATCTAACTCCAACCACCATTGAATGGAGATACACAGACGAGGGAGAACGAGTAAGAGTTTCAACAAGAACTGGCCGTATTATACCAATGCCTCCTTCTATGGAAGAGACATATGATTATAAATCAAAAGCCACATATAAAGAACAGCCGAAGGATACAGTCGCTGATGTTGCCAGTGAAATTACATTTAAGCCGGAATTAAAGACATTCGAAATGGATATTATGGAGAAAATGGGTATAAAAGAGGACAGAATTCCACCAAAATCGTATTGGTATTAATTAAATCATTAATTTATAAATATATAAATATGTTAACTTTTTTGTTTTAATAAACGTAATTTTTGCTACGTTACTCTTTATTATATAGTAATATACAATTAGGAGGTACAATTTACACAAGAAATATATTTGATAACGCGTACAAAAACCGAAACAAAAAAAAGTACAAAGATCCGAAAATTTGGGAGGATACGACTACTTTTACAACCGATTTAAAAAAAGAACAAGTAGTACCAATTTTAATCAAGAGAAGTCAGAAATATATTCCAACCAGTGGCGCATCCATAATTTGTCTGTGGTTTTAACCCTTTTAATAGGGTACCTCCATTTTGAGTCCCTGAAATTTGGGTTTTAATTTAATTTAAAGTACTAAAGATAGCAGTGCCAAAGATTCAGGTATCTATTATCCTGCCTACCAACTAAAACCACCGTCTCTTGTGCGCACTTGACTGTCGCACGTTCCGTACTCCGAAAGTGGTGTGGCCACTGTAAGGATGACGACATTTTTGGAACACTCCCTTCTCTTATCTAGAACTTATCTATTGTTCTGAAGGTATTTTTTTGTGGCATTTTGAAGTAATTACTATTTTAATGGGATTAAACCACAATTGAATGTTAAAACAAGTTTATTGACGTTTGACATTAATCCAACTTGTAAAACAATACATTTGGAGACGTCTATCGCCGTATTCCTGTTCTCCTCCGCCAAATAATTCATTTCAACTGCCAACGATCTTCTCTTCAGGTCTGTATTAATTGTCCATACTTCAGAGCGATAACAAAGAACTGATTCAACCATGGTTTGCCATATTCTTTTTTTGTTTCTTTTGGAAATGTTGCGAACCCACCATAAGGAGTTCAGAAATCCTACAATTTTACGTTTCTGATTAATTTGGTGTTTAATTTCAGTTTCTCACAAGCCGTTTTTATCAATGAGTTCACCTAAATATTAAAATTTTTCCACTTGTTTGATTTCCACGTCCTCGTCTATCAACACTTCACACCTTGCATCTGAATTGATAACTAAATATTCTGTTTTCTTCAGAGGAACACAATCTGTGATAGTCCACAAGGCCGCCGCAGATACAGTCCTGAAGGCGCATGCTACTCGTAATAGACTCGTTCTGTCTACTTTTGTCATAAGCCTAATAGATATCTATATCTAAATATAATGAAAAATATTATTAATTATTGTGTATTTATACAATAATTATTGTGTTCTACATATTTAAAGTGGTAATTTAATTATTCAATTAGCGTTTTGGAATTTTTGTATTCTGTGTGAAAGACAAGTTACATTTTCCTACCATTCTTTATTACTTTTATTCCATGGGGGGGGGGGGATGGTGGTTAATCCCCAAAACCCCCCCTGGGTGCACCACAGATCCCAACTTAAGAAGCTGCCTACGTACGAACATAAAATGAATCTCATGACTTCATATTATGGCTACAAAGTAACAATGCTTGGAATATATGAAGTGTGGAATACCAAGAGGGATTATGGGAGAACTTCTAGATATAGAGGGAGAAAAAACCCAATATTTTGTTTATGAGATACTATGTACTAACTGTGAAGGTGTCATTGGGCAAACCAGTCAACTGTTTTAATCCAGAATTCATTCTCACAAATATGACAAGAACAAGATCACTGCGCCCACTCAGAACGTAGGAAATTACTAGGCTGGTTTCACATATCGACAGTTTATCAGGTTGAACCCTGGGACAAATTTTAGAAAAAACACGAATATGGCATAGACACTTCTCCTGTATTTATAGACTACAAAGCAGCCTACGACTCTGTCAAGAGAAATGTTCAAAGCAATGAAAGAACTAGAAGTACCAAATCAATTGGTACATTTAACAAAAATAACTCGAAAAAGTTAAAGAGTACAGATCCAGGGGAACTGTCTGAACCTTTTAAAACAAATAACGGGCTACGCCAAGGAGACCTTCTCTCCTGTATACCGGTCAACCTGGCTCTGGAAAAAGTAATATGTATGTCACAAATTACAACCAACTGTTCGATATATAACAAATCCTTGCATATGCTGATGATATCAATGTTGCTGGGAGAAAAGAAAATAAGTACGCAATCTCCTTAAATCCTCAATTATATCAAGAAATACAAAGGTAAAACTCTTCAAAATAATAACACACCCAGTCCAATCATATGGTTCAGAGACCTAGACTCTAACAAAAAGTAATGAAAACATGTTAGGATGTTTAGGAAGACAAGTACTAACGCGAAGACTATGTCTGAACGTGTAAAGGTCGTTCTGTGTTGAGAATCGTTCTTCTTCTTCTTCTAGTTTCATGACCGTTATCGATCGTTGGATATCATGTTGGCTACCATATTCGCTATCGTGACTTTATTGACAGCAGCTTCAAATAACGATGTAGTTGATTTTCTATACCAATGCCTTAGATTTTTCAGCCATGATGTTCTTCTGTTACCAGGACCACGATTACCTTGGATCTTTCCCTGAATGATAAGATGTAAAAGATCAAATTGTTCAGGGTGTCTCATAACGTGACCGAAGTATTCCAGCTTGCCTTTCTTTATTATACTGACCAGTTGTGTTGTTTGGTTCAGTTGTCTAAGGACCTCCTCATTTCTAACTCTGTCGACCCAGCTTATTTTCAGCAGTTGTCTGTATACCCACATCTCAAAGGCTGTCAAGCGGTTAAGGATAGCCTCATAGAGTCCACGCTTACACTCCATACAGCAGGACAGGAAAAATGTAGCAAGATGTCTACTCGGGATTGTTCTATTCGGCTTTTAATTTCTGCGGTTGGATACCAGCCCTAATTTGTATTACTGCCGAGATACACAAGTTTCTCTACTCTGTCCAGTATGGCATCTCCGACTTTTATATCGTCATCCTGTATATAATTTTGTTTGCTAACTATCATATATTTAGTTTTCTTAACGTTGAGTTTTAATCAATACTGATCATAAGTCTGTTTTATTTTGTTCATTAGATTTTCAAGGTTTTCTCCACAATTAGCAGGCACTATGGTATCGTCGGCATATCTAATATTGTTGACGGTTACTCCATTCACAATAATACCTTCGGTTGTCTCCAATAAGGCTTCCTTAAATATTTCCTCTGAATATAAGTTAAAAAGTAAAGGCGACAATATGCAGCATTGTCTCACTCCTCTTTTTATATTTATTTCATCCGACAGTTCTTGTTCAACCTTTATTCTTGCCACTTGATGCCAGTATAGATTTGTAATTATTCGTAGATCTTTATCGTCCAATCCAGCTATTTCCAACATTTCTAGCATTTTGTTATGTCGGACTTTGTCAAAAACCTTTTTCAAAATCGATTGCACAAATGTACATACTTTGTACATCTCTGTACTAGCACCTGTATACTAAACAAGGCCTCTCTTGTACCCAAGCCACTCCTAAACCCAAATTGAGAATTGCTAATTCTGTCACCTAACAGCGTGTAAATTCTGCTGTGTATTACTCGCAGGAAGATCTTCACAACGTGACTCATCAGACTTATTGTCCGATAATCACCGCACGTCTTTGGACGATGTTTCTTAGGTATTGTGTCAAATGACTTTAACAAATTAGTTGGTAATATCCCAGTGTCATAAATTCTGTTAAAGAGATTACACAGAGCTTTAATTCCATTTTCTCCCAAAAACTTTGGTACTTCAGCACTTACGTCATCGGAACCAAGTGCATTTCCATTTTTTGCTATTTGTATTGAACGTGTAACCTCACTTTCTCTTATAGATGAACCTGATATATCAATCGGTGTATACTGTTCTACTCTCTCATCTTCAAATAATTCAGAAATGTAGTTTTCCTATTCTTTTAACTGCTCATTGATGCCTAATATTCTGTGTCCGTTTCTGTCTTCTAAACTTTATGATACTTGTTTCCGTTTGTTTCCAGAGGACCTCTTTTAATTTCATGTGCAGATGAAATGTGTCATGTTTCTTTTCATATTGTTCAATTTCATTACATTCTTTTACTATGAAATTGTGTTTTCGCGTGTTTTATGTTCTGCCTGATTATTGCGTGGATCCTCTCGTATTCGTTTTTATCTGTATTTCTGACTTATCTTCTTTGATCCATAAGTCTCAGTATTTCTTCTGTCATCCACTCTTGTTTTTTTCTTGCTTTTAGCGCACTCAATTTTGTTTCTTAAACAGTCTTCAAGATGTCTTTAATTCTCGTCCAGTTTTCCTCAGTACTTTCCTCTTTGCTTGATGTTAACTTCATTTTTTGTTCTAATATACTAGTTATTTCTTGTTTTACAGTATCATTTAACATCTTTTCTCTATCAATGGTAACTGTTTGCTTATTCGTCCTTGCAACTCTTTTTAATCTCAGTCTTATTTTTCCTACTAAAATATTGTGATCTGTTGGTACATCTACGCCTGGATATGTTTTTACTGCTAATACTGCATTTTTGTATCTCTTATTTATACATATGAAGTCTATTTGGTTACGAATAACTCGTTCATGTGTATCTGCTGGTGATTTCCAGGTGTAAAGACGACGTTTTGGAAGTTTGAAAATTGTGTTTGTTATTACTAATTGCTTTTCTACACAAAAAGATGACAACTTATCGCCTCTTTCATTTCGTATTCCCAGACCATATTTTCCTATATCTTCCTGTTCACCTTCACCAATCTTTGCATTAAAATCTCACATGATAATATTCAGATCGTGTTTCTTTGTAGGTGCTAATACTTTTTTTAAATCATGATAGAATTTTTCAATCTCTTCTTGTTCATAGTCTTGTGTTGGTGCATATAATTGTAATATGTTTATAATGATTGTTGTTGATTGAATTTGTATCATCAGTATCCTGTCTGAGAATAGGACGACGTTTTTTACAGCTTTATCTGTTTCCTTCGATACAATTATTGCTACACCATTTTTGTGTTTTGAGCTGTCTTCTCCTGAATAGTATACAATGTGATCATCTACAGCTACTTTTCCAGACCCTGGCCATCTCATTTCACTTATTCCAAGGATACTTATATTTAGAAGCTTCATTTCTTTAATGGTGTTGTGAATTTTTTCTGGTTCGTACATGCTTCTTACATTCCATGTACCTATTTTTCTTTCTTTAGAAAATGTGTTGATGTTTCTAGCTGATCGGGAGATTCTTAGCACACCTGCTCCAAATAAAGAGTTAAAAAGCGTATATATGACAAATGGCAAGCTAATTAGAACACAACTCAGAGTCACTTACAAGATCTAGAATACAACCAGTCATACCTTTCTTACAACTACCACCAATGCCTAGAAGACACAAGGTTATTCTAAGAAGATTAAGAATTGGACATACTCGTCTTACACATGGCATCTACTGATTCACCTGCATGCAGACATTGAAGCAGTGCCTTAACCGTCAAGCATATCCTTAAAGAATGTCCACATCTTTCTACTAAAAGAAAACAACACCAGTTGGGAGGCAATATACAAGAAATGTTGAGTGAAATTGAAAAATTTGCAAGCCTGTCTAAATATTTAAAAGACATTCAAGTGCTTTATAAACTCTGAATTTTAATTATGTATAACAGTTAAATTTGTAAAAAAATAAGTATTGTGTATAATGTACTGTGTATTGTCAATGTAAAATTGTATTTGTAATACCCTTATATTGTATTATACTGTCATCATGTCAATGACCTCGTCGTTGAGACACCTAAATTCAAAAAAAAAGATAGGACATCTGAGGTGGGTAATGCGGATAGATTAAAATGATCCAGCCAGAAAAATGCTCTTTGATAGACCCATTGGTCAAAGAAGAAGAGTAAGATCTAGAACAAGGTTCTTTGATAACATTGATGAAGACATGAGAAATATGAAAATACATGCTTGGCAGAGGAAGGCAATGGATAGTGACTACTGGAGAAATATTGTTGGGGGGGCTAGGACCCATCCAGGGTTGTAAAGCCATAATGATGATGATGAAATTTAGTTTGAAAATTATTCATAAAGGGATCTGAGTCAAAAGTATAACTACTGGTCAAAGTAATGTTTACAATTTCTATATTTTTTTAAGAAATAATATATTTAACATTGTAACAAACAGTAATATGTACTTAAATGTACATTGTAGTGGAATGGATTAAGCAATACAGAGTTCTAAAGAAATATAAATACAATTATATATATTTCTTTAAGAGAAATTAACTATAAGGAAATTGGTGACAGTAAACATGTCTCTTTGATATTTAAAAATCTATTAATATCATAAACGTTAAAATTTAACATTTCACATTATACTACCTAAACTACAACTATTATTAAAATCTATTTCTGCAACTCATGTTCTATTACCAATTTATCAACTGCATAAAGCTGTCCTATAATTGCCTAGAACAGAAAAAAAAAACAGTAAAAATCTAATAGTTATTTACTATATGGGGTAATGAGGCTAACGAAAAAGACAGTCTTAATGGTGCTTAAGATTCACATGAACAACTAAGTCTTATTTCAGATGATGTATGCTGTGCATACATCATGTTGCATTTTATGTTATTTTTATAAATTATTGTGATGAGTTTTGACTTTTGCTAATTATAATTTATTACCTGAATTATTATTCTGTGTTTTGCTGTAATTGTCTTAATCATAACAAATGTTATTAAAAGATATATACATATATATATATATATATATATATATATATATTATATATATATATATATATATATATATATATATATATATATCAGTTATTTTCAATATTACTTTGTGTAAAAATACATAATATTGTTTAATGTAATCATAATAGTCTTTCAAATCAATGTGGCGGATGTGCCCACAAATAAAAATTATTTGTATATTCGACATTGTTGCCACTTTTACCTTTCAGAAGATCTAAAAATTTAATTTGAAAGAAATGTAATGTAATCTAAGGATAATGATAGACAATACAAGACAATACATAACTGTTCCCCCATTTCTATACAGAAAACAGACATAAAGTAGTCTCTGCATCTCTTTCTAATAGATTAGTTTTATTGCCGACCTGACCTTCCCACTCCAAACACAAGTGATGATGGGAAGGTCGCATAGGTGATAACCCGGCTCATAAGAAAGAGATGCAGGGACTGCATTGCTTCCATTTTCTCTGTTGCACTGGAAACAGCCTGTGTTTCAGTGCTCAGTCTATTTGTATTATATGTCTATGAATGTAACTAAATCTAACCTAACCATATCTTACTTAAAACTGCTAACAAACCAGTCATATCTTGTTAAAAGTAGTCTAACCCAATATGACCAAACCTAACCTAATCAAAACAAATCTAACCTAAACCTGCTAACAAACCAATATTTGTTTAAAAGTAGGTAAGAATAAAATATTAAAATATTTAATGAAAAATCTGTTTTTTTTTTCTAAGATTAAATATTTTGTATATAGCAACACTGGTTAGAATTACCCTTCTTAAACATATGAAACAGTTGTCATTAGTATTATTTCTTCTTGTTTCATGTTGTATAAAGACAGTAGGTTTTAAAAATAGGACATATTTTAAATGGAAATTAGATAAAAAGAATGTTGAGCACTTAGTAAAAATCATTGTACAATAACCAGTAAGTAAAGTAAAATTCATCAATATATAAGTATGTTACAAGTTAATTAACTTAACAGTTAATAATCAAATACTGACACTATTTAAAATTTTTTGTACAGAGTAGAGAGATTTGATGATTTTAAAAATGGGTAAAACTTATTAAATAAATTAGGAAATCTCTTGTTGCCTTATTTATTTTTTAACTAAAAAGGTACACATGTAATCTCAACATCACACACATAGAATAGAAATTTTGTATGATCGACTACTACAAGTGCAACACAAAATGACAGTCTCATCACCACCTGACTTTCTCGTTGGCCTCAATAGGCTAGTACACATAATTTTATGGATTATTACAGAAGAATATCATAAAAATAAAAATTAAACTATTTATGTATCTATTATTAAGTACCTGTCTCCTTATTGTTTCTAAATTTTTTTCTGCCTTTTCAATTAGTACTCCTATTTGGTTATTTGATATTGATTTATTTTCTTTAAAAGCATCTCTTACTCTTCTTAAAGCATATTCCCTAAAAATATAATAATACTGTAACATTTCAGCATTCAGAAAACGATCCAAAAAATTTCGACTTTTAAAGAAATGACCAAGCATAAGGAGCCAAGCATAAGGAGTAGGTGAAAGTAATCATAAATGTTTTTCAGATGGAAGAACAAAATAATAAAAGGAAAAGATGGTTTTAAAGAAAGAATGAAAATAATCTGACTCCTTTAATTCTCTCTAACACTCTAATTTAATGAACAAAGTAACGCGTTTTTAATAAAAAAAAAAAACAAGTACAAAGCCATTTCTCACAAAATAGGAACAAACTACACAGAAACATCAGACAATAATTAGTTTAGAGCACCCATTACAACCAAACAGTAGTTAACTGGCTGTATCAACATCAGAAAAGAATATATGTTAATAGTATAATAATTTGATGTAGGTATATAATGTATTTTAAGATTTACCTAAAATTATAAGCTGGAATTTTTCTTGATTCTTTTAGCATTGTTTTATACAACTTTAATATTTCGAGTCTAGACATACTAAATGTTGTTGAAATAAATAATTTTTAATTCATGTACAATGCACTGCTGTATAAACTTTTACTTTTTGTCTGATTTAGATATTGAAATGAAATACTTAATTTAAAATTTTCATATCTTTTTGAACTAAACTCTTCTTCTATTATCTATATATGACTATGATATTTGAAGCTGTTATGATAAACCATTTAAAAAATCTGTCATACTTCTTATTCCGTTTTAACTATCACTGGTTTAGTTGTGAAATCCTATTATAAGTATACCGTAAAGAATTATTATGTAAAAAAATGGGTCACTAAAAGCAAATCATTGTTTCCTATATTTAAAATTTCCAACTATGAATTTACATCTTTTATTTTTCAGTACAGGCAACCAGATATACAGAACGCTATTGCTGTATGTATTAAGGTAGGATGATCGATATAATATTATGTATCTCCATCGAGTTCTAAATCGATGTGTATCTCCCTTACCATAGGGTAAATTATTGAAACCGATTTTATTACTGTAACAAAGAGTTACCAAACATTCAATAGTACTCTTAGCAACTTAGAGTAAACAGTAAACAACAAAATCCCGAAAGAGAAGTAAACATTCAAAATATCCAAGGTTAACTTTTAGTAAACTTCAGATTATTTCAAGCACTAGCAACCAGCAAGAAGAACATAGTCAAACACGGAAAATCACAGAAAGAACATATTAGATATTGCGGAATTGTTAACTAATATATACCTATATATGAGCAATGCGACCAATTTGTGGCAATAGAGTTAGAAGATCCTGATGACCCAGGACAACAACTAACATATAACCACGGAGGAAGCTAAAGTAAGGCTTCGAAGCGAAGATCAAGGACCATCTTCTAATTGCAGTACTCTTCCAACTTAAGGCTACTGATTTTTCAACTAGTCCAAATTGAATACGGACGAGATTTCTTTAAGTAGTCATCTCAAGGTCTTAGGCCGAATCTAGCACTCTTTTTTTCTGCGTAATTTAATATAAATTTCTTAAAGCGTGGTCGGTGGTCATCTTTGATATCATGTTTAAGGTTTCGTGATTATTCTATTTCATTTGAGCCAGCATAAGGTGCAAGACGATTTATGTGAACAACTTTTGGTTTACCTTTTAGCAACTTCTTCCTCCTCCTCCTAAGTGCCTTCTCTATTGAGGTTGGCGACCAATATGACAAATTTCTCTCTGTTCTGGACTTGATGGATTAAGTCATTTCCTGTTGTGTGAGTCCAATCTCTGATGTTTCGGAGCCAGGATTTCTTCTTTCTTCCTATACCACTTTTACCCTCGATTTTGCCTTCTAATATTACCTGGAGCTGCTCAAATTCATTATGGCGCATTATGTGTCCTAGATATGACGTCTTTCTAATTTTGATTGTATTAACCAGATGAGGTCGTGTGTTCATTATTTCCAGTACCTCTTCATTTGTAGTTTTGCTGGTCCAGCTTATTCTTAGCATTCGGCGGCACATCCACATTTCGAATGAATTCAGTTTGTTGACGTCATACTGTTTTAATGTCCAGGTCTCACAGCCATATACCCAGACAGCACAGGACATCCCTGGGACGTCAATTTTATGTCGTTTTAAGGTCCAAACGTCCCGGGACTTCTTTTGGACTTCCGAGGGACGTCCAAGGGATATTTCTAGTCGGACATACCAGAGACGTCCCATAAGGTCGTCCAAGGGACGTCCCATTAGGGATGTATTAGGGACGTTTTCTAGGTGTTAACTGTGTCATTTTTTTACTTAAGCATATTTTTTACAAAATATAATCTTCCTACTAAACTTTATTTTAAAAAGTTATATTTAGTTTTAAATACCATTAATTTATACGAAAACAGACAGAGGCTCCTTTTAGAGAAAAATCCTATAGCAGAGCTGTATCTCTAAAATTTTGTTCTGTAGTGGAACTGAAATTTAAAAATTAGGAGATAAAAGAAGAATGTGGTTATGTTTTAACGACGCTTCTATTTATCTCGTTTATTTCTCGAATTATAATCATTGTGGTTGTGGTTGTAATTAGAATTAGTTTATTGCTTTCGATACTAGTTTATAGTTTGGTAATTTATTATTATAGACATTAAGTAGGTATATAGGACTTTTATAGGTAATTTTTGTGGTTGTGGTGTGTTGCTACATTTGTAAAGTAAGTAGGAGTAATGTGCTTAAAAAATACTATAAATTTAAATACATATGTTAATATAAGTACACAATAAAAATCCCATTTATTTTTGCTTTTCATTTTATTAATTTTAAGTTCCCTTTAGGTCTTGTATACATCCTCATTTAGGTCCTACCTATATTAGTCCATGTGGACGTACAATAGATATCCCCAATACATCCTTCTTAGGTCCTATATAAGTCCGTATTAAGTTCTGTATATGTACTATGTACGTCCCCGTGAACATCCCTGGGACGTCCAGGGGACGTACTTGTGCTGTTTGGGTAGTAGTAGAAACCACACATAACACTTTATTGTTCTTAACCTTATTGTGATTGATAGCTTGGGGTTACAGAGCATTTTACGCATGTTCATGAAGCCAGATCTTGCTATTTCAATACGTCTTCTAATTTCTTTTGAGTGGTCTAGCTGACTGTTTAGCTCTCTGCCCAGGTATATGAAGCTTTGGGGGCCCTGAAGGTTGATACCATTGATTTGTATGTTGGGTGTAATTTGTTCATGGGGGTTCTTGTGGAATACCATGATTTTGGTTTTGGAAAGATTAATATCCAAACCTAGTCTGTGACTTTCTTCTGATAGCATGTTCATCGATATTTTTAGTTGGTCTTCTGTTTCTGCTAATACTACGGTGTCATCGGCATATCTTACATTGTTAATGATGATTCCATTGACTCTGGGACCTTCAGGGCGATCTTCAAGAGAAGTTCTGTTTACATAATTAGTATTTCCGTTGTCTGTTCGAACACATCCTGTGTGGTTCCAGTATGTATTGCTTATTATAGCTATGTCGTGTCCGTCCAGCCCTACTTCTTTTAGCACCTCAATCAATTTTTCGTGTCTAATGCGGTCGAAGGCCTTTTTATAATCGACAAAGCACACATACAGCTGTTTTTGAACCTCGAGATACCTTTCTGCCATTAGTGTCAATCCCATTATTGCTTCTCTGGTGCCTGTACCTTTCCTAAAATCATATTGAGAACGACTCAGGTATTCTTCACACTTATTGTGAATGCGGTTATAAATTACTCGCATAAAAATCTTAGCAGCAAGACTCATTAGGGATACAGTTCGATGGTCTTCACATTTCCTTGCTTTTTGTTTTTTAGGAAGAGCTACATATGTGGATGTTAGCCAGTCATGCGGTAGAGTGCCATGTTCATATATAATGTTAAAGAGGTAGGTTAATTTCCCGACAGCATCATCACTCAGGTGTTTAAAATGTTCGGCTGTTTTTAGATTTTCGCCGGGTGCCTTGTTGTTCTTTGCGTCTTTTATTGCCCGCATAACTTCTTCGGCTAGAATACTTAGTTTTCCATCGGTATCTATTTGTGGGGGCCCTTCTGCTCTCCGATCACCAAACAAATCTTTAAGATATTTAGATAGATAGATAACAGTGGCGGCTCGTGACATCTGCTATAGGGTGTGCTGCATGAACCACGGTCAATATAAAATAATAGAAATAGAATAACATACGAAAACAAAAACAATAAAATTAGCTTTAATACTAATTAATAGTAACTAATAACGACATGCTATAAAAATCTGATTAACTTACATTTATTGCATTTTTCTAAATTGGAAATTAATACGCCGGTCCTTTTTTGTCGCAAACTTTTCGATTACTTTATCGTTAAAGTTCGGTATTGAAGCGATGAACTTTTTTTCTATCGAGAGTGTGGAAAGGGCTGTTAATCTGTCTTCGCACATTGAATTTCTTAAAAATGTTTTGATCCGTTTTAAAGTTGAAAAACTACGTTCAGCTTCTGCTGTGGTCATTGGCGTAGTCACCAGAATTTGTATCAACTTTTTGGTTTCTGTTAATGTGTCCTCTAAATTATTAGAAATTATAAATTTTAGTAAAGGCACTGCACCTTTTAATGTTTTACACTCGATATTGGAATACAAAACTGACAGTTCTGTTCGCAAACGGTTTTTATCAAAGAAGTTATAAGCTGTACAAGTTAAATCCAATTCATTTTCAGGAAACTTATTATTATATTTTTCGAAATGTTCTGAAGATAAAAGTGTTGCGGCAACTAGATGATTTGTATATGCAAACCGTTCTTTTGCATTGTTTATAATAACATCACAAACTTCTAGACAGGCAATACGGTGATCCTGTTGGCTGTTATTTGGGCGTTTCCTTTTTTGGACACTAGGCGCCGCATTTAAATTTGAAGCTTGATGTATGATAGGGTCTATTTTATTTCGGACATTGTTAATACTTTGCTCAAAAACATGTATAGCTTTCTGTGCTTCGGTTGGGTCCATGTTCTTTTTTTGAAGATTATTGTACAAAACGTCAACATGTGGCATAATATAATGAAAAACAGTCAGCCAGAAAGTAAAATTTTGATCTTCCAGAATACGTCTAAGTCCTCTTGCTTCCTTGGAAGTAATAGCATTTGACTCTTCTTCTAGTTGCTCCATACACTCAATAATAAAGTCTCTATATTCGTAAACGACATTTACTGTACGAATATTGAAATTCCAGCGTGTAGGGATTGAACGAGGAATATTTTTTCCAACTATTTGATTTAAGACAGCTATTCTTTGAGGTGAATGACTAAAAAATCCAGGTATATCATGTAAATCTCCAAAAAATACGCGTACTTGGGAATTAATAGAACATGCTCTTGACATTATTAGATTCAATTGATGGGCGTAACAGTGCACAAAATGAGCAGTTTCATATTTTCTCTTAATTATTGTTTGCACTCCGCCATGTATCCCACTCATAACAGCTGCTCCGTCATAACTTTGTGCAATGAGCTTATTTTTGTTATTCTTTAATATTGGGTCTAAAACATTCAAAATTGTGTTAGCTAAGGTTTCAGCATCATGTTTTTCTGGAAGCAAAAAAGTCCAAAACCTTTCAACTGGAGCACCGTTTTTTACATAACGAAAAACAATGACCATTTAAAATTTCATAGAAACATCCGTTGTCTCATCAGCTATCACTGCTAAAAATGGGGCTTCATTGATTTCGTTTAAAATCTCCTCAGCGTATACTTCTAGCATGCAATCCAAAATATCATTTTGTATTGTTTTTGAGGTACCTTTGAAAATTGTCGCATTTGTAAGGTGTTCACTAAGTGTTTTATCAAGTTCAGCAGAAAAATTCACTAAACCACGAATAATTCCAGGGTTATCTGATGTTTCAGATTCATCGTGTCCTCGTAAGGCGAGCTCAAAAGCCCCACAGAATTTTATACAGTCAATTATTTTTGACAAAACATACCTGTTTTTCGTCACCTCTTCATTGTGTTTTTGTATATTTATCCAATAAGCAGAGTCAAGTTGGGCCTGTATATTAAGTTTCCCAAATAATGCAAATCGCATTTCATTGTTCATATGAGTTTGCGTGTTTTCATGCTTCTTTATTTTTTCACTTAAATGCACTAGATCCCGCACTCCTGTCTCGCGCCACAATTTTTCCTCTTTATCTGCGCCGAATAATGCACACGGAAAACAGAAAAAAGCATTTTTTTCGGAACATCCACAAATCCACTGATTTCGTAGATACATGTCTTTATTAAATTTACGCGTATATGTTTTTCCACGGCTTTTACCGGACACTTCAATATTAAGATCAGGCATAGGACGGCCACGTTCTTTTATAATCAACTGTTGTTGATAGTGAAGTTTTTGAAATTTATTTACACCTAATTTAAATTGAAACTCCATTGTTTTAAACACGCTCGAACAAAACAAATTAAACAAAATTGTAACCTAAGAATTTCTAAACACGGCACAGATGCAACGGTCACGAATAACTGTCGTGAATTGCAGCTCGCAAACACATTTCCGAGGCCGTTAATCAGCCGATTGCCGAAGCACATCGGCTAAGATCGCCGTTTGCCTAATAAATGCATTTTACCGCTGCCAGTGTTTCGGTTGTTATCGACGCGGCTTCACTGGAGCAGCAAATACGTAAAAAGATTGCTTCACTGGAGCACCAAATACGTAAAAAAATTATACGGTTTCACTAGAGGAGTAAATACGTAAAAAAAATAATATTAATCATCGTTGTTGGTGAATTATTATTAACAGTTTATGTTTAATATGATAATATGGCAGATTTGAAATAAAACTATATTAATTATTCTTTAATAATTAAGATTTGCTATGGTTGTTTGGTAGTTCTGCAGCTCAGCAGCACATAAAGAAAAGCCGCCACTGATAGATAAGAGCAACTTCTTAATTCGATATTTTACATCATTTATTCTCTTTTTAATTTCATACGGACCTTCCCATTGTCTTTGCAATTTAGGAGACAAGTCTCGATGACGTCGTGGATTACAAAGCCTGACAAGATCTCCTTTAAAACTTTCATTCTTGCATCAAGAATCATATTCCGCTTTAATTCTGTCACTGGCTAACTTGATGTGTTGTCGGGCAAGTTTATGAATGTTGTTCACTCTTAACTTCAGCCGATCGACATATTTTTCGCTTGCGACATGTTCTTCGGAATATCTGCAACCAAACTCTAGCTCGCAGAGTAAACGAACTTTACGACCCACCATCAAGTAGTTTGGAGTCTGGCCTATAGTTTCATTCACGACCGAACGGTAGGACATTAGGAATAAATGAATGTGCTGGTCCCAATATCTTTAATGCTTGGATACAACTTTTAAAAGGTGTCTAATTGTTTGGTTCATCCTCCCAACCATCCCATTCCATCTGATTAAGGTTGCAGGGGTATCGCCGTTGTCTTATTGATACAAATAAATTTACAAACCGTTTGGAAGAGCGTTAACTCGAAGTTTCGCCCTTAGTCGGAGTCGACCTCTAAGGGAACACCAAATCGGCTAAATAATTATTTAACAAGTATCTTTGCATCAGTAGCAGCTTCTTGATTTGGTATCTCATAGGTCTCAGTCCTTTTCGTAAAGTAATCCATGACTGCTAGGGTTTATTTATTTGGATTATCCGCTATTGAAATGGACTTGCACTGCAATGTCGATTACCAACATTGAATAATGTTATCAACATTATAGGACTACCAACATTGTACTGTTTTATGCGTGCCCTCTTTGTACCAACTGGACCATTACAGCTTGCACATAATTCACATTTCCGGCACCACCTTCTTACATCATCTTTACTTTCTATAGGACTACTAACATTTTACTGTTTCATGCGTTTCCTCTTTTTACCAACTGGACCATTACTGCTTGCACATAATTCACATTTCCGGCACCATCTTTTTACATTATCTTTACAGTTCACCCAAAAGAATCGTTCTTGAACCTTTTGCAGAGTCTTCGTAAAACCAAAGTGCCCATCTGATGCAACGTCATGCAACTAATACAATACTTCTTATACTTTACTATTAGGAACAATCAACTGAAGTTTAGATTCTGTACTATCATCGTTCTTAAAAGGTTCTATACAGAAGACCATCTCTTAGTTCTAGGCAATTCCATTGGCTTCAGTAGGACTTCATGCACTAATGTCTTGCCAAGAAGGTCTCTCACTTCGACGAATTACATAATATGTGCTGTATACATGGATAATCATTTATCTTGTAGCTGTTGAGTCTACTATTAATCATTAATGTTGATGGTTCATCTCACGGGGCAAAAGTTGTTCTTCTAATTTAAGACAGTGATTACAATTTGCACTGCACGGCCGTCTCGAAAGAGCATCAGCATTTAAGTGAACTTTCTGCCATACAAGTATTTATGGAAATGTTCGAATTTCCATAAATACCATCCTGACAATTAATACTCTGTGTTTCATTGTGGTCTGGCTAATGGATACTGACATATTAGCCTAGCCATATGTTTTAATTACTAGTTGCTGCTCTTGCAGACAATAACTTAAGATGGCCTCGTACTGCTTCCGTACGTGCAATAGTTCTTATTGCACCTATATCTACCAACGATGATCTACATTTATCATTTACACGACCCTCAATGGAAAAGCTATAAATTCCTCCGGAAGACGTAATGATAACAGATACCATAGGGGCTTTCTTTCTCGACGTCGGCAGTTGCCCTTGCTCCATTCTAGTTTTCCGACTGTTGTATCAGTTTCTTGGAATTACGGTGAATGTGGTCTAAGTCGCAACACTTCCTGCGGTACGTACCATTTCCCGCAGAAGTTCATCGTTTTGTTCGTCGCCTTCTTCAATGGTTCTTATTCGATGACTCCGTGACGTTTGACTAATTGTTTCCTGATCCAAGGCAATAGCGATCGCTCCATCGAAAACTTTCGGCCTTGCTAGTCGTAAAGCTTTCCGTAATTTACTGTTTTTCAACCCATTTGACGAAGGCATCTACATCAATTTCTTCCAAAATATTTTCTGATGCATCTGAATACGGCAACCTCACTAAACGAGCAACATCTGCTTTAAAATCTTGCAACTTCTCACTTGCTCGTTCAATTATACTTCTTAATTGTGCTTTGTAGACTTGTTGTAGATGGATGTAGATAATGTTTTTTTAGTGAAGTGAACAAGGTCTGGTAACATTTTTCTTGACGATTAGAAATTGATTTTAGGATATCCGCAGCATCACATCGTAAACCATCAGTTAAAGACACTGCCTTTTCTTGTTTAGCTCAAAAATTTTTTGTCGCCATAGCGTTCAATTTTATTGTCACAGGTATATTATACATATTATGATATGATTTCATGAAATTTTCATATGAAATCATATTATGATTTCCCATCAAATGTTGGCAATTTGAATCTTATATGATGCGTCGTTTTGTCTCTTGGCGATTATTCTTTCACTAAGGATCTAAAACTACTGCATTAACTGGTGGCAGCATTTTCGTGTTACCAAGGTAAGATCCATGGTAAACGTGGTATAGGTGGATGAAGAACATCATGGCTGAAAAATCCAAGATAGGTACGGAAAATCAACTATATTAATATTTAGAGCTGCTGTCAATAAAGTCACGATAGCAAAGATGGTATAATCGTTTTCATCGTTCTTGGCGTGTGCGTGTAAAAACACTTACAATAAGTTGTTTCATCTGTCTTTCCTTGTCTAAGCTCGATTCGTTTACCTCCTCCAGTGGCGGAGCAAAATGTAGCATGTCAAACGAAATAATAGTTATAAAAGAAAATTATAAATTATTTTTCATTAAATTTCTAATAACGAAACATACGTATAAATTGCGAAGAAGTATTTTTCTAGCTTGCAGTACAATAGGACAGGATATAACGAAAAGTACATTTTAAAAGGATTTTGAAATATACCCAACAAAGTGTTAATTATTTAACCCACTTTAATTAAAAAATAATACAGATTTTTTAAGTTTTAAGCACTGTAGCGAATTCTGAACTGTTACAACGTACTGACCTTGATGATTTAGCTAATCAGTCAGCGTCTCTTCCGCCAAATCAATAATAATCCTACTTTCATTATCATCATATGTGACCATTTTCGCCCAGTCGTCCTGAATTAATTTTTCAGTATGGTTAACACAACTCGCTCACACTGCAGGTGTTGCCTCAGCTAATGCATCGCCCCAAACTTTTTCACTGTTTCATCTCCACGTCCATGTTCTCCAATATGACGATCATAGTATTGTTTAGAAATGCCCCAGACCAACTCAATCGGATTATATTGACAGTGATATGGAGGCAATCTCAAAACCTGATACCCATGTTCTTGGAGTAGTTCGTCTATAACTTAATCGGTAATTTGTGGTTTATTTTGGCGACAAACACTCAATAGCTCTGTCTTGCCCGAATCGTCGTCAAAAATTATTTTTTTCGCACGTAACCATTCTTGTAACTCCGATTTTTTCCAGCTGGCATTCGGTAACTTTTCTATTAAAGAGCTATGGTATGAGGCATTATCCATAATAATTCGAGATGGTTCCTCCAACATTGGTATCAGCTTTTCGATGACCCACTTTTTAAAAGACTCTTTATCCATAGAATCATGATAGTCTGCACTCTTCGATTTCGTAGAAAACAGTAATCCAGCATCTTTAACAAATCCTTGCCTACTTTCGGCATGTAAAACAACAAAGCGTTTACCTGTATTTTCGTGTCCTTTTCTGATGCTTTTCACACAGTCATCTTGCCAAGTACGTTTATATGCCCCTTTTAGGAAATTCCATGTTTCATCTAAAAAACGAACTAAAGTGCGCTTGGACTTAAAAATTTCTCATATAATGCCTCAAAAAATACAGTCGTTTGGTGACAATGCATGGTTTCTTACATAGCACTCGTCTACTATTTTCTAGTTTGTATGAAAACCCACAATTTTTCATAAGACGCCACAAAATTGTATCAGAACTGTCATAGAGATGCTTGTTTCTTAATTATGTATTTAGAACTTTAATTTTAACGTGCTCTCCTTTTGCTTTCATTCCATACAGTACATTTCTAATATCTCCTTTTATAGTATCGCTGACATCGTTAGTCTTTTCTTTGTACATTACGTGACTCTCCTAGTGTAGTAAGAGCTGCCCCTGTCTTGTATTCACTCTTTATTCTTGTCACTGTGCGAAGACTGATATTCAAAGCGTCCGCTACTCGTTCATGTACCGATGATAACAAAAGGAAAGGTCCGTTGTTTCCTTTTTCGTTTTTAAAATACTCATAAATGAACTACACATTGTCGCATTTCTCCTGTTATCGTTTTTCCCGGCATTTTTTTTATTAAATAGAACAATAAGTTATTCACAACAAAAAATAATAAGTAAAACGGTTCGGAACAAATTCCAACAATGACTGACTAAAATCGACTAAAACAACATAAAATATCATTGGTAATTGCTACAATTATAAACCTATTAGCCAGCTCATTCAAGAACAATGCCACAAGTCATTATTGCAATGAGTATCGAAAGAGAGAGAGTTAATTTATAATAAACTGGGATTTTTAAGGTGTCGAGAGTATTATTTTATGTAATGGAATTCCACACAGTAAGAGCTCAAACTATTAATTAATTAAAAACTGTTTACTTATAAAAAATATTTCATCAGCTACTTCAAACCTGCACAGATCAGGGTAACATGTTAAAAAAAAACACGTCACTGCCAGCTATCTGTATTCGTAAAGAGACCGAACTTATCACCGACATCGTATCGGCCAAACGCATCGGTGTTATTGCTACAATACTGAGAGACGTGAGTGGTCTTTTCATTCCCTTCTCATCGCATTTTACCATGACGAACGTGACTCGTACAATTGAATGACGCATCTGTGTATCAGAGAGAAAGACGAATATTAAAAATTCCGTAGTAGCTTATTTCAGTCACACGCCAAGAACGATGAAAACTAGTATAGCCAACATTACACCCAACGATCGATACTGGTCATGGAACTTGAAGAAGAAGAAGCACTTTCATATCGCTTATCACACTCTCTAACTGTTTGACATTTTCTTCTATCTTATCGAATGTTTTAAAAACTTCTTTAAATTTCTCATTGGTATGTCTCCATACTTAATTATTTGAGTTTCATCGAATCTTTTCTAAACATTTTCAGAAGTTTCGTTAATCATCTTAGAAACATTTTCAAATTTTTCGTTGTTTTGTCTACATACTTCGTTAATTATTTAGGAAGAAACAGGTTTGAATTTTCCATCAATTAATTTTGTTAAAACTGCTACTTTTGCTGAGTAAAACTGTAATGTCTATGAGTCATCCCCATTCTTATTGAGAACATTCCTGAGTCATTCTTGAAGTATCTTCTTGGAACCGGTGCAGTCTTCTTCTCGTTTTTCTATTTGTTAACGTGATTGTTTTACTGACAGTTCTACGATCCGCATCTTTCGTTAGGCACATATGTAATTTTAAAAATATCACTACCAAACCTCGCGCAGATGTTTCCGACGAATTTTTCAAAGGTTAAAAAGTCGTTTTCAAAAGTCACTGCTTAATATATTTTTAAATTAATAAATTATCTCACACCGTGACACCACTTTAACGTATTTAAATAAAACCAGCGGTTCTAATTTATGCAAATTATTTATTTTTAAGCTTACAGTACGATCAAATCTTATCAATTAAAACTAACTAATACCAGCGCGGTTTATAAATACTAAAAGTATTATTCCAAAATGATGTGGAGCTGTCCACCTCTATTTCCGTTTGCATTATCATCATCAACAGCTATTCCATCTATCGTCAGATGTAAGCCTCGCTTAGGTGTATCACTTCATTTCACTTGTTTTTTGCACCCATTTGTGACCAGCCATTCGTTTGATGCCATTAGTTCATCTGGTTTGAGGTTTACCTCTACTTTTCTTATTTTCTCTTGGTCGCCATTCAACAATTCCACTCTTCCTACGTGTCTTTAAACGTCTTCCAGTGCCTCTGCAAAAATGTTCTCTACATAGGGATTGAAGATCTTAAAATTTCAAATTCTTCTGTGTCGATTGATTTGTTCAGTCTCACTCGTGCTTTTTGATTCTAATAGAGATTCTGGATAACTCTTCTATCTTTCTCGTCAATGTTAGTGTTGTGTAGCATTTTTATTATTGCGTCATGTTTTACGGTGTCAAACGCTTTTTCATAATCAAGGAATGTTATGATTACATCCTTTTGCCGATCCATGCAGTTTTGTACAAGCGTATTCAAGCAGAAAGCTGATTCACGTGTACCTAGTCTGATCTTGAAACCAAATTGTGTCTCACCGCTTAGATCTTCCAGCTTTCTGAACATTCATATAGATGGCTCAACACCTTAAGCAGATGGCTCATTAAACTTATCAATCTGCGGTCTTTGCATTTTGTCGCTTTTTGTGATGTAGGGATCATCATAAAGGTTGAATAAAGCCAATCCGTTGGAATGTGGCTGGTGTTATATATGGCATTGAAAATTGTTATCTGCATGTCGATGTTATCATCTTCCAACAGTTTTATGGCTTCCGTAGTAATTCCATCCGGTCCAGGGACTTTGCCTAGTTTTGCTACTTTTATAGCGTACTCCACCTCGGCACGAATAATGGGAGGGCCGGATAAAGTTTCCGTGGGTAAGTTAGTAGTTGGCAGATTCGGTCTATTATCCGCAAGGAGGGATGAAGCATAGTTTGCCCAGATTTTAGCTAGTTCTTCCTGTGTATGAACGTAGTTTCCTT
Source organism: Diabrotica balteata (assembly GCA_918026665.1). Classification (NCBI taxonomy): domain Eukaryota; kingdom Metazoa; phylum Arthropoda; class Insecta; order Coleoptera; family Chrysomelidae; genus Diabrotica; species Diabrotica balteata. Next base: position 102,138,565 of record OU898282.1, read on the forward strand.
GATCATTATTCAGGCGAGTCTCATGGTGTTTCTTGTATATACTCGAAATTTCTTTGACCTTTTTATGTAGTTCAAAGCTATCTCCCTTTTCTTGAAGTGATTCCAATTCTTCAAATCGTTCTTTCATCTAGCTCTCCTTTGCGTTTTTAATTCTTGCTCTTATCGTACGTTGGATTTTCTTGTATTTCTGTTGATTCTGATGTATTTTGTACTGTCTGCGTTGCTCCATTAAATCAAGTATCTCTTCCGTCATCCACTTGTTTTTGTGATTTCTTTTTATTTTACTTGCGACTACTTCGTCAGCCGCGACTATAGCTATTTTTATTTTCTCACAGGTTTCCTCTATGCAATTTTCTTGTATGTTTCTCAAGTTCTCGTTGACGTACTTACTGTATGTAGATCTAAGCTCTTCATCTCTCATTAATTCTCTAGTGTTTATGTATTTTTTATTAGATGGCTTTTTTACCTTTGCCAATCGAAGCCTTACATTCGCGATTAGGGGTTGTGATCATACGAGATGTCCGCACAAGGATAAGCTGCCACTCTTTTTGTACAGTTGCGGAATCTTTGGTTTATCAAGATCTAATCATTTTGATTTCGTATCATATGCCCTGGACGATCTCCTGGTGTTCGCCATGTATATAATCTTCTTGATGGGAGTTGATACCACGTATTGGATATGACGAAATTGTGATCATTACAAAATTCAATTAGGTAGTAACTATCCTTGCTCATTTTTGTTACCCAGACCGAAATCACTGACTGCATCATCACATCTACCCCTACCGACTTTGACATTAAAATCGCCCATTATGATGTTAATATCGTTTTTCTTTGCAACCTTTAATGCTTCCTTTATGTCTTTATAGAAATCTAAAACTTCAGTTTCCGGTTTATCAGATGTGGTGGGTGCGTAAACTTGGATTAGATTTATATTAATAGGTTGACCGGTTAACTTCACTATTATTACTCTGTTTGAAACAGGTACGTAATCTATAACAGACATCGCAATTCTATTATCAAGCACTATTGCAACTCCATGCCTGTGGTTATTATGTGTGGCGTCGCTATCGGAATAGTACACTGTAAAGTTGTCTTTGTGAGAAATACCTGAACCAGACCATCTCAATTCACTTACACCCATTGCTTTCACTTCTAGGAGCCGCATTTCTTTCAGCAGGTTATGTAACTTTCCTGGGATGCACAAACTATTGACGTTCCATGTCGCTACTTTATGAATAACATCTTGAAGTCGAATATTCTACACCATAATGGAATTATCGACCGATATCGTACTAAAAACTTACCCTGTATATATCTAAATATTATTTCAAACACCTAATGGTTACGTTAGTTATTTTCAATGTCTATATTTAAGTAAAATTAATCTATCTATCTATCTAATTAGTCTTCTTCGGTCCATCTTTGGACATAGGCCTCCCCAATCCTTTTCCATTCTTCTCTGTCTGTTGCTACAGTCATCCACCTAGAGCCCACGTGCTTCTTGATATCATCTGCCCATCTCATTTGGGGCCTTCCTCTGCTTCGTTTATATTCCCACGGTCTAAAACTTATAAGAATTTTGTTCCATCGGTCTTCTTTTTGTCTTATATTGTGTCCGGCAAATCTTCATTTCAATTTTGCAACTTCTTGTCTAACATCCCTCACTTTTGTTTTCTCTCTTATCTACTAGTTTCTCTTTTTATCCATTAGTCTTATGTGCAACATTTGTCTTTCCATTGCTCTTTGAGATTTATGATTTTGTCCATGTTTGCTTTTGTAAATGTCCACGTTTGGGAACCATAAGTAAGAACAGGGAGTACGCATTGATTGCATACTTTGCTCTTAAGATGCTGTAGATATCTTTTGTTTTTAAGAATGTAGATTAGTTTGCCAAATGTTGCCCATGCCAGTCTAACTCGTCTCTTTATCTCTGCTGTTTGCTTCTCTTTGTTAAGTTTTATAGTTTGACCAAGATATATATAAAATATATAAATATATATATATATATATATATATATATATATATATATATATTCACAATAAAATATATAGAACTAGATGAAATAGAACAATTTCAGGATTATATATATATATATATATATATATATATATATATATATATATATATATATATATATATATATAATCCTGAAATTGTTCTATTTCATCTAGTCCGATTCTCATTGTGATGTCTTCATCTGTATTTGGTTATGGTTTTGGTCTTGCTGTAATTCATATTAAGGCCTATCTTTTCAGCTTCTACGTCCAGTTCTTTCATCATTTTAAATAATTTTTTTTATCAGTTATCATTACGATATCATCAGCGTACCTTAGATGGTTCAAGGGTTGTCCACAAATTTTTATACCTTTTTCTTCCCATTCTAATCTTTCAAAAGTATCTTCAAGAGCCTGATTGAAAAGTTTCGGTGATATTGTATCACCCTGTCTCACGCCTCTATTTATTTGTATTGATTTTGTTCCTTCATATACTTTAATTGTTGTTTTGGCTTCCTTACATATATATTGGCTATTAGTTCCGTATATCTGTGGTCAATTCTGCTGTTAATCAAAGAACTTTTCACTGCCCAATGTTCGACTCTGTCGAAAGCCTTTTCGAAATCTATGAACGCCATAGATAGAGGAATGTGATATTCATTTGCTCGTTCTATAAGTATTTTCATACTTAGTAAATGGTCACTTGTGCTGAATCCCTTTCTAAAACCAGCTTGTTCTTTCGACTGGTATCCATCGAATTTTGTCGTCAATCTATTAGTTAAAATTTTTGTTAGGAGTTTATACATTACATTGAGGAGTGTTATAGGACGGTAGTTTTTTATATTTGCTAGTAAAATTACTACAAATTCTTAATTGTATTTTTATAGTAATTAGTACATGTATTAGTTTTTTAGTATAGATTATTTTATTTTTAATTTTATTATTAATTTTAGATTCCATTTATAAATTTTTCGCTTCACAATAAAACTAACTCATCTTATGAGATTTTAAGTACCAACCTATACTATGCATATTAAACTACAACTACAAGAGACGACCTGTTTCAATTTTAAGTGAAGCCAATTAACTATACATGTCTAGTAATAAAGCAACTATTCCCTTATTACAAAATTTGGGTCTAAGAAAGGGAGAACGTCTTAATTTAGTTTCTGGATTCATATATGAGGTTCAATTATTTTAACGAGGTGTATTGCCACGGTTCCCCCAATTTTGAGCCGACGACTGTCATATATCGTTCAAAAGGGTGCCAGAAACTGATAATTGAGTTATAGGACTACTTAAGACGAAGAGCCTTATTGTGTTATACATGGTTGTTCAAATTATAACATTTCTAGAATACCATATTATAAATAATTTCAATGGATAATGACAATGACAGTGCGTTCGATAAACTGTGATGAACGTGAGCGGAATATGTATAGGAATTCAATATCGGCAGCCAGTCATTCAAAAATTATTCTGTTTGTGAGTAGATATTTAGGTATATTTAATTATAAAATCTTTGAATAAATGGAACCAACGTCGAACATGTGGACAAATATGCATATCTGGGAACAATGATTAACTCCACAAATGATTACATTCAGGAAATCAAAATCAGAATAGAAAAGGCTAGAGCAAATTTTAACAAAATTAGAAGAGTGCTATGTACCAGAGATTTAAAAATTATTCAAGTATACCGCAGCACATCCCGATGAAGAGACAGACGAATTTTATGAAAAAATTGCAGAAACTAGCACGAATTATCACAGAACGTATGCGATGATAATAGGAGACTTCAACGCTAAGATCGGACAACGACTTGAAAAATCCGAAAACTATACAGGACAATTCGGCTCTGGAGTTACAAACGAGAAAGGAGAAACCTTGGTTAACTTCCTACAAGCTAACAAATACTATGCAGTGAACATACGAAATAGATTACATACTGTGTAACAAAGCGGATATCCTACAGGACGTAACATTTATAAATACGGCGTCAGTAAGTCGCGATATATATATATATATATATATATATATATATATATATATATATATATATATATATATATATATATAGTAATAACTGATATATTTAATGAAATATACAAGGTAGGAAAAGTACCAGTAGAGTGGCTCAAATCGGAGTTCGTACCATTGCCCAAAAAACCAGGAGCAAAAGTTTGTGAACATTATAGGACAATAAGCCTAATGAGCCATCTGCTGAAGCTGTTTTTAAAGGTCATACACAAAAGAATTTACCGGAAATGCGAGGAACAAATTGCGGCCAATCAGTTTGGATTTGTGAACGCCGTTGGTACGAGGGAAGCTTTATTTAGCGTGCAGATCTTGTTTAAGAAATGTAGAGATGTCAGCTGTAATGTTTTTGCATGCCTGATTGACTACAAGAAGGCTTTCGATAGAGTCAGGCATGAACAAATGATGGAAGTACTGAAGAGGACAGGGATTGATGGTAGAGACTTAAAAATTATAGCTAATCTGTATTGGAATCAATCTGTGGTACTCCGAATAGATGGAGAATATACAGAACAGATCAAAATCTTAAGAGGAGTGAGACAGGAGTGCATAATTTCACTACTGATATTCAATCTGTACTCGGAGCACATTTTTGAAGAGGCCCTAAAAGATATTGATGAAGGCATCTCAATAAATGGAGTCAAGCTTAATAACCTGCGATCTGCAGATGATACAATAGTGTTTTCCAATACCATAGAAGGGCTGCAAAACTTAATGAACAAAATAACAGAAACAAGTAGAACCTATGGACTGGATATAAACACCAGCAAAATTAAGCTAATGATCATCAGCAATCAAAACATAACTGGAGCAATTCTGTATGTGAACCAAATGAGAATTGAACGTGTCTCACAATACAATTACTTGGGAACTATAATCAATGAGTCGTGGGACAATACCCAAGAGATTAAATGTCGCATCGGAAAGGCCAAAACGTGCATTCTTGGCTATGAGCTCTGTGTTCAAAAGCCATGACCTCACCCTGAAAACAAAAATAAGGCTCCTTAAATGTTACGTGTACTCAGTGCTTCTGTATGGAGTAGAAACGTGGACATTGAAGGCGGAAACTCTATCAAAACTTCAGGCGTTTGAATTATGGTTACACAGAAGAATCCTGAAGATATCATGGACAGACAAAGTCACCAATGAAGAAGTACTGCGGAGGATGAACACAACCGCGGATTTGGTCAACATTGTGAAGAGCCGTAAGCTGGAGTACTAAGAAGAAGAAGAAGTAGCGACCATAAAATAGCTAGAGCCAAATTAGAGATCAAACACAATAAAAATAGAAATAAATTTAGAAAAACTTGGAATATAGACACAGATAAACTAAAATCTAATACAGAACAATATAAAAGCAAGTTAACCCGCCGTTACACACGCTATGAGGGAATACCTCACCATATTTATTTATAACCAATGAAATTGTCTTGGCTAATACGATAACCTTGAGCACCGAGGAATGCCTTTATCATCGTTCATGAGAGGGTATCACAAAGTTTTAGAATATTTCATGCGGTCAGTGTGCTGTGAGCGTGTGAGCTGTGATACTAAACTCGGTTTCATCGTTCTTGGCGTGTGCCTGAAATAAGCTACTACGGAATTGTTAATATTCGTCTCTCTCTGATACACAGATGCGTAATTCAATTGTGCGAGTCACGTTCGTCATGGTAAAGTGCGATGAGAAGGGAATGAAGAGACCACTCACGTCTCCCAGTATTGTAGCAATAACACCGATGCGTTTGGCAGATACGGTGTCAGTGATAAGTTCGGCTTCTTTACGAATACAGATAGCTGCCACTGGAGGAGGTAAACGAATCGAGCTTAGACAAGGAAAGACAGATGAAACAACTTATTGCAAGTGTTTTTACACGCACACGCCAAGAACGATGAAAACGTCTATAGAAAGAAGTGACATCCCTCGTTAGGTGAGCGTATTCCTCACTGCGCGTGCAATCACGGTGAAATCATGTTTCTGTTAGCTCAAAGAAACTTTTAGGTTTTTGTTTAATATTTGGGTAAGTTTAATTAAAATATTATTGTTTAGGTTAATTGTTAATTTTAATTTGAATTTTTAGTAAAATGGATTCGCGTAAAGAACGTTAATTACTTCAGAGGCTTGCTGAAATTGAAAATAAAGAAAACAGCGAAAGTTTGGAAAACCTTGATGATGGTGAAGGAAGTGAAATTGATGAGGTAGAGATAAAAAATTATAACACGGATAGTAAAATGTCGGCGAGTTTTGAAAATCAGGGGGACTATATTCCTTGCCTCCCCGTTAGTGTATCACGTAGTCCTTCGTATTTAGGTATGAAGCTTATTCAAATACTTGATTATAGACTTGTTACGATAACATTGTTTAATTTTAGGTAAAGATAATCAAACCGTCTGGAAGGTCCATCACGAAAATCTTTATCTAAAACTCTAGTTAGGAATATCCTTACCAAAAAAACGTGGAGTAAAAGGTAAAAGAAAATTACATCAGAGTGTTGGAGTTTATATTTTCCAGATGACATTGTTGAAAAAATTGTTATATATACAAACAAATATATTTCCAAAACTCGACAAAATATATCCCGTCCAAGAGATGCAACGGACACAAATTTAGACGAAATTAAAGCACTTTTTGGACTACTTTACTTCGCTGGGACCTGGAAAAGTGCTCATGTAAGTGTGGATGACTTATGGGCTGCGGATGGGCCAGTAATATTCAGGATAACAATGGGGAAAAATCGGTTTCGTCTTTTACTTAGTGCACTCCGATTTGATGATTTTAGCAACAGAGAAGAGCGTAGGAAAACGGACAAACTAGCGCCGATACGAGAAGTATTTGACTGTTTTGTGGAAAAATGTAAGGCTAATTATGAAATACGACGGTATGCTACAGTTGATGAAATGCTGGAAGCCTTTCGTGGGAAATGTGCATTTAGGCAATATATTCCTAGTAAGCCAGCGAAGTATGGCATTAAAATTTATTCACTGGCTGATGCGGAAAACTGGCACACTAGTAACTTGGAGGTGTATGTAGGTAAGCAGCCAAATGGCCCATTTCAACAAGATAATAGTACGGCAGCACTTGTGAAACGTTTGATAAAACCTATTGCTAATATAGGTCGTAATATTACATGCGACAATTTCTTCGCTTCAGTCCCACTGGCAGTAGACCTACTAAATATTGTGCGGACTACATTAGTGGGAACTGTAAGACAAAACAAGCGTGAGATAACAATTTTTCTCGCTACGAAAGAAAGGAACGAAAATACGTCTGTGTTTGCTTTTGGCAAAGAATACTTACTTACCTCCTACGTACAAAAGAAAAATAAAAATGTTTTAGTTTTGTCGACTTTGCACGATCAAGATATTATCGGCCATAAAACAGGTAATGCTAAAAAGCCTGAAGTGTTAACATTTTACAACCAAACCAAATCTGGTGTAGATGTGGTCGTCAAATTAAAATCTTTATATTCAGTTTCAAGACTAAGTTGTAAGTTGTAGATGGCCTCTTATAATTTTCTTTAGCCTTTTAAATATTGCAGGCATAAACTGTCATATTATTTACTATGAAAATACTAGTGTTGAATTACCACGACGTAAATTTTTAAAAAATCTGGCTTTAAAACTGATTAGACCACATAAAATGTTACGAATGAATATAAGAACTTTCCCTGTATTGTTACAAATGCAAATAATTCCCATTTGGGAATTCGAGATGAAGCAGAGCCTGTAGAAATGGAACAAGTATCTAATAAATATGCATACTGTCCTAGAAAGAAGAACCGAAAAACTCAGACAAAATGCTGCAAGCCAAATTGTAGAAGACCGATTTGTAAGGAACACACAAAAACATTATGTAATTCCTATTGGGAAATAGAGAAAAGGAAGAATCTGAGTAGATGCATTTATTATTTTTAGATGTGTGCAATATTTTTAAAACTTCATTTGTGTATTGATTATATCTTTTGTCTATTAACATATTATTTTTGCTTAATGTATTTGACATTTTTATACTTTTTATCTATATTATTATATCACAATTTTTTTGTTAAATTAATAAAAAAATTGATTTATGGGACTTTCTATAATATGTGAGTATAAACCATTTTATTTTTATACATGTTGAAATTCATTCTTCCTCGAAATAAGCCGAATTGATGTAGGTGAGGGCGACGCTCATACGCGTGCAACCATGTCACAATCGAAGACGCGTGTAACGACGGGTTAAATCCCGCGAAAGTATTAAATCTAGATAAACTTAGCTTAAATGAAATCAATTAAGTCATAACAAAAGAACTATTAAATGCAAGCTCAGAAGTGGCAACCACTAACAGAAAACGAAAATCTAAAAAAAGTGTAGAATCACAAAACATGCTGACACAAAGAAAAGATCTTCTGGGACAAAACAAAAGAGACACTGCAGAATTTAAGGAACTTAATCGAGTAATAAGAAAACAGATTAAAGAGGACATTAAAGAGGACCGTATAAAACAAATCATAGAGAAAAACCGAAGTCTCAAATGCACCAAACCGAAACTAGGAAAGAAAAACATAATAACGATTAAAAATGAACAAGGACAACTAGAAAAAAGTAAATCTGATATTGCAAACTCAATTGAAAAGTTCTACGCCGATCTGTACCGTTCCAGAAATGATCCCGCTAACTCTTCAAAGCAGAACTTGAAAGGCAGCTAACAAATGTCAACTCAGAAGTGATGCCCGAAATAAGACACTAGAAATAGAAAGAGCAGCAAAAGAAATAAAAAGAAATAAAGCTTCTGAAAGCGATGAAATTCTAGCAGAAATGCTGAAGGAAGTCGGAGAAGAAGCCATCATATATCTAAAAATATTATTTAATAAATGTCTATTCCAAAGCAACATACCCGAACAATGGAATACTGCTAAAACAATACTCATACACAAAAAGGAAAACACCACAGACCTGAAAAATTATCGACTGATTTCACTTCTTTCACAACTTCACAAAAACTTCACAAATATTATTACAAACAGGTTAACAATTAAATTGACGGATATCCTCCAGTAGAACAAGCCGGATTTAGAAAAGGGTACAGTACCTGTGACCATCTATACACTTTAAAAATCCTAATAGAAAAGACTAACGAATACAATCTTCCATTATGTCTGGCTTTTATAGATTATGAAAATGCTTTTGATAGCGTAGAACTGTGGGCAATAGAAGAAGCATTAGTCAACAACCGGATCGACTTCAGGTACAGAATACTAATAGGTACATGGAATCGAAACAAGACTAGTAAAAATGAACCGAGGAGTAAGACAAGGAGATACAATATCTCCAAAATTATTTACAGCTGCGCTAGAAGATATCTTTAAATCAATAGACTGGGAAAATAAGGGAATCTCTATTAACGGAAGAGACTTGAACCATCTTAGATACGCAGATGATGAAGTACTAATAGCCGATACGTGGAATGGACTGAATACGATGATTGAGGAGCTACATACAGAATCCCTAAAAAAGGACTTAAAATGAATCTGAGTAAAACTAAGCTAATGTCGAATAAAGATGATCAACCGACGATAACCATCCAAGGAACAAAAGTGGAACATGTTGAAGAATACATATATCTGGGTCAGAATATCAAGGTAAACAAAGAAAACCAAACTACCGAAATAAGCAGATGAGTAAGAATGGGATGGGCCGCATTTACAAAACTCTGATACATACTGAAAGACAAAAAGATACCCCAAAACCTTCGAACCAAAGTGTTTAATTCTTGTATGCTTCCCGTTCGCACTTACGGAGCTCAAACCTGGACATTCACAAAAATAAACATAGAGAATATCAGAAAAACTCAGAGAGCTATGGGACTACAGATGCTGGGTATCGCACTCAAAGACCATAAAACCAATGAAGACATTCGTAATAGAACAAAAGTAAAAGATGCTGTCGAACAGGCAGCTAAACTGAAATGGAAATGGGCTGGACGTAACGAACGTCTTAAGGATGGCCGATGGAATAAAGAAATCGGGAATATTAAAAGAAACTGCAGGGCCAATGTGGAAACGTCTTACAAACAACAGGGATGAATGGCGAGAATTAAGAGAGGCCTATAATATTCGGCAATCCGAATAGAGAAAAGGGCTTAAAAAAAGAGTTAGGTTGACGAGGGGCTATGTTTTTCGACTTTATTTTATGGAATGGAATCTTGGACCTTGAATGCAGCATCAATAAAAAAACTGGAATTATTCAAGCTGTGGGTGCACAGAAGACTTATGAAGAAGAATTATAAAATACGTACTTGCTCATCCTATTTTTAAAGTACAAAGAAATGACTCTGAATGACTTAAAAGCGCATGATCGCATCATGTCTTTCTGCTGAGCAGATTATGTTACTTAATAAGTAGCGAAAGATCTAGTGTTGAATAATTAACCATTGTATTTATTAGTTCTGATCATGGACGTATAAACACAGATGGACTCAGTTATTTACATAAAATTGTGAAGTCAAAATTATTTGAATAAGTCACATTCTGAGCCCCTTCAACTGTTGTCACGTTTTGTTTTAAAATTTCTTATTCGCGAGTCGCTGAAAATATTACTCCGTATTTTATACCCTACAGGTGCTATCAAACCAAAATAATAATTTATTCGTTATATTAATATATTTAATTGTAATCAAAATATCATGTGTGCACATAGTGTGCATTATCATTTAATAATAGCGTATAATAATCAATTATTTTATATGTAGAAGCACTGAAAACTATTTATAAATGGCAACGGTTGTTTACATTTCTTGTCTTATGGATCTACGTCAAACTTCAAATGCTGTTCCATGTTTTTTTACTTTTAACAGTAAATGAGGAAAAAGTTATTTTTCGATATTTTGGCTGTATTTTGAGTGATATTTGTGAAAAGTGAAATAAAATAAACGAAATATTTACATCCCGATCTCTTATTACATTTGTAAGTACATACAATTTATATTATTTAAGATGAGGAAATGAGGAAGCGTGTTTGTTTACATTTTAATAGACGTACCATTGGGTTTATTCATGTTCATTAATGTATTGAATAAGATATGATAGACATTTATAAATTGTAAGTAGACATCATCTGATTAAAAAAGATCTGTTTAGTACCTTTTCAATTTAATATTTCTCATCGATACAAATAAATTAGTGAAATGAATAAAACTTATTTATTTTTTTATGTAGGTTCCCAAATAATATTGACGATCGAACTATTTGGGTAGCAAATTAAGGAGAAAACATAAAGATTTTTTATTGTAGCATTATTTTGATACTATTAAAAAATTAACTTGAATTCAACTATATTTAATTGTATTAATTTTAAAGCAAATAAAATTGTATTTTAATTTTTCTATAAAGACGTGATTTGTTAATAGTTAAACTCTCGTTTTTTTTTAATTCTTTGAACGTGTTTTTATACATTATTACTACTTCCAATTTTTAAAATCTGAATAATTACCCGCGAGTAAAAATTCAAGCACGCTTATACTCATTGCGGAAGCATCACATTCTATCGAAGCTTCAAAAGATTGTGTGTTAAAGGTATCTTATTGCTGTGTCCATCTATGTTTATACGTCCATGGTTCTGATCTACACAAGTCCTTTTTCAGAAAATATTCGCAATGTGACAATTCATCAAAATCGAAAGCTGGCACATGAGTCTTTTTCTTATTATCTTGCATTTTCGTTTCCCATTCTTGTACCACAACATCATCCTTCCATCTTTTTTGAGATGGCCTACTGACCTACTACCGTCTGGTCCCTCAAAAAACAATATCTTTAGCACTTTGTCATCCTTTGATCTAACCACATAACCTGCCCATCTTATTTGGTTAGTTTTTATATGTCTGACGACATTTTCAGTACCGTACAGAGTCACCAATTCAGCATTACGGCGTTTTATCCACTATCCTGAAGAATTCATCTTTGTGAGGGCCAAATATCATTCTGAGAACTACCACTAATTGAGTCGTAGAATAAATGAAGAAAATATGAAGTATATGCTAACAACCAAACATCAAAGACCAAGAGTTAAGAAGAACATAACTATTAATGACCACAACTCCATAAAAACATTCATAGAAAAGTTATTACAAGTGTGTTACCTCAAAACGACATGTAGCAGTCAATGATCTTCTTAACAAGTTTTTTCACATAATGTTTTATATACATGTACAATTACCACATGTTCTTTTGCTGTGCTAAGTTTGTTAATTTGTAAACTGTATCTAGTTACAATTAATTGTTTATACAACATGATCACAGAACTGAAAAACCCACTACCCTTTGAGTATATATACATATATATATATATATATATATATATATATATATATATATATATATATATATATAATATAATATAAAAATTAATGTTTCTTGGGTTTAGGTTCAATAAAGATATGTTACATGTGGAACTAGATTTTATTTTATTTTATTTTATTTTATTTTATTTTATAAAACTAGATTTAGGTTTCCTGCCGAAACGTTGGTTGATTGCAATGAAAATAAAATCTAGTTCCACATGTAACATATCTTTATTGAACCTACACCCAAGAAACATTAATTTTATATACGGTTCAAGAAACTCAAAACTACAATATATATATATATATATATATATATATATATATATATATATATATATATATATATATGTATATATATATTATTTGTAGTCTCAGCAATTGGTCTGTATGAAATAAAACTCTATTTGTTATTTCTCAATATTTCGTCACGATTTTGTGACTTCTTCAGGAGAAAACTGTAAATTTATTATAATTATTATATGTAAACAAAATGTATATTTCAATACTTACAACTTAAGATTAAAAATTTAAATTTTGATAACATGTTATCAAAATTCTTCTGTTCTTGTTGTTGACAGTAAGTATTGTCTGACGTGTGCATTAAATAATTATGTAAAGCATAACTAGCCATCACGACCGACTCTATTCTTTCCGGGCTAATATTAATTTTTGTGTGAAAAATTCTAAATCGAGATGCCATTATCCCAAACGCATTTTCGACTATGCGCCGTGCTCGTGATACACGGTAATTTAGAATTCTAATTTTATCAGTGGTCACTTCTGCTTGCCTAAATGGTTTTATTAAATCTGTTCTTAGTGGAAACGCATCATTACCCACAAACACATAAGGCAACTTTCAAGTGCTTTTTGCGACCACTTCGTCGGTTGGAATACACAACTGCTTATTTTCAAGTTTTTTAAAAAACTTTGTGTTAGCGAGTACTCCGCCATCCGAAATTCTTCCGTTAATTCCGAAATCACATAAAAGAAACCGGTAATTTCCATCAACGATTGCGAATAACACCATGCTATGATAGTTTGTATAGTTGAAATACTCCGATGCACTTCCACGCGGACGAAAAATTGCTATATGTTTACCGTCCATTGCTCCTAGACAATGTGGGAAATTCCATCTCATTTCAAACACTCTTGCCACGGCCTTCCACTCTTCTTCCGAGAATGGGAACTGTAATTAAAAAACATAATTTCAGGAAATGGAAAGTGAAGCTTTAAATATAAAACATTTGTTTCAGGAAATGGAAGGCGAGTCACCTGCAGGCACACAATCAACTACATCATCGCCTACACAGGCAAATGCGCAAATGTTTGAGGAAGAGCAAAGTCAAACAACCCAAAGTCAGGCACCCTTACAATCAACAGAGCAGCCAATCTCTAATTCAGCGACACAGTCAACTTCAACTGGAAAAACATCCTTTAAAAGGAAACGATCAAAAACTACTGAAAATGAGAAGCTAACTACTAAGGTTCTGCAGACAGTGCAAAATCATTTCAAAAAGCCGACAGCTACCAATGACAGATTTGACATTTTTGGAGCCAACGTTGCAGTTAAGCTCAGGGACCTTACGAAGGATCAACGGATTTTGGCTGAAAAAATTATAAATGAAACTTTATTTCACGCAGAGATGGAAAATTTGACCATGTCTCACCAAGTCATAGATTCAAATAATATTGGCAGTACACGTAATTACGCTAACAACTTTCCTCTTCCCGTTTCACATACTCACAACTACTGTAATACCAGCCCCTCTGTTACCAACTCTAGCCCAGTGCCTTCTGCGATTTCAGATGAATACCAAAATCCACAGGATTCGGCGGCTAGTTATTTGACACAATTTAATACTCAAAATTTATAAATATTATTAATGTAATATTAACATAATCATATACAATTATTATATAATTACATTAAATAACATTATTAAGTCATTATATTCTTATTTCTTACCTTAAAATAGTCCTTGTAATAGTCCTTGCGTAAAACTTTATATATGGCTTCACACATTTCTGGTATAATATACCCTAAGGCTTGAGCTGAAATTATACTCGAGAATTTCAAATCTTCATAACTTCTTCCTGTCGATAAAAACCTCAAAGTGGCAACAAGCCTGTCATGGGCAGGAATAGCATTTCTCATAACAGTATCTTTCTTTTCGATAATTGGCGCTACCATAGACAGCAGATGTAAGTAAGTATCATTATCCATTCTTAGACAATTATGCCAATCTTTTGGAAATATTTTTAATTCCTTCAACAAATTCACATGAGAATAAACTTCTCTTTTCATCAGCCAGTCTTTACACCAGATGATACGATTTTTCCGCTGTTTTTTCTTTTTCAAGGCGAACATTAATCCCACGACCGCTAACACGTCGTCGTCAGTCGAAGCCATCACGAACACGAACAAAAATTAAATGAAAATTGCTCATGAAAATTGTTAATTATTTATAAGAAGAGAACTGCACAGTTTTAACGGTACAGTTAAATCGTTATCGATTTATCGTAGTGTGTATGGCAACCTTAAAGGAGACGGATAGTTGAACGATATTTTATACAATGTCTATTACCGGATATGGATTTATTTTTGTCCAAGTTTTATATTTGTCCACTATTTCAAATGCAGTTCAAACAGACATATATTAAATTGTAGGATCCGTTTTAAATCCGTCCAATGTATATATATATATATATATATTTATATATATATTTTTATATATATAGATATATTTATATATATATATATATATATATATATATATATATATATATATATATATATATATATATATATATATATATATATAACCTTATAAAAGCCTTGAGCTACAGATTAAATAAATTGACACATCCAATTAATCGAAGGGAATCCTTTAAGTTATTGAGAAATATTCTAATAGAGAATTCATATCCTTCCTCTATCATTAATAAATACCTTTATTCACATAGCTATGGATCCTCAATTTATGACATACCCGATGGTGACCAACTTAGAAACATCTCAAATAATTCAATAAATAGCATTGTTCTGCATAATACTGTTCTTGAGAATACTACCACCCATTATTCTTCTTTACCTTATTTCCCTCAAGTTACTGAAAAGCTTATTAAATTGTATAAACAAAATAATATACCAGTTAAAATTGCTGTTAAGAATGCTAAAACTGTTAGAAATTTGTTCTCTAAAACTAAAACACCCTTGTCCACTTTGGAACAAGTTAACACAATTTATAAAATTCCATGCGCATTAGTAGTGACATTTCATAGTGACATTAATTTATCAAAATACACTTTTGCCCTGGCACAACACGCGATAAATACCAAACATGAAGTGGATTTCAATGAAGTTAAGATCATTGCCACTGAACGCAATCTAGCTAAAAGACAGTTTTTGGAAATGTGTTCAATACTAAAACACCCTAATGCTTTAAATAAGAGAACTGACATAAGTAACTTGAGCCAAATATATCATGCTTTAATTTTGCAGAATTAGGCTTCTTGATCTTTTCACTATATTAAATGTCATATTAGGTGTACTACTTGAACCTTTTTCCATTTTTCATGAAATAATTTATATACATTAAATAGAAATAAAATACATAAAATAACTAAATAAAATAATTAAATATTCTTTACTTAACTTATTATTACATATGCAACTTACATTGCATTTTCATACACTGATTACTTAGATTAGTGTGAACGATTTATACTTAAATAAAATAATACAAATAATGTAATTGATTCATAGAATCCTTTGCAAATTACAGTTCCAAGTACATGAACCTTGGGCTGTTGGAAATTAATAGGTCGTTAACCACCTGTGGCTGATTAACTAGCCATAATGATTAACGTTATTACATACATATGAGGTTGAATGAAAATCTCCTGTTTGTAAATCTAGGCTGATTAGTGAGAGGAGTTGCTATTACAATACCAGTTTCTTTCACTGTTTTGTCTTTTACAACCAGGTATTCATCCAAACTCATTTAAACTTTTAAATTGACCGCCCAATTATTTGGGTTGGTACCTCCACCTTGCTGATCTGTCAAAAGTATTTTGACCTCAAGGTTGGCTGTCTTTTCGCGGTTTAGTTCGTTCCGGTTCATCTAACGCCATTTTTCCGGCGACACTTGTAGGGCTTTGATCGGTAACTTCATTTACACTACTTTTATAATTTTTATTAATATTACTTATAATGCTACCTAAAGTTAAAATCAAAGCTTAATATTCATAAAATAGTTGGAAGTTATCTATGATTTTCTTGGTCCTTGCTCACTAATTAACATTAAATAACATTTAATTTACTTTAGACCACATGGTCATTTGCTGTGCTAATTTTTAAGTTCATATATGTTGTTAGTTACTTAATTGTTTATACAAGATCAGCGTATTATGTCTATTTACTTAGTTTCATTCATATTATTGTTAATAACATTGACTGCTACATGTCTTTTTAAGGTAACAATTAACATCGTTTCCATGATTGTGTGGTTCTCATATTGTACTTTTTTAGATGAACTGATGATGCTTTCAAAACTCGAAAGCGAAACGTCTTCAAAATAGATAAAGTAGCCTATCAACTTTGTCTTTTATTTCTCCACCTAGAGACCGATATAAGAACCCACCACTCGTCTGAGTGATCCTTATATATATATATATATATATATATATATATATATATATATATATATATATATATATATATATATATATATATATATATATATATAAGAAAAAAGAAGTACTTGTGACTCGTTTGGAAAAAATATAACACTGTTTTTGATGGGTTGGAGTCAATAAAAGGGGCTATTTGTTGACTATTTTTTACTCGAGCTTTCAATTGTGATTACAATTTTTATCAAGAGCTTCTAAAAATACAAAATATCTTACAAAGTTGAACTAGAAATAAATAATGTTGTTGTTAACTCACCAAATAAAATTAGTTATTTATATAAAACTGCTGCTAACATTATTACAAAAAATATTATTAAAAAAAATGTTCTATTCTAATAAATGTTTCTCTGACAAATTTAGATAAAGTTTCTTAACAAAAAACAATTGGATTTATAAACAAAAATTGAATAGCTACAATTCAGCCTAAATGACGTAAATAACAACTTAAAAATTTTTATTTTTGACATATTGTCAAAAATAAAATTTTTGTTTAAAAAATTCTTCTTTGTTTAGTAACAAAAAAGAAGAAGATTTATTCATCATTGATAGATGCCCGAAAAAATGTAACAAATACATGGAAAATTCAAAATGTGATATTTTACTGACTGCATAAATTAAATATAAATTATATAATTATAAATTTTGCTTAAATTTTGAATTTCTGACCTTTTGTTTAAATTATTATCACTTTTGCTAATACAAACCATTTCCAAAAAAGTTCTTTTAAATTTATATATTTATTTTCAAAATTTTGATAATATTAAAATTTTATGTAATGAAAGTAATAAATTTAAAAGAACTTTTTTGGAAATGGTTTGTATTAGCAAAAGTGATAATAATTTAAACAAAAGGTCAGAAATTCAAAATTTAAGCAAAATTTATAATTATATAATTTATATTTAATTTATGCAGTCAGTAAAATATCACATTTTGAATTTTCCATGTATTTGTTACATTTTTTCGGGCATCTATCAATGATGAATAAATCTTCTTCTTTTTTGTTACTAAACAAAGAAGAATTTTTTAAACAAAAATTTTATTTTTGACAATATGTCAAAAATAAAAATTTTTAAGTTGTTATTTACGTCATTTAGGCTGAATTGTAGCTATTCAATTTTTGTTTATAAATCCAATTGTTTTTTGTTAAGAAACTTTATCTAAATTTGTCAGAGAAACATTTATTAGAATAGAACATTTTTTTTAATAATATTTTTTGTAATAATGTTAGCAGCAGTTTTATATAAATAACTAATTTTATTTGGTGAGTTAACAACAACATTATTTATTTCTAGTTCAACTTTGTAAGATATTTTGTATTTTTAGAAGCTCTTGATAAAAATTGTAATCACAATTGAAAGCTCGAGTAAAAAATAGTCAACAAATAGCCCCTTTTATTGACTCCAACCCATCAAAAACAGTGTTATATATATATATATATATATATATATATATATATATATATTCAACTACGTATGTGTGTATGAATATATTATTTTAATAATGAATCTATAGATTATTTAAACCGCGTTTTACTTTCGACGTTGCGTTTAATATTCCTCTGACGACATGTTTTCTCAGAAAATATACGTGGTTATTCGAGTTGAAAAGGTCTAGGCAAAAATGGCAAATTATTCCTTCGTGTTTGAAAATGTCGAGATCGCTGTAAGATGGCCTGAGGCTTCTCGTTAGTATTCTGCGTGAAAATCTACCCCATCGCGTTTGTTTGCGTTTCGTCCCATCTTACCTCTTTTTAGGTATAGTGACATAAAACATCTTTCAAAGAGGTAAATTTATTTCATTTATATGTTGTTTGGGTTATTTATCTGGGCGTGGGTATGATATAGGAATTCATTAAACGTTTTTATTTAATGAAATAGGTTAGGGTTTAAGGTGGTTTTCTAAAAGTAGATATATTATAACAGTAATTCGTTTGCTAAGCCAAACAAGAAGATTAAATTCTTTACAAAAAAGGTTTTGTTTATAAAATAATAATTATTCAGCAAATATAAATATCTCAAAATAATGTATCTATAGACGATTTCTCCTAACTAAAACTCTATCTGGTGGCGTTGTGCATAACTATTCAAATAGACATTAATACATAACCTTAGATTTATCTATATTAAAATCGCATTTGTTTTGTTTGTTACTGAAGCTTATTTCGATTTCTACGCTAAAATTTTTAGTATTATGGATCAAAATGAAATAGTTTTTTCTGTAGTTGAACATTTTAAATACCTAGGAGAGAATGAAAATTCTAGAAGAGTTTATGAAGGCGAGGAAGTCTTTCGAGCGGGTCACATAATTATGTGTGGTAAATTACCTACAGAAAAGCAAAACTGCATTGTAATTTATGCTCTTTGCTTACAAGCCAGTGCCTTACAATCATCTCCGCATGTAATTAAAGGACAATTATATATTAAAAATAATATAGCAACTGTTCACAAGATGGAATGCTCCTGTAAAGGTGGAAACAGTGGCTATTGTAAACATATTTCAGCCGTGTTATTACATTGTACCAGGTAATAATTTTTAGTACAAATATATTGTTAAAGCATTGTATAATATTCCTGGTTTATTATTTTTAGAATACCTTTGGAAACATTAGAAGAGCTATCCCAAACGGATTTACAATGTGCTTGGTCTCTAAGGAAAGCAACCAGCAAAGAGCAATATAAAGCTGTCTCCATACCAGAAATGCCTTGTTATAAGGATAAATGGCCCAAACCAATAACCACAATCTCCAGTAAACAGAAAAAAAATTTAGAAACTCTTTTATTGCATGCACCAAAATCTACACTAAATTTGAATAGGTAATTTCTTAGCGATTTATCATCATTGTTATTATTAATCGTATTTGTATATTGTAGGGTAGGCAGAAGAGAATTACCAACCAACAGTTTAGAAACAGTTCATCCAAATAACAATCACTATCTGAACATACTTCTTAATAATGCCAGCCAATCTGTTATTATGATGGAATTAGAAGGCTTAACAGTTGATATGAGGCAATCTCGTTTAAGATTACAGCGCCATCGCGTATTTAACTCGAACCTTTCAAATAGACATTAATACATAACCTTACATTTCCCATTAAAATCGTGTTTGTTTTTATTGAGTTATGGAAAAAAAAATCGAATTATTATTGTTGTGTGCCTCAATGTGATTCTTGGATAAAGCGTGATAGTAATTTATCGTTTCATTCTTTCCCTAAAAAAGATAAACAAGATAGAGTTCTATTCAATGGCAGTTTAGTTAACAAACGAAACGTATGGAAATATCTTCTAAAAATGGGAAAAGAGCCTAGTCCGTATATGAAAGTGTTCAGTTTACACTTTAAAAATGAAGATTACTTTATTGGATCTAAGGGGGGGCTAAGTCGAACCCTGGGGACTTTTTCGGATTCAGATCTGTTTGGATTTTGTTGAAAACTTGGTTGGCAGTAAATTTCTCCAATGGTGCTTCTAGTTGGTATAAAGATTGTAAATACGAGTGTATATTATCTTCTGTATCGGGGTTGTTGTTTTAAGTATGTGGTTGGCACACTTCCTTCAGGTATTTCGCAAAAACTGTGGCTTTTTCGTTGTTACTTTTGGCCCATTGTCCGTTACTGGCCCGGATAGGCGGATTAGAAAGTTGTGGTCAATTAATTTTTCATGTTGCTTTCCATAGTGAATATTCGATGGCTTCCGTGGCAGATAGATTTTGTAAATATCGTTTTATGTCATTGTTTCTATTGTTGTTTAACAATGTTTTTAATCTTGCTGTAGCTTGGTTTAGTCTATTTTTATCGGGAGGTGCTCGAGTTCTTTGTCAGATTTTCCTTAGTCTTCGTTTTTCTGCCATTTTTTTTCTTTTATTTCGTTGGGTAAGTCTTTTTGTACGATTGCTTTTGTTTGTGTAGGTGTTGACTGCCAGCCAGCTTCCTGAATTATCCTATTTAATTGATCTACTGCTTCGTCAATATCGCCAGCAGATTTTAGTGGGATGTTTAGATCCAGTCTGCCATCAAGAACAACCTGTAATTTAATCCAATTGGTATATTTATTACTAAGATATGACTGAGATTCTGTTTCTAGGATATTTGTGGATATCGTGACCAGGACAGGAGAGTGGTCGGATGAAAGATCGAAACAAGATTGTGATGTCTGGTATTCGAGCGTATTCCTTTGGTCACACAGAAATCGACCAAGTCTGGAATTTTGTTTGTGTCTGTGGGCCAGTATGTGGGCTCGCCAGTGGATATGTATTTAAGGTTATTGGTTTGCATTGCCATATATAATTGTCTACCTTTCGGGGTTATTAACCTGGATCCCCAGTGAGTGTGTTTTGCATTATAATCGCCGCCTGCTAAAAATCTGTTTCCAAGGGTGTTGAAGAATTCTTGGTATTGATTTCTCTCTATGGTATGTCGTGGTGGACTATATATTACAGTTATTGTTAAAGGACCGTTCCAGTCTTCTATGCTAATACTTGTTGCTTGCATATATTCTCTTTTAAACTTATTTAATTAATGGTGTTTTATCGATAACTTGATTGTGACTGTAGTTCCTCCACGTGCTGTGCCATCTGGATGTCTGGTGTTATATATTACATAGTTAGGAATTTTCAGATAACTTCTATTTGTAAAGTGTGTTTCAGAGATTAACATTATGTCGATGTTGTGAATTAATATAAAAGCTTTAACCTCTTGAGCATGATTTGTTAGCCCATTGGCATTCCAAATAGCTATTTTAAGGAATTTGATTATTTTGTTAATTTAGTGACGACGGTGGTGAGCAGATTTAACATAGTACCCATTTGTTCCATCAGGACTTTTAACATACGCTTTACTCCAGCCATGTCATTTGAGACGGGAATAGTGGTAGTTGTTACTTCTGTTTGATTCGCATTACTATTAGGAGTTTATTGCTCTGATGAGTTATTAAGTTATTTGGGCGTAGGTAACTCCTGCTTGAGCATGCTGTGAGTAAATATTCGGCACCTTAGGCTTGGATCTAATCGTTGACATGCATCAATTGACTTTTGATTTTCAGAATCATTTGAATAATCTAAGGCGATGGTAAATGATTCATCATTTATTGATTCATAACCGATATTTCCATTAAATTTTTAAATAAAAGGAGCAGATTCTGTTCTAACCTCAAGATAAATAAAAATTGAATTCTTTCAATATATTATGTATTCAAAGAATACAACATCTCTGCAGATTTCTATTTTCCTCTACAATTGGGATCAGCCAATCTATAACCCTTAGTTAGTATATTCACAATACTCTACCATAATCATGAGTTTAGATTTAAGGCCGATCCTCGAGACTCTGGGCATAGCTAAATTCCAATGTAAAAGTTTATATCAAATAACGCAAAAACTATGGCAGATATTGAGATGATTCCTTTTTTATATGAAAGGTCTTAAAAAGTTCTAGTGCACTATTTGGTTGTAAATTAATAAATTGTTTATACAATATTTTTTTTAATATTTTTGGTTAAAATAAACGTAAATTTTTTTTTTGAAATAGGGCACTAGAGAATTTGACCCACTTTCCGAATCTGTTTTTATTTTTATCATAAAGCGTAACACAAAGCAGCTATTTGGTATAAACTTTTAAAAAATTTCAAAGTTCTGCTAAATGTAATTCTCTATCCGTCAGCACAAGCTGTCCTTGTAGGTAGCTTCTGGATTCTCGCCAGCAGGTAGGTAAGACCCTCGGAAGAGGATAAATAATGTTGAATAACATTATTAGGGCTTATTCCTACTTTTAACAAACCAGTGTGTTTATTGTATTTAGAATAGGAAATTTTATATAAATAAGCAGTAAGTAGGTACCCATAATTTGATTAACTTTTTATATGAATAGAAATATTTTCTGTTAATTTGTGACATTTTCCTTCTAAATATGTATACTGTTTTTATAATAATACTATTGTTTCAGTATTTGCTTATATAATAATAATTTATTACATACAAACAGCGTAGAATTTTGGTCAATCAGCAAGTACATTTTTTTTTGTATTTCAATCAGAATTCTTATTTTCTTTTCTTCTTTACATGAGCTCAGAGTAATAACCAAATATTTTGCAGTATTTGAATATGAAATTTAATTATATATATATTAATTGGTTAGCAACCTACCAACCGTAAAAACAAATACTGCTCAAAGGAATAATGTACAGCCTCGGAACCGGATTGATACTATGAAGACGACTACGGCAAGAAGTAAGGACAAGCGAAAAACATCCAAAACCCAGACGAGAATTACTACTTGAAATATCAGATCACTCAACTCAAGGGACCAAGAAATAACGCAAGTGCTGAAGGAAAAAGAAATAGACATTTGTGCTCTACATGAAACAAAAAATAAAGAAAAAGGTCAATCAAAATTAGGTGAATACATACTAATCTACAGTGGTGTAGCAACAGACAACAGGACCAAAGAAGGTGTAGCCTTACTAATACACCAAAGGTATTAAAATTACATTAAAGAGTGTCAATACATATCAGAAAGAATAGTAACAGCAAAGATAAGTAACGGTTAGTAACAGCAAAGATAAGAATGGAGAAGGAAAACCTGAACATTATCGGAGTATACATTGTAAACATTGTACCTTTACAGGATCCTCTACGAATTTTCAAAAATGTAGTTCAAATGGTAACCAGGAAGAACCTACAAATCCATTGTGTGATCCATATCGAACAAGCAATTTCAAACTAATAAAATTTTCTATATCTCCAGATCTAGTATCAATAATAGAAAAAATCGCGTTTTTTGCATTAAATTGTTAATAATTAAAAAACAACTCCAAATTCAAGGCAGGAAACAAGTAGGTTTTCTTCCTATAGGTCTACAATAACTAAAAAAGTTGTTAGAGACCTGGATTATTGAGTGTCACGAACAAGTCTATTTTTTGCTTATTTCCCTGGAGTATATATTTGATTAACATCTGCGTAATTTCTTTGTCGCTTCCTCGCTGGTTTTGCATATTGCTATGATAGCAGTATCATCGGTAAATGTTGCAATTGTATTATTTTCTAGGACAATAATATAACACATATACAAAAGGTAAACACACTTCTTTGTGGCAGCCCTGCTGCAATTTCTTTCAGTTCCGTGTATGTTTCTTCCTGTTTAATTCTGAAATATCTTACAAGATGCAGGAGTCAATTATTTGAGAGTATGGTTTTGGTAAATGTAGTCTTAGTTTATAGTTATGGCATCTTTGCCATACTTGATCATATACCTGAGTCACGTCCTAAATTTTCCATCATATTATCCTTCATGATCCATATTTTTTCACATCCATCTAAATAGTAATACAGTATATTTCATCATCATTAATGGCACTTCAACTCTTCGTGAGTCTTGTCTCTTCAACTCCCATATTTGTCGGTCCTGTGCCAGTAATTCCCATTGTCGCACTCCCATTTTCTCTAGATCTTAGAGTATATTTACATATAAAAAATTAAATCCTTAGTTGTAAATTTTTGAAATAAGTACTCAGTATACATCTAAGTTTCATAAATGCTCCTCATAAATCTAAACTTCTGTAATCCGTTCTTTGTTGACAATTAGTTGCATAGGGCCGACGTTTACTAACCACAAGTAAATTATTTTATTTCTTTCATTTAACAATAATCTCTTAGATTAGTATTGTAATAAGTAAATCAGTCTCTTACTGAATGATAATAAACAACACATCAAACATATTCTGAAACTGTTTCTTGTGTCATGTTATATTTTATTAGATTTTGGTGTAATAAACCACAACCTATCAAATTCGATATTAAAAATCAAAATTGGAAATGATAGCGTGACTAAATTATTCCTTACTTCAATAAATTTTAAAAAGAACTGATTCCTATTACTATTCAGTGCAAGGACAGTTATTTTGATATTTATATCGAATAGAGAATACTGTTAGTTTGCGGTATGGACACCAAAAAATATTTTATTTGAAAAAATTGATAAAGGTATGGAACTGTGGGAAAATATGCTACAAAAATTACAAGATTTTTATTATAATTTTTATTTGGAACACCTTCTGAAGAAACATTAGACATACTTCTATATTTATATAGTTTTATTTTATTAATTTTAATTATCGTGATACTAATCAAATTTTTATGATATATAATTATAATCTTTTTTATAATTTTTATTTTCTGTAAACTTTAATCTACGTTCAAATTCAGACCGTCAATTTTTCCGTAAAGAAATAACAAATAAATTATGTATGTACCTTTGTTACATTGTAAATTTATGAATAGATTATATCACTTTAATCTGTTATTCTATTTACTCAAAACACCACTAAAGATTTATGGTTTTACTGTAAGGCCAAAACCTGTCACTTCAGGGATTGTCCCGATTGTATAATCGGCTCGAGTAAAAGATTAACGCATTTTTGACCTGGGCTTGAGAGAGATATCTGAACGAAGTTTAGAATATTACTGCATGAACAGATTTTGTTTTCGTAAAGAAAGAAATTTTTGAAATAGAGATAGCCCACTGAAATTTACCGTTAGGATTTTCGAGGATGAGCCTTAACATCAAATTTTTTTCTAAAATTCTTACGTAGGTACATAGGCTTTTCATCAAAATACTCCTAAGTTACTAAAATCGATCTTGGAACCAGTCTATAATTAAGAGCTGTGGTAGGGCTAAGGTATTTTTAATATATTGTGTTATGTAAATCTGTGATATTGTGGTAACCATTGTAAGACCACAGTTTAAAGTTTACTCTGCTTTATTTGCAGATGGTCGTTCAAGGAAGAACATTTTAAAAGTTATACAAGTTATGACAACCACATACTTTACGAAAGAAAACTATTTAAATGATTAAGTGTCAGAATATCTGTGTTTTACTTTTATCTTGTTTTCAGGCACCTCTTTTTACGGGCCTTCCTTACTATTATAAAGGGCTACACTATGTTTGAAACTCACTTGAAAAACTTAAAAATTTAAATAGTAAATAAACCATTTTTAATATTGTATCTTTTCTTCTTAAAGTGTCCTCTCCTCAATGGAGGTTGGCTACTAAATTTTAAACTCTTCTCTATCTTCAGCTGTTCTTATTAGCTGTTCAAAATTTAGCCCTGTCCATTGTCGCATGTTTCTGATCCACGATAGTCTTTTCCTTCGTAGGCCTCTCTTTCCCTCGATTTTTCCTTTCACTATAAGTTGGGCATATTGGTACTTATTATTTCTCAGTATGTGGCCTAGGTATCATATTTTTCTAACTTTTACTGTGTTAAAAAGTTCTCTTTCCTTGCCTATTCTATGCAGCACTTCTTCGTTTGAGGTATGCGATGTCTATGAAATTTTGAGTATTTTCTGGTAGATCCACATTTCAAAGGCCTCCAATTTATTTACGGTTGATGTTTTAAGGGTCCACGTTTCAACTGCATATAGAAGAGTCGACCAGACGTAGCATTTTGATAAACGTAGTCGAATTTCGAGTTTTATTCGAGAATCACAAAGCAGTTTTCTTATTTTTTCGAAAGATTTTCTGGCCTGTTCTATTCTCGATCTTATTTCTAGATCAGGATTTGGGCTGCTATCGATCCAACATCCCAGGTACTTAAATCTATTGACCTGTTCTAAAATGTGCCCATTTATTGTGCAAGGTTGAGGTACGTTTTGGTTTTTTCGGATTGACATCACTTTGGTTTTTTTAATGTTTATTTTCATATCAAATTGCTCACAGGTCGAGTTAGTCTTGTCGATGAGTCGTTGTAGACCTAAGTCGGAATCCGCAATTAACACTGTATCTTCGGCGTATCTGATACTGTTGATATTTACGCCATTCACATTGACTCCATCCTTGGAATCCTCCAATGCTTCTTTAAATAGAAACTCGGAGTTAAGATTAAACAGCAGAGCGACAGAACACATGTCTAACTCCCCTCCTAATTTCTACTTCTGCGGATGTGGAACCTTCGATCTTCACTCTGGTGTTTTGGTTCCAGTACAAGTTTTTTAAGAATTTGATGTCTTTTCCATCTAAACCGACTTCTTGAAAACGTTCTAATAGTAGGTCGTGTCTTACTCTATCAAATGCTTTTTCGAAGTCTATAAAGCATATAAATATATCTCCCATGCCGGCTCTGAATCCAAACTGATCGTCTCCGATGATTGTTTCGCACTTTCTATAGATACGATTATGTACGATTTTTAGTAGGACTTTTACTGCATGACTCATAAGGCTTATCAGACGGAACTCATTGCAGTGTTGTGTGTTTGGCTTTTTTGGTAGTGGGATGAATATTGACTTCAGCCAACTTGGGGTATTTTACCTGTATCATAAATGCGATTGAATAAAAGGACAAATATTTCGATATTTTCTTCGCTGATTAATTTTAACGTTTCTGCGTATATTCCATCTGGACCTGGGCTTTTATTTGTTTTAAGATGATTAATTGCATTTATGATTTGCATTTATAATATTGTATACCTTTAAATAAATGATAATTTACCTCAGTTTAACAAATAATACTAACATATAGCTGAGATGTAAGTGTATTAGTTCGAAATTAATTAAAATGTACATTAAACATCCACAGCGTGTTATTATCAAAATGGTGGCGTAGATAGGGTATTTTCAGTTCACTTCATAATGGGTAGTTTAAATTTCTATCTGAAAGGCCGTGATCAGCACGTATACCAAAATCAGATTAAATAGCAAAATGAGGATATTAGGTAAATATAGATATTATGGGTTTTACAACCAACTATGACATTAACATCACATATCTGATTATATCAATGCTTTAGTTTTTAATTAATATATTCTGGGGATTGCAAAACTGAAAATATTTTTAAATGATGAAAAAAATTTTAATGTGAATTCATACTGATGGCTCGAAAATTCTTTTCAGTACAAATTGTTGAAAAACCACAGAACTCTACTACACAATTTAATTTGATGACTTTTTTTTTGTATAAAGCTAATAGGCGTAGAGATGGATATCCACGATGAAATTTTTCCATGAGATTTTTGTGCCCGAGTAAAAAACTTCAAGGGACATGTGGAAATAATTTTGAAATACGAAAATATTGTTAAAAATGCCATGACAAAGTATTTAACGAGACATTTAGTTCACGAACAAGTCCCAATTCATATAATCATTAACTAGCCTCTAACGTCCACTGCTAAATATGGGCCTCTCGCATGCTTTTCCACTTAGTCCGATTTTGCGCCATCTGAATCCAATTTGTAGTCACTCTTTTTATGTCATCTGTCCATCTCGTTGGGGGTCGACCTCTATCTCTGTTAGCTCGTATTCGGGGTCTCCATTTCAAAATTTCAGTGTTGTTATCCTTTCAATAACGTTTGCTACTCCTGATCTTTTGCGTATAGTAGTATTGGGTATTCTATCACGTAGAGAAATCACTAACATTATTCTCTCCATTGCTCTTTCCGTAACTTGTAGTTTACTCACTGTTGTTCTGGTGAGGGTTTCTGCGTCGTAGGTCATCACTGGTAAATATACTAATTAAATACATTTCTTTTCAGACACATTGGAATCTTAGACCTAAAAATATCCTTCATCTTTCCAAATGCAGCCCAAGCAAGGTTTATTCTTCTTTTCAGATCGATTGTTTGGTTGTCTCGACTTATTCTGATCTCATGGCCCAAGTATTTATAGAGGTGAACTGGCTCAATATCTTTGTCTTTTACTGAGATGTACTGATTAAAATTTATTTTAAGACTAACTCTTTTTGTGGCGGTATACAGTTCTTTGAGCATTATCTGTGCCTCATCAAAGCTGTCTGCAATAAGATCGATATCATCTGCAAATTTAAGGTTATTTAAAAATTTTTCATCTACATTAATGCCCTTTTCGTTCCAATCTATTGTTTTACAAGCGTATTCTAGCAAAGTTGTAAATAATTTAGGAGACATGTTATCTCTTTGCCGAACGCCACTTTAAATACGAAAGGTCCAAGTCTTCATTAAGTATTACACAGGCTGCAGTATGCTGGTAGATGTAGCTGATGAGGGATCAATTCGTATAGGTACGTGATATTGTGATTTCATTTATTTCATTTAAAATATTTGTGTCACTAGCTGCTATATATATATATATATATATATATATATATATATATATACATATATATATATATATATATATATATATATATATATATATATATATATATATATATATATATATATAAGAATTCAACTATCTCAGTATGTTTGTTACAGCGACTTGTTCAATGTATTAAAATTGTAAAAAAACGGGCTTTTTAAAAAACTGTTAAATGCAAGAATGCAGAGACCTATTGGAAGACCGAGAAAGTGATGGGAGGATGATGCAGATGAACAAAAAATCTTCTTGGCAGTCGATCGTGAAGAAGAATAGCTAGAAATCATAACGAATATATTTTGCCGAGGGACTACACAAATTTCTAATTTGCAGATTATTGTAGCTGGCTTTGAGAAGAAGATTAAAAAAAAAGAGTTTTCTACGACCAATAGGAGCCAAGTTATCTGGTTATCTGGCATCATTTACTACTTAAAAACCGATATTTTTAGATATTTGTATTCTCCTTAAATTAAGATCATTATTTAGTGTTAAAAATAACGAAAAAAGTTTACCTTTTTCAATGTAGCACGGAAACAACCCAAACATGTGGCAAACATTGCGGATGCCGTAAGCACGGTCTAAAATGTAATAGAATGTGCGAAAATTGTAATAGAGAGAGTTGCGAAAATTGTCATACTGCTGAATCTGAACTAGATGACGCAGAAAAAGAATGTGAGACTGAGATGGGTGTTTTGAATGTATGGATTACGTTTAATAGCATTGTAAAAGTAAAAGAATTAAAAGAAATTGAATATTAAAAAAAAATTGTGAAGGTGAAGGATGAAATTATTTTAAATGTTATTATTTCGACGAGCTACCCCAGATTAAAAAAAAATCATCGAAATCGGTTCATTTTTCACCGAGATATTGCCAATTTTTCCGAGCGTTGCCAGATTCGGTTCTTAATTGTTATTAATAAAGCCTCTATGATTTTTTAAAAAAACTCAGCTCCTATTGGTCGTAGAAAACTCTCTTTTATTAAATCTTTGTACCAAAGCAGCTACAATATTCTGCAAATTAGAAATTTGTAGAGTACATATTACATTATTCATAAATAATTGCATATTAGCGGGTTAAATTTTTTTTCATTACTTTCCAGTGGTATATGAAAATTTACGGCTTTAGGCAGAGAATGAAACAAGAATTAGCTTTCTATCATTTTTTTGGGAAATCTTATGGGCATTTAAAATTGAAGGTCGTGGTATAAACTAATTAACGTATCTCAGCAACAAATTAAGCGATCTAGCCCGATTACGACTCATTCGTAGCGATTCGTAATTCTTCTAGGCTTAAATGTAATATATTTAAAATAAAAATAAGCAATTTTGTAATAAATATTATGTTTTTTAATTTTGACCTTCATTCGTCATTTTTGCAATAACAAATATATTAAATTGGGCTCAAATTGAAGGTCTTTTAGAGTACTTTCATAATCTATACAGAAATTACCCATTATAATACACTCACCGGCAAAATTAACGGAACACCTTAAAATTGGGATATGTTAGATGTCTCGAATTTCCTAAACCTGTTGTCCGATTTTAGTGATTTTTTTAGTATGTTATAGGTATATTATTTAAGAATATCGATGTGATAATATTGTTGCTAGACAGATCAATGTCATTTTATATCGGGTGTAACAATCCTACTGTGTTTTTTCCTTAAAATTCGGAACATTCTGTGGAATATTCTAGCATATATAAAATATTGAAATTAAAACTTAATTATAGCCTCAGGCTTTCTTAACATTTTCTTTTTTGATTCATTTGCTTATGTTTGATAATAAAAAAGTTAGGTACGTTAACAACTAGCCGTGTTTTTCATCAATAAATCCTCATTTTCTGCTTAGTTTAATAAACAAGCCTAAAGTAGGCTATGAGAAGTTAACAATTTAATACACACACCGGCAAATTTAAAGGAACCTGTTATTAATGCAATATTTCTTTATATTTGTATTTTATAGACTATATCTACATAGCTTTGAAAGCTCCTTGTCACAACAAAGTCTTAAATGTCAAATTAATTTGTTTATTTGAATTGTGTTTACATTTACAGTCATTCTGTCTGTTCATAACAAGTACAAACTTGTATTTAATTGAGCGCATAGTAAGAAAGAGACTTAAAAAAGCCGGTCTCAAGTCATATGTGCCAATAAAAGCTCCCAGACTTCAGAGACACCATCGTTTAGCACGACTACAATTTGGTCGAGTACATCAAAATTGTTTGAGTCGTTTCTGTGTAAATTACATCGACGGTAGAGAAAGATTGTATCAACGCCAAGGAGAACGAAATGCCCCTTTCAATTTTACTACGACCGTACCTTTTGGTAGAGGTTCAATTATGGTGTGAGGTGTAGCGTTTACGCTACTGATTAACCCCTCAAGAAACTTCTTTTGTTCCGCCAGCGATCGATTTTTAAATCGACATTTCTCCACCCACGCGCTGGGAGCGCTTTTAAAGGATTGATCGATTTTGTGCGGTAGAGAACGATCAGTTTGGTCAAAAGACTCACTAGTCAGACATGCCAACCGGTGAAATTTTTTCACCTTCAAAGTGACGGAATTGGAGTAAGGAAAATAATTTGGGGAAGAATAAAATAGAAATATTAATAATAATAATTAATTTTTTAAAATCAATATTAATCTAAGAGTTCCACATAAAAGGAAGATTTTTTTGGCGTGCTGCGGCTCCATGTAAGTAAATCATTTCATACGTATTATCTCTTTATCATATAATCAAATTTATCATTGTAATTTAGTATTTCTTTAGAGATTTACTTTTGAGTTCCGAAATAATTTAAATTTAAAATTTCCTTCATTCACTCGCAAAGAACATAAGGTCATTTTTTATATAGTCAAACTTAAATTCCGATCTATTCCATATCTTATCAGTAAGTTTTTGGTTCTTTTTTCTCTCACTTTTTTTTGGTGGAATATAAAAGGTTCTACAAATGTGGTACAGCCTTCTGTATTCTGCGCACGTTCATTTCATGGCGCAAGCCTGTCATGTCTACGAAGTAACTTCGGAAATTCTGACATGTTGACATAACCTAATACCTAATGTTTTGTTTTGGTGTAGTCAATCCACGCTGCTACAGCTATTGAATTGCATTTATTAAATTACATAACTCTTTTAGATTCCGTCACTTCACTTGAGGATATTCTCTTAAGGATATTCCCTCAAGGACTACCTAGTAACAAAATTTCTTAAATGGTTAGCAACTCTCCTGGATTTTGCCGTCACTCCAGATAGACCAGTGACTGGTTTTTATGCCCAGACTCACCTGGAATTTCTCCTTTACAGCAACAAACTGATTTAGCCGTGCCAAGAGGAGTTTTTCCTATGGACTTATAGTGCTGTAAAGATAAGTTGTTTAACTATTTGACTTTTTGTGTTACTTTCTATTTACTGTTAACTTTTCATATGCATATGATAAGGTAAATACCTTTGTGATAATTTAATTTTTGATATAATCTAATTCTAAAATATTGGGGAGAAGAAAATACCTTTCATGTTTTATTAGGTTTTTTTTACTAGGATGTAAAGGGTTTGACCAACTCACTTTTTTTGATATAACATATTTTTTTAATACAATACATTTTGATACAATAGAATTTTGATTTTGGGGAAGGGAAATAAATTTCATGTGGTTTTTTTTAAACATTATATAAAGAGTATTGAAGACTAATTTTTTTGACGTAATATATTTAATATAATTGTAACAGAATTATCACTTCTGATATCTTTACAAAAAAAATTTGAGTTTTATTTCAGTTTTACTAACCAGTATTATAATATAGCAAAGCAAGATTAGTATTTAGTATTTTGTATTTCAGGATATTATCTCCAAATCATTGTTTCCAATAATTTGTTACTTCAAAATCTCAACTATCGTTGAGTTGGCGCCTTTCTTTTCCTCTTCTTATTGTTCTCTTTCTACAAATTTATTCCCAGTGACTTTCTTTAGTTGTATCACATTTGATATTAATAGGTCTTATTTCGTTTCTTGTCTCATTAGCTCAGTATCCTAGCTATCTGTTTATATCTTTAAAGCCAGAATCCAGTGCATTGAAGCTAGCCCGAACACTCACTTGAGATTTAGTGTCTCTTTGGCCATTTAACTTTGTTCCTCTGAGCTAAGTCCTATCTTTAGTATTTTCATCACCTCTCTTCCAGTTCTTCTGAAATTTGGAAGTTCTACACTTCCTAAAATCCAATACTCCCGGAGTATTGAGGTTTCAGAGGCGGTATATGTTTGGGAGCAATAACAGAGTTAGTTGTGATTGATGATGGAGCATTAACAGCAGATAAGTATATCAGAGATATTCTCCAAGACCATGTGGTACCTTTTTCACCATATATTGGCGAAAATTTTATTTTAATGCAGGATAATGCGAGCCCACACGTCGCAGACTGTGTAAGATATTTCTTATTACAAGTGGGTATAACAACGATGAATTGGCCAGCTTGTTCCCCAGACCTAAACCCGATAGAGGATATGTGGGACATGCTAGGCAGAAAACTTAGGGCACGGGTTCCTGCTATTCAAAACAGAGAGGAAGTCACAATTGCTTTGATTGAGGAATGGGAGAGACTGCCAACAACTGATAGATAGCGGTATCAGAAGTATGAGAAGACGATTAACTGCAGTTGTAAGGGCTCGTAGGGGAAACACACGCTATTAAAGCCAAAAAAAATGCATAAAAAAACCAATTTAAGTTCAGACTGTACAATAAAGTTAATGCGTTTAAAATCCGTATTTTGTTGAGTCTGACATCTTTGTGTTTTATTTCTTCTTAAACATTTTTTATATTGTACTACCATTGTAATATAAATTCAAAATACTTCACCAACATTCGTATTATGATATTATCTAAACAGTATATAGACTAGAGAGAAAATACTCAGATTTTATGGTTGTTCCTTTAAATATGCTGGTGAAACTAAGAAGAAAATGAGCATTTATTGATGAAAAACATGGCTAGTTGTTAACGTCCTAACTTTTTTATTATCCAACACAAGCAAATGAATCAAAGAAGAAAATGTTAAGAAAGCCTAAGACTATAATTGAGCCTTAATTTCAATATTTTATATATGACAAAATATTCCACAGGTGTTTCGAACTTTAAGGAAAAAACACAGTATGATTGTTACACCCGGTATAAAATGACATTGACCTGTCTAGCAACAATATTATTTCATTGATATTCTTAAATAATATACCTATAACATACTAAAAAAATCACTAAAATCGGACAACAGGTTTAGGAAATTCGAGTCATCTAACATGTCCCATTTTTAAGGTGTTCCGTTAATTTTAATTTAAAAATGAAAAAAAAAAACTCAAAAAATACGTATTTTGCACCTTTAATCGCTCATAAATAAACAATAACCAAAAATTTTTTGTTGACTAAACTGGAGGATTGCTCCTGAGGTTGCCCTTTATAACCTAGGCCACATTACATTAATTCCTGGATTACAGTGTAAAATCACTCTTTTTCCCACACAGCCTCGGCTAATAATATTGTGTCTCAATCGTAGATGTCTATTAACGGAGATCCCTCCAAACCGTACGGTAATTCTTTATGGATGCAGCTATTCACTAATAATAAACCTTCACAGTTTAAATACAGCTGTGTGAATAATCCTTAATTGGCACAAGAAGCTAATGATACCCCAGTAAAATATTTTGGAGATGATGAGGATTTGGAGATATTAGTTCTAAAAATAATCTTTTTTGAAAACGAAATTCATGACGAAAAACGAACAATTTTCAAATAGATTTTTTTCGAAAACGGTGTATCCTATTGACTTAAATTAGAGTACCTTTTAGTACTAAAATATCTGTAAATTTAATAATCTAGTATCTTAAATGCTTAAAAGTTACAGACAAAAATGTTAAAATACCCGTTCATCTACCCAAAACGGACGCCTATGAACAGTACTAGAAATTCTCAATTAATGGAATCGATTTAACTCTGAAGAATACATAATCGTACCAGTTTTTATTTTTTTAATAGAAGCGTTCTGGAGTTATTAAAAAAAAATCTACTTACAAAGCACCATCTTCAAAGAGCTCTAGCTCCCTTGGGAAGGATTTTCAGACTAGGTGAATTCAGTGCCGGTTTGACACAGTCTGCCGCCCAGTGTTTCAAACTTAAATAAATACTAACAAAATAAAAGAAAAAAATTAAGGGCGAACTTCAAAAAGTAAAATATAAATGTACCTAATAACATTCAAACAGGTAACATGAGGTAGGTAATCAAACACCTTTAAATCATGAATGTGTTGCTTGTGTGAGTCCATTTCAAATAGGTAAAGAAATAATAAATAAGACTTACTCACAATCAATTTAATTTAACTATCAGACGACCGGTTTCGCTTTCTACAATATGCAAAGAATCCTCAGGTCTCGATACAAAGTTAAACAAATGCTGAAATAATAAAAACCCATATTAGGGTTTGTTTATCGCCACATCTACTTTGTTTATCGTTATTAGACAACACCCTAATATGGGTTTTTATTATTTCAGCATTTGTTTAACTTTGTATCGAGACCTGTGGATGCTTTGCATATTGTAGAAAGCGAAACCGGTCGTCTGATAGTTAAATTAATTGATTGTGAGTAAGTCTTATTTATTGTTTCTTTACCTATTTCAAACACCTTTACTATTGAAAAGCTTGTTTGCTTGCTTTTACTGAAGCAAAATTTTCGATGATATCATTTATATTTAATTCATTTAGCAGGTCCTCGTTAATGGATAAAACTGCTAAGAAGTTCAATTTTTTTGGGAAATTGCATTTTATAAGTAGGTCTTTACCCTTTTTAGTGTCGAAAGACAGCATTCGCCTCTTGCATTTGCGACCATTGTGGAGAAAAAAATACGCAGGCAAATATTAATGTTTGAAAACGAAGATATTAAAAGACCCCTGGTTAAACCAGTTTTCGTTTGTCAGGAGAGTTTCTGGACACCCTGTATATGCAGCACGTATACAGCTACTTTAATAATTAGAATATTGAACGAACATTTTGCTTGCAAGAAAACCTTATTTAGTTACCGTTAAATAATTAGAAAAAAACAATCAATTTAACTGTAACTGTAAGTAGATTTGTACTGTTTGTAGTTTTACAAACCTCTTTTTACCCAACCTTATATTAGTAAATAAAATAGTTTTATTGTTTTTTCTTACTTAACTCACTGCACTTGTATAGCCCTCGGGGTAGAAATAAATATCCTAAATATAATTGCAGAAGAAATAAGAAATCTGTTTTCGTTTGAGACCGATTTTATAAAATTTTATGATAAAAGTTTTTGTTAAGACCCCGTTGGGGGTGCAGATATATAAAGAAAGACTTCTCGGTGTTCCTTTGACACCTAAATCGGTTATTACAAGGTGGAGAACATGGCTGGAAGTAGTTTTTGTACTTGGAACTCTGCAATGAAATATAATAAATAATGTCAGAATGACTGATGATAATTACAAAGTCACTGGCGCAAAAAAAAGATTAAAAAATCCAAAATTGAAACAGCAACTCGCGTATATCTATAACAATTATAAATTAATAGTTATCATAATTACCTTAAACATTAATTAACATTACCATAAACGATCATAATTTTGAGGTGGTCAAAGAATTCAAATACCTAGGAGCAACAATTACCAGTGAAAACACAGGAGAACGGGAGGTTGAAATACGAATACTGGCGGGAATAAATCATTCTTTGCCATTCAACATCTAATGAGGTCAAAGCTTCTCTCAAGGCGTGCCAAAATCCAAATGTACAAAACCATAATACGACCAGCAGTGACATATGGAAGTGAAACATGGACATTGAGAAATAAAGAAATCAATAAGCTATTAGTATGGGAACGCAAAATTCTGCGAATTATATATGGTCCTTGCAGGGACAGCGTGACAAATGAATGAAGGAGCAGATACAACAATGAAATAGAGACTCTCTTCGGGAAAGGAAACATCGTAAGATACATAAAAGCCAATAGATTAAGATGGGCAGGCCACGTGGTACGGAGTGATGACGACAGACTGATTAGCAATGTGTTTTGGGAAAGACCAGATGGTAAAAGATCGACAGGAAGGCCTAGAAAAAGGTGGAAAGACGCTGTCAGGAAAGACCTGGAGAGATGGAAGTAAGGCCATGGAAATAATAGCACAGGATCGGAATCAATGGAAGGCAATAGTAAACGCGGCAAAAACTCACGAAGAGTTGTAAAAGCCAATGATGATGATGATGATAATTACCTTATCACAAAGTAGATAGTAGGTAGCGGGTAAATATTCATTTATAATCCCGATAGGTGACAGATCTACTACAGGGATGCGCCCCTGCTATATGTGAGCCTTGGTTTACCTCCTTATACCGTACAGGGGAAATCGTTGTCCTACCCTGAGTCCATATTTAAACCCCCCAGTATGGATCCTCAGTCCTTGAATGGATTTACCGATGACGACCCTAGATTAAACCTGGAGAGACACTCGGAAAAAAACAATATGCAAAAAAAAATCTCACTCAGCCTCGGGATTTGATAGGGAAACAAGGATATAAGACTTGGTGAAGAAAAAGGACTATGAGAATAAAACATGGAATATACAAGGAATCGCAACGAAACAAAATGAAATACTTCCCGAAAACGAAAAACTAGATAGACAAAATTGTTTTGAGTGAAACAAAACAAAAGGGTCAAGAAGAGGAAATTATATGGAAATATCATCATCATCATCAGTAGCTCGACAATCCTTTCTGGGTCCTGGCTTGTTTAGAAATTTTCCGCCAATCTGTTCTGTTCTTTGCTTTGTTTTCCAGTTGGTAATCTTAAGTGTTTTCAGATCTTGTTCTACTTGTTACATGTATCTAAGTTTGGGTCTTCCCTTTGACCGTCTCCCTACTGGTCTTTGCCTCATTATATGTTTTGGTGTTTCAGTCTCCAACATCCGTTCAACATGGCCCATCCAGCGCAGACGTCCGATCTTTATGGATGTTATGATCTCGGTTCATTGTATGCTGTGTATAGTTCGTTATATGTTTTGCGCCATATGTCGTTTTCCTTTCCCCCTTATGTGTCTAAGGATTTTTCGTTCAAATGTACCTAATAGTTTCTCATCGCTTTTCGACAGTGTCCACGTCTCAAAAGCATTATATACAAGGACCGGTTTTATCAGGGTCTTGTATATTTTGCATTTGATTTTTCTTGTGACGTTGTTAGATCTTAGATGTTTAATTAGTCCAGTATATGTTTTATTAGCGATATGTATTTTTCTTTTAACTTCTTCACTGATATTGTTATGTGCGGTAACTAGTAAACCTAAATATGTAAAACTTTTTACGCTTTCGATGTTATAGTCTCGTATTGTCAGATTCTGTAGGTTTCTTTGGCCTGTCGATTTACTGGCCTTCATGTATTTGTTAATGTTTAGGCCACCGTTTTGTGCGGCTCTTTCTATCGCATTAAATGCTTCTATCATCTCTCTTTCGCTTCTAGCTATGATATCAACATCATCTGCAAATGCCAATATTTGTACACTTTTTGTTATTATTGTTTCTTTAGTGTTGACTTTTGACTCCCTAATTATTTTCTCTAATGTGATGTTGAATAGAATACAGGCATCTCCCTGTCGGGCCCATTCTCACATGGATTGTATCTGTTAGTCCGTTTTGAACTCGAGTTTTGCTTTGTACTTTAACTGTTTCCGTTGCTATATCAATGAGTTGAGTTGGAATATTAAACTCTTTCAGTGCATGGATCAGAAATTTTCGATGAATGCTATCATAGGCACTCCAAAATTAATGAAAACATGATGCGTGTCTTTATCAAATTCACTAGTCTTTTCCAAGATTTGCCTCAAGACGAAGATCTAATCTATTGTGGTCTTCTGCCTGCGGAAACCACATTGATATCCCCAACTATTTTTTCCGCATATGGTCTTAATCGGTCATACACAATATTTAATAGTATTATATATGTTACAGTTAGTAGCGTTATTGCCCGGTAGTTTTTGCATTGAAGCTGATCTCCCTTTTTATGTAGTGGGATAATTACTCCCGTATTCCAGTCTTGTAACAGTTGTTTATTATTTCATATATTCACTATTAGTTAGTGTATCGCATTCAATAGGGAGTCTCCAGCTTCCTTCATTAATTCTGCGCTAATGTTGTCTAATCCAGGTGGTTGTTTTTCAGTCTGCTTCTTGCGGGGGATATAGGGGTAGAATGCGAATATATGGAGTTGATTCCAGTTTACTCCAATTAGTCTCTTCTACTCAAATCCGACTCTCACCTTCACGATGGTGTCCCCTGTTAACCGAGCAACCCAGCTGGAGATCCGGTATCCAACCCCGGGTGGAAAGTTGGGTTGGGAACTGACGAGAGTGGGTGAAATGGCCCTCCGAAAAGGGGGTTTGGAGTTGGGTTAACTACCCAACCCTGCAAAAACCCATAGTTACGAAATCTACAGTTAAAAATGCTGGACGGAAATCTCGACGACGACCTATGCAACGAAATAAGGACAACGATCTTAAAGTATTTACCTGGAATGTTCGCACACTCAACGAACCTGGAAACATCCGAAAACTGTGTGACATATTAGCACAATATAACGCTGACATTACTGCAATACAAGAAGTACGATGGATAGGCCATGGCATAATTGAAAAAACAAACTACAATATATACTACAGTTGCCATAGAACTAGACATGAATTTGGGACAGCCTTTATAGTCAGTAATAAAGTCAAGCATTTGGTTATAGATTTTAAGCCAATAAATCCACGAATGAGCTGCTTAAGGATCAGGGGTAAGTTTTTTAATATTAGTCTTATTAATGTACATGCCCCAACAGAGGACAAGGAAGACGAAGAAAAAGACAATTTCTATGAGGAATTAGAAAGAACATATGACAGTTGTCCCAGAAATGACATTAAAATAGTAATCGGTGATCTGAACGCAAAAATCGGAAGGGAAGAAATATATCTATCGCACATCGGTAGATATAGTCTCCATAATGATACAAATTCGAATGGACACCGAGCAGTCACCTTCGCAGCCGCAAAGAACATGATCGTAGGAAGCACATGTTTTCTACACAAAAAATACATATGTGGACTTGGACCTCACCTGATGGACTAACGAACAACCAAATTGATCATGTGATCATAGATGCTAGACACTTCTCAAACCTAATGGATGTCCGCACCTATCGAGGCGCCAATATTGATTCAGATCACTTTCTAGTTGTCACACGAATTCGAGCTAGAATCTCAAATGCGAAGAAGGAGAGAAGTACCAAAACAACTCGTCTCAATATTGAAATCCTCAAAAATCCGCAAACAGTAGAAAGGTTTCAAAACTATATCGAAACTAAACACATAATTCATGAGGACCTAACAATTAGTGAACAATGGGAAATGTGTAAAAATAATATTAAAGAGGCAGCAAATAATATTCTAGGGCCAGAAAGACCACCACCACGTAATGACTGGTTTGATGCTGAGTGTGAGGACATTACAAGAAGAAAGAACGATGCATATAAACTGATGCAGCAAAGAAGAACCCGAGAAAAACAGCAAAAATATAAAGATCTCAGAAAAGAAGAGAAGTGCATTCATAGAAGGAAAAAGCGAAATCACGAAAATAGAATATTGGAAGAACTTGAGGTATTAAATAAGGAAAACCAAACAAGAAAATTCTACAAAACTCTGAATAACGCAAGAAAGGAATTCAAACCAAGGCTCAGACTATGTAAGGATAAGGAGGGGCATATACTAAATACAAAAGAAGAAGTACTGAAAAGGTGGGTGGAACACTTTAAAGAACTACTTACCATAGAAGTAGAAGATCCAGATCCAAATCAACCACCCGGAGGAGCAAGCAACAATTCACCATTAGAACCTCCGTCAATTCAAGAAGTACGAGATGCAATAAAATACCTAAAAAACAATAAATCTCCAGGAAGTGATGGTATACCTGCGGAACTTATCAAATTTGGAGGTGCTTCTGTGACTAATCAAATATATAAAATAATACTGAGAGCCTGGAATGAGGAACAAATCCCGAAGAGTGGTGTATTGGAATCGTTTGCCCGCTACACAAAAAGGGTGACCAATTGGAATGTAGAAACTATAGGGGAATAACCCTCCTTAATACAGCATACAAAATATTTTCGAGGATCATATATGGTCGCCTAAGTACATATTCAGAGGAACTTCTCGGGGAATATCAAAGTGGCTTTAGGCCTGGTCGATCAACAACAGATCAGATCTTTGTGCTAAGGCAAATACTGGAAAAAACCAATGAATTCAATATCGATACATACCATCTTTTTGTAGACTTCAAATCTGCCTATGATAGTGTCCTAAGAAATAAATTGTATGAAGCAATGAATGAATTCCACATTCCCGATAAACTGATAAGATTGGTTAAGGCTACAATGCGTAATGTGGTTTGCAAAGTCGAAATACAGGGCGAACAATCACAGGCGTTTGGAACGCATGTTGGGCTGCGACAGGGAGACGCGCTGGCGTGTCTCCTTTTCAACATAGCACTGGAAAAGGCAATCAGAGATGCCCGAATAGACAACAGAGGAAATATTTTTAATAAATCATCCCAAATTTTGGCATATGCAGATGATGTGGACCTAGTTGCCCGCACAACACGCAAGCTAGAAGAAATGTATACCACCTTCTCAAATGCCTCAAAATCTATTGGCCTGCAAGTAAATGAGGAGAAAACTAAGATGATGGCATCAACACCCAACAATAGAGCCAGGAACATCGGTCCCCAATTCACGGTTGATAACTCTACCTTTGAAGTGGTTGACAAATTCACATACTTAGGCTCCCTGATCACCAAAGAGAACGCCATAACGGAAGAAATCAAGCGAAGGATAGTAATGGCAAACAGATGCTATTTTGGACTGAGTAGACATATGAGAAGTAGAAACTTAAGCCAAAAAACAAAAATAACTATATACAAAACCCTTATACAGCCAGTGTTGACATATGG
The DNA here is from genome assembly GCA_918026665.1 of Diabrotica balteata. NCBI lineage: Eukaryota > Metazoa > Arthropoda > Insecta > Coleoptera > Chrysomelidae > Diabrotica > Diabrotica balteata. The sequence goes on from OU898282.1 coordinate 102,180,729, forward strand.
ATCGGAGACATGGACCATCTCCAAGGCAGACGAAGACCTTTTGCTTATATTTGAACGAAGGATCCTGAGAGGAATATTTGGTGGCATCTGTGAAAATGGTGTTTGGAGGAGGAGATACAACTACGAGGTATACCACAGATATAAACAAATATTTGGTGGTAAAGACGTAGTATCTCTTATAAGAATAGGAAGATTAAGATGGGCAGGACATCTAGCAAGATCACAGCAGAACAACCCTCCTAGAAGAATCCTTATGTCACAACCCGTGGGAAGCAGAAAAAGGGTAGGCCAAAACTCAGATGGAAAGATGGTGTAGATGAGGATGGTAGAAAGATAGGCGCAGCAAACTGGCAACGGTTGGCAATGGATAGGACTGCCTGGCGTAATAGACTTGGGAAGGTCGAGGCTCTTTCATAGGGCTGTAGCACCATTGATGATGATGATGAACTGCTTCTTGCATTTTAGCTACTGAAGGGGATTATTTCTCTGGTATCTGTTTGATCCAGTATACACATGTTTGTCTCTACACATCATTGTTCTTGGTTTAAATTCTTTTCTACTTTTGTTAAGTTTTTGGTAGAATTTTCTGTTTTCTGATGGTTTATTTACTTCTTCTATTTCTTGGAGTTCTTTTTCATGTGAATGAAATTGATGTGTTTTTCATCTTCATGTACCATGTCTTTTCAGAACGGCTGTTAGCATCATAGCTATCTTAATTTTATTCACTCCCACCCTAAGTAGCATGCTTGTATCAACACCATACCAATCTCGCAAGTTCTTCAAACATGAGGTTCTTCTTCGTCCTGGACTGCGTTTGCCTGGTATTTTTCCTTGCATGATATTTTGTAGCAACGTGCATGATATTTGGAACCTCTCATTATATGTTTGAAATACTCCAGCTTTCTCTGCTTAATGCTTTTTATAATCTCAGTAGTCTTGCTGAGACTTTCTAGTATTGTGGAGTTTCGAATCTTCTCCACCCAGGAAATTGATGTGTGTATATGGAAATATACGCACATATAATGCGCAGTCAGCAAACATGAAAAAGTAGCAAAAAGAGAATCTGTATTTAAAATAAATTAATGGAGAAAATACATACACGATTAAGAGCAAATAAACGAATTTCCAAATGGAAATTAGGATCAACATATTTGGACAACCAACAATAAATGTTGAAGTATATGCAACGAATGATAATGCGTCTATAAAGAAAAAGGAAGATTTTTTCAACATACTAAAAGATGTATTAAATAAGGCTAAAGGAAAAGAAAATATTCTTCTGATTGGAGGTTTTAATAGTCACATAGGAATGGAAGATCATGATATAATGATACGATTCGGAAAAGGCAAAATCAGAATTGACAATGGAAGTCGGCTAATTGAAATATGTCGAAAACGAGTTAACCATAACCTGGGAGGAACCTAGTAGAAAACAAAGATCAAATATTGATTTGATAATAGTTAGAAAAGCCAGCAAAACAATTGTACAAAATGTAAGAGTATACAGAGAAGCAGAATATGCAGGTAACCACCGATTATTATTGAGGAAATTCATATACACGGGAAGATGATAAAAAGACAATACCCAAAATGATGAGGAGATGCAAATAATCGCAAATATGAGAATTTCTACAACAATTAAGTATTCCAACACTATATCAGAATAGGCTACAGAATATGCTACAGATGAACGAAGAATGTATCCTAAAAGAAATGCATCAACACCTAAAGGAAAAAAAAAAAAAAAAAAACAAAATGGCAAGTGCTAGGTTTTGAACTACACAAGGATAAATATTTGAAGAATTACAGTAACGACCTGGAAGAGATGATTGTTTAGAAAAAAAAAGTACGTTTTATAAATGGCTAAATGACAGAACCCCTGGAAAACGTTAAGAATATGTTAGTATCAGACAAGTGAAGCAAAGAATAAGGCCGAATAAGAACGAATACTGGAAGAGAATGTGCAGAGACATTGACAATACGATAGGGTATTACAGATCACGGAAGCATGAAAAAAAAATCTTCTTCTTCTTCTTCTGGTTCCTATCCGTTTCGGATGTTGGAATCATATTGGCAATCATAACCTTGCTCGCTGCGGCTTCGAAACAGCTCCGTTGAGGTTTTCTTAAACTATGTTCTTAAATTCCGCAGCCATGATATTCTCCTTCTACCGGGTCCTCCTCGCTTACCTTTGACTTTACCTTGCAATATAGACTGTAGCAGGGAGTAACGGTGCTGATTTCTCATAACGTGTCCCAAATATTGCAATTTTATGCGTTTGATCGTAAACACAATCTCTGGTTCCTTCTTCATTTTTCCTAGAACTTCCTTGTTCGTGATCCTTGCTGTCCATGATATTCTCAGCATTCTTCTACAAAGCCACATCTCAAATGCTTCAAGTTTTTTAATAGTGGCGTCTGTAAGCGTCCATGCCTCCGCCCCGTACAACAACACAGAGAAAACATAGCATCTCAAATGTCTCATTTTTTGTATCAAGGGATATGTTGTGACTTTTGAAGATGGCGCTCATTTTGTTAAAGACCGTTCTTGCCTTTCCTATGCGGCACTTTATTTCCTGTAAATTGCTCCACTGTTCGTTAATAATAGTTCCCAGTAACAATACTGTTTTACTCGCTCTATCTGCGTCCCATTAATATATAGATGAGCCCCGTTTATATTCTCCTTGCTGATAATCATTTGTTTCGTTTTGTGGTATTAATGTTTAGTCCGTACTGTTGACTGTACTCGTTTATTCTGTCCATTAGCCTCTGAAGTCCTTCTAAACTATCTGCTATCACCATGGTGTCGTCGGCATATCTAACATTGTTTACTCTTTCACCATTTAGAAGGATGCCTTCGTCTATTTCGTAAAGAGCCTCGTTAAAAATTTTTCTCCGAGTACATATTAAATATCAACGCGATAGGATACATCCCTGTCTAACTCCACGTAGTATTTTTATGTGATCTGTTTCTTCTCCGTTAATTTTCATGTATGCGGTCTGATTCCAGTAGAGTTCTGAAATTATTCTGAGGTCTTTGTCATCCAGGTCTGCCTCTTTTAGAATGTTTATCATCTTTTGATGTTGAACTCTGTCAAATGCCTTTTCGTAGTCGATCAGACACGCGTATACGTCGCAGTTAACGTCCCTGCATCTTTGAATCAGTACCTGTACTCCAAAAAGTGCCTCTCGGGTACCCACTGCGTTAATGAAGCCGAACTGTCTGTCCGATATTTGTTCCTCGCACTTCTTATAAATTCTTCCATGGATGACTCTAAGAAACAGTTTCAACATGTGGCTCATTAGGCTGATTGTTCGATATTCTTCGCACTTTTTAGCCCCCTGTTTTTTAGGTATCGCTATGAATTCTGATTCTAGCCATTTATCAGGGATGATTCCTGTATTGTAAATTTTATTGAAGACAGCCGTGATCCAAATTATTCCTTCTTCCTCCAAGAGTTTTAAAAAATTCAGCTTCGATATTATCAGGCCCTACAGCTTTCCTGCTTTTCATCCGTTTTATTGCTTCTTTTACCTCGGATTTAAGTATGTCCGGGCCCGTCATCCTCTCTGAAAATGGATGCCTATAATCCGTTCGTTGGTCTTGAAAAAGTGTCTCCAGATATATTCTCCATCTGTCTTTCATCTCTTGGGTGTCAATGATTAATTTTCCATTGGTGTCTATGAGTTTTCATTTGTGTTCGCTTTTTAAAAGTACCCGTTATTTCTTTTCCTTTTTTTGTGTACATTAAAATTGTCATGCTTGGCTTGTAGTCTTTTTATTTCTTTACATTTCTCTACAGCTTCATTTTCTTTAGCTTCTCTATTTTTCTTCTGATGTGAGCCTGCATTTTTTTATACTCATCTTTATTTCCTTTAATTAGCCTTCTGCGTTCCATTAAATAAAGGATTTCTGGAGTCATCCAAGATTTCTTCTTTGTTTCTTTGTTTGGTTTTAGCAGATCTTGTTTAGTTTTCTTAATTATTTCTTCGAATTGATTGATTTCTCGTTGGATGTTATTTTCTTTTTTTAGTTGTTTAACTTGGTTGTTAATATATTCCCCCACTTGCTTTTTAACTTCAGGATGTTGCAGGGCTGTCAGGTCGTAGTTAGGTTTAGACTTTTTCTTTATTGTCTTCATCTCACATCCATGACTCCCACTAAAGGTATGTGGTCAGATTCAATGTCCGCTCTTGGATATGTTTTGACAGATTTAAAACTGTTTCTGAATCTTCTATTTACCAATAATAATCTATCTGGTTTCTAATTACGTTATGGGGTTTATCTGCTGTGCCTTCCATGTATACAATCTCCTCGGTGGTAGTTTATAAAATGTGTTCAGAACCACTAGCTTGTTATCTTCTGCAAATATTTCTAGTCTGTCACCTCTTTCGTTTCTTTGTCCTAACCCAAAAGGTCCGATAAGAGACGTTTTCCGTTCGGCCCCAAGTTTTGCATTGAAATCCCCCATTATGATGCTGACCTCATGTTTAGGTATTCGTTTTAATATATCCTCTATGCTTGGTAGAGAGTCTCTACTTCCTCGTCGTCTTTATCTGCAGTGGGAGCGTATATTTGTATTATGTTTACATTCACTGGATTGGCTCTTATTTGCAGTAGTATTACTCTGTTAGACACTGGGACAAAATTTAAAATACATCTACTAATTTTTCTCGTTATTATCACACCAACTCCATTCTCTAGTTTTCCATCTAGTGACCCTGAGTAGAATATTCTGTGATATTTTTTGTCAATGCTTCCTGTTCCGGGCCATCTCATCTCACTTATTCCCATTATGTCAATGGTCATTCTTTCCATTTCCTGAATGGCATTGTCTATTTTTACACTCCTTGCCATAGTTTTCACATTCCATGTGCAAATTTTTAAAAATTGTGGTTTCGCTGCTTTTTCTTTTTCATAGGTACTCATAACTGTCCCCCCGGAGATCCGATTGGGGAACTTACTCCGGAATCGTATTTAGTTGTGAGCATTACCATATATGATTTTATACTAGGACTATTCAATGGAATCTTTAATGTAGTGGTTGTCCTCGGCCTTCTACATAGTTATGCCGTTGAACCTCTACTGAGGTTCCTTCGCCTTTAGGGCCAGTTTCCAACCCCTGGACAAAAGAGTGCCCTGTCACTTACCAGCTCATCCGTCCGAAGCCGTTGGCCATAAGTGGGGGATTGCTTATACCGGCAATCCTTCGGTGAAATAGGTGGGGGGGATATAGAGAACGAATTTGGGGTTTGGGTAGGATAATATTGGGGTTTGGACCTGGTTTCCTCTAATTAGGGAATGGAGGAAAACCAGGAGCTCGCGTGGCAGGGACGCTACCTCCCTGAAGTAAGTCTACCCTCTATCGGGATCATAGAGGGGTACCTACCCGCTACCCTTGAAAAAAAAAATCAGAAGTAATAAACGAAGTAAACATATTATATACAGATAATTACATCGAAGGAGTGGATAAAGATTCTGGTTGAATAGCATACATTTTTGTTTTTAAATACCTCTATAAAAAGAAGTCTAGAGGTGTTCAATCCGGTGACCTAGGTGGCCAATCCATCATCTGTTGTCTTTTACATATCCAAGGACCGGGAAACGTTTCGTTTAAAAATTATCGCACAGGTAAAGCAAAGTGTGGAGAAGCTCCATCATGTTGAAATGCAACCAAGTCTTCGGAAGGGTTATCATCATTTTCTACTATTGTTCTAATACGATCAACCACTTGTTTAAGGAATTCAAGATACGATGCACCATTTAAGTTTCCAGTGATAAAGAAGGGTCCGAGAATGTGATCACGTAGGATACCACACCATACCACCAGGATGCTGTGTGTGAAATTCGTGTACAATATGTGGATCATTCTCAGCTCAATATCGGTAATAATATCTGTTCACCAAACCGTTTAATGAGAATGAGCATTCATCCGAGAAGCAAATATTGTTTAACAATTGTGGATTGTTAATTATGCATTGTGTCATTAATTCGCAAAATTCTGGACGACGATTAAAATCTTTTTCATTTAACTCTTGTACCAATTTAATTTTTTATGGATGAAACTTAAATTTATGGAGGACTCGGAAGGCTGTTAAAGGTGAAACACCGTTTGCTCTGCTTATTGTCGACAGTGACTGTGATTATTAAGCCTCTAAGTTAATTTGCCCTAAAACAGCTACTTGGATTGCTTCGTTATTTAGAAGTCCCTGTCGGTTATGTTTTTAATTGCAAACTGATCCTCTTGCTTTCTGCACCAATTCAATCACATACTTATAAGTTGCGTGTCTATTGTGGTGTGTTTCATTAAAAATTCTAGCAGCAGCTTTTGAACAATTATTATTTTTGTAGTATAAACCTACAATTTTGATTCTTTCTTGCAAAGTGTACATAATTTTAGCGATCAAATTGCACATATATCAAAATAGGCTTTTACATACAAGTTATAACAAATTGTCGTTGGCTATTAACCGAATAAAACAAATGTAAAAAGAATATCGAAAACCTTTGATAAAGCTTTTACAAAAAGTGAATTTTTTTGTTTCTTGGGTTTTGAAGGTACTACAAATAGCACGATTAAATATTTAAAAAATTTAAATTATGCTACAACCTATTTTGTTACAGTCAATTAAGGTGAGAGAGATACTATCTTGTTAACAGGAAAATTGTCTATCTCATAAACTAATCACTTCAAGCCAAAGTTATTATACATTTTTGAAATCAGTACAAAAAGGAGAATCCAAATGTAAATTTAAAAATGGGAAGTAACTTAATAAAAATAAAGGGTTGATACAGGGGGTGAGAGAGCCCAGCAACCTTAAATATGATATAATGTCTCCCCCGGGTAATATTAATTGACGTGTTTTTGCGTTTTTCCAAAAAATTAGAGGTTTAAAAGTTATTTAAGGTAGATAGTTTTATCTGAAAAGCACTGTATATATGGCAATACAAACTGCATAACGTCGTGCAAGTAGTAAGGTTTTTTGCTTTTGCTGAAGAGCCAGATGGGGATGGTTTTAGACACGGACAAACCGATTGCGAATGTTTTTCCATTTTTTTACAATTAGCCTCTGCTAAGAGTAAATATTGTTAAAATATGGATACAAGTTAAAAATCAGTTGTTATACATTTTCACTTTGGTTTTTTGTTTCGGGTATTTATCTACTTGCTGCACATTGCCTGACTTAGTTTTATATTTTCAAAGAGGTAAACGTACTATTGGACTAATTATAGAAGAAACTACAAATGCCATATGGAATTCGTTAAAAGAACTATACATGGTATTACTAAATAAAGAAAAAGGAAAGATATAGCACAGAGATTTTTTTGAATTATGGCAATTACCAAACTATCTAGGGGCTGGACGAAATAGTGACGGCGGCATCTTTCTGGTGTCGACATACTGTTTTGCAGCAGACGCCGTCTTCCCTCTAAGAAAAAATGTCGTGAGACCATACCCTGAAAGAAATATTAATATTCAAAAGCGAATATGCAATTACATACTTAGTCGAGGCAGAAAAACTATAGAGTGCACATTTGAAATGATGACTCAAAAATTTCAGGTTTTGTTGACACCTATCAGACGATAGTTCACATCGATACTCCATACCGAGCGGACGTTAAATGGTTCTCTGTTATCAACATTCGACCGGTTTTCTCGATTTGAACAGATAAATGTGAAGTGATTAAAAAGCAATCAATTAGTAATAGACTTAAAAATAATAAACTCATCAAATTAAATTTAAAAACAATACAGTAATTTATTTATAATGTTTCCAACGGGAAATGGACCAGGATTCGACAACTACATAGTTAGCCAACAAATACAAAATGTAAACAGCCAGCCATTACCAATCCAGTATCCATCAAACCAAATGAATTGTTACCCACAAATGCAGATTCCAAACAACACACAGGGTCAATCACAAATCAACAATATACAGGGTTATCCACAAATCTCATCACAAATACCAGGTATGTACAATATGCAAATAAATCAACCAACCACTAATTCTTCGACGAATATGATATTTCCGCCCAATCAAGAACAATATATAAATCAACAAAACGCGGCACACAACAGCAATATAAATAACAGAAATAGCCAGCAATACTACAGAATGTCATCAACAAGCGATGACGAACCAGAAAGTGCAAATGTGTCAACAAATAACTCATGGCAAGTAGTTAAAACTACAAAACGCAGAAAAATCAGATCAAATGTAGAAACAGACAAAGAAGATGATACCATTACACTATCGAACAAATATAATACCCTAACGGATACCCAAGAAAATGAAACCAATCAAAATGAAACAGCGCCAAGAATACCTAAACCACCACCAATATTTGTTTACGATGTAAGCGACTTCCCAGAAATGAGGAAAAAATTTACAGAAATAGCTGAAGCTGAACAATACGAAACCAGAACTATGGCAAATAATACAGTCAAAATAATTTGTAGCGATCCAGAAATATACAGAAAATTCTCCAGATATATGAGAGAGAACAACATTATTCATCACACATATCAACCAAAGGAAGAAAGGGCCTATAGAGTCGTAATTAAATACCTTCACTATTCACATGCAACAGAAGACATCAAAGAAGAACTGACAAAACTGGGTCACAAGGTAAGAAACATCATTAATGCTAAACATAGGATTACAAAAGAGCCGATAAATATGTTCTTTGTTGACCTTGAACCATCAGACAATAACCAAGATATTTATAAAATTCAGAAACTACAACACTGCAATATACAAATTGAACCACCTATAAAAAACAAAAATATCATCCAATGTATGAGATGTCAATTATATGGCCATTCAAAAACATATTGCAATAGACCATATGTCTGTGTGAAATGTGGAGGACAGCACAGTACAAGCAGTTGTAAAAAGAACAAGAACACACCAGCTACATGTGCTTTATGTGGAGGAGATCACCCAGCTAACTATAAAGGATGCGAATATTATCGTAATTTAAATAGAAATAAAAATATAGCACAAACTACATATAATCATCACCAAAATATGTCGCAAGCACGTAACAGAAACTTTATACCCAACACAGTAAGACCAAATGTAAGCTATGCTAATGCAGCGGGTAATAGACAACCTCCTGCTGCTCCTTCAGATAACCAAGATTCAAACACCATTCTTATGAAGTTTTTAGAAGAATTCAAAGCCATGTTTAATCAAATCTTGCAACAAAACAGCATGGTAATAAACATGCTAAGTAAACTCATATGCAAATAAAATTCTTTCTACGAATAGCAGAATGGAACGCCAATGGCCTGCTGAATCATAAGGACGAGGTGATAATATTTCTACAACAAAATTTTATAGATGTATTATTAATAAGTGAGACACATTTTACAGACAAATCGTATTTTAAAAATACCTCAATATCTAACGTACCATACTAACCATCCAGACAAGACAGCCCATGGAGGTACAGCAATTTTGATCAAACAATCAATTAAACATTTCATGATGGAAAGTTATATAACAGACTGTATCCAAGCTACAGTAATTAAAGTGTGCTCATTACCTTACGAAATAACAATAGCAGCAGTGTATTGCCCTCCAAAGCACAATATTAAAAAAACCGATTTCGCATCCTTCTTCAATACTCTAGGTCCAAAATTTATCGCAGCTGGTGACTTCAATAGTAAACACACGTACTGGGGATCAAGATTAATAACAACAAAGGGGAGAGAGCTTTATAGCTTAATGCAAGAAAATAAATACTCATATTTATCAACAGGAACACCAACGTACTGGCCAACGGACCCCAAAAAAAGACCAGACCTCTTAGATTTTTGCATCATAAAAGGAATATCTAACACCTTTATGGACATAGTTCCAAGTTATGATCTATCTTCAGATCATTCACCAATTATTGCAACAATTAGCACCTGCGTTATTAACAAACAACCTACTCCAAAACTGCATGGACCTAGAACAGATTGGAACGTTTACCGAAAAATACTGGATGAAAACATTAAACTAAATGTAAGACTAAGAAGCCCTTCAGAAATAGAAGCGGCTACAAACAACTTTATGACATTATTACAAAACGCTGCAAAAGAAGCGACACCGAACGATGCAGATAAAAATAAAATCGAGAATAGAATAAATATTCCACTAGAAATTAAAAAGCTCATTGCTGAAAAAAGAAGAGCAAGAGCCAAATGGCAACAAAGTCGGAACCCAGCGGATAAAACGTTTTACAATCGCTTAGCCAATAAATTAAAAACACAACTAAAAATTACAAGAGAAGAGTCAGTCAAAAAATATGTAACACAACTTAATAGATACGACCATTCAATATGGAAACCAATCAAATCATCCTTAAAACCTCAAGCAATATCGCCACCAGTAAGAAAAACCACAAACACACAGAACCAATGGGCAAGAAGCGATAAAGAAAAATCCGAATTATTTGCTGAACATTTAGCAACAGTATTCCAACCACACAACAATGAAGAAGATCAAGAAATTATTAATTATTTAAACTCAGAACAACCGTCAGTAAATCCAATAAAATTAACAACACCCAAAGAACTTAAAGAAGAAATCTTAAAACTAAATATCAAAAAGTCACCAGGAATTGACCTAATAACTCCAAAAATGCTAAAGAATTACCAAAAAAGGGTATAGTGATCCTTACATATATATTTAACGCAATATTAAGATGTAATTATTGGCCTAACAATCTAAAAATTGCAGAAATACTTTTATTTCCAAAACCAGGAAAGGATCCAAGTGAAGTCTCATCCTATCGACCTATCAGTCTGTTATCAACAATCTCCAAATTACTAGAAAAACTTTTAATAAAAAGAATAGATCCAGGCCTTACAGGCGCAGACTGGATACCAAATTTTCAGTTTGGATTTCGACGAGAACACTCAACTATCCAGCAATGCCACCGAATAACCCATAAAATCAATTCCGCATTAGAAGAAAAGGAATATTGCCCAATGGTATCACTAGATGTACGTCAAGCTTTTGATAAGGTTTGGCATAAAGGACTTCTTTATAAAATTAAACAAATATTACCACCCTTCTTTCGAATACTTACATCATACTTGGAAAACCGACAGTTTAGAACAAAAGTAAATGGAGAAATATCTAAAATGCATCCCATTAAGGCGGGAATTCCACAGGGCAGTGTCCTGGGACCTTTATTATATATATTATATACTTCTGATCTACCAACTTCGCATAACGTAACAATTGGCACATTTGCAGATGACACAGTAGCACTTACCAGTCACAAACACATTAACATAGCTACACAACAACTCCAAGATTATTTGTATGAGCTTGAAAACTGGCTAAAACAATGGAAAATAAAAATTAATGAAAACAAGTCAACCCACGTAACTTTCACTTTACGACGAGAAACACCACCACCAATATATATCAACAATGAGGAAATACCCAGGACTAAAACAACCAAATACCTAGGGCTACACCTGGACCAAACCCTGTGTTGGAAAGAACACATCACCAAAAAAAGAAAACAAATACAACTAAGACAAAAAGAAATCAATTGGTTAATTGGAAAAAACTCCAAACTGTCAATAAATAATAAAATTCTAATTTTATAAAACAGTTATTAAACCAATATGGACATATGGCATAGAGCTGTGGGGCTGTAGTAGTAAATCTAATATTGCTATTATGGAAAGATGTCAATCAAAAATCTTAAGAGCAATTGTTGATGCACCCTGGTACGTAACCAACCAACGAATCTATGAGGATCTCAATATCTCAACAGTGAAAGAAGTATACCAGCAAAAGAAATTACAATACATTCAAAAAGTGAACACACACTCCAACCCATTAATTTCCGCAATACCTCAACATCAAGTTATCCGAAGACTAAAGCGACGTTGGCCAACAGACCAGTAACATGGACCCGTGATTCTCTCACTGGAGGGGACCACATCACGCCAGAACCAAGGGACAGGACTTAAACTCATCACATTAACTTATAGAATATATTGTTTTATTCTGATTGTTAATTTATTAGTTATAATAAAAAAAAAAAAAAAAAACCTATCAGATGTCGACAATACGAAACTATTATCTCAATAATCCAGTGTGCTTGTGTTTTACACAATTTTATTCAAAAAAAGGACGGTGCATTGTATACAGTACCTTCAGCACTTACTACAACACAAAATATCCCAAAAAATGTAATAAATGTGCCAGACACGGATAACTTAAATATAGATAAAAATTCTTTACCTCAACATTTACGAAATTACTTAGTAAATTATTTTTAATTACAAAATACTGCTTTACATAGCAATGAAATTATTGTTTATAAAATATGAAAATTAATTTAATCAATATGTGTACCTAAATAACAATTAAGTTTTATTTTAACCTATCTGACCACTGTATTTGCCTGGCTACTGCTGACCACGCTTTCTCAGTCACATCTTTTATGGAGTACTCTTGTAGGGTATTATTATATAAATACAGATAATTTTCAATCAGTTGGACAAATTTTAATATTTGATCCGCCATTCTCATAAAATTCCGTCAAAAAAGGTGTTCTAACACTAAAGCGTACTGCAAGCGACTGAAATCGTTGTACGGCTGGCGGCTTGAAGATTGTCTGCGTTGACTTGTCTACAGTAGGTATTCCATAAAATGAGCAGCACGAAAGCGTATGCTTTTCGTACGTCGCATCTAATACCTCCATCTCCATTTTAAATCAAATAGATTACATAATTATTACAAAAGTATTACCGTCTCTTTACAACGACTATTTAAATTCTTACGTGACATTTTTGAAATAAAACACACTAATTTTGTTCTAAAAAGAACATATTTTATTAGATAGTTAAAAATATAAAACAAGAGATATTCACTTTAAAATTCAAAATAATGAAGTACAAAAAGTGTCAACACCGTAACTGTCAAATAAGTGTTACCAATTTATGCCAAAATTTTACCTTCGTTCGATTACAGTTACAGTGTGTTCCGAACAAATGTTCTTGATAAAAACGCTTTATAATGCATTTATACAAATTAAATAAAACATATTATTGTGTATTTTTTCAAGTTAACATTAATAGAAATTTTTAAATATGATTTCTACGTGTATATAATAAAATATGTCTAGTGGCTCTGTAATGTCAGTGTACTAGATAAAGTGGTTCTAAAAAAGAACACACCTACACCCTAAATATTTTGTGTTGGTATCATGTGACGCCACAGGCTATGACGCCGATGACGTGCATCGTTATATAAATTAGATGAAGTGTATGACGAACAAGGATCTACAGACCGAGAGTTTGGTACAAATTCCACGGCTTCGCGCAATCGTAATTGTAAGTTCGTGAACTAGTCGACTGGAGTTACAATTTGCCAAATTTAAATGTAATCGTTTCTACTCATTCATATTAATACAATAATGTATAATATATTAAAGTTTTTAATATTGGTAATATTATTAAAGCTTTTAATATTATTTTTTAATATTAAATATATATTATATTAAATAAATAAATTTGTAATATTTTATGCGAAAAGAAGAAAAGACTCAGATCCGAGTCGTGAGCGTATTCCTTATATTTTCTTTAATTGTGTTAAGCTACTCGGAGGTGAGTCGTTGTTATAATTATTCAAAAAAATTTCTTTACAATATTTTTTATTAAATCAAATGAGAAATATTATAGCAAATTAAGAACTAAGGAAAAAAACAAATTTTCATTTCCTAGCAAATTGTTTCTGAACTTAAGATTAAAACTTCCAAATAAAATTTGACATGAAAAAGAACATGAAAAAAGTGGAAAAATAATAAAAAATTCCCAAATTTAAATTTATCTCGAAAACAAAATACGATCTGGAAAAAGAATACCGAAATATTTAATTTTTTTGAGCTCTTCGATTGTGTAGTACCTTCAATTTCAATTTTTTTCAACAATACTCGAGTATTCCGATTTAGTACTCTCAGCCTTCTAAAAATTTCCAAGAAATTAATATCGGATGGAGTTTCAACAAGCGAAATGAAAATCCTAATATTAAACAGCATTGTGATCAGGTACAATATCTGACTGTTATGCAAATTAGTAGGTAATTAGAAAGTCAGTATGGGCAAAACCAGCTTATTCAAATTATAGGTACCTACCTATAGTCTTGTATTGAAGGATTTTAATTTATTACCCTTAGCATACGTAAAGATTTTCAAGAACTTAATATCAGGTTCAGTTTTAAATGAAACAAAAATCTTTAAGAGAATTGTCGCTATGTAAAATACCTGTCTAATATGCTAATTCGTAATAAAAAAGTCAAATCGCCAAAACCAGCTTATTCAAATTATAGCTATAGCCTTTTGTTAAAGTTAATTGAAAAATCCTTTTCCCTCCTCGTAGATTCGCCACTGACTACCCAACGCTTAGCTACTCTTCATACAATTTGTATTATCTTATCAAAAAAACCAAGCATTTGCAAGAAAATTGCACTTTCATATAAAAAAAACGGGATATTTATCTCGTACCTTTTTTAAGCAATGTGCAATATTTAATGACTTAAGATTATTATTAATATTAAAAAATAATATTAAAAGCTTTAATAATATTACCAATATTAAAAACTTTAATATATTATACATTATAACATTAATATGAATGAGTAGAAACGATTACATTTAAATTTGGCAAATTGTAACTCCAGTCGACTAGTTCACGAACTTACAAGTACGATTGCGCGAAGCCGTGGAATTTGTACCAAACTCTCGGTCTGTAGATCCTTGTCTATGATGGCTGGCTCTCTTTGATCAAATATTAGACATGAATTGTGTCAATGCATTTACCATATCTAAATTAAAATGTGATGATTAAGCACTTAGTATCCAGCAACCACAATTTTAACATCAATATTGGTTCATCTATCTTACATGACATTAGCAGAAAGAAAAACTATCTTGAGTTGGATTTATTGGAAGATTTGGAGATTACAAGGGAAACCAATGAAAACTCTCACTGTCTTAATACTCAAATTAATTTAAATTGTACTAAATTTAATCCTATATTTAAAAACTTTATTACTGTCATATTAGTAGGTTATGATTACGGTCACGGGGCTCTAGGCACAATGTATGGAGACTCGTTGTCAGTTGTCACTACTTGTCAGGATTGTTAGATCATAGGGTTTTGGACATTGTTGATTCCTAGAGACTTTGTTAATAAGTATGTTTAAATAAATATATTAACTGCAATGAAATATTATTACTTGGCGCAGTCTAGTGGAAATTAATCGAAAATCATGGAAGCAAGGTTACCAAATCCATTATCATTTGAAGGCAATGTGGCCGAAAATTTTAAAAGATTTAAGCAAAGTTTTGAAATATATCTGATGGCATCAGGAAAAAGTGGCAAAAGTGATGAAGTTAAGGTAGCAATTTTACTCAATTTAATTGGAGAAGAAGGCATTGAGATTTATAACAGTTTGGAATTAACAGAGGTCCAACAAGGAAACCTAGCAGATGTATTGGAAGCATTCGAGTCTTATGTCACTCCTAGAAAAAACGTGGTTTATGAAAGATATTTGTTTTATAAGCGCAGTCAAGAAGAAGGAGAGCCTTTTGACCACTTTTTAACAGTTTTAAAAAATAAAGTAAGAAATTGTGAGTTTGGTGTTGAAGCATTTTCAATGGTAAGAGATAGAATAGTATTAGGCACCAATAGTAAGGATGCACAACAAAGCATGTTAAAAACAATTAATTTAGATCTGACTAAAGCTATTGAAATATGTAAAATGCATGAAGTATCCCAAGCTCAAATAAAAGAAGTTCAGAACAGCTTAGAGAAGGTGAAAATTGAATCAATTGGAAGTAAAGTCAAGCAGGGGCATAATTCAGTCCAAACAGTCAGGGGTGCAAGTTCTTCTAGAGGTGAATTTAGCTGCAGAAACTGTGGGAGTGTCCATGGACCAAGGAGGTGCCCAGCATATGGAAAAAAGTGTAGAAAGTGTGGTAAATATGGGCATTTTGATAAAGTGTGTTATCATGGTAGGTTAGTAAGAGAGGTACAAGTGGAAGAAAGTGAAAATAATGAAGTAGACAATTTCATGATTTCATCAATCACTGTTAATGAAATTAAGAATAAAAATAATAAAGACTGGATGGAAAATTTAAAAATTAATAACATTGATATACCTTTTAAAATAGATACAGGGGCACAGGTTAACATTTTACCCAAGGTTTTTGTTGAAAAAGTTTGCAAAATTAATGAATTAAAAGAAACTAAGGTCATACTTGAGACATATGGTGGTTTTAAGATCATTCCTTTGGGTATAATAAAACTTGTCTGTAAATATAAAAATATTGATCATTTATTAGATTTTGTTGTTGTAAAGGAGAGATCAACACCTATCTTGGGTTTATGTTCTACCTTAGAGCTTGATTTAATTAATAAAATTGACAACATAACACTGCATTCTAAAGAAAAATTTGTAGAAATGAATAAAGATGTTTTTTTAGGTTTAGGTAAATTTCAGAAAAAATGTAGTTTATGCAGTGCCAGTGGCTAGGCCACCTCGTAGAGTCCCACTTACAATCAAGCCTAAACTTAAGAATCAACTAATTGATCTTGAAAAGCGAGGAATCATAGCAAAGGTTGATGGTCCTACGCAGTGGCTTAGTAACCTGGTAATTGTTGAGAAAACTGATAAATCATTACGTATTTGCCTAGATCCTCGTGACCTGAACAAGGCATTGGAACGGGAATTTTGTATAATACCTACTGTTGATGAGATTCGTTCAATGTTACAGAGTAAGTCATTTTTTACAGTTCTAGATTTTAAGGAGGGTTTTTACCAAGTAGAACTGGATGAGCAATCCAGTAATTTATGTGCTTTTGGCACTATATTTGGCACATATAAATTTTGCCGCCTGCCGTTTGGTCTTAATATAGCACCTGAATACTTCCAGAAATTAAATTCTGAAAATTTTGCAGATATTCCAGGATGTATAGTCTACTTCGATGATCTATTAATTTGTGGTTAGTCAATAAAAGAGCATAATAATACACTAAATAAGGTGTTAGATAGGGCTAGAGAACTAAATGTGAAATTTAACCCAAACAAAATACAATATTGCGTTGAAAGTGTTAGATACTTGGGTCATATCTTTGATAAAGATGGGATGAGAGCTGACAACAAAAAAGTAGAAGCGATAAGAAGATTGAAGGATCCGGAAAATAAAAAGGAATTACAACAAATTTTGGGAATGGTAAATTATTTAAGGGCATTCATTCCAAACTTGACAGAGATTTCTACACCCTTAAGAGAGCTCTTAAAAAAAGGAATGCATGGGTATGGACAGATAGACATTCTGATGCACTAAATAAAATAAAAGAAGTAATTATGTCAAGTAGTGTGCTTGCCAATTTCAATGAGAAGTTACCAACTGTGATACAGACTGACAGTAGTAGTAATGGCTTAGGGTGCTGTCTCTTACAGAATAACAGACCAGTAGCATTTGCATCTAGGGCACTAACGACAGCAGAGTCAAATATGAGTCAAATTGAAAATGAGTTCTTGGCAATCCTATATGCATGCAATAAATTTCACAATTTTATCTATGGAAGAAAAGTGCAAATTGATTCTGACCATAAGCCTTTGGAGGCATTAATGCATAAAGGCGTTGCAGATATAATGTCGCCGAGATTACAAAGGATTAGGGTAAGATTATCTAAATATGACATAGAGGTAAAATTTAAGCCAGGCAAGTTCATGCATGTGGCAGATTTATTATCAAGGAATTTTATAAAAGATGAAGTGGATGATGATAAATTTATTACAGAAATAGTTCATACCATTGACATGACTGATGAGAAGAGAGAGCAATTTAGGACTGAAGTGGATGCTGATGAGGATCTGAAACTAGTAAAGAAATATTGTATACAAGGGTGGCCCAAAACCCTGTCAAGAGTAAGCAATTCAATTAGGTATTATTATTATATAAGAAATGAATTATATTTACTTGACGGACTAATATTTTACAAAGACAGAGTTGTAGTCCCAAAAATATAGAGAGAGAGCATGCTAAGATTATTGCATTCTAGTCATTTTGGCATTCAAAAAACCCAACAGAGAGCAAGACAGATATTACATTGGCCACAAATGAACAAAAGTATAGAAGACTGGGTAAGAAATTGTAGCAAGTGTGAGATATTTAAAAGTCACAATGCTAAAGAGCCACTATTACTTAGAGAGTTGCCTCAAGCACCTTTTGAAAAGGTAGCAAGTGATATATTAGATTATGGTGGACAGTCGTATCTAGTTCTGATCGATTATTTTTCTAAATGGCTCGATATAGTGAAAATTAATTCAAAAACTTCTCAGGTGGTCATCAAGGAGTTAAAGAAAATTTTTTCAACACACGGAATACCTTACGAAGTCATATCAGATAACATGCCTTATAATTCGTGGCATTGTCAGCAATTTGCTAAAGACTGGGATTTTCGGTTTGTAACGTCCAGTCCTCGCTATCCACGGTCTAATGGGCAGGCAGAACGAGCCGTTCAAATTGCAAAAAACATGCTTAGAAAGTGTGACGACTTAGATATGGCACTCCTGGAGTATCGCAATACTCCAATAAATGGAACAGATAAAACACCGGCCCAATTAGTAACTAACAGGGTTCTTAGATCGAAGCTACCATCGAATAAAAAGCACAAAGACATAAATCTAAAGGATGAGTGGGAGAAACTAGAGGCGAAAAGAAACGAATATAAAAATTATTATGATAGAAATACCAAGGTAAGAAGAGAAATAGTGCCAGGAGAGAATGTAGGTGTCAGAGAGGGTAGAGAATGGAGACCAGGTAAAGTTCTGGAAAAAGTGGATGAGGCACCCAGATCTTATTTAGTGCAGAAAGAAAATGGGGAAGTCATCAGGCGAAACAGTTATCACTTAAGGCCTTCCCTAGTTAAAGCGGAAATTAAGAAGAATACTGATTTTGCACATAATGATAGATCATTAAACTCCTCATCTGGGAATCAGAGTTGTGGAGTAGAGGAACCTTCAACCTCCCAAATGAATGCTGAAAATAGAACTAGCGCTAGACTCAAAAGGGCTCCAGTGCGTTTTAAGGATTATCAAATGTAAGGGGAAAGATGTCATATCAGTAGGTTATGATTACGGTCACGGGGCTCTAGGCACAATGTATGGAGACTCGTTGTCAGTTGTCACTACTTGTCAGGATTGTTAGATCATAGGGTTTTTGACATTGTTGATTCCTAGAGACTTTGTTAATAAGTATGTTTAAATAAATATATTAACTGCACTGAAATATTATTACTATTACAGCTTCACCTCGTAGAGGACCCAGCTCGACTGTTTAGATTACATGCACTGAGCATTTCAATATTAATTTAAAAGTTCTTCCATTGACTGTGGATTCAACTGAACTACGTGGACTATAACCCATTTATATATTTTGTCTTCAATTTTGACTTTAACTTTTAGTAATTTAACTGCATATTCAGATTTTTCTTTTTTACAGTACTGATAGCGCTTGGTGGACCATTTTATTGTAGTCAACCATCCACTGTCTAATATATTGTTTAGTCTTTTCTTACATTCATACTTTATGTCAACTTCAATTGCTCTCAAACTAACATCCTAATTATTATAGACAGGTTTAAGTGTGAGATTGGGATTATTCAAACTACATAAAAAATATACTATATAATTTTTTATTTCATCAGTTGATTTCCTATAGTGGTGTCAGTTGGACCTTTGGTCAATACTTAGTTTCATAGAATTTTGAAAGGTGCATATCACATAACTACCCTTCACAAGCTGTCATTTGTCACATGTCATCTCAATATTTCCGTCAGACCGGGAGCCCATTCCGTCTCCGGCTTCTATACAACATGTAGCTTCTCCTTAAAAATTTTAAAGTGTTTGTTTGTCTTTGTGTATTGTATTTTGTATTGTTATGTCCAAATTTTACATTTATGATATTCTACTATGTCGGATAGGCCACAACTGACGAAGTAAGTCTATAAACGTTTATCACATATAAAATTTTTTCAACCATAAACTTGAAGTTTTTTATCCAAGTGAATTAATTTTCCTTTTTTATAAAAAACGTTTCTTGGCTTATTTCAGATGCCCCTGAAGATGATCTATTGATCGAAAGTACTTGGGCAAGATTAAATTAATCACCGTGTTCGATAGTTGCCTTGTATACCCTCAAAGTTTAATTATTCGAACGTTCAACCTTATATTAAAAAGAAAAATTGTAGATTCGAAAATATTGCTATTTATGTCCATCTAAACTTCATAGAAAGACATTTTACTTATGGTATGATTGTAAAAAGGCTATATGTTTATTATGTAGTAAGAAACTATGCACAAAATGTGCTTCAAAATAATCCATACGAAAATACATGTTGTTTAAAATTTGTGTACTTCACCTACTGTCAGATTTTTTTTACTAAATAAATTTGTTTCTATTTGCATTTAAATTAATGATAAGTATTCAACCTTAAACCTTACACAGACAACGACATTGTTTTGTTGACCATAGAAATTAAGATTTATTGCAATCCCATCTCTAGAGTAGGTATATTTGTTATAATGCTATAAAACTAATTGATTGGTTATTTTTTACCCTTAATACCAATACAAATAAATAAGTTAACGTAAGTAAATAAGTAATATGCTTTATTGTCACTGAAAATTTTATAAATTTTATAGACAAAGCTTATAACAATAAGACAAAAAAGAAGAAAAAAAAATAGAATGAGAATCGTTTGTATTTTTAAATAAAAAAAAAACAATAACATTCTTCCAAACTTAAATAAAAAAAATACTACCTAATTAAGAACCTACAAACTTCGTAAAATGTACCTAACAAAAAATAAAAATTATTAAAGTAGATTAATGAATTAAGGGCTCAAATATTCCACCTCCTTGTGCTAAACAGTAACCAAATCTGTCATACAGATTTCTCCTATTATTTTGGAGTAATGTCAAACTGATGCCGATAAATGTTTTCTTTGAGAAAACCCCAAAAAAAGAAATCGTTAGGCGCTACGTCACAGGATCTAACGGCCATAGGTATGTGGGCTGAAGTGGCATTATAATTCAAATCAACACACAATTTTAGTTTGCTACAGATCTCCTAAAGGTAAATTTGATGTATTTTATGAAAAACTTAACCTTATTTTAAATTCAAATTTTAAACCAAATCGATTCATATTTTTAACAGGCGATTTTAATGTAAATTCCATGACACTAAATATTTCACACAGATTTTCTGGTCTTCTCGCATCTTATGGTTTGTCACCCAGGAACTTTACACCTACAAGGTCGACTTCCACATGAAGAAATATTTTGGATCAAGTATATACAAATTGTGATGATTGTGTAGGTACTGTAAATGTAAATACTGAATCGGATCACGATATATTCCTTTTAAGATTGAATTTTAATAATCTAACTATGACATCGGTTCGAAATACTTTCAGAGTAACACATGAAGGCACTATAGCTGAATATAAAAATCTCTTGAGTAAAGAAACATGGCAAGATGTTTATCATGCAACTGATGTTGAGAGTAAATAATATAATGCCTTTCATGATAAATTACAGTTCTATTTCAATATTAGTTGGATTATAGATTCAGATATAATATCAAACAAATTTAATGATTACTTTATAGATGTAACAGTGGATATAATTAGTAAAATAATTAAACCAAATTTAAATTTTCAGCATTCCAATGAGTTTGTTCAAAATAGTTTGTTCCTATCTTATGTAACAGAGGAAAATGTCTTAGATATAATAAAATATAAAATTAAAAACAAAGCATTGTGTGGTTTTGATGAAATATCAGGTATAGTAATTAGGAAAATTGCGTCTCAAATTTTGACACCACTGGCTTACATTATAAATGCTTCTTTCAATACTGGTGTTTTTCCCAATATGCTGAAAACTTCTATCATTTCACCGGTATTAAAACAAGGTGATCCAGAATTAATGTAAAATTTTCGACAATTGTCTGTTCCATCTGTGATATCTAAGATTACTGAATATGCAATGCTAAGACAACTTTTATTATTTTTAGATATCAACAAAATTATCACAAAACATTTCGAAATAAATTTTCTACTTCCACAGCCATTAACAGTTTTTATGAGGAAGTTTTACTCTCAATTGAGAACAGTGAAAATCCAACTGCCATTTTTTGTGATCTTAGTTGTGTATTTGATTGTGTGCAACACGATGTATTCCTCGATAGATTGTACAGATATGGTGTTAGGGGAGTTGCCCATAGTTGGTTTAGTTCCTATCTGAAAGACCGGCACCAAATAGTTAAAGTGAAAAATAATTTCAAGATTTCAATGTCTGATCCGATTATTAATAAGAATGGAGTACCACAGGGCTCCATATTGCGCCCTATATTATTTATTTTGTATATTAATGAACTACCACATGTAATGCCTGATGCATTTGTATCAGTTTATGAATATGACTTAACAATGTTATATCGCGATACAGACATAAATTTTTTACATGATAAAATAACAAACTCACTGAAGACCTTCTCTGATTGGTCCAGTAATCAATCGCTCCTGTTCAATATTCACAAAACTAAATTTTTATCATTTACATCACGTTCGAATTCTACTAAACCTGATTTAAGTATTTCCATCAATGGTAATTATCCATCAGTTTATGAAACTGGCTGCTATCCTCAGCAGTGGTTACGCTCTACCTTTATTATCCTGCCCAAGAAAGTCAATGCAAAAAGATATGAGGATCACAGACTCATTAGCCTGATGAGTCGCACTTTAAAGATATTCTTAAAAATATCAAAGATTATACAAAAAATGTAAATGGGATATCAGTGATTCCCACTTCGGGTTTAGGCAAGGTTTAGGAACACGAGAAGCAATAGTAGCAACACAGGTGCTGATCCAAAATTGTTACGATCAGAGAAAGGATATGTTCTTATGCTTTTTAGATTACCAAAAAGCGTTTGATCGTGTCCAACACTACAAGTTAATGCAGATTCTCAAGAAAGTTGATATAGACCAAAAAGACATAAGATGTATTGAAAACTTGTACTAGCATCAAACGGCACAGTTAAAAATAGACAATCCTATATCCAAACCCACACATATAAGAAGAGGCGTTCGACAGGGATGTATGCTTTCCCCTCTTTTATTTAACATTTATTCGGAAGCCATATTTCAAGAGTCTTTGGAGGATACAGAGATGGGAATCAAGGCGAATGGAGTATTGATCAACAACGTACGATATGCTGATGATGGTGTCTTAATTTGTGACCACATAGTCGATCTTCAACAACTTGTCACTATAATCGGAGAATAAAGTAAGCGAATGGGATTAGAGATTAATACCAAAAAGACCAAATTCATGATCATCTCCAGAAACTTGGATGCACTTGAAAACTCCACCATAACACTGAAATACTAAATCCATTGAAAGAGTGAGTAAATTTAAATACCTGGGATCGTGGCTTTTTGAGGACTGGGCATCGGACAGGGAAGTAAAATGTCGCATTGAGCAAGCTCGACAAGCTTTCGTAAAATTCAAGAAGGTACTGACCGATCTTCAACTGAGACTAAGGTTTACTAAGTGCTACGTATGGCCAGAGCTGCTATATGGCGTAGAGGGCTGGACACTCAAAACGAGGGATATAAACAGATTAGAAGCTTTCGAAATGTGGCTTTATCGCTGTATCCTAAAAATACCATGGACAGCGAAAATCACAAATATAGATGTCCTTAAAAGAATAAACCAAGAACGCCAACTCTTCGAAACCATCAAGAAAAGGAAAACGGCGTATCTAGGTCACATCATGCGAAATGAAACATACCAGTTCCTCCAACTTATAATCGAGGGTAAAATTGAAGGCAAGAGAGGAATGGGACGCAAGAAAATGTCCTATCTCCGAAACATAAGGCAATGGACAGGGATTAACGACATACAATCTCTGATACATGTTGCAAGAAATAGAGAATTAATGGAAAATGTGATCGCTAACATCCATTAGTGGATTTGCATCCGAAGAAGAAGAATCAATGGTAAGGATATTTTGAGTTGTAGTGATATGAAGTTTTTAGGACTGACTTTCGACTCTCATTTATCTTTTAAGACTCATTGTTGGAATGTATGTAAAAAACTCAATTATAAATGAATGAAATGAGGTTGAATGCTCGAATAAATGAACTTTGAAAATATAAGGCTATTATCGAGCACAAGTTAATTAAATCTAGCCCAAGTACTTTCGCTTAAAATAGCATCTTCAGGGCATCTGAAATAAGCCAAGAAAACGTTTTTTAGATGAAGTAAATTAGTTAACTTCGATAAAAAACTCGAAGTTAATGGATGAAAAAAAGTTTTTGAGATTAACGTTTTAGACTTACTTCGTCAAAATAAGAACTATCCGGCAAGCGTAGAATGTGGAAACATTAAAAATAACATAAATTGTACAAAACACTACACTAAAACGAGGACAAACAGTTTAAAATTACTTCTACGCTACATTCTCTGTCAGTATCTGTAGGGATAATGATCTAAGCGGAAATGATACGGTGACATATGACATATGACAACTTTGATAGGCAGTCAAAATTATGGATCTGTGATCAGAAAATATTAAAATTATGTATAAGTTATCATTGGCCAAAGGTCCAACTAGAACTACTACTGAAAAATCAGCTGATGACGTATGACATGTAGAATATTGTACTTCATTTAGCCTCAAACCTACAACCTTATTATTACAGACGGGTGTGAGTGTGAGATCTGGATTATGCAATCTAGTTTAAATCAAAATATTCTACATGTCATACGTCATCAGCTGATTTTTCAGTAGTAGTTCTAGTTGGACCTTTGGCCAATGACAACTTATACAGAATTTTAATATTTGCTGATCACAGATCCATAATTTTGACTGCCTATCAAAGTTGTCATATGTCATATGTCACCGTATCATTTCCGCTTAGATCATTATCCCTCCAGATACTGACAGAGAATGTAGCGTAGAAGTTAATATTTGCTGATCACAGATCCATAATTTTGACTGCCTATCAAAGTTGTCATATGTCATATGTCACCGTATCATTTCCGCTTAGATCATTATCCCTCCAGATACTGACAGAGAATGTAGCGTAGAAGTAATTTTAAACTGTTTGTCCTCGTTTTAGTGTAGTGTTTTGTACAATTTATGTTATTTTTAATGTTTCCACATTCTACGCTTGCCGGATAGTTCTTATTTTGACGAAGTAAGTCTAAAACGTTAATCTTAAAAACTTTTTTTCATCCATTAACTTCGAGTTTTTTATCGAAGTTAACTAATTTACTTCATCTAAAAAACGTTTTCTTGGCTTATTTCAGATGCCCCTGAAGATGCTATTTTAAGCGAAAGTACTTGGGCTAGATTTAATTAACTTGTGCTCGATAATAGCCTTATTTTCAAAGTTCAATTATAAATGTTATCAATTGAGCAATTTGGGTAGAATAGTTAGTCTGGAACACCTTCGTCTGTTTTATTTTGCTGAGGTACAATCGACAATAAGTTACGGTATAACTGTCTGGGGTGGTTCTTCTAGTGTAAAGGACGTTTTCAAGGCCCAAAAGCGTATTGTCAGATGTATAGCAGGTGTTCCGTATGGTTGGTCTTGTAAAAATCTATTTAGAGATTTGAATATATTAACAGTGTATGGAATTTACATTTTGGAATTATTAATACTAATTCATAAAAATAAAAGAACTTTTTTATGTAACAGTGATATTCACTCACACAACACAAGAAATATGTGAATTTCCTATCGACCTTTAGAAATAAGCAGGAAGTCATCTACTATCTGTGGTTTACTACTGTATAATCAACTTCCTCAAAAATTTAAAAACATTAATTCAACTACAGCTTTTAAAAACCAAGTCAAAGAATACCTATTGACCATGTGTCCTTGGTGAATATGACGAGGGTGTATATGTAAATGCCTAAGCTGCAACATAACCAAATTGATTATTATTTTAATTATATGTCTATATTGTACTTTTTCTAAGTATTTTAATGTTTTAAATATTTTTAATGTATTGTTTCCATTTTTGCTAATATTTAATATTTATAATTTTAGTTTTGACTTGCTGTAAACCTAGTTGTAACTTACAGTCAAATAAACTATCTATCTATCTATTTAATTGTACCACGTGTACTTATCAGTTGATCAGGAAACGTTTGATTGAGGAAGTCAATAGTTGCTCTAGAGTTGTGAGCCGAACACCCATCCTGTTGGAAATAAACCTCCTGAAAATTAACGCGAAGGCATCGAACTGCCGGAATAATCTCATTCTGCAAAAGTTGGGCCTGTTTAGGTTTTCATCGATAAAAAATGGACCGACCATATTGTCGATGCCTAACATCCCAGTCCAAACATTTAACTTTTGCGGATGCTGCGTTCGCACTACAACACTGAGATGGTTACTTTTCCGAGAATAATACTTTGCAACGGATGGATTGTGTTTTTATGTAATGAAAATAAAGATTCGTCAGAAAATTAAATTGTTTTTAAAAAGTGTGAATTTTTATTCTGTGTATCTAACCTAAATTCACAAAACTCCATCCGCCTAAATTTATCTTCCGCAAACAGTTCTTGTGTTGGTTATATCTTAAAACAGTGATACTCATTTCTTTTGAGAACTCGCTGGACAGTTCTAGGATTAACGTTAACTTCCCTAGCAATTTGTACACTATTGCAGGGTTCACTAGCTGCCACAAAAGCACAAAAATCAATATCCATATTTTGACACATCCCGAAGTTTGAAAATGTTTAACGGTATTTTTAACTGTTGTAACACTTGGTGGTGGTCTATTTTCGAAAGCAACAATAAATAAATCAATTACTTCGCGTATCGAATGACCCGGAAAGTACCATGGTACAAGTTGTACTTTTTCTTGGACGATATATAACGTAATAGACATTTTATTAATTATTTGTTTATTCTTTCAGAACTTCGTTTGAAATTTTTAATGTCAATGTGACAATTACGACAATTCGTACCTAATGTGAAATGAATATAGAGGTGGAAACGTGTAACATGTCACAGCGATTGCCACTGTGTTGTATGTTCAATAAAACAATGTAGTGTTGGTATATACTTGAAACGTCGCAAAAAAAACACTTTTTTTAAATGATGAAATTGTGAAGGTTTGTTATATTAAAGAGAAATTTCAGTATTATGTTCAATCCAGTTGTAACTTATTTCAGTGAAATTTTTTCGAATACCTTAATCTTTTTTTTATATTATTTTAGATAGATTTTTATTTTAGATAGATATTTTAATCCCTGAGACTCCACATCATGCTCAGTGTAACTAAGTCCTTAGAGTCCTTAAACTTTGTGAGTAGCAGTGTCGGAATAGTGCCCTGGGGGGTGGGCGGTTTAAAAATAGTTTATAGACATTTTTGTTCAAAATTATCTCAGCTAAATTTCTTAATTTCTTGTTTGATATATTTTTTCTACGGCGTACATATCTTGATAAATCAATTTTTTCTTCCGTTTTTCTCCCTTGAGGGGGGGGGGGTTGGGAGAAGCCGGCGGTAAAATGGTAAACTTTTTTGCATATTTTTATGGTCTTAAAATATTGACATTCTCAGCAAAATTTTGCTTGTTTTTAGAGATCAAATCTCTGAAGACTGTACTATACTGGTAATATTTTAAGTGGGTTAACAATTATTATTTTTAGCTATTAATTTATTATGTTACTAATGTTAGGCCTTAAAAAACATTTGTGTTAAGGTTTAGCTATATTGCATATGTGTTATGATTTCTGCATTGTTCAATAAAAATCTTTGCCTATTTAGGTGCCTTTTCCTTAAATTTTTGTTACATAAATCCGAGTTTTAATTAAAACGTTTGGTGAATAAGCGATTGTGAACATACCTACACAAACAAAACGCAGTTTATTTTTCTACTAAGAGCAATCTTTTCTGTGACTCTAATTACAATTTGTATAAAACCGGAAACCCTGTATTTAAGGGAAATAATTATTCTCCACGATGGCGACGAACTAATAACAGTTAATAATGTTGATCATTGCTAGTAATAAACCGTTTAATTGCTAAAGTTGCCTCGTGGAGCAAAACATGATTTGTTTGTGAAATGGGCTATCCCTCGTTTATGATGCTAACAGTCGAAAACTCGCATTTCGCATACGTATAAAGCCACCCTAAAAAATGATTTAAGGGCGTGATATACTTACAAACAAGTGAAAAGATAAGAGAAACGACAACGAAGAAGGCAAGTTGCATGTCTATGGCTATTAAAATAATTAAATATCTTGGAACATATTTAAATAATCTTGGTGATGCAGATTAACATATCTTAAAATAAGTATAGATGGTTGCATTTTGATTTAATTCGAGTCTCTTGCCATTTTGCTGGAGGACTGACTTGAAACGACGCGTGCCATCCAGGTGACCGTTGTTAATAAAACAATGCACCAATAAATACAAAGAGCGACCTCTAATAAGGTCAACTGAAGTCAGGGTCGTTAGAAATTAAAGCAAACTGTAAACCCAAGCTAATAAAGTGTATAGGCTGACGCTAGGTATATCTATATTCTATTAGTATACCAATAATTTATCCATATAAATCATCATCATTTTCTCTTGGCCTTACGCCATTCTCTTACAGATGCTTTAACTTTTAAGTATTATCAAGAGAACGTTGTGAAAGGACTGAACTGAAACGATTACTTACTTTGCTAGTAGCGCCCTCTAACGTGATAAAATAAAGTCAGTGTCGATAGCGATTACTTTCTATATTTTTTCGTGCCCAAGCGTGATCGTTGAAAGTATTCGGCGCAGAATTATTTTAATAATAATCTAATATAATGTATTGCCTTGAAGTTGGCCTTCCATGGGTCATCAATCGTGCATGAAAACGGACACTGGTTGTACCGGAGCAGGTGGTCTATGTCCTTTAGGACGCAAGTACATAAGGTGTCATTTTCATCGAGCTGGCTCCATATTTCTCTGTTGGTCTTCACAGCGGCCACGCTCGGTCTTATTTGGTTTATGTCCTTTAGTCGCAGTTCAAACCAGACGGTGTGTTGGGTTTCGGGATTAAGGCCCGGGTTATTTCGCTGTTTCGATTTAAGGCCCGGGTTGTATCGTTGCATATAGCCTCTAGAAATATGCCTTCGGGAAAGTTTTCAAACTATTTCGATAAAAGCATTATAATTTTCTCAGGTAGCTTCAAGATTTCCCAGTGTGCGGCCATTTTGACTATTATGTGTACGTTCAGTCCAATTGAACGGTGCTGTGTTTTTGAGATATAATCGTAGATCGTCCTTTTGCAGCAGCCGTGAGTTTGCGAAAGTGAAGTTGAACTACTAAATATCTCTCAACTTTATATATTTCTATTTTACGTTCTCCACATTTTTATTTAATATAATTATTATATCATGTTTAATTCGTGCGCTGCAATAAATCTTGTAGATCTCTATAGAACTTTTTATTCTCAGTATCGGGCTTATCGGTTGTTAAAGCATTGTATAATATTGATGTTGATTGTGTAAATTCTTGCAGTTGTAGAAGTTCCGTACGATTTTAGTGATAGACCACATTTGTAACGAATTATTACCTGACTAATAAATGACCTTGTCAATATTCGTTTTGTCTGAATTAGGCTATCTCATCTCACTTATTCTAAGGATATCAGTGTTGTGGACCTGTGGACCTTGAGCTTATATTTTAGGTGTCGATCCAAATCATTAATTTATTTTCAGGTTTTTTCACTTTCGGGTGGGTCCTAGCTCTCTTTCCGGATATTCTTAGCACCCCCTGTGCTTCTACTATATGTGGCTTTCTACTTTACAGTCACTGATCTTGCAAGATAGTGTAGTAGTTTCTGCTTGCTTTCAACACCACAGTTTTGTAGCCAGTTGAATCGATGTTTGATAAACGAATATAAATGTGTAATCTCAAACCTATGAGGATTAATTTCTTCCAGTCTTGAATCACTAATGACATAGCTGCTACCCTATACCATATTCTTAACGGTGCATGGGTCCACGAATGCTTATTTGGAAAGACCTTATTTAGACCTATCCTACGTATATGTAGGATATTTCTCTATCAGCTCGTGGGATGCGCCGTGTCAAAGTTTGAGGACTCCTCTACCTGCCCGTCTTTCGCGCAGTACAGAAGAGCCTCTACTTAATTTAGAAAGTGATTTATTATTATTACTGTTATGTGTTTTTGATTTTTCTTTTCCCTGCTGCCCTATCTTGTAACAATTGAATAAACTCATTTTATTTTATTCCTCGTTGGTTTGATTCTTGCCTTCTGTCGCGATTCCATCGTAATCGCGATCTTAGTATGAGCTGTAAAGTCGAGTCTGCTTCATTCTTGTGTTGGTTTTTTATTTGTAGATTTGTATTGTTAATTTCTATTGCATCGCTACATTTCTTATTTACAGTAACTTTTTGTGTTCGTTTTCACTTAGGAACATTTTGTTTATTTTAATTTACTTTTCTTTCTCGAAGATTTGATAGCTTGATCTTTTTTGCATTTCTGTTTTCTATTTTCTGCATCTTTTTTGTGACAACCCAACCTCTATAGTTGGCAGGATTCTTATTACAATAATGGACGTGTTTTGGTTCTGCATTTTTTGTCTTGTCACAATATTTTGTTAAATGATTTTTTGTGCGCCTAACACATTTTGCTGGCACATAATTTTCAAATATGCATGAATAATATTCAGACAAATAAAAAACCGCTTTCGCGTAAAATGTCGCTCGGAATGCATAAGAGTTGGTGGTAGGGGACATTCACTCGAAATGTGAATCGGCGAGTTCAAAATCATAGCGCGCGCTAAAAATTGCATTATCTCGGCTTCTTGTTAACCAATTTTGCTTTTTTTTTTGAATCCATGTCTCGGACGACAAGGATTTGAAATATCATATTTTCAAATACCATTTTTAATTGCAAATTGGGAAATTTGCAATAAACAATTGTATGTTAAAGAAGTAATTGCATTTTTCTTCATGCATTTTTTTGAGCTTGCAATTTATACATTGAAGTAAATTGTTACTTTTAGTAAACAACTATGTATTTATAAATTGTTAATAAATAATTTGAATTGTTAAAACAAAGGTGAACGAATTTTTTTTTGTAAAAATCAAACTTTTTAAAATAATTAACATTAAAAATAATTTATTTCTGCAGTTTTATCATAATAATGACATTATTTGAT
The DNA here is from genome assembly GCA_918026665.1 of Diabrotica balteata. Lineage (NCBI taxonomy): Eukaryota > Metazoa > Arthropoda > Insecta > Coleoptera > Chrysomelidae > Diabrotica > Diabrotica balteata. Next base: position 102,212,011 of record OU898282.1, read on the forward strand.
TTGAGAATATTATGGTAAATATTATCTTGGGTAGTAAATAATATTGTTGTAACTAGTTGCCCATTTATTAATTACTGCTTTGTACAATATTTCACTATTATAAACTTAAATATATCAGTACTTAATTGACGCTGGCCATAGTGTCGGTATAATAATTAAGATCTCCGAGAATGATTGGTGTTGCTTTTAATAGCCTCGGCCTTGCTGACTCAGCGCTCTTGTTACTATTCGTGTCTAGTGTATTCCCTGACCTACACCACAAGTAAGTCGTGCAATTTTACTAGAGTGCTGACTGGCTGTTTTAATTAGAGTATGTTATATATGAATGACCTCGATTTAAATTACCGAATGTTTACATAAACAAATGTTACACGAGTATGAATTATAATATTATTTTATCTGTAATTCTGATATTTAAGGGTTGATATTACACCATCCCCTTTTGGGCAAAAAATTTCTCTTTTACAACTGTCTTATTCCTTTCTCTCCTTCCCTTCGGAAGAAGAGAAATTTTTCAACCTCAAGTAAGTACTGTTTACCTATGCTACTGTGTACATATATACATTATCTTAACTCTAAAACATATGTGGTAAAATAGTTTATTCATTTGTCCTTTCACTTTTCCCGCGATATCATTAATATTGTCTCATAAAATCTCCGCGTTCACTTGTGTCTACTGATTGTAAGCGTATAATCTATTTTTATGCACCTCCCTAATCTTTCCGTTATCTAGCCTAATTTTACAGTTAACATTATTTAATTCTGTTATGACAAAAGGACCTGCATAAAGACTATCAAACTTATTATTTTCTTCTCTTTTGAGCAGGACTAGATCTCCTATTTTAAAATGTTGAGGTGCTGCAGTTAGCTTGCTTGCGTCTTGTCTTTTCTTTTTGTGTTTTAGTAAGAACGTTTTAGCTCTGTCGTGTGCGATTTGTAGTTTATATCGGACCTCATTGTAATAGGCATCTATGTTATAGCATGGTTGAATTTCCTGTGTGAGATCTTCTGGTAAATTTGCCTTTCGCCCATACAACAATTCAAAAGGTGTGTAACCGTGATATGCATTAGGGGTAGTATTGTAACAGTATGTGAACATTCTGCAATACATATCCCAATTTTCTTTGTTGTCGTCTATGAATGATCTTACGTATTCATTTAGTGTCCTATGTAGCTTCTCACAACTCCCTATTGACTGAGGGTGGTATGCTGTTGAAAAATTGTGTGTGATCTTTAGCATTTTAGTTAATTTATTCATTACTTCATTTTTGTATTCCGTGCCTTGATCCGTTCTAATCTGTTTCATGAGTCCGTATGTAGGTATGAAATTATCAAAAATTCCACGAGCTATCGTTTCAGCTTCTTTATTAGCTACTGGGATACTTACTGCGTATTTCGTCAGTTCGCAAATCATCGTGATACAGTATCGATTGCCTTCACTACTTTTAGGGAATGGACCTATCGTGTCTATATACACTATGTCCCATGGTTTTGACGAAGTGTCCGATATCACAAATTCTTCGACATGTGATCTTTTTGGTTTATTAATTTGGCATTTATGACACTGTTTAATATATTTACGTACGTCCTTTTCCATGTTCTTCCATCTAAATCTTGCTTTTAGTTTCTTTACAAATCTATTATTTCCCACATGACCTCCAAACATCGGGTGATTATGGTATTCTTCTATTATTCTTAGTTTTTCTTGTTCGTCCTCTATGACTTCTGGTACTTCACATATGTATATTTCTACATTTTTCAATATCTTATTTCCTTCGTTTATGAATTCTTCAATTGTGCACGAATTAAAAATAATATCATTTAAATATATTTTTACTTTACTTATTGCATTCTCTACCGCTAGCTGATCAAGCTGTACCAACAATTGACCTAAATCAAAGTGATTAAATCCTGTGGTCATGCTCTTGCTGCATTTGATTTTGTTTTTGACCCGAATGCTCAGTCTTGGTGAGACTCGGTTTGCTCCAAAAGACAAAATTGGTAGTCTATGCGCCTCCATGTTGTTTAGTACCTTTCTTACTGTTTGCTTGTGGGTTTTATGTTGTTTCCTCTTCTATTTCCCTGTGCTTCGCACTTTCGGCTTTCTTCTTTGATTGAGCTCTGGTTATAGCTAAAATATGTTTGTTGTCTATGTATAAGTCTTTCAACTGTTTTGTTGATATTCTCGACAGACTGTCTGCGTAATTATTTTTCCCTGTTATATATTCTATCTCGAAATCGTATTCCTCTAAATCTAATCTGATTCTTGTGAGTTTTGAGGTAGGATCTCTCATTGAAAATAGGTGTGTTAGTGGTTTATGATCCGTTTTTATCAAAAATGTTGGTGCTCCGTATAAATAACATTTGAAATGGTTGATTCCCCAATGGATTGCAAGTAATTCTTTAATTATTATAGGTTTGTTAAGCTCTCCTTTGTTGAAGCTGCGCGATGCGTAAGCTATTGGTAAATCTGTTCCCTCTTAGTTCTGACTTAGAATTGCTGAGCAACTTGCATTAGATCCGTCTGTTGTTAGTATGAATTGTTTGTTGAAGTCTGGGTATTTTAAAATAGGTGGTTTTATCAAAGATGATTTGAGTTTCTTAAATGATTCTTCACAATCTTGCGACCAAAAAAATTCTACTCCTTTTCTCGACAATCTGTTTATAGGTATGCATATCTCTGCAAAATTCGGAATAAAACGTCTATTTTAGTATTTAGTAATTACTTTATTTTTAGTAATTAATTAGTATTTTAGTAATTACAAAATGCTATGAATCTTTTGGCTTCTTTCGCATTCTTCGGTGTCGGGTAGTTCTCTATTGTCGAATATTTCGCTTTATCCGGCGATACTCCTTCCTGCGACAGATCATGTCCCAAATATGTAACTTCTTTTCTAAAAAATTGACATTTTGCTGGGTTTAGCTTCAAATTAAATTTCCGACATATCTCAAATGTCTTTTTTAAGTTGTCTAAATGATGCTTTTCTGTTATTCCTATTACTACTATGTCGTCCATATACAGAAATGCTTTCTCCGGTGTTAAACCTGGAAATGCTATTGACATCATTCTCGAAAAGCTATTTGGGCTTATATTTAGTCCAAAAGGTAATCTGGTAAATTGAAATGCTCCTTTTTCCGTGCTAAAAGATGTGTATTTCCTTGATGACTGTTCTAGTGGTATCTGATGAAATCCTGACATTAAGTCTATTACTGAGAACCATTTTGCTCTACCTAGTTGGTCTAATATTGAGTCTATTCTTGGTAACGGAAATTTAGCTGTAACTAGTTTTTTGTTTAGCTGTCTGAAATCTATAGATAGTCTCCATGCTTTGTTTCCATCTATAGCTTTTTTCGGTACTAGTACGACTGGACTGTTGTATTCTGATGTCGATGGCTCGACAATTCCTTGGTCTATTCATTGTTGTACTTGTCTATTCAATTCTTCTGTCTGCGAATGTGGTGTGCTATAATTCTTTATGTAAACTGGTGTGTGTTCTTTTACTCTCATTTTACTCTCATTTTTGTTCATAAAAGTTGTTGCATGTTAGCATATCATGTCTTAATGCAAATATATCTGCAAAATCTTCGCATAACGATACTAATTTATCTCGGGTGTATTCCGGTATATCTAGCTTTAATGTTTCCCGTAGTTCTTTCTTCCTGTCCTTGCTGTCGTTGATTAATCTGTATACTTTAAACAATTTCATGTCTGATGTTTTGATTGTACCCGTCTCTATCGTAGCAGTTTCGTAAGTCGTATTTAAAATTTTGATATATGGGTTATTCCTTGATATTATCGCTCTCGTTATGAATATTCCTGGTAGTATCTCCTGTTGTTCCACTAGTCTATCTGCCTTTAACTTTTGAAAATATTGAACTGTTCTGTAAACTTCACATCTGGGTGGTATTATAATTGTGCTATCGTCTACAGTATCCAAAATATTTGTACTGATGTAATAGTTTCTATCATTTTTGATATGTATTTTCAAATTTGCGTAATCTAATATGCATTGAAAATTTGTGATAAAATCTCTTCCAATTATTCCGTCTGTTGGTATAGGAAAGTTGTTTTCTACCAATTGAAAGGTATGTCCAAAAAGATTGCCACGTACGTCTAGCGTAGTTTCGATTTCTCCCATTGTTTGTAGTTCTCCTCGAGTTACTTCTTTTATTCTTGCTTTTGAGTTCGGTTTTACATATTCTCTCATAGAGTCTTGTGTACATTTAAGTATTGAAATATCTGCTCCTGTGTCTATAATAAATGTATTTACTTGTCCTAAGATTCCTGTTTTTATTCTTACGAAGTTTGTAAGGTTTAAGTCGAAATTGTAGATAAAATATTCTGATTCTGTCATCTGTTCATCCGTCTCAGATGAGAGTTGTTTGTTCAAAACCCCAACTGTGGGTTTTCTGATTCCTGCGGACTATCTTCTAGTTCTAATAATCGTATATGTCTGTTGAATCCTCTTGAATTTCCCCTCTGTGCCTGGTTATCAAATTTTCTGGACCCTTTTTGCTCATGTTGACGGTGGTCTCTTTTTCCATTGTTTTGTTGCGAGAAATTTGGTCTTCTCCACTGGTTATATCCATTATGATATCCTCTTTTGTGCTGGAATTTCCCTCTTTTGTTATAGTATGTTTCATAATTTAACACTCTTCCATGTACATTGTCTTCTGTTGTGTCTATTGATAGGAATTTTGACATCACCTCTTGTGGGGTTGTGAAATTGCCTGCCTTTAATATTAGCTTGGCTTTGTCTGTGCTGGCGTTACGTTTGATCGTAGCTACTACGGCCTCTGTTGTATATTTCTTAGCTAAATCTCCTGGCATTCCCTCTGTTATGTATGCCACTTTTAATTGTTCGGCTAATGCCTCAACCTCGGCTGCGTACACAGCTGCATCTTTATGTCGTTGCTTCTTTTTGTCTAGTTTTGCTATCACCGTTTTCGGCGTATCACCTTTTAGTTCTCTCTTCAGTGTTGCCTGTATGTCTAAAATAGTGTCTTCTGTGGTTATTAAGTTTCTGGCTTTATTTGTTAACCTTGTTTTTATGAGGCTTATCGCTGTTTCCTCATGTCCTACTGCTATTTTCTGTAAAAGTTCGAGCGCGTCCACGAAGAATTGTAGTTTGCCTGTGGTTCCGTCAAATTCACTTGGTAAGATTTTGCTTGCAATGTTTAAAAATTCATTGATGCTAAGCGCCATGGTTTCTTCTTGTTCCGTGTCACTTTGATCTTCTTCTATATTCTTATCAATCTGTTGATTTATCAGATTAGGAACTAATATTCTGGAATTTATAGCTTGGAATGATCGTATGACTTTGTCTCGGTTTTTGTTGAAGTATCTCTTACAAGTTTCTCTCTGGATATCAGTTAGTGCATCCCAATTTTTGGTTATGAGGTGTACCAATCTATTATAAGCTTCAATTATTTGTGTCGTTATCTCAGTTTTTACCTCCTTGCTTTTAGGTATCTCCTTTTTTAACACTCTTTTGCTCTGCTTAGTAATATCCTGCGTAATGGCTTCAAGTATTTTGATAAAATCTTCCCAACTGCTAGGCATTTAAGAACGAAAACACAAATCCGATAGTCTTATGTAGTACGATAAAATTCGAGAATAATGTAGCAAAAAAAAATATAATATCGTCAAATACCCATTAAAATTCAATAAATTCAATAAATTTAAATAAATTCAATAAATTAATAAATTAAAAATTATCCATACTAAAATATAAGTGAAATTATCTTTAAAAAGTCATAAAAATAATAATTAATATTTAACAAAGTAACTGCTATGTTAATATACGTGTGAGGAAGTGCAAAAAAAATAGATAATATGCAGACTCACCACTTAAACGTCTAAATTTGTTGTTGATCTCGCTGCCATGTCCCGGTGTATGCTCCGCTTCATATTTCTCCTATGCGCCTTCCATAACGACCATACCAATTTTAGTATCAGGACCGTGGTAATGATGTATAAGAGTACCTTTATTTCTTCGCCTGGTCTGACATCTTTACTTTTTACTATGAAGTTGCTGTTGACAACTCCATTCTCCTGTAGGTCTTCCTTGGATGACTTTCCTCCCATTCTATACTTCTGGAACGAAGACTCCTGGTTTCTACCAATTCAGGATCGCCATATGGTAAATATTATCTTGGGTAGTAAATAATATTGTTGTAACTAGTTGCCCATTTATTAATCACTGCTTTGTACAATATTTCACTATTATAAACTTAAATATATCAGTACTTAATTGACGCTGGCCATAGTGTCGGTATAATAATTAAGATCTCCGAGAATGATTGGTGTTGCTTTTAATAGCCTCGGCCTTGCTGACTCAGCGCTCTTGTTACTATTCGTGTCAAGTGTATTCCCTGACCTACACCACAAGTAAGTCGTGCAATTTTACTAGAGTGCTGACTGGCTGTTTTAATTAGAGTATGTTATATATGAATGACCTCGATTTAAATTACCGAATGTTGACATAAACAAATGTTACACGAGTATGAATTATAATATTATTTTATCTGTAATTCTGATATTTAAGGGTTGATATTACAATATATTTTGATTCGAAAATGACGTGTATATTGTACGTGTCCTCTATCACTTATGGTTACACGGCAAATGTATGCCAATTTTGACCTTCCATATCGTTATGCGTTATGCGTTAGGCGAATGTTCTTTAAGTGTATAAATTTTGAAATGAATATGTTTGAAGCTCGTAAAGTTATTCAATTTGTTTATAAGCTTAAAACATGTTTAAAACTTTAAAAAAATTTCTAGGCTCTCCTAGTGAACCGATTTGAATTTTACAAAAAGCGTTTGAAAGTTTAAGCCTTCCTTTATATGTAAAAAAAATTGTAACTATATGAGGGCCTTATTTAGGGCCTACTATAAATTAGAAAATTTGCGATTTTTTTTTTCAGTAGGCTGGATTGCAAAATTATTATGCATATCCTATCTGACCGATCTTAACAAAATTTAGCACACGTTTTAAACATATTAAAAATTTTTTCTAGGCGGAATATGGAGCTTGTAAGTCAAGTTTAGAAAGTCGAAAATATTTAAAGGATTAACTTTATTTTTTTGTACTTTTTTTCCAATTATTGCTATTTCTTCAACAATAAACATTTTCAACTTCTAGATAACGAAATATTATGTACAATTGAATAACGAAACTTTTAACTTGTCATAGTTATTTCTCTTGGATCAATATTTTCCGAATTATAAACGAAAATAGGAGCAAAAAAATGAGAAATTTTCAATTGTTTTCAGCTTTTGTTAAATAAAAAATTTAGCACAGATTCCAGCAAAAACATATGTAGCTTCCTATGGACAATGTCCAATCCAAAACAGATTCCGCCTAGACTATTATCTCTGTTTTTAAAATATGTATTAAAAGACTTTCAATACATATTTCAGGCAGATTCAGGCATTTGGAATATTTACAATTAGTTTCGTGAAGACAAATAATTTGTGGTGTGTGTTGAATTATTAATAACTGTAACATAGGTAAACGAGTTTGAAAGCTATTTATATTCCACTGTAAAATTTTATTATACATAAACTATTGTATATTAATTAAGCGAAAGAAAAATTCAGTGTTAACAAGTGGATGAATAACTTTCAGTATCCAAAATGGCTAAATTAAGTTATACAGCCAATTTTTTCCTGAATTGTGTGCAACGATATTTTGTTGTTCTGTCTTCTAAATAGAAATTTTCCATATTTCCGTATTTCTTCCGTATTTCTTCCAACATATTAATAAGAGCTACGGTGTCTGACGTATAATTATTTGCAACCGTTAGTACATAAGAGTTCTTGGTTACTGGATAACAAACGATCTTGACCACGAGGACGAAATACGTGCTCGTATAGAATAGCTAAGTCCGCATTTCACGAATGAAAAAATTACTAATAAACTCTACGTTATCGTTGGATATCCGATACAAGTTTGTAAAAACGTTTATTTATTCCATATTGTTATACGGAGTGGAAACATGGACTGTCGGAATTAGAAGTATGAGGTATGTAGAAGCCTTTAAGATGTGGGTTTTTCGAAGGATGCTAAAGATTACTTGGACAGAGCACGTGACCAACAACGAGGTGCTAAGAAGAATGGGTACTGAGAGAGAACTCCTAAATATTGTAAAAAAACAGAAAAACGAGTTATCTAGGACATATTTACAGATGAGAAAAATACAACTTCCTACAACTTATAATGTAAGGGAAAGTGGAAGGAAGAAGAGGTCCAGGAAGAAGAAAATGCTCCTGGTTGAAGAATGTAAGAGACTGGACAGGTATGGATACACATTCGATACTAAGAACAGCTCAAGATAGAGAGCAATTTGCTGTAGTTATAGCCAACCGTCAGTAATGGAGAAGGTAGCTTAAGAAGAAGTACATAAGAGTAACCATAGAAATTTTCAAGTAAACTTTCAATATTCTGACTGTTAAGACAAAAGGAATAAGAGTGTTTATCTATATATGTTTTAATATTTTTTTTTGTTTTAAAGTTGGAACTGGAACTATTAAGGAAGGATCAGACTTTGTATTATCAACCGAGGAGTTTTCGGTTATCTTATAATTCATAGGAGTATTGATAGGCTCAAAGAGGGGTGGATTTGACAGTTCTGGATTTTGGGTCAAAGATGACTCAGACATATATGGGAGTAAGTTTTGATTTATTTGCGAGCTGTGGGCGTTGGCGAAATGTGAGCTGTTGGAAGAGGTTGTAGTGATTCCAGCAATAGGAGTTTGTGAAGTCTCGGTAAGAGATATGCTACCTGATTGAGTATTGCTTACTGTAGATATTATATTCAAAGTTGGTGGAACAGAAACAGTACATTGTGAAGCATTATGTCCTGCTTGCTTTTAATTGAAACAATTATGGCTGTCTAATGTTAAAAATAACCTACTTACTACCCCATCTTGTTCCATTGCAATAAATTCAGGAATGCGAGTATTTACAGGAGGAGAAATATAGATTTGTCTTCTAAAACTTAATATGTGGCTGTCTTCTTCTTCGCGTGCCATATCAGAACTATCCGACGTTGGCGATTACCATTGCGAAGGCTTCTCGATCTTCTGCAATATGAAACAATTGTCCTGCATTAGGTATCTGAGTCCATTCACGAATGTTTTTTAACCAAGAAACTTGTTTTCTTCCTACACTTCTACGGCCCTCAATTTTGCCTTTAAGGATTAGTTGTAAAATTTTATATCGACTTCCCTTACTATATGTCCCAGATAAGACATTTTTCGATGTTTAACAGTCTTTAGCAGTTCTCTGTCTTTGTTGACGCTCCTTAGTACTTCTTCATTAGTTTTTCTTGATGTCCAAGGTATCTTCAGCATTCGTCTAAGAACCCACATATCCAATGCTTCAATTTTGTTAATAATCGATACTTTTAGCGTCCACACTTCTGTACTATACAAAAGTACAGACCAAACATAGCACTTAACCATTCTTTGCCTTAGTTCTAAACTGAGATGGTTATTGCAAAGAAATGACTTCATTTTCATAAAAGTAGTTTTAGTCATTGCTATTCTACGTTTTATTTCTATGTCTGGATCTAGTTGGTCCGTTATCACAGTTCTCAAATATGTCATTTTGTGAACTTTCTCAACTTGGACTCTGTTCAATTGAAGCTTTGCATCGGGATGTGGATCATGACTAAACACTAAAAATTTGGTTTTGTTTGAATTTATTTTAATGCCCATTTCCTCTCCTACCTCGTGAATACGATCAAGCAGAATTTGAAGACCTTTAATATTATCTGACAGAATTACTGTATCGTCTGCATATCTAATCACATTAAGTAGTTCCCCGTTGATTTTTATTCCATATGGTTGTCTCTCAAGTACCTTTTTAAATAGGTCTTACTTAATTTAAATAGGCCTTTTTAAATAGGTACTCTTTTAAATGGTCCGAGTTAACATTGAACAATGTTGGCGACAAAATGCAACCTTGTCTGACTCCTCGTTTTATGGGGATTTCATCGGTGTAGTTATCTCCAATTTTTACGATAGCAGTTTGACTCCAGTACAAAATTTTATTGACACGAATATCCTTGTCATCTATTCCGATATTATTCAGTATTTGCATTTATTTTACATGCTGTACTTTATGTAACGCCTTTTCGAAGTCCACGAAACATGCAAATACATCTTTTCTTTGGTCACGGCATTTTTGTAATAGGATGTTAAGCGCAAAAAGTGCCTCCCTGGTTCCCATAGCATTTCTAAAACCAAATTGGGTATCTTCAAGATCTTCTTCGCATTTGCGTCTAATTGTGTTGTGAAGTATACTGAGGAAAATTTTAAGAGTGTGGCTCATTAGGCTAATTAATCCATATTCTGAGCATTTTCTCGTATTGTGTTTTTTAGGTATTGTGATAAAGATGGATTTGAGCCAATCTGCGGGAATCATTCCGGTGTTATATATTAAATTAAAAAGTCTTACTACTACTTTTATTTTATCATTCTCCATTAGCTTCAGCAACTCAGTTGATGTATCATCTGGACCACAAGCTTTTCTAATTTTAGCATTATTTATAGCATGTTCTACTTCGCATTTCATAATTTGTGGGCCGTCAGTACAGTTTTGGTAGAATTCGACAATATTATTCCTGTCATCTCCAAACAACTCTGATATATACAGCTGCCATTCTTTTCTTATTTCTTGTTTATTTACAGTTATTATGTGTTACATTTATGTGGCTGTAAGCTGGATCAATAGCTTCAATTCTCAGTGGAGTCATTGGTGATAACAATGTTAAACCTAAGTTTTGTAAACGTTGAGTACTGTCTTCATTAGGAATTGTGGGAATTACATTAGGTACAAGCAATCTTTCTGATGGGGTAATTATTTGCCGATAAACTAGGCAAGTGTTGTTAATTCTAATGGCTTCATTATTTTTAACAATTTTTTTATCTCTCAAATATATGCAAACTCGATTGTTAGATATACGTGAATAGTATAAGTATGTTCTTTGGATTAACTATTGGTCCAAGTTAAGGGATAGTCTGTAAGAGATAATCTTGAATTTTGCAACCTTCTATCGATGGAAAATCTATCGCTTGATCTCTATTTAATAATTGAGTGGGAGTTTTTAGCTAACGCTAACGATTTAACCGTGCTGTTGACATTCTGTCAAGTACTACTGACATTTGAAAAATTTTGAGTAAAGCTTGTCGCTCACTTATGCACTGCACGGCGAAGCGAAGCGCGGAGAAAAAGGTTGTTATGAATTTTCTCCATGTAGTTAAATATACTCGCGCCTATCTGTGCGAAGCAACGCGCTGCACAGCGAAGAGAAGAGCTTGTCGCTCACTTATGCACTGCACCGCGAAGCGAAGCGCGGAGAAAAAGGTTGGTATGAATTTTCTCTATGTAGTTAAATATACTCGCGCCTATCTGTGCGAAGCAACGCGCTGCACAGCGAAGAGAAGTTGCACGAATCGGAACCGTAGAATCCTGGGCGAAGAAATTCTGTTCGGCGCGCTTCGCATCGCAGCGGAGATCTACGGAAGGCATGCGGATGTTTTCCGAATTTCGTTTGTCATCGACTACTTTCGACGTGTCTCGTACTGAAGAAAAAGTACCCACCTTCACTAATATGTGCTAATATCGCTAATGTACGGTTGGTTGTTATTTGTATTTTATACCTATAGGTACTGATCTAAAGTATGGATGACGAAACATTTGTTTTGATTGTTCAAAATTATAAAGAAGTGTATGATGTTTCGGATCAGAACTACCACAACCAGATGAGACGTGATAATATTTGGGAAGAAATAGGTGAAAAATGTCAACAGAAAGGTATGAAAATTACAGTTTTACAATGTCTTTAATTTTAAAAATTACATATTAAGTTATTTGCATGTCTCTAATATTCCACGTTTATGTCTATAAAGGGAAATAGTAAAATGTTTTATGAGTGTAGTAAAAGTGATACTTTTTTTGATTAGATTGCGTACGTTTGTAAAGTAACGAGAAAAAGTCATTATTGCTCCAAATAAAACATACTTACTCTTTTTTCTTCATACGGATAAATTAAGATAAACTTAAAAGTACTTAATATTACAGTTTTTCCCAAGCGTCAGTAAAAAGTCTTTTAGATACTATGCAGTGAAAAGTGCTGCTATGGTTTCGTTTGTAATGGTAGAAGTTTTAAAATTATTTACTTTTTAATGCCTTGTAATAACAATTTTTTATGACATAATATAGAAATTTAACTTTAATAATTTTAGTTGACGCATTAAAAACAGCTTTTTTAACATTTTTAGTGAAAAAGTTATACATATATTTCAGTTATACATATATTTCAATAAAAAGTAAATTTTACTGTATCACCAAGTACCTAATGAATAATGTTATCTCTTTTGCCTCTTCTAACCATCTCAGTTTGCCACGACACAGAACCAGCGTCAGATGTAAAATAATTTTTAAACTGTTCGCGAATATCTATAGAGGAACGAGATGCATTTCCACCAATACCCGGAAAATCTACAAGACCGTCATTATTTACTCGAACATCTTCTGTTGATAACCACGGTGAATCATCATCCCTAAGGAAAGTATGTAGGCAACATGTAGCTAGAACTACTTTATCCAAATGTTCAGGGGAAATTTGAAGTTTCCTTTGGTATATGCGAAATTTTTTAATTAAAATTCCAAAAGCATTTTCAGAAACTCGTCTTGCTCTACTTAATCTATAATTAAATATTTTTTTGCCCTCATTGCCTAATGTTTGTGTCCCAGGAAACGGTCTCATTAAATGCTCATGAAGTGGGAAAGCTTCGTCTGCGACTATTACGTGGGGTAGTAACGTATTGGTCTGTGGTAAACACTTATTTGGTGGAAGATATAAGTCGTTATTAAAGAATCTCTTACCAAATTCGGAATTGGCAAATACACCACCATCACTATTCCGTCCATATGCACCAACATCAATTACCAAAAACTTATAATTGACATCAACAAGAGCAAGGAGAATAATGCTGAAGCTTTTTTTATAGTTGAAGTAGAGTGAACCACTATTTGGATGCTTCTCTGTGAGAACATGCTTTCCATCAAGCGCTCCTATGCAATTTGGAAAGTTCCATTTATGTTCAAATTCTTTTTATACTAGTTTCCATTGATTCTCGTTTGGCGTTGGCATATAAATTGGAGCTAGAATTTTCCAAATTTCTCCACATCATTCATGAACAATGTTTCTCACGGTAGTCTCCCCAAGCCTGTAACTAAATGCTATGGTTCTGAAAGTATCTCCAGTTGCTAAAAACCTAGAATAAAATTTTTCTGTAAATAAACTAGACACATCTGAAGTCAAACAAGTATATACAAGCCGAGGCACACGAACAAATGGTTATTTCATAATAAATTAATTTTCGTTTTGTCATAACAGCCTGAATTCGCATCACTTACTAATGTCGTGCATGTTTTTGTCGGAAATAATCCCAAATTTCTTGAATTTCAGAAGTTGTGCAGACTGGGGTAGTTTGAAGTTAATTTATGTATATTAATGGAAGGCAACAGCCCTCTTGTCATAGACAGTAAACGAAATTATAAATTTATACACACTACCAGGCGCAGCCCTTGAGAGTTCATAGGGAAGGCAAAGAAGTCTAATCTTTATGTGGCGTCATCACGATATAGAGTACTTGATTAGTCAAGAATACATAATTCGCGTTGTTAATTTCAGTAACCACTGAAATATCGGACTTCTCAACTTCCCCTATGACGAGTACTCTTAAAGAAATATTTTGGATAGATCTCGATCAAATAAAATATATCGTCTTTTATTTTCAGGAGCAGAATGCCGAAAGAGATGGAGAAATCTGAGGGAGCGTTACAGAAAAGCCTTAAAAGCAAGGAAAACTAAAAGCGGCCAAGCAGCTATTAAAATCAAACCGTTGCGACTAGAAAAACAAATGAGTTTCATGCAACCATTTTTACCAGACCGAGAACAGTACTCAAATTATTCTGCTGCAGATCTTGCAGAAGGTGAACTTATAAATGAGGCCAACTGTGACGATTCAGATGCCCCCTCCCCTTCGCCCAGCACTTCTTCAGCCGTTACAAAAAGCACTCTTCGCCAGAACTATAAAACCACGAAACCCACAGCAACATCTATTGCGTTACAAGAGCTTTTGGACTATAAAAAAACTAGATCACATGTGAAGGCAGATCATCTCACAAAATACTTTCAATCGACTGAGGAAACTGTGCGAACATTTCCTATTTTGCTACAAATTGAGGTAAAATCCAAAATTTCTCAAATAATTCACGAGGCTGAATTAAAAAATCTTACCTCTCAGACTTTATCTACTGCACCTACATATCCCCAAATACATAATAATCACACACCACTGTCATATGGTACATCTATTTCAATACAACCATCTGTTGTTGCGTCTTCCCCAACTGAAAGTTTAATTCAAACACACTCTTATAATGTACCCCTTTCTTACACATCTCTGATGCCATCTCATTCTTCACATGCCAACATACCGAACACGCGCATATTACAATCATATACAGCACCTCTGTCTCAAATCAGAATTCCACATGCGTCTCTCAAAACTACGCAACAAACTATGTATCTCTCACACACATCTGATTCTCTAAATCTTCAGAAATCGGCTCATTCTTCTTTAAATTCTCGAACAGATTTAAAAGACACATATTCACCCAGGCATGCTATCAGTACCAACAATTTGCCAGCATTGCAACAATATAATACTCAAAGTCCAAAACAGTATTCTTCCCCATTTCCTGAACAATATTCACAGTATTCTTCTCCTATGTCACAGATTCATTGTTCTGAAGAAGAGCAAGATGAACATCAAGATACCTAATTAAATAATTTATACATCTATCGAAAATCGCAAATGCAATTAACAGAATGATTTTTTTAAGAATAATTACCTAGTTTATCTAACTTTTATTTTTTGTATCTCTTTTTACTTTTTTTTTGTAAAGAAAGTCAATAAATAGTTGATTTGTTGGGATAATCGAATTTTAATTATTAACATATTTACCTACCTTAAACAAACGGAGAGCATTTCATCAACACCGATTGCACGACGAAATTTTGTATGCTACCGCTGTATATTTGGTTGCAATAGAGCGACGAGTTCAGTAAATTTTTCTGGGCTCATTCTATAATACTGAAAAAATTTGTTTATATCTTTGAGCAAATCGCCATGAAGGTGGTGAAATTCTCCGTAAATTTCCCTTTTTAAATTTATCTTATGAATCCAAGGTTTTCTTTTACGGATCATATTCTGTTCTTCTTCTTCGGCTACTGCACATGCAATAAGAAAATCTTCTTCTGAACTACTACTCGATGTCATTACTTCAAAAACTATCGTACAACACGTGTCTACACACCTACTTCAGCGAGAAAATACAACTGCGTTTGATTCCAAACCGAACAAAAACGTACTGTACCTCCTCGTATATAATCGAAAAACCGTGCACATATTAGCGCTCATTTCTAAACTTCGCCGCGCCGCGCTTCGCTTCGCTCTGCTTCTCCGCGCTTAAGTGAGCGACAAGCTTTAGATTATCCATTTTTTTGCTTTCTTTCGGAGTCTTTTGCAAAATATTTATACTAAGTCCGCCTCTGGCGATGAAAAACCACAGACGATAATTTAAGAAAAAAAAAAACAACCAGTTGGTAGATAAGCACTCACAACAGGTGAATGTAAAGATATTATTAATTTTTTGTTGATATTAATATTATTATGTAAATTAAATACTCACAAATAATGTGTGAAGTATTATTTTAACACTTCACCACTTTTTTTCCCAAAAATTTGTTCTAATATAATAATTAAAAACTGATTATTATTAAAAATTAATTACTAGGTAATGATAACAACGTGTTTACTCTTCGAATGTTCAAGTGAGACTCTTCTTTTGCCTGTTTTTTTATTTATGTTTTCTTATTTTATTTCTGAACTTGTAAGTAGTGTATCGTGTTCGTGTAATA
Organism: Diabrotica balteata; assembly: GCA_918026665.1. Classification (NCBI taxonomy): domain Eukaryota; kingdom Metazoa; phylum Arthropoda; class Insecta; order Coleoptera; family Chrysomelidae; genus Diabrotica; species Diabrotica balteata. The sequence continues at coordinate 102,228,019 of OU898282.1, forward strand.
ATAATAAGCTCAATAATTTGGCTTTACCATAATGTCATTGTATTACAATGTAATCTTTTGCTAAAACACCGCAAAAATAATATAGTATATGTCAAGGTTGTTGTAGTTAATAATGATTTTGTTTTACTAGCCTAATTCACGAAATAGGTCTAGATGCTTGTAATAATAGGAAACTTGCATGACGGTTTGACCAACTCTAGTAAAAATTGCTAGTAAAGGTGAGGTTTGAAGGCGCGGTTTTTATTCAAATTATATTAATTAAAGTTATGTTTTTCGATTTGTTTTAATATAACAAATGAATATTACATTAGTTGTAATATAATTGAATATATTATCTATAATTCTAGTATACACAAAATAATACAGCTCCAATTTGTCTTAACTACGAGAGTTATGAAAAAAAAGTATAAACTAATGAAAAAATTATATCAAGGGTAACATGGAAAAAACTCTGGTAGTTGCTGGTGAATTGAGTAGCTCTGTAACTTGTCAGAGCTAGTCTCAAGCCCGGATAAGGAAGGAGGGTTTGCTTCAGAAAGAGCATCCAGCAGTAAAAACCTTGCTAAAATCATAGTAAGAAGGAATATAAAAATTCCACTAGGAAACTAAGTTTCTGTAGCTGGCTGTATACCATACATCATAAAAAATTGTTTAAAATCCTTTATAAAAGGTATATAAAAAATGCCCCAAACGGGCTATCACAAACACATTGCAAAACGTTTTCGGATTAATAAATCCATCATCAGTGCAAACCTGAAAGTATATAACCACTTTAATTAAAAAGAACGTTAAATTAAAATGTTGACAAAGGTTAGAGCAAAATGTGGTTAATACTTACGGTTGTACATGCTAGTAGCCACCAAAATATATGGGTCAAAACCCTTTAAATGTTTTAAACTTGTAGTTGTTTTACATTATTAATAGTTATAATTTGTGATGTTTAAGTTACCGTTGGATAGGTAACATGGTGGCGTATGACTCTACATAAGTAAAATGGTCCTGAGACGAAGTGTCTACGAGGACCTGTTGATAACAACTGATCAAAATGACATTGTTGACATGTTAGGACGGATGTTGTGTTAGAGCAGTCAGTGTAACTTACGATAGTTGTCTAAAAATGACAGATGTCAGCCATATTTAAAATTGAAAAAAGTTAAAATTATAATAATGTAACAGTATCAACCATCAATATTGTAATCTGTATTGTAAATTAATCATAAATAAATTAATCAGAAATACTGAATAAGACTTACTCACAATCAATTCACAATCAAATTGATTGTGAGTAGGTCTTATTCATTATTTCTTTTACCTATTTTCAATATTGTTCATTTTGGACATCTCGTGTGCTAGTTTTCGAATTTCTAAATTGTTAAGATCATAAAACATTTTTAAACACTTAATTTATTATGCCTTAAGGTCGTCTTTCTGTGTCAGTAAAAACCTTACTAGTATCATTTCTTAATTTCGTTTCATGTCTGCCTTCTGGGTTATCCCTAAACTTCTTAACGTACATACCAACAGTTTGATATTTTAATCCAAATCTTTTAGCAGCATTTCTTATCGATGCACCATCAAGAATGGTGATGGTAGACATTCTTTTATGGATTCGGCATCAAAGTTTTATTTCGTTTTTTCTTTCTTCCATCTTTCTTACTATCTTCAGACAATCTACAACAAAGAGAAGCACGTTTTAAATAATTAATAATAAATATATATAACTAAATAACTAAATATATATAACTTTTAAGCATGTTATTTTAAAAAGGTGTCTCTATTTTTCATTGCATTTGTCTGATAGTGCCCCATACCCTTTTGTCTGAAGGTGCCCCACTCGATGTGAAAGACTAAATGTAAAAATATAACCTAAGAGTGCCATCAGTAACAAATGTGAATAGTAAAGGTTATACAGCAATCAATGGACTTAAAACTGGTAGCAATGTTAATTATCCTAAGTATTATCTTCTAATAAAAAACTCATCTTAACTTCAATCCAAAAATTTGCCTTTTAACCGCCAAAAACTAACTTTTCGCTTTATAACATGAACCCTTTACTGAACTGTTCTACAGACTGAACTACAATAGTTTGAGTAGTAATAGAATGTTTTGAATGTTTTGAAGAAAAGAAAAGCATTCAAAACAAAAAATCCAATTAAATATAATGAAACTGATCGATTAATAAGAGAATAAAAGAAGCTAAGGAGAGAATGTTACATGAGCAGTGCCAAGAGCTAGAAGATTTTGAGAAAAAATATGACTTTTTTAACATGCATAAAAGAATTAGAGAATTAACAGGAATGAGAAAAACACTTCAAACTAGGCAACTAAGAGATGAAAGGGGTGCACTTATAACAGATATAAACCAAAAAATGTAGAGATGGACACAATATATAGCACAACTTTTTGAAGACAAAGAGAGAACAGAAGCACCAAAAGAATTTAAGGATGATACTGGGCCTGACATTATACGAAAAGAAATTGAGTATGCAATGAAACAAGCTAAAGGTGGTAAATCTCCCGGGCCTGATGAAGTTCCTATCGAATTACTTAAAATTGTAAATACTGAATCTATTGATCTTCCTTTGGATCTATTCAATACCATATATAGAACAGGCATAATACCTAAAGAATGGCTCCAATCAACATTCATACTGCTTCCCAAAAAAGCCAATGCAAAGGAGTGCAATTAACATCGCACCATCCCCTTAATGAGTCATGTCTTGAAATTGTTTTTAAAAGTAATTCACAATAGAATACATAAGAAATTAGATGAAGGCATAAGTAATACACAAATGGGATTTAGGAAAGGACTGGGAACACGAGATGCAGTGTTTGCAGTAAGTGTTCTTTCGCTGAGATGCTTAGATATTAGTCAGGAAGTATATGCCTGTTTAATTGATTTTGAGAAGGCATTTGACAGAGTGCAGCATAATCGACTTAAAGAAATTTTATTAAATAAAAACATAGACAGTAGAGACATTAGAATCATCTGTAACCTCTATTGGAATCAAACAGCAATAGTGAAAGTTAAAAACGAACTGACCAAGGATACCCAGATTCGCCGTGGGTCCGCCAAGGGTGTGTTTTATGACCCTTGTTATTCAATTTATACAGTGAAGCCATCTCAGAATTAGCGCTTGCCAAGATCAGTGAGGGCCTTATAATAAACGGTGAGCCACTTAATAACATAAGATATGCTGACGACACCGTGCTTCTGGCAGGAACACTAGAAGAACTGCAACACCTTGCTGAACAACTAAATATATATTGCAACGATTATGGACTAAAAATCAATTTGAAGAAAACCAAGTTCATGGTATTTACAAAAGCACAAAACATCAAAGTTAAGCTAGTACTAGATAATACAGAAATTGAACAAATATCTTCGTACAAATACCTTGGAGCATGGATCACAGAAGATACTGATCAGACAAAAGAAATAAGATGCCGCATTGAAAATGCGCGGTCAACTTTTAATAGAATGAGAAAACTTTATAATGTTATATTTTCTCTACCCTTTTGTATGAAGTTGAAGCTTGGACACTTAAAAAATCCAACATTAAAAACCTAGAAGCATTCGAAATGTGGTGTTACCGACGTACTTTAAAAATATCATGGATAGATCGCAAAACATAAGAACAAGTTCTCGAACAAATAGGAAAACAATGCGAAGTTTTAAATTCCATAAAAATCAGGAAATTTGAATACTTGGGGCACATCATGAGAGGTGAAAAGTACGAACTACTAAGGAATATAATGCAGGGTAAAATCAAAGGTAGAAGAAGCGTAGGAAGACGAAAAATCTCGTTGCTACGCAATCTCTGTGAATGGTTTGGATGCAGTTCAATTGAACTATTCAGGCGAGTAACCAATAAAATTATAATTGCCAGACCGATTTCCAATCTCCGATAGGAGTAGAACTTGAAGAAGAAGAAGGAATGTTTTGATGTCAGTGTTGCCAACTCGAGTCCTTAAATTTACCCACAATATCAATGTCTGAAGCTGCCCCCTGTCTGAAGGAGCCCCCTTCTCCACTAGTAGCGGAGGAAGGGGAGTCAGATAAATTTTGTGCTCTGTAGAAGAAGTCAGCTAAGAGAGGTTATGAACTGTAAAGTAATAAAGGGTGAGTGTATAGCTAGTCAACACCAAATAACTGTAATTGTTTGTTGTTAACCTACGATATAGAAAGAGAGGGTTTGTTGATCTGGTATCCATAGTCAGAAATTCCACCATGCGTTTTGCAGTTTTAAACAGCTTTTCTGTTTAGAAATTTTGTTTAACTTTAGGATGAGTCAGAATGACTTTATGAACTTTAACTTGTAAAGATAAGTTCAATGAGAGGCTTTTTAAATCAAACTGAATTCACAAATTGCTATATTGCATGTTACATTCGAGATGTGTTAACACTGAGATTTCACAATTATGTACTATTAGACTAATGCACTATTATTAACTACACCACTACACTTACATATATTATAACATATATTATTAACTATAAGAGGTATGGTTTTTTTATTAACTGTTTTAATATTCCAACTGTAGTAACTATGGGAGCGTTTAAAATGTAAACAACTTCGTTTGTGTTTCGCTTCACTTCCTTGACTGTTTTCTTTGTAGAAATTCTACATAGGTAATACAAAATATTTTATTTCAACAACAGTTTGGATACTTTCCACCTTTACTTTAAGATATAAGGTTTTGATAACCTAACATTATATTACAATATATATAATTTTAAGATATATTAACGAGATATATTAACGAGATTATTTATTTATCCGATATTAACGGGATGTCGGAGTGCAGAGCATTGTAAGGGGAGGAAACTATTTACTTATTAGGTTGAGGGATTTCTGCCTCGTGGCATGCTATGTATCTCCAAATATCCCTATGATGAGATACGAAACAATCGTTAATGAAATAATGGGTGCCACTATAAACGAAAAACAAATACTGATCGCCGGGGACATAAATGCGAAGTCTAGACAATGGGGTTCCCCCCTAAACGACAAAAAGGGGGAACTCTGGAATGAATGGATAGCCCAGGCTGGCCTCCAAGTGCTAAACAACAATAAGCCAACCTTCGTACGAGGGGACAACCAATCACACATTCGTGATCACATTCGCGAGCAATCACAATCACATTCGCGAGCGAAGGGCTATCCAGGAAGGTGTACGGGTGGGATGTACTCGACGATCAGCTCTTTACCTACCACCGATATATACAATTTGAGGTAAAGGTTAAAGGGGGGATAAAGCGCTCGATAGGTACGGTATAATCATATTTCAACAAAAACAAGTACCTATCGGAGGTCAGAAAAATAAGTGAAGATGAGATTTCTGACCTCGGCCAACTTCGAACAGCTCTACTAAATGCGGCAAAATTGGCTACCGAGAAGAAGAAAAACGGAAAAAAATCCCCCTATTGGTGGACAGATGAGATAGAAGATCTACGGGAGAGATGCTTCAGAGCTCGAAGGAATTATACGAGAAGCCAGGACAACCTCGAGCTTAAAGAAACATATAAAGATTTGAAGAAAATATTAAATAATGCAATAAAAAAAGAGAAAAAAGGAAAGTGGCAGACCCTGATAAAAGCACTCGACGAGGATATATGGGGTGACGCATACAAAATCACAATGAAGACCTTAAAGCTAATGGCTCCATATAGACTCGACGAAGACCAGAGGATGAGATCAGCTGAACTCCTCTTTCCCAACAAAGACATACAATATTTCACCAAGGTTTTCCCAACCATGCTAGAGGAGTTCACAGAAGAGGAGGTGAAAACCGCTGGCCAGGATACGAAGACAGGGAAAGCTCCCGGCCCTGACGGGCTGCCACCAGATGCAATAAAGATAGTAGCAACTGAGAAACCAGGTTTGACCAGAAGAATATTTAATGATCTACTGCAGAAACAAGAGTTTCCCAGGGATTTGAAGGAGGCAAACTTGGTTCTACTTTTAAAACCCGGGAAACCCCCTGATTCACCGACCTCTTATCGGCCAATATGCCTTCTGGACTGCCTTGGTAAGTTCTATGAAAGACTTATCAAGACGAGACTGGAAGGTATGTTGGAAGATGAGAGAGTCTTATCCAACCAACAATACGGATTTAGGAAAGGCAGATCGACAATCGACGCCGCGACCTGGATAAGGAACGCGGCCGAATCAAGCAAGAAAAGATGGGTGGTTCTTGTTCTGTTGGACATAAAAAATGCCTTTAATTCAGCAAACTGGGGCCTCATCGTAGACCGAATAGTCGAAAGCGGGGCTCCGGAATATATGTCCAATATAATAAAGGACTACCTTTCTGAACGATCCGTATGCATATCAAAGAAGAAAAAAAAATGACCTAGGGAGTACCCCAGGGGTCAGTCCTGGGACCCTTACTCTGGAACATGTTATACAATGGGGTACTAGAAATTCACAAGCAGAGACAAGGAGTCAAAGCGATAGCATACGCAGACGATCTAGCCCTACTGGTTGAGGATGATATGAATTGGGGCATAACAGAAAAGGTAAATAAAGCAATAAACACGACCGCGGCGTGGATCGAGAAAAACGACTTAAAATTAGCAGTAGACAAGACAGAGATAATAATTCTAAAAGGACCAAGGAAAAGTGAGGACTTAGTGTTCAAATGTCAAGGCTCCGAAATAAGACCCCAAAGGACAGTCAAGTATCTCGGTATTACTTTCGACGACCGACTTACCTTTGGGCAGCACATACAAGAAGCATGTCGAAAGGCGGAAGGGAGGACCTCAGCATTGAACAAATTAATGCCAAACGTAGGGGGGCCTGGATCTCAGAAGAGATCAGTTATGTTACAATCAATATTATCGATCATTTTATACGGGGCCCCCGTGTGGCATGAGGTCCTCCAGATGAAGAAATATAAGGACATGCTCTCTAGGGCTCAAAGGAAACATCTGATCAGGTTGTGCAGCGCGTACAGAACTGTATCTACCATTGCCTTACAGGTGGTGGCTGGTTCTGTACCCGTGCACATCCTGGCCAGGGAGAGAACTCGAATGTATCCGAGGGGCAACGGGGCGGTTGGTTCAGGGCCACAAGAAAAAGCCAGAAGCTTGGAGATGTGGCAGAGGGAATGGGCTGCCGAAGTCGAAAAGGCGGCCTGGACGAGGTCCCTGGTCCCAGATGTAGTGAAGTGGTATAGGTGTCAACATCGGCGCATCAACTACTACTTCACGCAGTTTATGACGGGACACGGATAGTTTCGGAAATACACCCATAGAATCGGAAAATCCGGAGACGATCTGTGTCCTGAGTGTGGAGTGGTGGATGATGCGCGGCATGTTGTGTTCGACTGCCCTGCATACCACATAGGGCGAAACGAATTGCAACGGAGCCTGGGATTTCCACTAGGCGAGCCTCACGAGCTGATCGATAAAGCCATCGACAGCAAGCACGATTTCGAACTGATCATTGCTTTTGTCACAAAAACCATAAACCACAAGGAAGAGAAAGAGAGGCGGCTGCAGGTGGACTGACCGCTATATTTATTTATCGTTGTATTTATTTTATTGTATTTTATTTATTCAAGTTACTTTCGTTTTTTACTATAATTTTATCAATACCAATTTTAGCTATTTTTATTTTTATTTTACCTACGCTACTTTTAACTATCTATTTTATTTACTAATTTATTTATTTTATTTCGTAGTAAGGGTCGTGGGACATGGGACGGGAAAAGACTCTTTACATCCAATCCCGTCGGATGTCCAGATACCCCAAAAATTAGTGAATGAAGGTATGAATGCGGAACTGAATTGATGGAAGTCCGAATGAATGGTGTTACTGTTAATTGCCAACTGGTTCTACTCGTTAGTTCCAATGTGGAAGGGGGGGCAACCAGGCTGTCTCGCCGGCATAAGGATTGAGCAGGACGGTAGCTTCACCAGCCAGTCTCGCCCGAGCCTTACGCGGGTGAGGGAGGCCGGGAGGCCGTCAAATCCATGTAATGCACGCGAAAAGTGCCAGAGGGAAGTTAAGAGTAAGGCTGACGGGCCAGATATGCTTGCTAAGAGCGGTTCCGGGCCCGTTGGTCGGAGGAAGAGGGGGTGGTTTAGTCGGTAGGCGGTCCCGTCACGCGGTGAAGCGTGAGAGATTGAATCCGACACACCTGGGTAAAGGGCTGACACCCGATCCCAGACGGTCTTTTGAAGAGTCCACCTCCCAAAAAAAAAAAAAAAAAATTATAGGTACAGAAGACAAACTGCAGAGATGGAAATAATATATTCAGACACTTTTTGACGATGATAGACCTTGTTCTCCACTATCCACGGCTGATCGAATAAATAAAAAAGGTCCAAAAATAATAAAAGAAGTTATTTGTGCAGTAAAAGCTCAGAAGAACGGAAGAGCATCCGGTCTAGATAATATCAATGTCGAAATACTTAAATTAATTGCAGACAACGAAAGTAAAAGCTTCGACTTAAACGTGCCTTTGTACGCCAAGGGACAAATAATAGAACATGTAACTTCCATAAAATATTTGGGAGCAAACATCAACAGCCAGTGTAACCCAAAAAAAGAAATTTTGTCAAGACTTGAACAAGCGAGGAAAACACTCATGAACATGATAAATTTTTTTACAAGATCATACCTTATTCTGTAGCATTTTAAAATTCTTTTATATGTATAAAAACCACCCTGTATATGTTAAACCATATGTTATTTCAATCCTATTTACGTCGCCGAGGTCGATAATAAACCCTTTTAAAGTTTGTTTATATATCACAGATGTGTATTTCCTCGGTATTCTTAGATCGAAGACGCTTTAAGATATTTTTCGTCGTCAAATGAACAAAATATTTCCGTTTATATGTTTTGTTTATACCAAGTTAGGCGAATGAATTTAAAAGATAATTGCATGACTCCCGTTCAAACCATTGTCAGGGGCAGTTGGTTTCAGGTTAGTCCAAATTTTTCGTCAAATTTGAAAAAATTTTCTATTTTTTTTGTCCCTTGTTATGGAAAATGTGTAGCAGTGCTAAGCTTAATGTATAGTTACAGTTTAAGTGAATGTTGCAGACAATATTCGAAAAGTTCTGAAGCTATTTTCTTGTGGCGTTTTAAATTAATTACTATTTAACTGGGAATAAGCCACAATTAAAGGTGAAAATACGTTTAATGACGTTTCAATTTCCACTTCGAAAATCGTTCTCAAAATACAAACAGTAAATTAAACAAATTTTGTTTTTTGTTACTTAGTGAAAAATTCCTCTAATAATTTAATTTTATCTGACTCATTGATATTGACAATTCAGACATACATTATGCATTTTAAAGTAGACGACTTTAAAATCATATTGCCAATATAGTTGAATTGCGCTCCTGGGACGACTTTACTTATAAGATAGTTCATTCGATTACATGAAATCAACTTTAACTTGAGAATATCCGTCAGAAAAAATCATAGCATGTAATTCGTCTTAAAGACAAACACATGCCATGATGACAGTAAAATTCTCCTGTTAGTGATTCCATAGTAAATTATGAGGGAAAAAGCAGGAAAAAAAACTTTATAATACTATCCCGACATGGTAAGTATTTGGTCGTGCATTTAATTTACCTTCAATAAACACCAAACTCTGATTTTATATGTTTGTTATTAAAAAAACATAAATATTGTAACTATGTAAATGCTGGTAACTACCAGTAGTTACCAGCATGAAGTCCGTTTGAAGAGGTTTACTCTCCGGACGCTGGAACTCACGTAAGGCATGGGTGTATGTTACCAGAAGTAAAATATACAATTCCGTAATCTTGTAACGCTGCCAAAGCTATTGCAGCACCTGCTTTGTCTGACACCGCGTATCTATCAAGTGTTTTAGCTAACTCAGAAATATTCCTTATGTTACGTTTGGTCGGTTGTAATATAGTTTGTTCATCAGAAATACCGGCAGATTGCTCCTTTTTCTGTTCATGTTGGGTTACCTCATTTCCGTCGATATTGTTAAATCCCGGTTCAATTTCTACTTCCAAACCATCTACTTGTCTGTTATAAGAGGACGTGCTACAGCTTCAAAATCCACAGAGCCAATCATCATTGCTGACAGGACCTCTGGTCTTGAAGAAATGGGCGTTCCTTAAATGAGCGTTAAAACAATATTGAAGTTTATACATTCCTGTAACGAATGGTTTAAATACCTATTATGTATATTAAATAATAAACTTATTTCCTTACCTTGTTCTGCTTTAAATACAAACATGAATTAAAATTGTCACATTTACATGCAGCAATGTCAAACAATCGCAAACTATCTTTCTTAAACACATCCAATTTTGATTTGTAAGAAGCGACGTCTTTTCTTTTTTAAATAGGGCTTCAGAAGGTCTTTTCTCTGTTTCTGGTATTCTTTAGTTAATGCTACAATTCTTTGATGGCTTACAATTGGAATCGAACAGATTTACAAATACCTTTAATCTTCTGAGCAACAATTTCTGAATCTTCTGACACGAGAAGATTTTGATTAGTACCATTATTTTACAAATTATGTCAAACCCATAAAAAGTATTTTCTTACATTATAAAACGTAGGTAAAATGAAACATTGTAACTCTCTTGGTACACGAAAAAGGGGGCACTCTATTGCACTTCTTGTATTTTTAGAATTTTTTTTTATATTTGTTCGCAGGCATGCCTGCGCAGGTCGTCCCTACCATTTCCAACTATCGAATGTGAAAAATCGGGTTTTTCAGATTCGATACCTTGTCCTTGTATTAAACGTGATACACCTTGTAGCAAAATATCGAAATTGTAGCTTGATCAGAAACGCGGGAAATATTCTGTCTAAACCATCGAATATGAACATTTTGTCATTTTGTTTTGGTCAAAATATCGAATATGCTGCAAACTGACGAAAATGGAATATTCGATATTTTGTTTTGTATAAATATAACTAAAGGCATATATATTTGTACAATGCAAAATGACGAATGTGTCACATTCATTATCTTTAGTGTTGTATTTGATACAGTTATTCAATTATAATCTGCAAACTGTCGAAAATACTAAACATTGCTGACAAGAACAAAACGCACGTGTTCACAATTTGTGAATTATTGCTTCCAAGAAGTTCTTTCGGTGAGGCTCTTTATTATTTTGTTTTTTAAATGTGTCACATACATTAGTTTCAGAGTTGTAATTGATAAAGTTATTCAATTATAATTTGCAAAATGTTAAAAATACTAAACATTGCTGACAAGAACAAAACGCACGTATTCACAATAATTGTGTGAATTATTTCTTCCAAGAAGTTCTTTCGGTGAGGAACTTTATTATTTTGTTTTTATCGGTTTTTCGTTATCTGATTATTCAGTTAACTGGGTATAGCTAAACCAAAAACAGTGATGTTGTCAAAGCGAGAATTATTTAAAGAAATATTAAACAATGCTGCCTTTGGGACGTCGTCCACACAGTGTATATGGTACCAGTATCGGAAAAATGAAAATAACAAACTTTACATGAAGACTAGCATTGACGGAAACTTTTTATCTCTTGAAACCATACAAAAAAGAGGCAAACAAAATAGTATAAACTCTGTTAAGGCATACGACGAAAGACTCCCAATCACGGATATGAAGAAAAAAAACCTCTTGTCACTATGTGAACAACACTTAATACCTAGGCCATACCACCAATATTACCAATCTTTACCAACATAACACTGCCAGAGATTGTCTTCCAGAACCTGACGCAACTGAAGACAATGATAACGTTGAATCTAAAATTTAAGACTTTACTTTAATTTATCATTATTTTACTACTAATTACTTGAGGTATCTACAGGACGTGAAGTTCCATAATTGTATTGTGATTATTTTTAACTTTTCTAATTACATTAATTTTCTATCTATACGTACTTTCATAAAAATACTTTTAATAATTTCTTTATACATGATTTTCCCATTTTACCCTATAACTTCAATTTTTAATTAAATTATTTGTAATAAACTTTGTAAGAACATTGAGATTATTTTCATTTTCCTCCTTTTCAATTAAGAATATTAATGTGTTAAAATTAGACCAATATGAACTGTCGAAAATGCCACATTCGCAATTTTTAAACATTGCACCAAATAAATGTGTTAAAATTATACAAATATGAACTGTCGAAAATGCCACATTCGCAATTTTAAAACATTGGACCAAAACAAATCGTTGATTAACACAAAAAGCAAAATATCGAATGTGATTTTGTGGAAAGAAGCAAACGGTTAGCAGTTTTATTCTGATATCAATCTAACAAGGATCAAACATTAATTTTTAAAAATATAAAAAATTTTCCATTTGTCAAAGCGCTGATTTAGAATTCTCTAAAAAAGAGTTATTTTGCTCTCCTGAAAAGTACCAATTTTCACATTCGATAGTTGGAAATGGTAGGGACGAGGTAGACCGGAACGTTTGTGGAAGTAGACCGGTGCAGTTTTTTGAACCTGCACAGGCGACCGGAGCAAAATCAAAAATCAATTTTTTCAAGTGACACCGTACGATGTACCTGTGCGTCTGTGCATGTACTTCGGCCGCCTGCGCAGGTCGCGTCAATTGTTTTCTAGTGTTTCTCTGGGAAGGTCGTCGTGTCGTTTGCACCGTATTGTCACACCACTTTTTAATTAACCTAAGAAAATGGTGCCACCAGTTTCAACTAAAAAAATGCTTGAAGAATTTATAGAAATTTATAGAATTCATCCATGTCTTTGGGAAATCAAAAACAAAGATTACCATAATCGAGATAAAAAAGCGCTTGAGATGAAATAGTTGGATTTAAAATAGAATTTTAAATCCTCATAACATCTTCCAGTTGCGAGAAATCTCAGCTTAACTGATAATCGTTCATATGCAAAAATACTATTTCTCATAACTGTGTCTTTCTTTTTTATCATAGGAGTAACCACTTCAAGTAATTTAATGTATGTTTTCTCGTTCATCCGGAGATAGTTTTTAAAATGTTTCGTTGACCTGTACAGGCATACCTGCACAGGTAGACCTCTCCGGTAGACCGTAGTGTGTATGGCGTGCGTGCCACAGTTGCTTGCAATAAAAATTACATTTTTTGCATTCTTCATTTGCAATTATTTTGACCCGTCAATGTTTATTTATATTAACAATTGTTGCTTAATCCCACAAAAATGCAATATTTGTCCTATCTTTAATTACTTTTTTTGTATGTCCTTAAACTATTAAAGTAATTTATATAGAAAGGTAACAATATTAGGTTGCTGAAATGTGGGTGTGTACACATTTTAGTTAAAGTAAAAAATTCACGCATAAAAACCGTTCCTACATTATCTCGTTTAATTTTGTTAGTAGTGGAGTTGTAGTAAAATAGTAATTTATTTCCGTATAAAACCCATTTGTATAGACAAAATTTCACCTACTACGTTTAATTACTATATTTAATAAAAATGATTACGGGTAAATTTGTAGCCGTAACATAAATTCTTCATATTGGTTTGAAAAAAAAGGATAGTATAAACTAGGGGTTGGCATCTTCTGGAGATGTTACTGCTTTGCTTGTAACCTGAATCTGATGCTGCTTTGTACTACGGAGGTGTCCTCCGGAGGCGTGTCAGTCGGGAGCTGACAGCCGTGCCGGACGCATCAGGAAATTCGGAGATTGGTCCAAATACTTGGGAATTCCAAGTTTGGCCAAATCCGAATTTCTGATTGGCTCGATGCGAAGGAAATTCCTCTTTTGCTATGTGAAACAAAGGATTTGTTTCACATAAAAGCAGGTGGATTTTCTCTCATCGGTCAGTCGAACTTGCCTCTTCTACTGTAGACCCAGTCGGTGCTATTATTGTTCCAACTAGGTTATTGTTTTTTATTTCTGATTTCCTGTATACCATTTTATTTTAGCACTATTGTATATTCAGACCTTTTCAGGTTAGAATATTACATATTTCTTCATGTACTGGTAGTTTGCTATTTTATTTAATTATTTTGATTGTTTATTTTCTTGTGTTTTGTATCTTTAAGTTGTTCTTCCGTAAGTTAAGAATACTTAGAAATATTTATTTTGCTTTATCTATTTTATATTTGATTTTACTTGATACCTAACTAGTTCTTAGAGCAACATAGAGTTTAGAGAAAGCAACATCCACATACTAGTAACCTCAACGACAGAATAATTAAAATGCATATAGACACACTCGATAAAGAGACAGTAATACTCGATGTATATGCATCAATAGACGATTTCTCGAGAGTGAAAAAAGAACATTTCACAGAACAACTTCAACATCAAATAGATATTAAGAATAACGTGGAGATAATTATAATAGAAGACCTTAACGACAGAACCGGAAGGAAAGAAAACGATAAAGTAGTGGGGAGTTTTGAAGAGGATGAACAAAACATCTAAACTAAACATCACCAACGGATTCTTCAGACATAAAATATTCATTAATATACATGGACGCAAGAAACACAAAAGGTGAAACAGATAATAGATTACATAATAATCAAGCAAGATACCACAAAGATATGGTGTTAAAGACTCCAATTTAGACGATCAATTTTGAGCTGCCTTGATAACTCAGGAACCTGTAACCGTTTCGTACTGTATAGTCATTGGGCTTTAAATCTTTTTATTATTGTTTCAGCTTAAACAATTACATCCGAATATTCCAAAAGTTGCCTTTAGAGCCGCTGGTGAGAAATTTTTGGGTCTCTTTGGCAAGTTTGTCTTAATTTTATTTAATTTTATTTATTTTTATTTAACTTAATTTAATTTAATTTTACTTATTTTATTTAATTTTGTTTAGTTTTATTTAATTTTTTTTAATTTGATTTAGTTTTATTTAAATGTAATTAATATATAATTTTTAAATATAATTATATATAATATTTATTATATAATTTTTTATAATTTTATTTAATTTTTATAATTTTTAATATTGTTTTAAATTTTATTTATTTTTTTTTAATTTTATTTGATTTAATATATTTTATTTTATTTTATACAAATGTTTTAAAATCAAAATCAGCCAAGTTGTTCTCCAGTGGTTATAAAAAATATATTATATGAATTATAATAAGTGTATATTTATTTATATTATGTATAATTACGGTATACCGCAAGGTTACTAAAGGAGTCACGCTAAATAGGATTTCGGGCCCGTCAAAAGATTATATCGAGCGATAAGAAGTATATATACTTCAAAACGAAAGTAAAATAAAGAATGGATTGAACTAACATTAGGCGTACTAAAAATGCGATATGACTAAAAAAAAATCAATCGTAAATCGTAACTAATTAAATACGGCATAGGGAAACTACCCAAAATCATACACAAATTGTTCAGTAACGCTAGAAATCTAAACGAAATACCAGATGGCTGGTACAAAAACTTTACCACGATATATAGAAGAGAAGGTAGAAAAACTGCAAAAACTACAGGGATATTAGTGTAATAGCATGGTTGGGCAGATTATATGAAAAAATATTGAAAGAAAAACTGGAAAAATTTATCTCAAATAAAATCGTAGATGATCAAAATTTTAAAGTACGGTTCAAGCTACATAGGTCATAGGTCAAAGTGCGCTGAAGTGGTTTACCTTTCCTGTGACTGATTATTGCTATGTGTTTTTTATTAACGTTTTTTAGGTCGTCGATTTTAACTCCTATACTGTGGTTGTTGTAGAGGCTCTTTACGGTTTCTATCAACCTCTGCGCTATCCCTAATTCACTTATTGTTTTCTACAGCTGTTTTTTGGAAACCGTTCCATTCGCTTTTTTTAAATCGATAAATGCTATGTGTACCTGTCTATTGTTTGCTATTATTTTCTGAATTAATTGTTGGAATGCATATATGGGTTTAATGCAGGACCCTTTTGTCATTGGTGTAAATACTGCAAATCTATCCTATAATCCAATAATTCAAATCAAGAAAAAAAAATTTTCTGATGTTAATCCATTTATATGTGACATATTAATTATTAAAATTATTAGCACTTTTCACTTATGTACTTGTTTACTTGTTTTGATACGAAGCGAAACTTTATTTTGGTTAAATTCATATTTATTTTGTACTCTAGTACCTACCTAATAACAATTTAAGATAAATAAAACGATGTTACTTCTATCTCGAGATAATTTACATTACTCTGCGAATTAAATATAAATAATATTTAAATAGTATACGTTTGATAATTACAAGAAACAAGATTTTCACAACCACTAAAAAATCATGGAGCACATTTACTCTAAAATTCGTTTACCACATATGAACATTTTCAGAGTTTCTAAATGTTATCTGACGACGATTTAAGGAAAAATATGGAATCAAAGTAAGCGGAGCTCGGACATTGGCATCCAAAGTTGGTAGTTTAGTTAGAGTATTGAACTTCGGTTTCCGAGATAGAATAAAGTAATAAAAAAAAAAACAGAGAAGTTTGGAACTGAGACGCCTTTAGATACTTAACTATATTTAATATTACACGTCTAGTTAATGAATATACATTTGAAATCAAGAAAATTAATTACAGAAACTAAGTATATTGAAATTATTATTTTAATGTAATTTGATTTGTTTAAAGTGTGATTGTAGTAGATGTTTTTATCAAATACCTTTGGTCAGTTATATTATATACATTAACAAATGCCTTTATTACACCGTCTGTGAATTAAAGTAATATAGTCTTAATAAAGTAAAATAAGAACTGACTTATGCAGAATTTAAAAGTATCCCGCTGATAAAGTCGAAGCCATAAAGGGATTTGCCTTTTCAGGTGAATAGTAAAAATGACCGGCTTAACGAATTTTATATTTTATTTGGTATTTACATTACATATTTAATTTAAATAAATATCTAGATAACTAGGGAAAATACATAATCTGATTGAGTATTATATTTTTCTGTGTCAATTTTTTATTAAATATATCCAAATTTTGAAAGTTATAAACAATTTTTGTTATATTAAACAAACTGCAAGTGAAATAATAAAATAGTGAAGTGAAAATTAAAATGAATTTATGTAGGTATATACATATAGCTGAATATGATTATATGTTATATTCCATGCAAGGGAAGAAGTTGTAACAAAAATGAATTGGCTGGACGCCAATGTAACAAAAATGGATTGGCTGGTGCGCCAATATAACAAGAATGTGTAGTGTAGCAATAGGGTAAACTCTAAAATGTACCTTGATACACCAACGAACTAATATGTGGAATAACAGAAGATGAAAGGGATTAGATAGAAATAATTTATGTGAAGGAAATAAATAAAGGGTAAATATGAATTTTAAAATATAATAAAATTAATGCTGGCTAGCGACTATGCAGGAGAATGACCACTTGACACTCAAAGAGGGATTCGGCCAATTTGCATGCCCTACCGAGACCGTAAGATGTAAGAATTAATGACTAGAAACTACCAAGAAATAAACAGAAGAAAGATAAAGTTGCTCTACTGAATGTTTGGGCGCCAGGAAGTTGAATGTTTTTTTCCAAGATATCTTGTATTGCTGAAATAATAAAAGTTGGGTACTAATTGAAATATTAAATTTTAATCACAACTTTAATAATTACCCCAAAATTTATGTACACACTATGTTAAATACTTATCCATGACCCACCACCTCTTATGTACAATTAACTTATCTATATTTACAGTAAAATCCCTGAATACAATTATAAAACAATTTCCCCCGAATGTACTTCTTAATTTTAAATGTTGACAAAGGTTATACTCAATAATAATGTATAAATAATAAATATAAAAAAAATACTACTCACTAATAATTTAGTTTTCGTTAATCAAATGTTTAAATTTTCAAATGAAATGAAACTCTCCGGATACGTGTGCACACAATAACCTGACAAAGGGAGATTCAAGGGAGAGTTAAAACCTCATCCCTTGGTAGACAATAGATAATTAAATTAAGTTACAATGACTATTATTTTAGAAAAATTGAATGGATTTATTATTAAAGATATATATTTAAATTAAAGTAAAGCAAAAGTTAAAACCTTGAAGAGGATGTTGCAAAAAAGTTATAAAAAAATATTGGAATGACAAACAAAAAACAAAATAAGTTCTTCCTGCCGGTTTCCGTAGGTTGCCCTGGAAGATGATCCGTGAAGAACTAGACTCCAGTGGGTAAAAGTACACCAAACCTGGATTCCATGTATATATAAAAAAAATCTTCTTTAAATCCCCATATAACTTAAAATTTCTTCCCCTTCTCCTTAATAAATATAACCCCAAAACTAAAGGTTTCTTCCCTGACTTGTGACTGGATTCCGGAAGTTGGCGGCTGAGGTGGTCCAAAACTTAAAGTATCCTCGTACAAAACACCCAAAATAACTTAAATTGTTGTCCTTAAATCAACGGTTCTTCATAAAAAAAATAAACTTAAACTAAATTCCTTAAAAATGGCACCTCCCAGCCGCCACTATGATCGATCGATCTGTCTTCGATCACACCCAGTCAACAAGTAATTCTATTAACACTTACAAGTCGTCAAGTCGACGTACTTTCAGAATCTTACACCAGAGGGCGGGATTTAATGCCAACCTTAGAAAGTAAAATTTACTGGGAGTTATTTAAATATTCAGTTTAAGAATATTTCAAATATGAATTTAATTCAGAATTAAATTAAAAGACTCCAGTCACAAAAAGGTAAGTGGTTATTTAAGTAACGGACTCGTTACAAAGTGTTTCAATTGTTAGTAATGTATAAAGTATTTCTGAAAAAGTTAACATGGTAACAAATGAAAAATTTCTTTATTATTTTTATTTTCATGAAAAAAAATATTTTTCATAAAAAATTCTGTATTGCATAGAAATCAATAATCAATATATACAGACATTGTAAAATTACATTTTCCTGCATATCTAAATATAAAATCACTTTCCTCTTTTCCTTTCCTCAGTATTAATTAATAATTTTGATTTTTTTCCATCTTTTTTTGGGACGTAAGAATCTTCAAGAGACCGTCTGGGAAGGTGTCCCTGGTGTGTCGGATTCAGTACGACACGCTGCACCACGTGCTGAGACCGCCTACCGACTAAAATCACCCCCTCTTCCTTAAGTCGACGGGTCTGGAACCGCGCTTAGCGAGCATGTCTGACCCGCCGACCTTACTCATAGCTCCCCCTAACAACCGTAGCGTGAATTCTATGGATTGGTCAGCCTCACGGACGCTCCTCTCTTCTTGTGTATTTTTAGTACCCCGCTATATAGTATGTTCCACAGTAAGGGTCCCAGGACTGACCCTCGGGGTACTTCCGCGGTCATTTCTTTCTTTTTCTTCTTGGATATGCATACGGATCTTTCCGATAAGTAGCCCTTTATTTTGTTGGACATATACTCTGGAGCCCCAAATTCGACCATTCGGTCTACTATGAGGCCCCAGTTTTCTGAATTAAAAGCATTTCTTATGTCCAGCACAACAAGGACCACTCATCTTTTCTTGCTTGTCTTGGCCGCGTCCCTTATCCAGGTTGCGGCATCGACTGTCGATCTGCCTTTTCGTATTTCGTATTTTTGGCTTGATAGCACTCTCTCATCTTCCAACACGCGCTCCAGCGCTCCATTGATAAGTCTTTCATAGAACTTACCAAGGCAGTCCAGGAGGCATATTGGCCGATAAGAGGCTGCTGAATCGGGGGGTTTCCCAGGCTTTAGCAGTAGGATAAATTCGAATATGATTAAATAAGGTGGATCGACAAATATCATATTATTGGCAGCTTGTCGAACCGGAATCTGATTTTCGAGGATGTCTTCGAGAGTTTTCTGCAAAGCACCTACATCCACTTTGTCTCTTTTTATTTCACTTTTGCTTCGTGGCATTTTTTCAGCAACGAAGTTTAGTGTCAGTTTACTTATTAATTAAGTAAAAAAGCATTTAAGTTGAATTTTGTAGAGTTTATTGACCGAGTGCAGTGAGGTTAATAAATAACATGAGCGATAAAAATTGACTTAATGCCGCGGTGCTTATTAAAGCAAAGAGACCACTGAGCTTCCTCTGATTTAAAAATTATTTATTGCATATGCATTAAAAATACACGTCAGTGCCGATTTCATCTTACTTTAGTGTCTACTTCCAGTGAAATTACACATAAATTAGAAAAAGTAAAATGTTTTGTCTTGTCGTACCTTTGGCCATTGCCAGTTTGTACCTCTGGCAAGGCCAAAGGTATAACAAATGTAATGTCCCAAGGTACAACAAACCTAATGTTCCAAGGTATAACAATGTTCTTTTTCTTCTTCTTCCTTTATTGGGTAATATCCCAGGGGATAATTTGCACAGCTAATTCAGGGGGGAGGCGGTATTCTCAACTTGCTCTAGACAATCGAATATGCCCATATAACACGAAATTAAAATTATTTTATATTGAATGAACACTATGTCTAAACTTCTTTTTCTTCTTGGGCAAACAGTTAGTATAGGAAAGTCTATTCAACAAAGGATAAAACTTTTCTCGCTTGGGGGTAGCAACCAGTCTTTTTCTACATAGTCTTTTTTGATGAGGTCCTCAGAGTTCCACAGCAAACTCTTCTGCAGCTATCTACTTAATTCAATAGCTGCTTTACTGTGGACTGTCCAAGTTTCTCTTTTTTTTTCTACCAACGGATGATAGAGAACCCAGGTGTAAAAAAAGAGAATAATTTGTAAGTTTGTGTTATAGTAGATAAGATAGGAATATATAATTATAGATTGATTTTGGCTAGATTAAGAAAAGTAATCAACAAATTTAGTCTTTGAGGATTAAGATTGGATAGGAAAGAGCATATCTCTATAGGAGTTTGTAGTTTTGTTTTAACCAATTCTTTGTAGAGGTCAAAATTTGGAGAAACGTTTATTGGACACTCTAGGATAATATGATACAGAGATCCAATTTGACCACATTCACAGTACGGGTTGTCCTGAATACCTATGCGGAATAAATGAACGGGAGTGGAACAATGTCCTGTTCTCATTCTAATTACTGTGGTGATATGCCTTCTGTCTTTATAAGGAAATTGATTGAACCATGGTGATTTGTTCCATGTATTGACTATTTTTCTATAAAACGACCCTTTTGATCTGTTTGAATTCCATTCTTGTGCCCATAGAGTCCAAACTAGCTTTTTAATATAAAATAAGTAGTTTGAACAATGCAATTTAACTTTAGCTGGCAATTTTTAGTGATCTTCCTATGTTTACCGATTTGTCTGCAAAACAATTGCCCTTAATATCCGAATGCCCTGGAATGCAAGCCAGAATAATACTGATGTTCTGTTGACTGGCTTCTATAATGCCCCTTTTGGTCATGATATAGGTATGTTCAGTTTCCATTGAGTAAGATGTTTTCCCTATCTTTTGGATAGCACTTTTAGAATCAGACAAGATTAAGGCCCTCTTGATATCCTTCTCCAAGATAAATTGAACCGCATAATTAATTGCAATAATCTCTGCAGTGCAAACTTGAGTCTGCGTACGGAGTTTACTAGAGTATGAGTATTCAATTCAAAGTCAGGACAAAAAACACCAAATCCTGCTGAGCCCTTACTATCAACTGACCCATCTGTAAAGATTATAGTGTGAAGTGGATTGTCAAGTGAGATTCTTTGAAATTGAATTAATGCATGTTCATCACTTTTATTAGATTGCACATTCCTAATAGGGATAGAAGTTAATTGATATTCTAATTCAAAATTGTGACATGGAAATAAGTCACTAGAAAATAAATTTGAGGTATATTGGAATTTATTCATGATGGAAACTAAGAGGGGAATACTTTTTTTATTCCAGTAATTAGGATTTTTTTGCATTGATATCTGTAATTCATTCAAGGCAGAAATTATTGGATTGTTAATTAGCATCAGATTTTTTAGGAGGAATTTAGAATTAAGCCATTCCCATCTGTACTTGAGAGGAATTTGACCACTTTCACATAACAATGCAGAAATAGGGGTAGATCTCATACAACCTGTTATGATACGAATACTCTTATATTGTAATTTATCTAACCTGTTGATTAGCGCCTTGGGACAATCTGATAATATTTGACATCCATAATCTAAATGACTATGTATCAAACCATTATGAACTATTTGGAGAGTTTTAGGATCACTACCCCAATATGTTCCACATAGAGCTCTTATTACATTCAAGCTACGACTTATTTTTAGTTCTATTAAATCCACATATGATTTCCACTTTGGGTTTTTTTGAATAACTACCCCTAAATATTTCACTATATCGACCCATTTAATTGCATGACCTCTAATTTTTACGTTTGGAGGATTAATTTTACGATTTCTTATTTGAAATATAATTGCTGAGGACTTATTGTAAGATGGACTAAAGTTGTGTTCCAATAACCAGGGATCCATCCTTTCCACTAATAAGTTCAAAGAATTAATTAATTTAAGTAGATCTGCCCCACTAACCAAAATAACCAAATCATCTGCATACTGTATCAGATTACAACCGTTAGGAATAATCTCGTATAAAGATAGGGAATACAGATTAAATAATATTGGACTTAGAGGGGAGCCTTGAGGTAAGCCCTGATTAGTTTTTCTTGGACCATGAATTTGACCAGTTTGGTCCTTTACATAAATACTACGATCATTTATTATAGAATAAATGACATTTGCTAGTTGAATAGGAATGTTATATTTAATTAGTTTGGAGTATAAAAGAGAGATGTTGACACTATCATAAGCTGCTGAAATATCTAGGAAAAGTCCTACGGTAAATTGATTCAATGAAAATCCTTGTAGTATTTTAGAATTTAGTAATAAAATGCATTCCATGCAACCTCTACCCCTTCTACAACCAAGTTGCAATGGATTTAAAATATGATTGTGTTCTAAGAACCACTCAATTCTGTTGAAGGAACCTGTCCCTTCCGGATACATTCATTAAAGAATTGAATTAAGGGTAACGGTCCAGAGTGCTGTAAATTTTTTAACATAGAGTATGAAACCTGATCAGGACTAACAGCATAATCAGTTTTAGAAAAAAGAGTATTGTGATATTCATCAAATGATATGGGTTTCTCAGAATACTGCAGAGGACTGAAAAGTAATTCAAAGTCGCCAGAAATAGGTGAGAGAAATGTTAAAATTTCCTGAGCTACCTCCTCTGGTGCCAATTGAGATAAAAGAGACAATTTACTACCAGAAACCTTGTTAATTTTATTCCAAACATCTTTAAGAGGAGTATTTCTATTTAGTTTGCTACAAAAGGATCTAAAGCTTGAATCTTTCGCTATGAATTTTTTAGCCTCTATATAGTTTTCAACACTAGGAGAATTTTTAAATGTATTAATAGCTGAAACTCTCTTTTGTATTATATGAGCACATGAATCATCCCACCATGGAATGTGATATTTGTTGTTATGAGAGGAGGTCCAAGGAATTGATGTGTCTGCCACTGATGATATATATTCGATAAAATTTTCATAGTCCACAATTGGAAACGATGAGAAAATACACTCTAGTTTTTCATGGAAAGAAACCCAATCAGCCTTTTTGAAATTTCTTGTTTTAGAAACCTGATTGGAGTCCTGTGTTGGTATACCGACATAGCATAGAATGGGAAAATGATCACTAGATCCTGTATCTGGAATAGTGGTCCATCCACTAATTTTAGGTGCCACATCTATCGAAGCCAATGATAAGTCAACTACTGATTTGCTGCTACCAGGAGGAACCAATCTTGTTGGAGAACCATCATTAAGAAAAATTAACTTAAGATCTTCTGCAGTTTGCAAAATATTTCTGCCATTAACACTATCTCTTGAGCTTCTCCATGCTCTATGATTACAATTTAAATAACCCATGATCAGTAGAGGTTTGTTAATCAAGTTGACCAAAGAAGACCAGCATGTATTGGAAATGAGATTGTCCAAAGGACAATATATATTTAATATATTTAAATTATACTTAGGTAAAAAGGTGAGTTGAAATTGAATATCTGAATTAAAACCAGGATTGTTAATATGAATATCCCGAAAATCTATATTGTACTTGATAAGGGTAATTAAGCCCCCATATCCATCACCTCGATCCTTTCTAATAGTGTGATACCCTCTGTATCTAATTGTATGTTGGTTAGAGAGCCAAGACTCACTAATGAGGACAATATCAGGGTTATAGTCTTTAATAAGGACTTTTAAGTTATCAACATTGGTATTATAAGATCTTATATTCCATTGTATAATAGTTAGTGGGGCGTGATGATTGAAAATATAAATTGTTAAAAACATGTATGTACCAGGTCAAGACGAGAGGGAAATTGGTATTCTGAGTCCTCAGACCCAGATACCTCCATCCCTCCTCGCTCCTGACTAGTACTTATAGCATTATGTGATACACTTTTGTTTTTATGATTACCAATCTCTACATTTAATCCACCATGATCCTTAGGAGAAGTATAATTTTTATTAATCAATTCACCAATAAATGTCACAACCAAATCCTTGTGATTTTGATTGAGCATTAATATCATCATCATCATCATCCAGCCTCTATTTATCACGTCCACTGCTGGACATAGGCCTCCCTTAAACTCCTCCATTCCTCACGATTTTGTGCTCTTTGTTGCAAATTTTTAGTGATACCCCTGATGTCGTCGGCCCAACGTGTAGGTGGTCTTCCTCTACTGCGTTTGTCTGCTCTTGGTCTCCAATTTGTAATTTTGCTCGTCCATCGTGAATCGTGCATTCTCGCTACATGGCCTGCCCAGTTCCATTTTAGTTCCGCTATGCGTTCCACAACATCAGTAATGCTCGTCCTTCTTCGCAGATCTTCGTTTCTTATTCGGTCCCTCAACGTCACTCCCAGCATAGACCGTTCCATTCGTCTCTGTGCCACTCTCAGTTTCGAAGCCGTGGTCTTGGTTAAAGTCATAGTTTTCGCCCCATAGGTCATGACCGGTAATACGCATTGGTCAAACACTTTTCTTTTGAGGCTGATTGGTATGTTGGCCCTAAGTGTGTCTCGCAGTTTTCCAAAGGCTGCCCATGTTAAAGTAATTCGTCTTTGGATCTCACATGTTTGGTTATCCCTGCTGATTCTTATTTCATGACCCAAATACGTATATTTCTCCACCAGTTCTACCACTTTGTCTTGAATTGTCAAATGGTTATTGGGGACCAAATTTGTCATAAACTTAGTTTTGGTCAAGTTCATTCTCAGGCCCACCTTCGAACATGCAAAATCCAATTCTTTTATCATATCGGTAGCTTCTCCTAAATTATCTGTGATAAGGACAATGTCATCTGCGAAACGGAGATGGTTAAGCTTTTCGCCGTCTATCGTTACTCCTCTGTGGTCCCAATTGATCATCTTAAAGGCATATTCTAATGCCGTTATGAATAATTTCGGCGACAATGTATCTCCTTGCCTTATTCCACGATTTATTTTTATTGGTCGGGTTTTATTGTCTATTTTAACAGTCATAGTGGCATTTTTGTAAATATTATAAATAAGCTCACTATACCTATGGTCAATCCTGCTGTCATTCATTGCTTCTATAAGGCTGTCTAATTCGATCGTGTCGAACGCTTTATGAAAATCTATGAAAGTGAGAACAAGAGGTTTGTTATATTCTATAGATTTTTCAATGAGTGTCTTTACTGTGTGGAGGTGATCATTGGTACCATAGTTTGAGCGGAATCCTGCCTGCTCTCTCGGTTGGTAGAAATTTAATTTTTTCTCCAATCTTGATGTCACTACCCTAGTGAAGAGCTTGTATATGTGGTTCAACAGGCTAATAGGTCTATAATTTTCTAGGTCCGTTCTATCTCCTTTTTTATGCAAAAGGATGGTTGTAGCATTGTTCCACTCTTTGGGCACCTCTCTTTGCTGCAAACATAGATTGAATAGTTTCTTTAATTTATTTAATAGCATATCTCCTCCATTTACGATAGCTTCTATTACGATTCCATCCTCTCCTGGGGCTTTGTTATTTTTCATTTTTCTTAATGCTTGTCGAATCTCATCTAGCTTTATCTCTGGCATTAGTTCGGAACCTTGATTCTTGATCTTCTTTGAAATGGCTGTTTGTATTCCTGTTTTATCTTCTCGTCTACTTCTATATAAGTCCTCGTAAAACTCTTCGACGACCTGTATTAACTCGTCTCTACGTGATATTATTTCATTTTGCTTGTTTCTTAATTTATGAATTTCGCATTTCCCATTCGTTAGCTTTCTACGTAGAATTTTTAGGCTGTTATTTTCCTCTATAGTGCGTTTAATATAATCGGTATTAAATTTCCTTAAATCTCTCCTAATTGCTTTCGAAACAGTTTTGTTCATTTTTGTTAAAGTGTTGCTATCTACATTCTTATCGCTTCTCATTTGTCTTCTTTGATCCAAGAGCGTTTCAGTATATGGACTTATTTTACTATCTGATTTTCTTTTAGGACAGTGCACTCGGTGACTTTCTTGTAAGGCATTAATAAGCATTAATATAGCCTGATTTAAATCTCTTTGGGTCTAAGAATTATTTATAAAGTGACTAGGAGATTCTTTGGGGGATCTCCCATTAGGATTGTTCAATACTTTAGAATGAGAACTTTGATCAAAGCCTACATTTAATGTTATTTTCCTGTTTGATGTAGTGGATTTTGTAATCTGACTGTAGGAAGCAGAATTTGAAGACAGGGATGTAGCAACAGATCCACCCTGGTCTATTAATAAATTTAATTAAGCTAAAATAATGGCAAACGATAAAACAGTTTAAGGACACTATAATCGGTTCACAATTTGTCGATAGCTTACTACAAGTTTAACCCTAATTAGAGAACTGAAATACAGATAGGATAGGTAGTACGATATAATGGTAAAAAACCAACCTGAAACGGACGGTTTAAGATGTTTTCAACTAACCCACCTTGTATCTAAAGAAATACAATACAGTAGTCAACCTTATAATCCGATTACGAAGGTATTTTGGTTACAGATGACCGACCAGTGTCGGAGAGTATATGATTGAAACATTTATTTGAACCAAATAAATATATTTTTTAAATTGTACTTATGTAAATTGTATTTTAATTTTAACAAAACTTCTATATTTTATTCAAAAATAAAAAGCTTTTTGGCATTTGTAAAAGATACATTTATATAATTAAGGGGAAAGGTGCCAAATGTCGCCTGACAAAGCCGGCATCTTTATACTCATTACATTATTAAAAATCTGGGGAATTCCATCCTAATTATCTTGCAACGAATAGTAGATACCTTCGAATATGAATTCCAGGTTTTCTAGTAAATTAGCTTTCTAGTAATTAAACACGAAGATTAGTATTGAAATATCCAAAAAGATAAGGTATTCTTATTTACAACATTGTTAATGGTTAAATTCTTACTTTTATTGATATAATATAATAACCAACATTAGCCGGGAAAGTTTTAATTGTTTTTTGCTAAATACACTTCATCTAATTTATATAACGATGCACGTCATCGGTGTCATAGCCTGTGACGTCATATGATACCAACACGAAATAATTAGGGTATAGGTGTGTTCTTTTTAGAATCACTTTACCGAGTATATTGGCATTACAGCCACTAGACATATTTTATTAAAAACGCGTAGAAATAATATTTAAAAATTTCTATTAATGTTAAATTAAAGAAATACACAATAATATGTTTCATTTAATTTGTATAAATTCATTATAAAGAGTTTTTATCAAGAATATTTGTTCGGAACACACTGTAACTGTAATCGAACGAAGGTAAAATTTTGGCATAAATTGGTAACACTTATTTGACAGTTGCGGTGTTGACACTTTTTGTACTTTATTATTTTGAATTTTAAAGTGAATACCTCTTGTTTTATATTTTTACCTATTTAATAAAATCTGTTCTTTTTAGAACAAAATTAGTGTGTTTTATTTCAAAAATGTCACGTAAGAATTTAAATAGTCGTTGTAAAGAGATGGTAATACTTTTGCAATAATTATGTGACCTATTTGATTTAAAATGGAGTCAGGATTTTTTTTATACTTTGGCAACTATGTCAACTTCGTAGTCTGACGTAGATAATGACGTAAGTCGTTATCTAAATTAGATGAAGTATATATTAGTATTAAAACATTAATAATATTGATAAACATTTTGGAAAGGAAAATAAATGTAAAACGCATTAATTTTAATGAATAAACACCTCAGGAACGCCTATGATGATACAAATTTTACGACCGTTTAATGACTTTGATGCACATTTCGTGCTCTCAACAATTTGTAAACAGATTGTAAGTATTTAAGTATATTATTTTACTTATACAATTACTTATTGGTAAATCATGACCTGGTAACACAAGCAAGAAACACCTTACGGATGCTTATACATTAAAAAATAATATAATTATTTGATTTAACACATCATACAACATATACTAATAAACATACGTATATTTTTAAATATTTAAAACGTCTACTGATAATAATAATAATAATAGTTACTTTTGTACAATTTGTAATATATTTTTAAATTAAAATTGTAAGTCTACATTTTATTTTAACATACCTAGATTCAATTAATTAAACTATTCTACACAATTTTAATTTTTTTGCCATGTTGGAAACTGGATATTATTTTTGAGTAAACTATTCTTCGACTAGCCAGCAGAATTGGGGTTGGGGGTCGAATGATGTGCCATGAAAAGATTCAGGCAGAGCTTTGGCAACTCATCGTGAAATGGAGTTGGAAGTTGTAATATTGGAGCCATTTCGGCGCCACTATGGCCCCAATCGATTTTGAAGTCGCTTCCAATCCAATGTATTATGTTGCAGACGTTGGAACTATTTTCACTAACAAGAAGTGCATCCTTAACAATTTTAAAATTTTTATTTTTAAAGTTAAAAAAAAATCGATTTCAATTTAAGGTATATTTGCTCATTAATTTTGTCTGACTGTTTTGTGCCAACGAAATAACTTATTAGCCCATTCTGGTTATGCAAAAATAATCGATATCACGGCAACATTTTTCACAGATATCTGAAGCTTTTAAGACCTAAGTGGGGGTTACTAGATGACGAATAGGTAAACAAGTACTCGTATTTTTACTTTGCGTTTTTTTTTAAATATTAATTTACGGTCAGAATTTGATATTTTGTCTATAAGTTTTTTCCCTTATGTTTTAAATAAACAATATTTATATCGTTTTTTTTTTATATCAAGAATATCTTTACTTTCCCGTTTTTTAAAACAAAATTGATAAATAATTTACGGAAATATTTGCAAAAAAGCAGTTTTTTTGCACTAATTTATAAATTTTATTAATTTTTTTATAAACAAAATAAAATGATATTTATGTTATACATTTGAACATAAAGGAGTTATCGTCTTTTTAATTTGTGCGAAATTTTAGCTGAGGCTAAATATTTAAACTATTGAACTTGCTCTATTATTGATGCTAAATACATTTAGCAAATTTCATACGTGTCTCTAAAACGGAAACTATCTCAGAAGTTAAATGCATATTTCGTTTTCATCGAAATTATTTACAAAATAAACGTTTGAAAAAGGCGTATGTTTTTACTTATAAACAATTGTAATAACTTCTATATTTTTCAAGCTACAGACTTGTATTGATTGGATAGCTGGTAAACCATTGGATAGCTGGCAAAAAATTCACATTAAAAAAACCTATAGGAACGCATTTAGGGACTATTTAAAAAAATCATATCTTCATTTTTTATAAAAATTAAAAAGTAAATTTGCACAAATTTTGAATGAATAAAATTCATTAATTTTTTTCGAAAGATCAACATGGGAAAGGGGAGGTAATAACTCAAATTAAAACATTTAGGGAAAATTTACATTATGTCGGCTTCCATTGCAGCTAGCAGCCTTTTTTTTTTTAGTCTCGGGTAGCTTGTCGAAATATAAATAACTACATAGTTCTCACTGGCAGGGAAATATGGAAAACCTCGGAAAAATTGAATCCATTTGAAAATCCATTAAATTCAAAAAACAATAAGGCATCTGGACCAGATGAAATCCCGTCAGAAATACTCAAATTACTAGATGAAAGGGGAATTTCAGCACTACACAAAATATTTAACTTAATTTATGAAACTGGCTGCTATCATCAACAGTAATTACGCTCTACCTTAATTCCCCTGCCCAAGAAAGTCAATGCAAAAAGATGTGAGGATCACAGACTCATTAGCGTGATAAGTCACACTTTAAAGATATTCTAAAAAATACTACATCAAAGATTATACAAAAAATGTGAATGGGACATCAGTGACTTCCAGTTCGGGTTTAGGCAAGATTTAGGAACACGAGAAGCAATAGTAGCAACACAGGTGCTGGTCCAAAATTGTTACGATCAGAAGAAGGATGTATTCCTATGCTTTTAGATTACCAAAAAGCGTTTGATCGTGTCCAACACCACAAGTTAATGCAGATCCTCAAGAAAGTTGATATAGACCAAAAAGGGGGCGTTCGACAGGGATGTGTGCTTTCCCCTATTTTATTTAACATTTATTCGGAAGCCATATTTCAAGAGTCTTTGGTGGACGCAAAGATGGGAATCAAAGTAAATGGATTATTGATCAACAACATACGATATGCTGATGATGGTGTCTTAATTTGTGACAACATAGTCGATCTACAACTTATCACTATAATCGGAGAATACAGTAAGCGAATGGGATTAGAGATTAATACCAAAAAAACCAAATTTATGATCATCTCTAGAAACTTGGATGGACTTGAAAACTCCACCATGAAACTGAATACTAAGTCTATTGAAAGAGTGAGTAAATTTAAATACCTGGGATCGTGGCTTTTTCAAGACTGGGCATCGGACAGGGAAGTAAAATGTCGCATTGAGCAAGCTCGACAAGCTTTCGTAAAATTCAAGAAGGTACTGACTTGTTCAGAGTTCGATCTTCAACTGAGACTAAGGTTTACTAAGTGCTACGGGTGGTCAGTGCTGCTATATGGCGTAGAGGGCTGGACACTCAAAACGAGAGATATAAACAGATTATAAGCTTCCAAAATGTGGCTCTATCGCCGTATCCTAAAAATACCATGGACAGCGAAAATTACAAATATAGATGTCCTTAAAAGAATAAACCAAGAACGCCAACTTTTCGAAACCATCAAGAAAGGAAAACGGTGTATCTAGGTCACATCATGCGAAATGAAAAATACCAGTTCCTCCAACTTATAATCGAGGGTAAAATTGAAGGCAAGAGAGGTTCGGGACGCAAGAAAATGTCCTGGCTTTGAAACATAAGGCAATGGACAGCGATTAACGACATACAATTTCTGATACATATTGCAAGAAATAGAGAATTAATGGAAAAGGTGATCGCCAACATCCATTAGTGGATTTGCATCTGATGAAGAAGAAGATTTGAAAATCGCCGTAAAAACTTACTTTTTTTTAAGTTTGGCTGGAATAGTCTATCGTAGTATTAATAATGATGACATAATTTTCAGCCCCCCCCCGGAACTCTCGGAAAAAAAATCAACATATTTTTTTTTAAATTTTATATCAGTGATGTAATAATACTTATATATTTTATAAATTAAATTTCAGGTAATTTGTGACACATCATATTATTATATTCCTGATTTAGCCATACGGCTCACACTCCCTCTAAGGGGAAAATTGACTCATCCCAGATACCTACGGTATCAAAAGAATTGAGCTCTGGTGGGACTCTTTCCATGTTATCGAGTCCTAGGTGACTTGGTACGTCGGTGTATCTCCTAAAAATTTTCGCACGCATCTGGACGTCGAAAGTAGCACAGCTTTCTGCATGACCTTATACAGATGTTCATTTAGACCCAGCTTTTTTATGTTTTCTAGGAGGTTCTTCGGAATGACTCCAGTGGTAGAAAGAATAATCGGTATCGTCTGGGTACTTTCCATTCTCCATTGTCTTCTTATTTGTATTTCCAGATCTCTGTACTTGGCGATCTTTTCGTTGTACTTATCTCGCAGATTATTGTTGTTAGGTATCGCCACATCGATTAGAGTTGTTTGTCTTGTTAGTTTATTAACTAGCACGAGATCTGGTCTATTATGTGCTACAGTTTGGTCTGTGAGCACAGTACGATCCCAGTATAGCTTGTAGTTGTCATTCTCAAGCATACTCATAATATGGGAGATGGTTTGTTTGTAGAAGTCCCAGTTTAATAGCTATCTCTTGATGGAGGATCTTCCCTACTGAGTCATGCCGTTCCTTATATTCAGTTGCAGCAAATGCCTGGCAGCCTCCGGTAAGATGTTGGATCGTTTCTTGGGCTTGGCATCCATATCGGCATTTGTCGTTTTGGACCTGAGGGTCTTTGACAATATATTTCAGGTAATTTTTGGTTGGTATAACCTGATCCTGAATGGCGAGTAATGAACCTTCTGTTTCAGGGAACATCTTTCCTGATGTCAGCCAATAGTTCGACGCTATATTGTCGACATAGTCTTGACTAACTTCATTCGGATGTCGCCCGTGCAGAGGTTTACCCATCCAGATGCGCATTTTTTCGTTCTTAGTAACATGGTTTATGTGCATTTCTTGTTCCCTCAGGTTGATCGGTGTTGTGTCATCTACTGCGCAAATCGCGCGATGAAGAGTAGATGTCTGCGCCTGTACCTGAAAATAAGTTCTTAAATTATTAATCTGTTTATCTAATTGTTCGCTTATATCAATAAGTCCTCGTCCTCCTAAATACCGTGGTAATGTCGTTCTTTCTACTGCACTTCGAGGATGGTGTTTTTGTGCCTTTGTGAGGTGTGTTCGTACTTTTCTCTGAAGACTTTCTATATCTGTTTTAGTCCACTTAATAATGCCAAATGAGTAGCTAAGCGCGGAAAATGCGTAGGTGTTTAATGCCTTAAACAAATTTTTACTATTAAGATGTGAGCGGAGTAGCTGTTTTACCCTTCGTATGAACTCTGATGTTAATTCGATTTTC
This sequence comes from Diabrotica balteata, assembly GCA_918026665.1. Taxonomy (NCBI): domain Eukaryota; kingdom Metazoa; phylum Arthropoda; class Insecta; order Coleoptera; family Chrysomelidae; genus Diabrotica; species Diabrotica balteata. The sequence continues at coordinate 102,260,948 of OU898282.1, forward strand.
ATTTGTTTATGGTCAATTTTCCGCGCTTGCTTTACTCCTAGATATTTATACATGTCATTTTCGCCCATAGCCTCGATGTTTTGGCCATTTGCATATCGAATCCCCCGGGCTGAACCTTTCCCTTGACTATATTTAGTACACGACATTTGTCTAACCCAAAATGCATACTGATATCATTTGAAAAAGTTTCTACAGTTTTTAGCATTTGATCTAAGTGAGTTCGAGTGGAAGCCATTAGTTTCAAATCATCCATATACAACAGATGATTAAGCTTCGCCACTACAGTGTTGTTGTTTTTAATGCTAAAACCTGAGTCAGTGGAGTTCAATAGCTGGGATAGTGGGTTCATCGCTAGACAGAACCACAAGGGATATATATTCCTTATATTTATTATAATTATTTACTACTTTGACGATCTATATGTTCATGTATGTGTGTAGGCATAGGTACGGTACGAGGACGGTAAACATATTTATTTATGTTTTAGGTGTAAATATCTACATAGAGTATACCGTCCTCGTATTCCTACATTTTATATGGACTCATGTGAATAGGAGAAAGGTCATCTATATAATAAAAAACCGGTAATATATCTTATTATGCGTGAAAAATATGGGATGAGTACCAGCTGCCACGCTCCAAAATTTTGTCAAAATAGTCCCTAACTTCGTTCCTATCGATAATAAAAGGTTTTTTAATGTGAGTTTTTTGTCAGCTATCCAATGGTTGTACGTACAAGTCTGTAGCTTCAAAAATATAAAAGTTATTAGACTTGTTTATAACTAACAGACATACCACTTTCTCAAACGTTTATTTTGTAAATAAATTCGATGAAAACTCAATATGTATTTAACTTATAAGATAGTTTCAGTCTTAATATGAATCTTATGAAATTTGTTAAATGTGTCTAGCATTATTAATAGGGCAAGTTTAATATTTTAAATATTTACCCTCGGGGATAAATAAATGAAATAACTTTTAAACTATTTAACCGACCCGGAGGAAATTTTGCACAAATTTAAAAGACGGTAATTCCTCGATGTTCAAATGTATTATTAGCATTTTATTTTGTTAATAAAAATATTAATGAAATTTACAAATTAGTGCAAAAAACTGCTTTTTTGCAAATATCTCTATAAATTATTTATCAATATTAATTTAGAAAACGGGTAAATAAAGATATTCCTGTGACCATAAATTATTGTTAAACAAAACGCAAAGTAAAAATACGAGTACTTTTTCATCTAGTAACCCCTATGTCTTAAAAGCTTCAAATATCTGCGAAAAATTTTTCGACCTTTTTTTTAATCAGACTGGGCTATATAATATATATTATATATTATAAAGTAGTACTGTACGTTTTCATACATCACATAATTTAAAAATATAAAATATATCGGAGAAAAATAAGCTTTTTTTGTGAAACTGATCCGGCCATGTTTCATGCAGTCGATTTTTTGGACTTAATTAGTTATAAACAAACTAATGTCAAAAAAGTATAAATTTTCGATTTTTTTGTCTATCAGCTAAAAGTGAAGTATTTGAAACAAACTTGAGAGTAAATTAATTACTATTAAACTGGGAATAAGCCACAATTAAAGATAAAAATGCCTTTATTGACGTTTCAATTTCCACTTCGGAAATCGTTCTCAAAATACAAACAGTAAATTAAACAAATTTTTTTTTGTTACTTAGTGAAAAATTCTTCTAATAATTTAATTTTATTTGACTCATTTATATTGACAATTCAGACATACATTATGCATTTTAAAGTAGACGACTTTAAAATGATATTGCCAATATTGTTGAGATGCGCTCCTGGAACTACTTTACTTATAAGATAGTTCATTCGATTACATGAAATCAACTTTAACTTGAGAATATCCGTCAGAAAAAAATCATAGCATGTAATTCGTCTTTAAAAGACAAACACATGACATGATGACAGTAAAATTCTCCTGTTAGTGATTCCATAGTAAATTATAAGGGAAAAATCAGGAAAAAAATCTCATAATACTATTCCGACATTGTAAGTATTTGTTCGTGAATTTAGTTTACCTTCAACAAACATCAAAATTCTGATTTTATATGTTACGTTATTTAAAAAACATAAATGGTGTATCCTTTATATTATAGTTTATTCGTCTTCCGGGTTTGGACCGTGTCATTTGTGAGTGACCCAAAAGTGGGTTCATCTCGACGTTTCGCTACAATTGTATGTAGCTTCTTCAGGAGAACAAAAAAGAAAAAAGAAAGAAAGAAGAAAACAAAAGAACAGGAAGATGGGTAGTTAGCAACGGTAACTCAGTTACTCAACGCAACCAGAGGCGAATACTAACTACCAAGATGGGCATTTGGTCACAGTAACTCAACTACTCAACGCAGCCAGAGGTGAAAACCAAATGCCAGGACAGGGATTCACGTCCAACAGCTCAGAACACTAACGTGTCGAGAGGCGGGGAGTGAATCCGACGATTACTCCGCTACCGCTCTATTTATAGTCGCGGTGCCTGTCGTGTCGGAACGTATCGGCACACTTCGTGGCGCGAACGTCAAGAAGCGCGCGCTGGCCAATCATGTGGCTGCATCGTGGTGGCGGGACCGGACGGCGGTTCTAGACTGAGATTCCAGATGGGAGACAAGTAGTATCCTTCCTCTCGATTGATATTATGGGGATTTTTTCGGATCTCTAGAGATTCGCGGATTTTCCTGGAATAAAAGAAGGGGCTCTTAGAAATAATATGGGTGACCACCCATATTGGGTGACCACCCATATTATTTCTAAGAGCCCCTTCTTTTATTCCAGGAAAATCCGCGAATCTCTAGAGATCCGAAAAAATCCCCATAATATCAATCGAGGGGAAGGATACTACTTGTCTCCCATCTGGAATCTCAGTCTAGAACCGCCGTCCGGTCCCGCCACCACGATGCAGCCACATGATTGGCCAGCGCGCGCTTCTTGACGTTCGCGCCACGAAGTGTGCCGATACGTCCCGACACGACAGGCACCGCGACTATAAATAGAGCGGTAGCGGAGTAATCGTCGTCGGCAGTCTACTTCGTGAATTCGTAGCGAACGGTTGTATACGTGTTTTCTCGTTTTTAGGTTCCCGTCTCGTCCTACAGCAAAGGATCAGTTGACAGCCATAGGCATTGTCTACAAGCTGATCGCTTGGGCGGACGCACACCTGGAGATAAGAGAACAAAGAAGGCGATAAGAGCGACAACAATAGAACAATAGGACCATTGTCCATTGTTCTATTCCCATTGTTAACTTCAACGGTTTTTCTGAAAACCGTTGGGGCTCATAGAGCTGTTATTGTGTTGGTTGGGTGCTCCCGTCTACTGTTTCGGAGATTCTGTTGGTCACGGTGAAGGCTAGGTGGATGGTAGTGTAAGAGCCATCCGCGGCCGTAGCCGGGGCTTTCAGCCTCCGTTAGGGTGATAGGACGACCAGTCCGGCATTATAGCGGTTCCTTGAATTTATTTTTAGGTAAATTTTTAGGTTTAAGAGGAAATAAAAAGAAAATAACAAGTCAGTCGTGATCTATAGGTGCTGCAAATTTTCATCTGGGGCAGTTCGTCCTACACATTCTACTAGTTGACTAGTAACTGGTGAAAGCACAGTAGGTGGTTGCCGTAAGAAAGGCCACCTGCGTACGCTGTAGCCGGTTCTCTGTGTTTACTAACTGAGTGTCGACTAGCTGGCCTGGTGTTAAGAGCGGTACTTGGGTCACGAACTGACTCCTGTGAAATTCCATATAGTTACTAATTTGTAATTAGTAACTTGAGGAAAAGTTAATAGGAAGTCAAATTAGTGTCCATATAGAACTCAGTGGTATACAAGGAAGCGCATCAGGGGACCGACAGCTCATTTTATTGTAAGTCTAGTCCGGCGACCCGCCATCCTATACATTGCACAGCGTATAGGAAAAAGGGTGTCTTCTGGGCGTACGCCTAGCCAACCACTGCTGAAATGCCGCGCTCGACCCGCTCAAATAGGTCAAAGCCGCGTCCCGCCGAACCACCTGATCCTCCTCCCGCACACAACAACTCGATTACTTCAAACACCAGCAATGACTTAACACACGCTATCACACCTGACTTTCCACCATTACCTCAAAAACCACTTTCACCTATCCCTATCTCACCTAATCAATACATACTACCGTCTCCTCTTACCTACAACATCCCTACACTTCACATTCCTGAATCCAACGTCACCACTCCGAAGATGAACGTCGCCACCGACAGTTTCGTCGAGGACCTGGTGACTACATTACCCATCGACCAAATCGACCGGTTGATCGCGCGTCTGCAGCTGTCCCGGTCTTCACTTATCGCCAATCCTTCTACATCTACAAATACCCTAGCACACCAACACCCACAAACATCCACCACACATTCCACTAATATATTAACTACACCTACACCACAACCTACACCACAACCTACACCCCAAATTAGTATACATACAAACACATCCATCCCTCAACAAATCCCTTCCTACGCTACTGCAGCGCACTCTCCGAAACCACAACTTCCTCAAACAACTTCCCAACAACCCAAACATTTTAATTATCTCATTTCCAATATCCCTCTGGAAAAATCCACACAAAGAGATTTTTTCAGAATCATAAACACCAGAGAATTACTCCTTAACCAAATTACCACTATAAAAGTACTACCCACCGGTACCGCACACCTTACCACACCCCACCCGATAAATCATGTCGATGTCCAACGGCGACTCCGTGATGCTGTCGGGGATCCTAAAATCCAAATCTCTCCGAAGCACAATTCGAACCCATCAACCTCAAAAAATCCCACTACCCGTACCCACAATCCTGGTTATATGGTGGTCGTCAAAGGAGTCGACAGGATATACTCTGACGCCGAATTAACCATCCTTTTCAACAATTTAAACATCCCTGTCATACGTCTCTGGCGCATCATCTCCAGAGAGAATAAACCCACCACCTACGTAAAATTAATCACCTCAAGCGAATCCAAATACACGGAGATGCTCGCCAGGGGCGTGTACTTTGACGGCCTCCGTATGACCGTGGAACTTCCCTTTAATTCCAATCCTGTTCCTCCTGTACCCAAGTATTGCGCCAAATGCAGTGCTAACGGGCATACCATTGCGGAGTGCCCGCAAAAACAGTATAGGTGCCCTACTTGTGGTCAAGATCACAAATCCTCTTCCTGCCCTACCCCACAAGCCCCTAAATGCCCTAACTGTGGTGGTGAGCATGCGGCTTATTCAGCCAAATGCCCGCTCAGAAGGGAAATTCCTAAAACCCCGCAAGAAACACAACCCATAACTACAGACAAACGTGACCCACCTTACGAACTGTCTTCAGACATGAAGGCAGTGATGGAATTTACTTCCCTCATCCTTATAAACCTACTTCCAGATAGGCGTCAGCTTATCCTGGATATCACTAACCGCATCTCCACTCTGATGTTCAGCCACAAGAGTACTCTTGTGGCTCATAACAACAGAGCTTCCATCTCCTTCCTGCCCTCTAATGGACAGTTCAATAGGTGCTGTTAACTGCCAGGGTGTTCGGAATAGGCGTCCCCTTATTAAACATATCCTTCAACATCATAATATCCAAATCCTAGCCCTCACCGACACCCTCTCAAAAACTGATCCAACTTTCCCCGGTTACTGCACGGTACACCGTCCTAAATGCCAAATATCTCGCGGTATTGGCTTCCTTATTAAATACGGTATCCCCTTTTCCCCTCATGTTACACCTATGCACCTTAACCTCAATGATGTTGACTTCCTGGCAGTGGACATACACCTAGACAATAACACGACAATTACAATAGTCTCTTATTACAAACATCCTCATCAGGACATGTCCGAGATTTTGTTCGATTATGTCTCCAGCCTCAATAAGGCTATTATTCTCGGCGATTTCAACGCCAGACACGTTCAATTTGGCGACACCGCCACAAATAATGCAGGTAACGACTTCTCGGATATGCTCATTAATCTCCCTATTCATCGTATCCGTAATCGTGCCCCGACTTTTGTGGGTCACCAGGGCATGTCGATAGTCGATCATATTGTATGTACGTATGATGTGATCGATCTGTTAGGTGACGAATGCTTTCTCGGTGACTCCATCACGTCGGATCACTTACCTCTACTGGTTAAAGAACAGATATTTACACCCACCCCTCCGCACCACCCAAAGTAATAAGAGACTATAGACACGCTGACTGGGACCGATACAGAGCCTTTCTGTCAAATAATATTCCTGAGTTAGGCAACTTAGCACACACAGATGATATCGATTTAGGTATCACGGCCATCTCAAATCTGATAAATCAAGCAATTGATATATCAGTCCCTAATAAGGTTATCAACCCTAATAGGCCTCCTTTACCGCAATACATAATCAATAATATCAAACACAAGAGACGACTCCTACGTCAGTTTCAACGCACTCGAAATCCCCTTATCAAAGCAGAATATAACCGCATGTCAGCGGTGATCAAACTACAGGTGAAAGAGATGCAAGTCAGACAATGGCGGGCAGCCACCTCTAGTCTTGATTTCCGTGACGGTGGTAAGTTCTGGCATAAATTCAAGTGCCTAACTAAACAAAAAACCAATAATCCATCTCACATTATTGTGAACAATCAAATCATTAATACACATCAACAAAAGGCCGAAGCCTTTAAAAACCATTTACAAAACACATTAATCTCACCTAATAATCCTAGATTTGACCACGCCTTCCTGACTAAGACTGAAAGAGATGTAAACAGACTACTCGGCGCCCCTTTCGATCCTCAGGTGCCGCATGACCATCCCATCATGTCACCTGTGGATCAACAAACTTTCAAAAATTTTTGTCATATCGGCAAATCGAATTCACCGGGTCCTGACAACATTGCCAGGAGCTGCGTGAAACAATTTCCTCCGAGTGTCTACCTCTATTTAACAAATATCGTCAATGCCACTCTCAAACTCTGCTATTTCCCTTCTCAATGGAAAGTAGCAAATACAATTATGCTCCTTAAAAAGGGCAAACCCCGCACAGATCCTAACTCTTATCGGCCGATTTCACTCACAAATGTTTTAGCAAAAGTCTTTGAGAGGATCCTAAAAGAAAGACTCATTGACTTCACCAACGAACACAACATCATTCCCTCTTTTCAATTCGGCTTCAGAGAAGGGTGCTCTACTAATACGGCATTGACTGAGATTGTCACACACATCACTCAAAGTCTGAACGACAGCAAACTCGCATTAGGTATTTTCCTCGATGTTCAAAAAGCCTTCGATCAAGTCTGGCATGTGGGACTGATCAAGAAACTATTGAACATTGGACTACCAATTCCTTTCGTCAGACTAATCCAATCATACGTCTCTGATCGTCTGGTCCGTGTTAAGGAACGTGGTCATTTCTCCGATTCCTTTACTCCAACAGCCGGAGTACCTCAAGGCTCCGTACTGGCACCCATACTTTACATAATATACAACAGCGACTTCCCCAATACTACTCGTAACAGAACCACCACTCTACTTTACGCAGATGATACTGCTCTGGTTACTACAGCAACGAACGTTGATTCTGTTCTCAGGAATGCTCAAAATCACCTTAGACTAGTCGAAAACTGGTGCAGGCGATGGAGAGTGTCCCTGAATCCGAACAAAACTCAAACGATTCTTTTCAGACACCCTAAACACAGCGTACGCGCGGCCTCCTTTAACGAAAGAAACTATCTCACGCTGTGGGGAGATCAACTCCAACTCCGTGATCAGGTCGAATACCTCGGTGTGAAGTTTACACAAACTTTGAACTGGAGGGCCGACTTGAGCTCAGCCTGTGCTAAGGCTAGGAGCAGATTGAGTCTCCTCAATAGTTTGAGATGTAATTTCGGGGCCACGCACTCTAGAACATTAATTTTCACATACAAAACTTTTATTAGACCTATTTTTGAATACCGATCAAACATTTATAATACAATACCAAAACCAGTCAAAGAAAACCTATTAAGCCTAGAGCGGAGGATTCTGCGTAGAGTGAATGGCAAACGTAACGACTACCCTTCAGCCCTCATTCATCAACTATCTAATATCCAGCCCATAAATGAGAGACTACACTCTCTGAGCAGAAGTTATACTACACGCACTATCCGGAGCCAAAACCTCAGAGCTCAACGCACCCTAAAAACTGTCTGCTCTTCCCGCGGCAATGTATTCACCAGACATCCTAAACCCAAAATCCCACACCTACCTGCAATTCTACTGGAACTCGCCAGTAACGAACTTCCTGATGAATACATTGATATACAGGAGGCAACTCCCCTCTATTTTCGTCGCATTCCAAGCTAAATTGCTCACTTCGAGCTTGCTTAGACAGGGGGGGATCGGTTTTCTGCGGTTTCCCGATCCCACTTGCAAATGATACCTGTCTATTTTGAGGATACAGCCGCAGCTGCCCTCACGCGTCGCGATAACACAATAACACATTACTATTTAACATATTAATGCATGTATTTATACATATATTAATATTGCATTCTGTACATATATTAATTTAACATTCACTAACTATCACTAATATATTTTTTTAGAAAACAATTCTGAAAAGAACCGACCACTACCTTTCTCCGCTGATTGCCCTGGCTGCACCCACCAGTAGACCACGAAGCAAAGAACCAGAAGCCAAACACCAACAACCCAAGAACCACATCCTGAAGAGGCAAAAGCCTAAAACAGGATGCCAAAACCCAAAACAAAGAAGTACCATACCAAAAAACAGAGAACCAACGCAACAATGAAGAGAGTAATCGTCGGATTCACTCCCCGCCTCTCGACACGTTAGTGTTCTGAGCTGTTGGACGTGAATCCCTGTCCTGGCATTTGGTTTTCACCTCTGGCTGCGTTGAGTAGTTGAGTTACTGTGACCAAATGCCCATCTTGGTAGTTAGTATTCGCCTCTGGTTGCGTTGAGTAACTGAGTTACCGTTGCTAACTACCCATCTTCCTGTTCTTTTGTTTTCTTCTTTCTTTATTTTTTCTTTTTTGTTCTCCTAAAGAAGCTACATACAATTGTAGCGAAACGTCGAGATGAACCCACTTTTGGGTCACTCACAAATGACACGGTCCAAACCCGGAAGACGAATAAACTATAATTCTGACTCTGGCCGTGGAAGCCTACGATTTCATTTATCCTTTATATGTTACTGACTTACTAATACTGGTATTTTCTTATTAATAAATTCCTCTTTCAATATTGGTAACCAGATCCTACTGCATTCTGCCGAGGAATTTGCGACACAATTGGCTTCATTTAGCATAATTAGAGCCGCTTCTTTGATTTTTCTTTTTTTATCATCCGTTTCTTTTAGGACTACATTTGAATTATTCCATTGAACCATATGTTCATTATCCCGTACGTGTTTACAGATTTGAGATTTATCAAATTCTCTATTTTTAATATAAGATTGATGTTCACTTATTCTAACATTTAATGGCCTTGATGATTCACCTAAATAAAACTGATCGCATTCACAAGGTATTTTATAAATGCAATTCTTTGTTCTTTCTTGTTCATTGTTAGGTTTGGTTTTTGACAAAATAGATCTCAACGTGTTTGTTGTTTTGAATGTTGTTGAAATGTTGAATTCACTTCCTATCCTTTTAAGTTTTTCTGATAGTCGTTTTATGTACGGTATTATTATTTTCCTCATATTATTCCTTGTGTATGCTGTAGGATCTCGTTCTAAGTTGTTCTGTTCTATTCGATCGATTGTTGAACATCAATTTTATATTAAAAATAGAGAATTTGATAGATCTCAAATCTATAAAAACGCATGGGATAATGAACATAGGGTTCAATGAAATATTTCAAATGTAGTCCTAAAAGAAACGGATGGTAAAAAAAGAAAAATCAAAGAAGCGGCTCTAATTATGCTAAATGAGGCCAATCGTGTTGCAAATTCTTCGGCAGAATGTAGTGGGATCTGGTTACCAATATTGAAAGAGGAAGTTATTAATAAGAAAATACCAGTATTAGTAAGTCAGTAACATATAGAAGATACATCATTTATGTTTTTTAAATAACGTAACATAAAATCAGAATTTTGATGTTTGTTGAAGGTAAACTAAATTCACGAACAAATACTTACAATGTCGGGATAGTATTATGAGGTTTTTTTCCTGGTTTTTCCCTCATAATTTACTATGGAATCACTAACAGGAGAATTTTACTGTCATCATGTCATGTGTTTGTCTTTTTAAAGACGGATTACATGCTATGATTTTTTACTGACGGATATTCTCAAGTTAAAGTTGATTTCATGTAATCGAATGAACTATCTTATAAGTAAAGTCGTCCCAGGAGCGCAACTCAACAATATTGGCAATATCATTTTAAAGTCGTCTTCTTTAAAATGCATAATGTATGTCTGAATTGTCAATATAAATGAGTCAGATAAAATTAAATTATTAGAAGAATTTTTCACTATGTAACAAAAAACAAAATTTGTTTAATTTACTGTTTGTATTTTGAGAACGATTTCCGAAGTGGAAATTGAAACGTCAATAAACGTATTTTTATCTTTAATTGTGGCTTATTCCCAGTTTAATAGTAATTAATTTACAATGCCACAAGAAAATAGCTTCAGAACAAAACTTGAGAGTAATAAACTTAATAAACTAAAGGGGCAAAGAGAATAAAGTCATATAAAAACCTTCACAATAGCGTTTTTTTTTACTTTTTATGCTCAGTTGTTGCATAGAAAGTTGCAATTGATGTAAAAAATTTCGATTTTTTATTAATGTTAATAACTTTTTTAAAAATAACTTCATAACCGACATATAAAAAGGAATTTTAGGTCTTGTAGTGCTTAAAATATAATTAAAAATTCAGACCGATAGGTTAAATAGGTTAAAAGTTATTTAATTTGTTTATTCCAAAGTTTATTCCAAATATAAATCAAGAATTAATGCATGAATATAAATCAGAAAATTATGTAATTATATTATATACATTATATATATAAATAATATATATATATATATATATATATATATATATATATATATATATATATATATTTATATATACAGGGTGGTCCTTAAGTAATTGTACAAAAAGAAACCGCAGATTCTATACTTTAAAATATTACGATTTAAGCCAACTTACTTTAATAAAATGTTGATATTAAAAAAGATACAGGGTGGTAAAGTAGAAATTTAAAATTTCATTTTTTCGCTATAACTTTCATGTTTGTAAACATTTATATATAAAAATTTACAGCTGGGTACTATTTAATATTAGAAATTATAATTTGATGAACACTTTGATATAGCTAATAGAGGGCGCCACATATGCCACATACGTCGCATACATTTGCACTTAACTTTTTTGTTCTTTAAGTTACCGTATTTTTTATGAAAAATATTAAAGATACGTTATTTTAACAAAGAAAAGGTATACTTGTTAATAACTTCAAAACTCAACAGTTTTCGAGATAATCGCATTTTACAAATCAACTGCATAATTCTGAATTAACGCAATTACTCCAGGCAATGAAAGAAAAATAGATAAAAACATCAATACTTCCAAATGTTGTTATAAAATACCTTTAATAAAGTCAATAATTAACGAAATATTAAATAAAATAAATATATCAGTAGGATAATTAATAGTAGGATCTGATAATATAACAGAATAATTGGATTTTACATCAAACATTTTACGTTTTGTATTAAATTGAAGTCATAATCAAAACATTTTATTTACAAACCAAATTAAGAAATAGTTAAACTAAATAACATTAAACTTTTTGTCAAAGTAAGTGTTCGATATGTCCACCATTTTCTTTAATTCATTTGTCAATACATTCCATAAAATATCGTCTCATATTAAATAGCATCATTGGTTCTAAACACACTGCTGCAGTATTTATTATAGTTGTTTTAAGTATGATAATAAGTAATTTTTTGAAATTTTTATGAATTAAATAATTATATTATTATCTCACCACAAGAATATGACTACAACGAACAATCCAACGTTCAGGAAAGTGTATTTAAATACTGTCTCACTCCGCTTTCTCTGTAATGTAATGGTTTACCATCTTGTAGAAACCACATATTTCGCCTTACGTTTGATGACAATTCTTCCAATATATCAATAAAACCATTTTATAAAAAATGTAAATAAATCTCGTTATTCAAATTGCAAGGTAATTCGCATATCCGTAAAACATCATTCAAAATTCATATGTAAAATGCATGTCCTATGGTTTGGAACCATTGATAATTATTTTTTACGGATATGCGAATTACCTTGCAATTTGAATCACGAGATTTATTTACATTTTTTATAAAATGGTTTTATTAATATATTAGAAGAATTGTCATCAAATTTAAGGCAAAATATGTGGTTTCTACAAGATGGTAAACCATTACATTACAGTGAAAGCGGAGTGAGACAGTATTTATATACAACTTTCCTGAACATTAGATTGTTTGTAGTAGTCATATTTTTGCGGTGAGATATTAATATAATTATTTAATTCATAAACATTTCAAAAAATTACTTATTATTATACTTATAACACTTTAATCAATACTGCAGCAATTTCTTTAGAACCAATGACTCTATTTAATATGAGACGATATATTATCGAATGTATTGACAAATGAATTAAAGAAAATGGTGGACATACTGAACATTTACTTTGACAAAAAGTTTAATTTTATTTACTTTAACTATTTCTTAATTTGGTTTATACATAAAATGTTTTGATTATGACTTTAATTTAATACAAAACGTAAAATGTTTGATGGAAAATCCAATTATTCTGTTATTTATCAAATCATATTATTTTATTCTACTGATATATTTATTTTATTTAATAATTCATTAAATATTAACTTCGTTAAAGGTATTTTATACCAAAATTCAGAAGTATTGATGTTTTTCTTTAATTTTCTTTCGTTGACTGGAGTAATTGCGATAAATCAGAATTATGTAGTTGATTTCTAAAATAAAATTATCTCGAAAACTGTTGAGTTTTGAAGATATTAACAAGTATACCTTTTTTTTGTTGAAATAACGTATCTTTAATATTTTTTAATAAAAATACCGGTAGCTTAAAGATCAAAAAAGTTATGTGCAAATACATGCCACATATATGGCATATGTGGCGCCCTCTATCAGCTACATCAAAGTTTGCATCAAATTAAAATTTCTGATATTTAATAGTACCCAGTTGTAAATTTTTATACATAAATGTTGACAAACGTAAAAGTTATAGCGAAAAATAAAATTTTAAATTTCCACTTTAACACCCTGTATCTTTCTTAATATCAACATTTTATTAAAGCAACTTGACTTAAATCGTAATATTTTAAAGTGTAGAATCTACGGTTTCTTTTTGTACAATTACTTACGGACCACCCTGTATAGAGTAGTATAGTATTATACGGACATATTCTGAAAAAAGAAAATTTACTTTATTAATATTATATAAAAAAGATGAAGAAAAATAATTTTTATTATTACAAAACAATTTGCAAAAATATGTCGATTTTTGGCTTATAAACAATTACGATAACTATTTAACCATCGCCTACAAAAAAATTATTTTTTCATATTTAAAAAGCTTGCATGTTTTCTTAATTTTAAAAGTAAAAGGTTGAAAAATAATTAAGAGATCTCATTAGCGTCATTTGAAAGAATGTACTTTAAAGTTCTATTGTGCAAAATTCAAAAAAGATTGCTTTTTATTGGAACCTTTCACATGAGCCTTAGCTCCTGTGAACTGAAGAAATATTTGTGATATACCACAGTGCTCTTCTAGGTTTTTATGAATTTAAAACATAATGACGGTATTAGATTTTTGTTTCGATACAGGGCAGCGACAAGCCGTTTATACATATTTCGACCTTTTTAGGTCTCTTCAGAACGGTATAGTAGGGATGGGAAAAACCTACCGGTTTTAACCGAAAACCGGTTTTTTACTTCTCAATAACCGGTTTTATCGGTTGTTTTTTATCCCGGTTATAACCGGTTTTTTTGGGTTCAAATGGTGTAGTGATGCGTAAAATATGACGCTGCATCCTGTTAGCGTCACTAGCGTCTCCTGCTCAATTCCAACTCTCACCTCCACGCGGTGAACCCTAGTAACCTGAGCAACTCTGTGGAAGATTGTGGTAACCAACCCCAGTGGGAAGCAGAGTCAGGGCAAACGAGAGTGGGAGAAATAAAATTCCACGAGGAAACTAAGTTCCTGTAGCTGGCTGTATACCATATATCACAAAAAAATTTTGTTAAAATCCTTTATAAAAGGTATATAAAAATGCCTCAAACGGGCTATCACAAACACATTGCAAAACGTTTTCGGATTAAACAATCCATCATCAGTGCAAACGGTTGTACATGCTAGTATCCACCAAAATATATGGGTAAAAACCCTTTAAATGTTAAAAATTTGAAATTGTTTAACATTATTAGTATTTCTAATTTGTGATGGTTAAGTTACCGTTGGATAGGTAACATGGCGGCGTATGACTCTACATGAGTAAAACAGTCCTGAGACGAAGTGTCTACGAGGACCTGTTGATAACAACTCTTCGAGAAACTGGGAAAACTGGGAGAAATAGTCCTTCGAAGATTAGGGGGTTGGGCAAAAGGTTAACGACCTCTTCCCTTAAAAAAACTCATTGTTATGAAAGAACAAAGTTGAAAAGCCGGATAGTTTAATTCACGACGACCTAGCAAACGACAATGGAATAACGATTTACGGATATGCACATGGAATGTACGTACCTTTTACGCCCAGGTGCTCTTAGACTGCTAACACAAGAACTTGATAAAATGAAAACCGATGTAGTAGCTATTCAAGAGATGAGATGGACTGGTTTAAGAATTATCGAGAAAAGAGACTACAATATATACTATAGCGGACATAGCAGTCGACACAAGTTTAGCAGTGGTCTTCTAGTCAGTAAAAAGGCAAAGCAATTAGTCCTTAACTATAAAACCATAAACAACAGAATATGTTATCTACGTCTTAAAGGAAAATTCTTTAATTATAGCTTACTTAGTGTACACGCACCTACGGAAGAAAAGGAGGATAATGAAAAAGATAAATTCTATGATACCTTAGACAAGGAATATGATCGATGTCCACGTCATGACGTGAAAATCATTGCTGGGGACTTTAATGCAAAAATTGGTAAAGAGCAATTGGTAAATTGGTAAATTGCAAAAAGAGAGCAAAGGAACATGGAAATCCCCTGATAACGAAACCATTAACCAGATAGATCACATCCTGATAGATGCAAGGCACTCTTCCGATCTCATAGACGTCAGAAGCTACCAAGGCCTAAACATTGACAGTGACCACTTTCTTGTAATGGCAAAAATCAGAAGAAGAATATCAAACCTAAAGAAAGATAAACACACGAAACAAGACAGAATTAATGTTGATAATCTGCGCATTGAAACCGTTGCGAGAGAGTATAGAAGACAAATGGACAAGGAAATGGAGAGCCTGGAGGTAGGAGAAAATGTAGAGCAACTGTGGATAAAATGTAAAAACATAATAACTGAGAAAGCAACAAAAATATTGGGAAAAACCAAACCAGTTAAAGAAAACGAATAGTTTGACAAGGAGTACCAAGAAGCAACAGATAACAAAAACAGGGCATACCTGAAGACAAATCAAGCTGGATGCACAAGAAGAGCAAAGGAAGAATACCGGACCCTAAGATGAGAAGAAAAACGATTACATAAAAGAAAAAAAATTGAGCAAAAGCAGTTGGAAAGTACAGAATGGCTAAGAAATCAAAATCAAACTCGACAGTTCTACAGAAATCTAAACAAAATGCGCAAAGAGTTTAAGCCAAAAATAAGGAGCTGTAAGGATGTAGAAGGAAACATCCTAAATGATACGGCCTCAATCCTAACAAGATGGGTTGAATTTTTTGATGCAAAATTTAATGGCCCTTATATCGAAAAAGCAGATGATGTTATCTAGCAAATCTAACAAATCGAAATGATTGAAATCCTTTTAAGCCAAACGAAAGACCACCTACCATCGAAAACGTTGCCCAAGCCATTAAAAATCTTAAAAATAATAAATCACCAGGGATTGATCAAATTTGCAGTGAGCTCTACAATAATGGTGGCGACGCCCTACTACAGACACTGCATAAGCTTTTACTTTTTGTTTGGCATAATGAGACCATGCCTTGTGAATGGTCTCAAGGCGTGATATGCCCGTTACATAAAAAAGGTGACCAACTATGACGAACTATACAAAGATGACGAACTAAAATTGTTATATACAAAACATTGCTGAGGCCAGTCCTTACATATGGAGCAGCAACATGGACTCTAACGCAGAAAGATAAAACACTTTTGGAATTATTTGAGCGTAAAATACTCTGCAAAATATTTGGAGCTATAAACGACCAAGGGCAGTGGCGCAGAAGATATAATTTTGAATTGTATCAGCTCTTTGATGAGCCAGATGTCATAACGTTCATTAAAACACAGCGACTTAGAAGGGCTGGACACATAATACGAATGCCAGAAAATACGATTGCTAAAAAGCTAACCACAGGAACACCTGTAGGAAGAAGAAGGAAAGGCCGATCATGTTCTCGGACGCGACTAGTTCACGTTCGAGACGCATCGCCCCGCCCCTTATTTTTCCCGTTGGCCCCTCCCTGACCTGGAAATCAATAATCGCTACTGCGGAAAGTATAAAAATAGGCGATTTTCAGGTCAATCAAGTCAGTCCTTCACGGGCTCTCCGAGAGCTCAGTGCTCTCGGGGCTCTGCTTTTCTTTTAGCCCTACCTTTACTCTGTGGCTGAGTTATTCTACAGTACTTCGGTGTTTTATTTCGACCCTCATTTGATCATGTAAGAAATAACTTGCCTTTATTAAGGCAAGTCACCGAGAGAAGAGAACCTGATGGTTTATTTCGACTAAAATATTATTTTGTCGTGTAAGAAAGAACCCGTCTTAGCTGAAATTTCTACAAGTCTGTACCCAGAAAATAGACTTGGGTAGAGGTGCCTTCATAGACGTTCTCGAAGCCCTCTACAGAGCACCCAGAGGCAGATGATTGACGATAGACCCTTGTCCCCTGCGGTGACAATCACGAATTAGGTGGTTAGATGGAGGTGAAACCGACTTACGGATATTAAAAATCAGAAGATGGCAATATGTTGCCAGAAACCGAACAGAATGGCGACGAATCTTGGAGCAGGCCAAGATCGACAGAGGATTGTCGAGCCAAAGATGATGATAACCGGTTTTTTATTTTTAAAGTAAAAACCGGTTATTAGGTTTTTACGGTGATTAGGATTAGGTTAGGTATTATTTTGGATCCCAATCATAATTATTATTCTCAAGTAATTATTGCAAACAAAACCATATTTCAAGTTTTATTTTATTTCATATAAAATAAAACTAGTATAATATATAATAAAACAGTAAGCATCGCAAACTAAAGTGCATTGTAAATGTAACTTTGTAACCTATTGGATTAAAAAAACCAAAAACCGGTTTTTGGGATAACCGGTTTTTTTGGGCGGTTATAACCGCCAGGTTAAACGCACCAAATGCAAAAAAAGCAAGTATAACCGAAAACCGGCGTTTTGTCACAAACCGCCATCTCAAATTCAAATTTGAATTCGGTTTCGCCAGGTAGAAATCCTATCATGTCTCTTTTTGTTTTATGAATTTATTATCACCTTAGTAATTTTTCACCAATTAACTCCCCCTACGGAAAGTCAATAATAATGTTAGATTAAAATTTAAGGGGAAAATTCTTTTTTTTTAAATTCACTCTATTTATACTTAAACTGAAATAAAAAAGTTTTTTAAATACTTACTTAACTTTAACCACCCATCTTGCTCCCTAAACTAAATAAAAAAAAATATTTTTAAAATACCGCAGTGTTATGCTAGGTTTTAACGAATTTATTACCGCTCTAGTAATTATTCACCCCCTAACTGCCTCTTATGGAAAACCAATTATTCTGTTAGTATAAAATTTTAGGTAAAAAAATATTCTTTTACAATTTCACTCTTCTTCACTTATAACTGAAATAAAAAACGGTTCTGTTAAGTTTAGACTAAACTTTGATCACCATGATAATTTTTCACCAATAAACCAATCTTATTTGGAAACGTTCCTGCTAGCTTAACCCTTTAACGGCGAAATTTGCTTTCTTGAACTTTACCATAAAAAGTATTTGTTAGACGACTATAAGCAGGTCTTTAACAGAAATAAAATAAAAAGATAATTTTAAAAAAAGATGTATATTTTGAGAGAAAACAACCGTTACCTTAACGTAACGCTAGCGTAATGTGACATACAAAATTATTTAGTGTGGAAAATTTCGTTACATTCGATACATAAGCCTACATCACACTTTCAGCATTTTGTTATTACACTGGACGAACACCCCTCACCGGCACATCTTCTTCTTTTCCTTTCTTCATTTGGCACAAGCAAGTGGTTGCGACTATCTTACCTCAAATCATCTGATACCCTATTCAGACTTACAGTGGACCGTGATACTGCCGGCTTTCCTGCTCCAGATTTCGTAATATATGTTTGCACTATTTGTCTTCTAAATACTAGCTGTGAAATATTTTCGTGCTGTCTGTAAATGTTCCACGCATTCACTACTGAAACGTCCAATAATCAGGTAAAAACTGCCCACCACCACTTTTTGCGTCTAATACTTATTCTGTATCTGACAGTTTTCTTAACCAATAAATCAGTGCCGCCCGTAAAACTCAATTGTTCAATGCTTGTTTGACAAGAGGCGTAACCCCCACCCAGTGGCATAATGCAATAATAACCATAATTCACAAAAAAGGTGACATTTTCAATGTCACCATGTCTACAAAGGTAGACCTAAAGAACTACAGACTGATTAGTTTGTTCTCCAATACATACAAACTATTCATAAAGATAATAGCAAAACGGCTTGTGAACAAACTGAATAGTTAAAAACCTTGCGAACAGGCTGGGTTCCGCTCCAGATACGAAACAAATGATTATCTATAAGTTATAAAAACGCTAATAGAAAAGTGTACAGAGTATAACAAGCCTATCTTTCTTATATTCGTAGATTATGAAAAGGCGTTCGATACTATAGATCATCATAAAATGCTTCAACCATTGGCTGACTGCCGCATTGAACACCAATATATCGCCTTAATTAAAAGTATTTACGAAACTGGTACAGCTTGTGTCCGCCTTCATGAAGATACCAGGAAGTTTCGAATAGAACTTGGAATTAGACGGGGTGATACTATCTCCCCTAAATTGTTTACAGTTGTTCTTCAATATATGTTCAAGCAATTGGAACGAGAGGATACTATGGGAATTAATATAAATGGGGAAGATCTGAACCACCTTAAATTTTCCGATGACATCGTTTTGATATCTGATAAGTTGATAAAGCTACAAAAATGCTGCACATGCTCCATAAAGTGTCAAAAACAGTTGGTCTTAAAATTAACACCTCAAAGACAAAATTTATGACCAACCTTGTAGTCAGCGGTAAAATTCTGATTGAGAGCCATAGCATCGATCAAGTAATAACTTACAAATATCTAGGGCATGAGATTCGCTTAGACCGAGTTAATCAGACAACTGAACTACAAAGAAGGATAGGTCTCATATGGGCTACCTTTGGTAGATTGAATAACATTTTCAAATCTAGTATCCCAGTTTCTTTAAAAAGAAAGGTTTTTAACCAATGCGTTTTACGGGTTCTTACATATGGAGCAGAAACACTGACTCTGACAAAAATAACAATGGAATGACGACCAAGGCAAGATGCATATCGATGTAGAGGACGACCACCGACTAGATGGACAGATGATATCAGACGCATCACCACAAACTGGATGCAAGAAGCTCAAAATAGAAATAGGTGGAAAATTTTACGGGAGGCCTACGTTCAGCAATGGACAAATATAAGCTAATTGATGATGATGATGAGTATCTTATTTAACAACAGATAGTTTTCTATAATGTCTTTAGGAGATTTATGTCACGTGTTACGTCTTTTTATTGTTCTAATTTATTTGTCTTTATTCTAATTTATTGTCTATATTCTAATTTATTAAAACTCACGATAACTAATTACGAATTTATTAAAGTCTTTATTAATCCTAATTACAAATAATTTATTTTCGCTTCGTTACAAGTAAACCGCGTTTCCCGATCTTCTTATGACTAACTGCCAAATAAGAAATCTTTCATTTATATACACAACTGTTGTTATCTCGAAATTTCGGCGGCCTTTTTCTAATCCCTAATCCACGACTCGTTTTTCAACCTCGAGACGTGGATTACTCATAAAATTAGGGTCTAGATTATTCTGTAAACAACTGGTATCGAAGCTCAGGTAGATTTTGACCTACAAATTACGAGAATCAATAAAAAAGAATTAGTCATAAAATATTTACAGTTCTATATGCCATAACATTTAAAATCGTAACACACGCATAGGAGTACCATCCGATATTTATTCTGATAACGAAAGTACTTTCATAGGAGCTACCTTATGCCCTATTTAATAATCCCAATGATATTAAACCAATAACTCCTTCTCATTTTCTTATTGGTCGATCTATACTTACACTTTCGAATTCTGACCTATCATAAGGTTTTTTTAATCGATTAACTAAACCACAAGTGCTTCAGTATATGTACCTGCTATTTTGGACATTACAAATGAAGCGGTCCATCCACATCAGTCAAAGTTGAAACATTAGTTTTAATTAAAAATGATCAGCAGCCGCCATTAAGTGGCCCATAGAGCAAATTCTTCAATTAATTCCTGTAAAGGACGGCATCTCCAAAGTAGCAGAAGTGAAAACCGCCAATGGTATAGTGAGTGTCCACTACCATTGGAAAATGAGACACTATTGTGACATTGACATTATTGTATTAGTTTTATAAATTGGTTTAACTTTGAAGATTTTCTTCAAAGGGGGAAATTTAACTACAATTTAATATTGTAACCTTTATGTATAACAGTTTGCTTGTCATTTTACGTCAACTGTCGGAACACATATCTCCTCCATTTTTTTTATAAACAATGTACTATTCGCTGTGAGCCGATGAGTAGAGGGGATTTGACAGTTTTCAACAACGCTGTTAGTGGCAATTTTGTGCATTTGTAAATATTCAAATAAAGGCGAATATGGATTTTTCAAAAAGAGAAAGATATGATACATGTAAAAATACTGGGTATAACAGTCATTGTAAATTTTATTCATTTCCTGTTGCCAAGCATAAAATAGTTTAAAGAGAAAAATAGATTATTGTTATCAATAAGAAAAATAAGTAAATCACCTATAACACAAATAACATGATATTTGTATGGTGTAACATAAAAAAGATATTATATTCCGAAACATTGCGTACATGCCCTGCATCAACTAAATCTTTCCCCTTTTTTTGGTGTAGCTGGTTGAAATGGGATATCATGTGATATAGACTTAAAAAAACCAGTGTAATGTTTAATATCCATTTTGATAAAATTAAAACAAATTGATATCTAAGCACTAAGGCCTACGCACACAAAAAATAACAGGGCAAAAACAGAATAAAAATGTAAAATAAAAACAAGAATTACAACGTTACAGAGGTAAAGGTAACCTTTAACCAAAGAAAATAGACAAGCGTCTATATTCCTTCACTTCACTTCGTCTTTTTGGCTTGCATACAAGTGCATCCGCCAGCACATTTCTTGTGTGTTGCAGTTTGTCTTGCTCTTAGCAATACTGCAGCACTTCTCTATAAAAAAAAAGAAGATTACATAAATAGTGTTTTCTTAAACCATGAAAATACGATACGATGGCAGTTGTCATTTGACGCAAAGTGACGTAATATTATTCTCCATCTCCATGGACCATATGCATGAGATATGAGGTTATGTAATGAAACGGTAATGAAGGCGGTTTATGCACTCCATTGACTCCATTAATGTTTCTGTTTTTTACCCTTAAGATATAGATGATTCCTTTAAGCTTAATTATATATGCAGTTGAAGGGCAAATATATATATGCGTTGAATTAAACCTTGTGATGAAAGATGTTAGTTTAGACAGATAGTACAACATAGGGTTATAACTCTTCTCGCTCCGGGGTAACGGCAGAGCTAACACAACCAGAAATGTTACCTCGGTTAGACTAGAACCCAGGAAAGGATAGGATAGAAAGATTTGGATTAATTGAGTTTGTATTTCATAAATTTAACTTGTTAATATTTAAATGAGTAATAATTAGTTTTAATTGATCAAAAGTTATGTTGATAAGGATTTCTTGTATATTGAAACTATCGGGTACTCCTTATTTTTTTAGTTCTTTCTTTAGGTCAAATTGTGTGCCTTTTCTTATGGGGCAATGTAAAAGAATATGGTCAATGTCCTCCTCTGTACCACATTCACAATATGGATGCTCTATTATTTTTAGTCGGTATAGATGAGAACCTGTAACACAGTGTCCTGTCCTCATCCTTATTATATTGGTCAGATGTCTTCGGTCTATATATGGGAATTTTTTAAACCAAGGTTTGTTTGGAAATGATGGCTGAATTTCAGAATACCATTTCCCTTTAATTTGTGTTTGAGCTTTCCAGCATATATCATGTTCCTTTCTTATTTTGCTTTTCAATATTGGCCAGATATCTGAATAGTTTATTTTTATACTTTGAGGTATGTTGAGTGATCTCCCAATATTTGCCAACTTATCTGCATATTCATTTCCCTCTATTCCTGAATGTCCGGGATCCAACATAACTTATATTTGTTGTTCCCTGAGTTAGCCTCTAGTAGGAGTTGTCTCGTTTCTAATGTGGTATAATCATTATTTGCGTTTATGCCAACTTCTGTTAGTTTCTGTATAGCACTTCTAGAGTCGCTAAAGACTATACAGTCCGTTATACCTCTGTTCAGACACTCTTTTACCCCCTTGCCAATTGCCACTATCTCTGCTGTACATATGTTCATTGCTGAAGGTAGCCTAGATGAATATGAATAGTTGATATTGGAATGTATACACCATATCCAGTCTCTGTTTCGTTAGCATTCCCACTTTTTGATGCATCAGTATAGATGAATAAGTATTTTTCTATTAATTGTTCTGTTGCTGCTTTGAATATCATATTTAGATGAAGATCTGACTTGCTGATTTTTAGTTTCACTGTGGGGATTTGTGTGTATTGTATGTCCATGTTGAAAGAGAAGCATGGTATTACATTTGCTGTGTAAATTATATTTTTGTATGGTTCTAGATGGTCAAGTGCCTCCACTAGGTAAGGTCTCTCTTTTTGTTTCCAGTATCCTATATTATATTGACATGCCTGTTTTATTTCTTTGATTACCATTAAAATTAGATTGTTTTGAATGCTGAACATTTTTGTCATGAATTTTGTTGCCAACCATTTTCTTCGAAATTCAAGTGCCATCTCTGCAGTTTCTGCCAGCAGTGCTGTTGTGGGGGTTGACTTCATGCACCCGAGAATAACCCTTAGAGCTTGGTATTGTACAGTATCAAGTTTACGCAAGGTGTTTTTGTTTGATGGCTTTAAGAATATGCTGCCAAAGTCAAGATGAGATCTTACCAGACCGTAATATAAAATTAATAGAGTAGCAGGGTCCCCACCCCACCAGGTTTTGCATATTGCCCTCATTACATTGATACCTTTAATGGCCTTGCTTCTTATGTTTTCGATGTGAGAGTTCCAGTTAAGGTTTTCTGTGAGAGTTACTCCTAAATATTTTATTTCTGTTTTACGAGGGATGATCCCCTGGTCCATGATGATATCTGGGTATGTGTAGGTATTACTTGTCTTTGTAAACCACACTACATTGCTCTTGTTTACTGATATAGAGAAGTTATGGTTCCCTAGCCATTCATTTATGTCTGCAAGAATTAGATTTGATCCTGTTGCTACTTGGATTGGGTTGTGGTGTTTGTTTAATAGGACTAGATCATCTGCATATGATAATAAAATGCATTCCTCTGGTATTATTTCATAGATTGAGTGTATGTAGATGTTGAACAGAAGAGGACTGAGTGGTGATCCTTGAGCTAAACCTTGTGTTGTGAAGGCTGGGCCTATGAGATTTTCTTCCTCATCTTTAATATATATTTTCCTGTTATCTGTTAATCTTATCCCTATGATTGGTTAACGAGTTTTGAATATTTATTTTTATGGGATAGTGATCACTGAACCCAGGTCATTTATCACTGTCCACTCGCATTTGTGGGCTTCACTGCTGGAGGTAATAGTCAGGTCTACTGCACTTCTCCTTTGTCCTGGTCTGGTGAGTCTTGTTGGAGTACCATCGTTATGTATAAACAAATTGTTTTCATCAACAAATTCCTGACTATTGTTGCCACTTCTGTCACATATTTCACATCCCCATGCTGCATGATGTGCGTTGAAGTCTCCCATGATAATAACCGGACCTTGTAGGTGGTTAATTAGGGTAGATAGTTTGTTTTTGGTAATATTATTGGTGGGGTGAGAATATATATTTACTATATTATATTTTTGAATTTTAATTATTATCGTTCTGAATTTGCTGGTTTCTATGTTATTTCTACATTTTAAAATATCATACTTTAGGTTTTTTTTAATTAGTGTAGCTATACTAGTACCTTCACTCATATCGTTTCTGACTATATTATATGTTTTAATATTAAATTTATGTATTGGTTTTAAGAAGGTTTCATTGAGTAGAACAACATCTGGTTCCTCATCCCTGATTAGTGATATTAGATTACTGAAATTAGAATTTACACTACGTATATTCCATTGTATAATTTTAAGGTTTGTATTAGCCATTTTGAATATGTTAAAAATTTTTGGATGAGATCTAAATTTTAATTTGATTTAATTATGCAAATATTAAATTTTTATTTTGTTCTTTTTTATTACATATCTGGCCTATCCAAATCTTCTGATGATTTGGACAGCTGAAAATATGTATTAATTAGGTCTCTAATTTGGCATTTATGTTCTATTGGTGTATTTAAAAATTTCTTATAATATTCTTCAACTTTGTTCTGAATTTTTGATTCTATTGACTGTGTATCTGACCCAGCTGGGTCTTCTTTGTCTAAGTTTCTATATGGACTAGCTTGAACGTTTAGAGTTTGTGGCCTGTGTTCTGACCATTCCTGTCTCCCGTTGGGGTGTGATAGTAGCTGGTTATGTGCTTCTTTGTCGTAACTGCTTTTCTTTATTGGAGGAGATGCGTTTGTCGTTGATACATTTGAGTATGTTCTTTTCGATTTGACAATGTTACTGCTGTTGATAAAAGATCTTCTTTGATTAATTTGTATGTGATTGTCTGATTGCTTTCCTTTATTTTGTAGACTAGGGAATTCAGTTTGTAGGAATCTATATGTTTGTGCCGTATTGGATGTAGTTGGTAAGTAGGATTTGGGGTGCAAAAGACTGGCCTCATAGTATGTTGTATTTTGGTATACCATGGTCTTTTTGATATTGCATTGTCTTTCATATTCGGGACAGTTTTTGCTTGTGGCCTGATGATTCGTTGATTTACAGAAGTAGCAAGATGCATCACAAGTCTGTATTGAGTTTTCTTCTGGATCATGTGGATTGCCACAGTTCTGGCATTTTTTATTACTCTTGCACTGTGTTTTTGTGTGCCCATAGGCTAAACAGTTAAAGCATTGTGTAACTCGTGGTATGTAAGGAATTAGAGGAATAGATAAGTAGCATAATTTTATATTTCTAGGGATTATTGTCCCTTCAAAAGTTATTAAGACTGTTCCCGTTGGAACATATTCAAATGTTCCATCTTCGTTGACTTTTTTCCTAGTAAATCTTTTAACTTCTAATATTTTAAATGGGCTTTCGCCCATATTTTTGATGTTTTCTTCCGTAAACACGGGATTTATATCCCTTGCTATTGCTTTGCACGAGACACAGTTTCTTGGTATATATATTTTATACTTGTCATTCAGGTTATTATTTTTTGTAAAATTATTTGCCGCTAATGCAGATTGAAAAATCACACCCAATTTATTTTTCCCTTTTTCTTTGACCTCTAATACATCTTTGAGATTTAATTGAAAAATATCTTTGGCAATTTTCAAATGATTATACCGACCTATATTGTGACCTTTTTCAATACCCTCGATAATTACAATAAATGGACCTATTGCTGCATTGCTATAATTTAAATTATTTAAAAAAGTATCTGTTTTGTTATTATTCGGAACTTTTTGTTCCGTTTTTTCTTTCTTATCAGTTACACTCATATCAACATCAATATTAAAACTTTCAAGGTCAGGAGGAACTGGCCCTCCTGAGTCGTCAGTCATTTTTATGTACCTTAAATATGTATTTGTTACTCTTATCTATCGACTATTAAATGTACAAGCAAAATTTTCAAACAATATATGAGTATATAAAAAAAATATAATCAAAGGTTAAGGTTTATAAACAGAGGAAAACGTTAGTAAGCTCTCACCACAGGTTTCAAATTTGCCTCCTGTTATGATTCCACTCACTTTTCACGTCCGTCACCTTTCACTCCTCTATATTCCTATTAAATATTTTTACATAAACTTCTTCTTTTTCTCAATGGCCTCTTGCGTAGGTAGTCATCCAGTCGCAGAAACTTATATCTTAAATATTATAATTATAATGAATAAAATAACAAGGCGTAATTACTTTTACTACTAATACTGTGTATTCGTTCATTAATCAGTTTACCATAATATTTCAGTTCATTATTTTGTATTTTTAGATAAATATCTATTTTTCCTCGTTTTGTCATATTTCACTTACACCGATTTTACAAGAAAAGTACAAGTTTTAAACCGCGAGAGGCTACCGGCGAAACTCACAGCGAATAACAATTTTAACAAGGCAGTACACACTCAATTGTTATGTCTATCGTTGTCTATTTTTTTTTTCAACCTAATTTTCAATAAAAACAAATTAAACAAATATTGTTATTTTTAAAAATTAAATATTAAAATTTACCTCATCTAAGTTTAAAACGGGGTAGCGAGTAGATACTCTTTTACGTTCCCGGTAGAAGATAGATCTACTTCAGGGATGCGACCCTGCCCACGTGAGCCATAATTATCTCCCAATCTCCTGGTACCTGGGAGAAATTATGTCCTGAACCCATTCTCCCAGCTAATTACCAAAGTTTCCATTCCTATATCCTACTCTGTCAGACAGTAGCATCAGTACCAAGATAGAGCGTAAGGGAAATGATCCTGGATCGGTATATTATTGCATACTAGAGCTGCTAAATTAACCGAACGATTACCGGTATAAGTAATCCCCCACCTGTTGGTCAACAGCTAAGGGTGGAAGAACCGACACGTGGTAGGGCACTTCATTGCCCTGGAGCATATAAATTAACTCCGAAGGCGGAAGAACTAAATTAGTCAACGGCATTGAGATGTGGAAAGCCAGGGGATGACTACCACATTAAAGATCCGTAAGGATATCCTTAGTAAAAATCATCATGGACCCACTAGTGGATAATTTACTTAATGATCATGGAGCTCGGAATCCAAGATCCGGCAGAGGAGGACAATCAGATTTAGACGACAGGGCCTCTCAGGTCGTCAACAAGGTAAATCCCTGTCAAGCAAATAACTCTATAGCCTTGAAAATCGGAACATGGAACGTAAGAAGTTTATACCAATCAGGCAAACTGGATAATGCTGTGTCGGAAATGTGCAGAATGAAAATTAATATACTGGGCCTTAGCGATATACAATGGCCTGAATCAGGAAAATGTAAGACCAGAAATGGAACGATGTATTATTCTGGAAACAACGATTCCAAGCACAAACGGGGAGTTGGCATTATAGTTGATAAGAATTCTCATAAAGCTGTCTGTAACTTTGTTCCCTACTCTGATCGAGTATTAATGCTGTCTCTAAACTCTCATTTAAAACGTAAAATAAATATAATCCAAGTATATGCACCCACTGCAGACAAGGATGAAGACACCATAGAAGCCTTCTATGAACAAATCGACAATGTCTTAAGACTAACTAAAAGACAAGATATAAATATTATAATGGGCGATTTGAACGCTAAAGTTGGCCAAGGAGAAGTGGAGAATTGCGTGGGGCGATATGGACTCGGGGAAAGGAATGAACGTGGCGATAGGCTTGTCGATTTCTGTGTCAATGAGGAACTCATAATTACAAATACCTTGTTCAAACTTCCTAAACGTAGACTATATACATGGAGGTCACCAGCTGACAATAACAACAAAATAGTCAGAAATCAAATAGATTATATTATCGTCAACAGAAGATATAGAAATTCTATAATATCATCTAAAACTTATCCAGGAGCGGACATATCCTCCGACCACAACCCGGTTGTTTTGTCGATGAGAGTGAAACTAAAGAAGGTCAACAGCCCTAGCACCAAGAAAATCATAGATACAAGACGTCTCAAACAAGACAACACATATGTGGAAACCAAATTTAAAATAAACGAGAGCTTAAGGAAAGTCAAAGAAGATAATGCAGAAACTCTAACTGTTGACCAAAAATGGGGAAAAATTCAACATGCCCTTGTGTCAGTTGGAAAAGAAACCCTCAAACCACTTAAAGAAAAAACAAAACCTTGGATGACAGTAGAAATTCTTGAACTCATGGAAGAACGAAGAAAACATAAAGCAAAAGACCTGAATAAATACAAAGAAATTCAGAGAAACATCAGAATGAAAATTCGAGAGGCAAAAGAGAGGTGGCTCTCCGATAGATGCAAGGAAATAGAAGATCTGGATAAAAAGTACGATAGCTTTAATTTACACAAAAAAATCAAAGAAATGACAGGTTCTAGAAAGCGTACAAAAACGAATATCCTTAAAAATGATAAAGGGAATATTATTACTGATATGAAGGAGAGATTATGTCACTGGACCAATTACATTCAACAACTATTTAATGATGAAAGAGAAGAACTGTCATTAGAAATCACCGAAGATACTGGACCACCAATATTAAGAGAAGAAGTCATCTATGCCATCAAAAACACAAAAGAGGGTAAAGCCACTGGACCAGATGAGGTGCCCATCGAATTATTAAAACTCATCGATGAAGATGTTATTGATGTAATGGTTGAACTCTTTAATCTAATATATCAGACTGCCACAATCCCCAGACAATGGCTGCAATCAACCTTTGTAGCAATTCCCAAAAAACCAAGTTCAACAACTTGCTCAGACCACAGAACAATAGCTTTAATGAGTCACGCACTTAAAACATTTTTGAAAATAATTCACAGCAGAATTGTTAAAACTCTTGAATATGAGATTAGTGACACACAATTTGGCTTTAGAAATGGTATGAGTACAAGAGATGCTTTGTTCGGCTTGAATGTGCTGGCTCAGAGATGCATGGACATGAATCAGGATATGTACTTATATTTTGTAGACTTTGAAAAGGCATTTGATAAAGTTCAACATAAAAAGCTTGTAGATATATTAAAAAGCAAAAATATTGACAGTCGTGATCTGAAAATTATATCTAATTTATATTGGAATCAAACTGCCAAGGTAAGAGTTGACAGCCAGTACACCGAAAATATCAAAATACAGAGAGGAGTCCGCCAGGGTTGCGTGCTGTCCCCACTACTTTTCAATGTCTACAGTGAAGCGGTATTTCAAGAAGCGCTCTCAGACTCAATAGAAGGTATATCTATCAATGGAGAAGTTTTGAATAACTTACGTTTTGCAGACGATACAGTAATAATTACGGATAACAACAATGATTTACAGAACGTAATGCAACGCCTTAATGAACGCTGTCATGAGTACGGACTGAAGATAAATTTAAAGAAAACTAAATGCATGATCATGACTAAATCTGCACATGCAAATATCCAATTGACTATTGAAGATACTGCAATTGAGAGTGTTAATAACTATAAATACTTAGGAACATGGATAACATCAGATGTAGACCAAACCAAAGAAATTAAGACACGTATTGAAATAGCACGTACATCATTTATTAAACTTAAAAAGTTTCTTTGTTGTCGGGATATAAGGTTAGAACTACGCCTGAGAATGCTTCGATGTTACGTGTTCTCTACTCTTCTTTATGGTCTGGAAGCTTGGACACTAAAACAAGTTCATCTGAATAAGTTGGCCGCCTTTGAATTTTGGTGTTACAGAAGAATCCTACGAATATCATGGACTCAAAGAATGTCAAACATGGAAGTAACTAGAAGGATAGGAAATGAGGCGGAAATAATATTAACTATTAAAAGACGAAAACTTGAGTACTTGGGACATGTGATGAGAGGGCAAAAATACGCATTATTACAACTTATTATGCAGGGCAAAATCCGAGGAAAGCGAAATGTGGGAAGACGAAGAATATCCTGGCTTAAGAACTTGAGGGAATGGTTTGAATGCGGGAATGTAGTGCAGAACTTTTTAGAGCGGCAGTCAACAGAGTCCGCATAGCCATGATGATTTCCAACCTTCGATAGAAGATGGAACTTAAAGAAGAAGAAGAAGTTTAAAACATATATTCTAATGGAGATGTGTTAAACAAAAGTTTACAATTTAGTAATTTACTTGCCAATTTGTTAAGAAAAAATTAAAGCTATCAAAAGCTGAATATGAACTTTTTATTTTGACTTGAATTATTGCGTGTATTATAGTTTTCTCTATTTAAACTTTAAAATTAAAGCTCCAACTTATTATAATCGTCAGTCGTAAATCAATGTCGTGAAAACAAAAAGCGGTCGGAAAAGAAAATATACCGGAGAATTCGACAGCGAATTGGATTTGAATAGCGCAAGTTTGCCGTTCTAGGCGGTCCATAAATAGGGATTGTTTGGACGACGTTTAGATTAATTATGGACCTGGCATTATACATTCTATTCCGTATACACACAAATTTAGCAATGGCGCTTAGTGGATCCGTTATGTGCTTCCTCGTGTTTGATCTTGGCAGAATGGCATAACACGTCCTTTGCTTCTAATTGTGAAAACAAGAAATTTATGTAGTTTCTGTCTCCCTACCTATAACTTTCTGAAAACGGCGAAACGGCA
The DNA here is from genome assembly GCA_918026665.1 of Diabrotica balteata. NCBI lineage: Eukaryota > Metazoa > Arthropoda > Insecta > Coleoptera > Chrysomelidae > Diabrotica > Diabrotica balteata. The sequence continues at coordinate 102,292,080 of OU898282.1, forward strand.
GGATACGTAACGTCAGCGGACTTACTATTTCTGGAACACCAGACCATGATTTTAAAAATAGCAAAAAAACATACTGTTTACAGATATTTTTACTGTTTTACAATAAGAACCTTTCTTTCTATTCTAAAAATCCTCTAGTTGGTTTATACTACGTTTTAGACCAAGAAGTAAGGATCGCAAATAGATATTCATCGCATAATAACGATTTCTTCTTCCTTCTTGTATATAGGTTTTAATGCCTGTTTCTTCTTTAATATTAGCCTCCTATATTGTTTAAATTGTCGCACCATCTTATCGTCTGCCATTCTACTAATATGATCATTCCACTCTTGTTTCCGTTTTTTCTCCCATGCATTTATATCTTCTATATTGCATGCTCTTCTTATGTTTTCGCTTCTCTCCCTATCCAGACAGACTTTTCCCTGGTATTCATCATAGTATTTTTATCTCTGCTGTTTCTAGTAGTCGTCTTGTTTTAGATATGTCAGGTCTTGTCTCCTCCGTGTATGTTAATATAGGTCTAATGGCTGCTTTATAGATTCTTGCTTTTGTGTCTCGTCTTAGGTGTTTGTTCTTGGACTCCGTAATGGGTATTTAGATGTCATACATTTGGTTTTTTCTGCTGATATTATCATATTGTATTTCTTGGCTGCTTTATTGAAGATGTATATTAATCTTTGGAATTCGTCTTCTGTCCCGGCGATTAATGCGGCATCGTCTGCATAACATAATATTTGGATTTTTTTGTTCCCCATTTTGTAGCCATGACCTTTACGTACTGATGTATTATTTCGTCAATTATGTGGTATTATACTGGTATACATTGTGTTAGTTTTCCATTTACTTTTGCCTGTATTCGATTATGGAAGTAGATGTTTTCGATGGTTTGTATAATATTAATTGGTATGTTTCTTTTATAAGGTATGTTTAAGGGCTAGAATTTCAAACATCAAAAAGGAAAGAGGCTCAAAACATGAACGATACAATATAGAAGGACTCAAAGAAACAAACAAAAATAGAGAGTACTAAGAAAATATAAGCATCAAACTAGAAAACAGACCAAAACATGAAAACCTAAATGAGGAGTGGGAAGAGTGCAGAGAAATCATAAAAGAAACAGCTAAAGAGGTGTTGGGCATGGAAGGTAAAGAAAGAAGTACAAGAACGAATCACTGGTTTGACGAAGAATGTCAAACTATAACAAAAAGAAAAAACAGAGCATATCTACAGGCGCAACAGAGGCACAGAACCCGACAAGCAGAGGGAGAATATAAACAACTACGTAAAGAAGAAAAGAAAATTCACCGAAGAAAGAAGAGAGAATATATCAACAAAGAACTTCAAGAACTACAAGAACTAAGTAAACCAACAGAGACAAGAAAATTTTACCAGAAACTCAACAAAAGCAGAAAAGAGTTCAAACCGAGAACAACGATGTGTAAAGATAAGGAGGGTAATATATTGACAGAACAGCAAGAGATACTTAGAAGATGGACAGAACATTTTAAGGAAAAGCTTGGGGTGAATAGGACGGAGATGAACCCTGATATACCATTAGACCAAGCAGACAACAGAGAAAAGAGTCCACCAACAATAGCAGAGATTAGAACAGCAGTGGACAAATTAAAGAACAATAAATCACCGGGATCGCATCGAATATCATCGGAGCTACTGAAAGAAGGAGGAGACGCATTACTTAAAGCCATACATGAGCTGATAAAAAAGATATGGTTGAATAAACAGCTACCAAAGGAGTGGAATAGCGGCATTATTGTACCACTGCATAAAAAAGGAAACCAGTTAGAATGTGAAAACTACCGTGGAATCATGCTGTTGAATGCTGCATACAGAATAATGTCCAACGTAATGTATGAAAGACTTAGACCATACGCTGAAAAAATAGTTGGCAAATACCAATGTGGCTTCTGTAGACAGAAGTCAACAATAGACCAGATATTTGTTCTGCGACAGATCCTTGAAAAAACAAGTGAATATAACATCGACACACATCATCTCTTCATAGACTTCGAAAGCGCATATGACAATATAAACCGAGAATTCCTAACAAAAGCAATGAAATAATTTAATATACCAACACAGCTAATAGAATTGATAAAAGAAACACTAAAAGTAGAAAGTAAAATCCGGATACAAAACGAATTAACGGAAACAATAGATGTGAAGAAGGGACTACGCCAGGGAGACGCTCTATCGTGCATATTATTCAACATCATACTTGAAAAAATAATAAGAGACACAACAGTTAATACCCGAGGAACAATAATTAATAAAAGCGTGCAAGTACTAGCATTTGCAGATGATGTTGACATAATCGCAAGATCAAGAAGAGAAATGATAGAGGCATTCACTCAAATAGAACGAGCTGCAAAAAATAGTGGTCTTAAAATCAATCAGACAAAAACAAAATATATGCCTGCAAATAAAAACGCACAAATAAGGCAGCTGCCAAATTTAACAATAGGAGAATACAACATTGAGGCGGTAAAAAACTTTACATACTTAGGATCCCTAGTTACGTCTGATAACAACGTTGCAGAGGAAGTGAAGAGGAGAATATTTATTGCCAATAAATGTTACCATGGCTTAATTAGGCAACTAAGATCAGATAACGTCTCCAGAAAAACAAAATGCCAAATATACAAAACCTTAATAAGACCGGTACTCACATACGGTTCAGAAACCTGGACACTCTCTAAAAGGGAGGAAACGTTATTAGCCACCTTTGAAAGAAAAATCTTGCGACACATATATAAGGGCACAAAAGAAAACGGGATTTGGCGGAGAAGGTATAACTTTGAACTATACAACATATACCAGGATCCGGATATCACAACATTCATTAAAATAGGAAGGCTACGTTAGATTGGACATGTGGAAAGAATGGAAGAAGGCGAAATACCAAACAAAATATTCAAACAAGTGCCAGTAGGAAAAAGAACAAGAGGAAGACCGAAGCTGAGATACGTATAACAAATAGAAAATGATATAACAACATTAAAAATTAAAAACTGGAAAAAAAAAGCACGAAACAGGTCAGAATGGAGAAGAATCCTTGAACAGGCCAAGACCCAAAAAGGGTTGTCGAGCCAGTGATGATGATGATGATGTTTCTTTTATACAGTAGGTCGTAAGACGTCTTCGAGTGGAAAGCGATCGAAAACCTTTGTCAGGTCTATAAACATAGATATGCTGGTTTATTGTACTCGATGGCCGTCTCTGTTATAGATCTTACTACAAATGCGGCGTCTACGCAGGATCTTTTGGATCTGAGTCCTTGTTGTTTATCTGATAAAGTTGTTAGTTTATAGATTTTGTTAGTTAGGACTTTTGTGCTAAGCTGAAGTGCGGTGTTTAGTAGATTTACACCTCTATAATTGTTGGGGTCTTCTTTATCCCCTTTCTTGAACATTGGTATCGTTATACTGTTTCTCCATGCGTCTGGTAGCTTGCAGTGCAATATTAGTTTTTGTATAAGTTTTTTCATCTCTAGGGTTATAATTTCTCCTCCGTGTTTTAGAAGCTCGTTGGTTATTCCAACTGGTCCTGGTGACGATAATAATGATTTCATACTTCATTTTCGATAGCTAATCTTGTAATTAACTATTTTTGTTACCTCTTTTTAAGTGCGTAAAAGGGGTAAAAATTACGTTTTTCATATTTATTTACATCTCATCTATCATGAAAATTCTTTTAATTATGATGGAATATGATGTTCACAATGAAAGTAAACTGAATGCTAGACTATTTCAAGATAATAGCAAGCGTTTTTCGAATTTAAATTAAAATTACGATCAAATTTTAATCGTATTGATTGATTTAAGGTAAATAAACTCATCAATAAATTCGTTTCAGATAAACATCTCTTCTATTACTGAGAAAAAAAGCGACGTCAACTCTATCCAATAATCAAATCTATGTGCAATGGAATTTGAATGGCTTTTATAGCCACATCGAAAACTTAAAAACATTAATCAATGAATTTTCACCTTTAGTAATATGTTTACAAGAAACACGACTTTCTAATAATATTGGAAAATTGAAAAACTATACACCATACATCAAAAATAGATTGGTGCAGCAAATAGCTTGCGGTGGTGTTGGCATCTTTGTGAAATCTACGTTCGAGTCCAAAGAAATTCCGTTAGATACAAATCTAGAAGCTGTTGCAGTCTCAATTGTTCTTCATTTTAAAATCAACATTTGCATATAGTTACCTATATCCCAAGGATATCTAGATTTGATTTAGATATCCTTAGGATCTCAGAAACCTGGTGGCCTGGATCCGGTAAATGCACTACAGAAAGCGGAACATTCTTTTACTCAGGCAATGATGACCGCGATCATAGAAAAGGCGTCGGGATTATGATAACTAAAAGATTGGTGAGAGCTGTCACAGATTTTGTACCATATTCCGACCGCACAGCCTTAGTAAAACTTGAAGCGAAGCCAAATAATCTTTACATCATACAGGTTTATGCACCAAATACAAACGCATCAGATGAAGTAGTGGAAAACTTTTATAATGCAATCAAAGAACTACTTAAATTGACAAAGAAACATGTTGTCAACATAATTATGGGAGATTTTAATTTCAAAATAGGGAAGGGCAGCTTTGAAGACGTAGTTGGACCCTATAGTCTTGGAAAAAGAAACGAAAAGAACGACCGACTTATACAATTTTGTCAAGAAGAAAACATGAAAGTTACCAACACATGGTTCCAACTCCATCCCCGTCGCCTTTATACTTGGAAATCTCCGGCCAATAGAGCTCAGAACATAATAAGAAATCAAATAGACTTCATTCCTATCAACGGTAGATTCAGCACAACTGTCAAAAGAGCTTGCACATACCCTGGAGCAGATGGCCCTTCTGACCACGTACTATTAGTGGCCGTCATAAAGATCGCTCTTTTATGCAAGAACAAGCCTGAAACTCAACAACATATAGGACAGGACAAAATAAAAGACCTAATGATACAAGCAGAAATAAGGAATAAAATAAACGCACAAATTCAAATATTGACGACGAACATTGCCGAAGATCTAACACCAACATGGAATACGATTACAAGTGCTGTAACAGACATCATGAAAAACAACTTAGGGTACAAACGAAATAACAAGAGGCAAAAATGGATGACAGAAGAAATACTATTACTAATGGAAGAACGACGAAGACACAAGAATAACCAAGATGGCAGCAATATGTATGAAAACATTAAGAGGCAAATAAAAGCAAAAATCGATCTAGAACATTTACAACAACAGCACGACGACCCTAATTTACATAAAAAACTTAAGGAGACTGCTGGAATACACAGAAAACGAAGACCAACTACCATAGTTAATCAGGATAACCAGATAGTGCTGTGTGTAAAGGAGAAAATTGATATATGGGAAAATGATATTCAGGAGCTCTTCCATGACGAAAGACCCATGAGTGAAGTTTATACAGACGAACAGGTGACTGGCCCTTCAATCACTAAAGAGGAGATAGAAAAGGCAATATTAAATTCAAAAAACAATAAGGTACCTGTACCAGATAAAATCCTGTCAGAAATACTCAAATTACTGGATGAAAGGGGAATTTCAGCACTACACAAAATATTTAACTTAATTTATGAAACTGGCTGCTATCCTCAACAGTGGTTACGCTCTACCTTTATTCCCCTGCCCAAGAAAGTCAATGCAAAAAGATGTGAGGATCACAGACTCATTAGCCTAATGAGTCACACTTTAAAGATATTCTTAAAAATACTACATCAAAGATTATCCAAAAAATGTGAATGGGACTCCCAGTTCGGGTTAAGGCAAGGTTTAGGAACACGAGAAGCAATAGTAGCAACACAGGTGCTGGTCCAAATTTTTTACGATCAGAAGAAGGATGTGTTCCTATGCATTTTGGATTACCAAAAAGCGTTTGATCGTGTCCAACACCCCAAGTTAATGCAGATTCTCAAGAAAGTTGATATATACCAAAAAGACATAAGATGCATTGAAAACTTGTACTGGCATTAAACGGCACAGTTAAAAATAGACAATTCTATATCCAAACCCATACATATAAGAAGGGGCGTTCGACAGGGATGTGTCCTTTCCCCTCTTTTATTTAACATTTATTTGGAAGCTATATTTCAAGATTCTTTGGAGGATGTAAAGATGGGAATCAAAGTGAATGGAGTATTGATCAACAAAATACGATATGCTAATGATGGTGTCTTAATTTGTGACAACATAGTCGACCTTCAACAACTTGTCACTATAATCGGAGAATACAGTAAGCGAATGGGATTAGAGATTAATACCAAAAACACCAAATTCATGGTCATCGCCAGAAACTTGGATGCACTTGAAAACTCCATCATAACACTGAATACTAAGTCCATTGAAAGAGTGAGTAAATTTAGATACCTGGATCATGGCTTTTTGAAGACTGGGCATCGGACAGGAAAGTAAAATGTCGCATTGAGCAAGCTCGACAAGCTTTCGTAAAATTCAAGAAGGTACTGACTTGTTCAGAGTTCGATCTTCAACTGAGACTAAGGTTTACTAAGTGCTACGTGTGGTCAGTTCTGCTATATGGCGTAGAGGGCTGGACACTCAAAACGAGGGATATAAACAGATTAGAAGCTTTCGAAATGTGACTCTACCGACGTATCCTTAAAATACAATGGACAGCGAAAATCACAAATATAGATATCCTTAAAAGTATAAACCAAGAACGCCAACTTTTCGAAACCATCAAGAAAAGGAAAACGGCGTATCTAGGTCACATCATGCGAAATGAAAAATACCAGTTCCTCCAACTTATAATCGAGGGTAAAATTGAAGGCAAGAGAGGAATGGGACGCAAGAAAATGTCCTGGCTCCGAAACATAAGGCAATGGACAGGGATTAACGACATACAATCTCTGATACATATTGCAAGAAATAGAGAATTAATGGAAAATGTGATCGCTAACATCCATTAGTGGATTTGCATCTGAAGAAGAAGAAGATATATTGACCACACCTGGAAGATTTCATACTCCTAGAACTACAAAAAGTGATAGAACAAATTCCATCTCCTAAATTAATTATGGCAAGAAACACGTTCATAAAATTGAAGAAATTACTTTGCAACCGTAACCTTAATCTAGAGATTCGCACAAGAATGCTACGTTGTTACGTCTTCTCTACTTTACTATATGGCATGGAAGCGTGGACAATAAAGCAGTCTGAAATCATAAAATTAAACTCCTTTGAGATGTGGTGCTACAGGAGAATGCATAAAATATCGTGGATTGAAAAAGTAACTAATATAGAGGTGTTACAAAGAATGAATAAAGAATGTGAAGTCATAAAAACTGTTAAAATTAGAAAGATTCAATATCTGGGACATTTAATGAGGGGGTGAGAAGTACGTATTACTGAGGTTGATTATGCAAGGGAAGATACAAGGGAAGAGAAACCCTGGACGACGCAAAATGTCCTGGCTAAGAAATTTGAGAGAGTGGTTCGGCTGCAACTCATTAAAATTATTCAGAAATGCGGCCAACAAAGTTAAAATAGCGATGATGATTTCCAACCTCCGCTAGGAGAAGGAACCCGAAGAAGAAGAAGAAATTAATTATTGCTGACACAAATTGTCATAACGAATTTTGGGAATTTTCGAAAACTGACAAAAATAGCAAAACTGTATTAGAAATAATTAACAACCTCAAACTGGTGCTATTAAAAACAAGAACGCCTACTCCTTTCAACTCATACAATGGCACGTTTTCAACCATCGATTTATCCCTCAGCAATTCAACTTTAGCACCATTACTTGAGTGGAATAAACTTTCACGCTTATTTGACAGCGACCACTCACCAATTTTGATTATTCATATTAAAGACATAAACATTAATACAAAACCGTATGAAACATGGAAATTACAGTCAACAGACTGGGAGAAGTACACTACTTTAATAACGGAACGAATGAAAGACATTAAAATATTAAAAGATATAAACATCACGATAACAAATTTTAATGACATCATAATATATTTAGCCAGAAAAGCGATTGGAAAAACTACAGCTACCACAAAAACACCTCTACTCTTGTGAAATATCGATATAGAAACTTCTTTGAAGAAAACAAAATGCAATTCCGAGACTAACTTAGATAGATTTAGATCCTTAAGAGCCAGATCCAGATTTCTAAGCAAAAAATCTAAAAAAGAAAGCTGGGCCAATTATGTCTCATCAATAAATTCATCTACACCAATAATTAATATTTGGCAAAAAATAAGGAAAATAAAATGCTCAATCAAAATTATTCATATCGACACCATTGCTACAGATAACTTTTTTGGATAAACTAGAAATCGTCGAAATCTTAGCTGATCACTATCAATTATATTCGAACAATGATCAATATAATTCTACAATTTAAAAACACAAAGAAAAAACCGAATTGTCACAAATCAAAATAGACGATATTTTATTCCCTCTCAATACACCGATTACACTAGCGGCTAAACGAAAGCATATACAAGCCTGAAAAACTTCTTCAGGGCCTGATTATATTCCAACAATATTTATTGGAAAGTTACCTGAAACAGTAAAGAACATTTTAGTTGACATCTTTAACAATATTTACACAAATAAAATGTTTCCTTCAATATGGCGCCAAGCAATTATAATTTCTTTTCTAAAAATGAATAAGCCAAAAACTTACCGTCCTTCTATTGTCCAATATCGCTCACCAATACATTTGCAAAGCAATGGAGAGAATATTGAGTAAAAGACTGAAATGGCACTTAAAAAAGAAAACACTTTTTACTCCGATACAAAGCGGATGCCGTTTAGACAGATCGACAGCTGATAATATTGTTGCATTAAAATTCGAAATTCATGAAGCATTTACAAATCAACAAAAAGTAATCGCAATATTTTTCGACATCAAAAAAGCTTTTAATACAACATGGACGCATCATATCCTCAACATGATGAAAAACTGGAAAATAGATGGTAACTTTCTCGCTTTTACCAAAAACTTTCTTCAAAACAGGTCCATATAAATAAAAACGAATGGATTCATGTCAACATCGAAATCACTCCATCATGGAATTCCTTAGGATCGTCCTTAAGTCCACTATTTAATTATTAATATATACCTAATTTTATCAACTTTATAATTACTCAATGTATACACTGATACTATGATAATGGCTTCTAGCTCGGTTCCTGTTACAGCCTGTCAAAATTTACAAGTTCATAACTGCTGCGAGTTTTAGTAAGTAAATGTTTTAGGCACTGATTTGATGCCATTTACTTTACGCAAAGAGAGTGTACCATCTGTGCACATAAACAATACCATAATACTCAAAAAAGGGATTTTAAATACTTGGGAATACATTTTGACAGCCGAGTAAACTGGGGAAAGCACATCTGGACAAAGCGACTGCAACTAGGATTAATATGCAGGAAAATGTATTGGTTTATGAACCAAAAATCTAAATTAAGTCTACATAATAAATTATTACTGTATAAATGTGTTCTAAAGCCAGTTTGGACCTACGGTATACAGATATGGGGTACTGCATCTAATTCTCACTTACTGAAACTTCAGCGTTTCCAATTTAAAGTTTTGAGACATATTAAAAATGCACCGTGGTATGTGCCTAATTATGTTTTACATCGAGACCTTCAGATCCAAAATATTCAAGACACCGTTGTCTCACTTAGTGGCACTTACAAAAATAGACTATTGAACCATCCAAATACGCTTGTTCAAGACCTACTTAAGTGACCAAGGAGAAGTTTGTCACTAGAAGGATCTCCCCTGAGTTAATTATGTGATAAACTTATTGATTATTGTTTTTTTTTGTAGAAACAGATTACAATAAATAAAGGCCGTAAAAAAACCTTTGCTTCTCTTTGTTATTTTTTCAACAATTGTTTAAAATGTTCTTTTTATATTTCCATTATATCTTTTTTATCGGTTAATATTATTTCGTTTTTGGTGTTTATTAGTTTTGGTTTCATTTCTTTGTTGCTTTGTAAGTTTTTCAGTGATTTATGAAAGAATTTTACATTTTTCTTATTGTGTTCTTCCATTTTTTCCCAAACTTATACCAGATTTTGTTTTTGTCATTGTTAACTATTTTTTTTCTCTGTATTTTGCATGTTTTATATTGTTGTTGTGTTTTGTCTTGTAAATATTCTTTCCATAATTTCTTCTTCTCTTTTATTTCGATTTTTACCTCCTTACTCCACCGTGGCGTCTGTTTCTCTCCCCTATAATTTCTAGTGGCCCCACATACTTGTTTTGCTGTATTTATCATAATATTTTTAAATTTTACCAATTCTTTCTCTAATATTTCGTTATTTTTTCTTCTTTTTCCATTTCCTTCTCCAACTTCCCCTTATATCTGATTTTCGTTGTTTCTTCCATTAGTTTATGTATTTTAATTATTTTCGTATTTCTTATTTTTGTCTTCTGTGCTTTTTATTTGTATTCTTTTGTTGTTATATATAGTTTCCAGTAAGTAGCAATCACTGTCCATTTTATAGCTTCTTCTCATCTTTACGTTTCTTATCCAGCTCCTCTCAGTTTTTTTACCATAATATACTCAATAAATTGATTGTTCGTTTTTTGATATGACTTCTCTCCTGATCTTATGTATCTTTTTGTGTTGGAATGTTATTCTCTAAACAAAATTCAAGTAATGGTTTTTCATTCTTACTCTTAAAATTACATAAGACTGTTATCACTAGTGACATGTTGAGACATATTGAACCAACAGTTTTTGAGCTCTCTGCATAATGCGAACATATTTGCTTATTTTAGCGTCAAGGCGGTTTGCCTTTTTTACAAAAGAAAACACTATATTGTTTGAAGTTACTTATAACATCAATTTATTATTTAATTAATTATTTACCTGGTACAAAAACGAATTAATTTGAGGTTTTATTGTAATGATATATTTTTTTACAATAATAAATCGAAATCGCACATAAAAAGTTAAGTAGTTTTCCATTATACTATTCGTCCGCCGATGAAATGGATAAGCTGTTAAAGATATTTTCCTGATGAAGTAATTAGGGTTGAACGTGTGCTATCAGTATAGCAGCAGATTCTATTAATAACGTTTGAAATCGATAGCATTTGCAACATACTCGAGTCTAAGAGCAGTAATGGGGAGCCTCGAACTCCATCACTGTCGGTCTGACAGAGCCGCCAAGATTAAATCCGTGTAACAGATTGCGCTAATAGTTCCTGATACTTGAAAAATTACAGCACTCGTCGTGTTTTCATAATTTCGTTATCTTTTAATGGTGGCTTATAGCTGTGGCAAATAAAATACAAATCTTGAGTATATACAGAAGGATTTTCAGTCTAAAAGGATGGTTGAATGAAAAATAATTTCATCAAACTTTTTAAAACACCTAAGAGTTTAATTTAATTCATGAATGTGTTGCCTGTGTATGTTGCCATTTCAAATTAGTAAAAAGAATTAAAATAAGACTTACAATCAATTTAATTTTACTACCAAAACGACCGGTTTCGCTTTCTACACTTTGCAAAGCATGTTCAGGTCAAACGGTACCAAGTAAATTAAATGCTGACATTATAAAAGCCCATATTAGGGTGCTGTCTTATAAAGATAAAAATTACAGTAATTATGCCAGTATTACATGTCTGTGTTTAATAATATTAATAAAAGTTTATTAAACAGACAAAGTAAAAACCCACAAATTGGAATAAGATATAGACCAGGGTCGATAATTTTTGAAACCAAAAAAATAATAGTAGAAAGACACCTATTTTAAAAGGAATCCGAGGTTGGGAAGTGGGAGGGGGTGAGTTTTTACGGGTCAAAATCGGTTTATAGCGATTTTCCGCGAAACTACAAGTGCTATGGAAAAAAGTTAAACAGCGAAGTTTTAGGTAACAAAAAGATCTACAACTTTTGTATTAACACTTTTTTCCAATAACCTCAACATTTTTGTGGAAAATTCAAAAAACTAAGTTTTTGGTTTTTTATTTTTATCTTTTACAAATTTTTTTTTTAGAAATTTGGTGAAAACTCGCCTTAGTATGTACCAAATAGACTGTAATTTTTTGGAATTGAAAAATTAATTTTTTTTACGTGATATTGATTTAATATCGAAAAAGTACCCTAACTTTCAATCGAATATTCACGCGTCAAATTATCAGCTTTATTAGAAAAATCGGTGAGATTTTTGTTTATTGAAATCTCTACTTTCCGATAGTGTAAAAACATATACTCTATACTATACTAAAAATAAAAAAAAACCTCAAATCGAAAAAAAAAAATTCATCAGTATGTACAATTTTGAGATATTTCTAAAAATTAATACGGTAATTAATCATGTAGCTTAAGATTTCATGAAACATTAATAAACAAAAAAATTATAAATTCACAAAACACTAAGATTGTAAAAAAACATGTGAAAATATGTGTTAAAAATATTCAAGATAGAATTTAAAGGGAATTGCATCAAAAAAATGTGACTGCTATACGATTTTTTTACAATTAAAAAGTTGGTTTATTAATGTTTAATTACATTTTTGTCATGGGTAATCTTTCAAAATATATATATTTATTATGTATATATTTATCAAAATATTTTTTAGGACATTAATTTTTGCCTCTTTGATGGCATTCCTTCGTCGCCTTCTGATTCTAGAAGGTTTTCGAAATCTTCAAGACCAGCACCGTCTTCATCTCCAATATTGTTTCCTGTCTTCGTTACTTCCTTATCCACCATTTCATCAAAATCAGATCAATCAGAAAGTAATTATATTAATACTGAGTAGACTGTACTAGTCTACTAAATATTCCAGGTTATTTAATAAGAAGCCTTTATTAAAAGAATGAAGTAAAATCTGTTTGTGGATCAAAAATGTGGTTTTTATGTATAATATGTTGTGAGAAATGGGATTGACCTGATGTTGGACGTTCTATATATCTAAGATGTTCCCTCAATCTAATGTTAAAGGATTTAAAGATTCTACCGATGTAACAAGCATTGCAGGTATGGCAACTCAACTTATATACCCCACTGTACTCAAATGAGTTACGTTTATCCTTGTTATTCAAGAAAGCCAATCCTAAATTTGAGGCAATCTTAAAAGAGATGTGAATTTAGTCTTTAAAATCTTTTGCAATTTTATAAGAAATCTCACCTACATTTATGTTAAAGATCGGTAAGGTTTTTGTTTAGCAATTTCACTAGAATGCTGTGTATATACCTGGTGTTCTAACATTCTATCTGTTTTTTTTTGTGTAAAATATTATTAATTAAATTAATGCAATGCATTGCAAGTCCATCTGGCTGAACAAATGTCGAATTATTGAAATTAAAGAAATTTTGGCTCAGGCAAATGTTCAAAAGCTCTGAATATTCAATGATTTGGTTTGGGCAATAGTTGTTACTCTATAAGCCCATAGTTATTATACTTATAACTTCTTGTGTTAGTATGTTTTTGAATAAATTATTGATATCTAAGGATATCAAAGGATATAGCACCAGTGGAAATCTTTAATGATATTATTTTGTTAGCTAAACTTAGACTATTATTTACTATATAATTAAATGTATCTATTATTATATAAACTTTTAAAGAATTTGTTTAAGTATGTTGCTAAAGCAAAGAGTGGAAAATCTGAAAAAGACACAAGTGGTCTGATTGGAATATCTTTAAAAATATCTGTTTTGTGTATTTTCAAAAGTCCATATAATCAAGGAATGATCGTTTTATTCGGTAAAAGTTTCTTTTTTGTGGTTGTATCAAGTATTTCATTAATATCATTAATTAAGGTTTTAACTTTATAAGTAAAAGATTTAATATCAACTGCTTTAGTTAATAATTTATTATCATCAAATGAATTTCGGTACTTTTTTGATATAATCAGAAGATTTTAAGACAACCACTGTATTTCCTTTGTCCGCTTTAGTTCTTGGTAAGTTATTTTCTGTTATTTTTTGATTTATAAATTTTATAACATCTTTGAAGTCGTTGATATATCTGAAAGCAGTTCTATGGTTATTAATATTGCACAAATTTGTGATATCCTTTCAAAGTGTAACCTTTAATTTATCCCTGATTTCTTCAGTGTTGTCAATTGGGATTTACTGTGAGATACTTTCACATTCCGCTCCAAGTAACTCTAGATTTTTTAGGTGTTCTTTTCTAGAACGTAGAGGGGGGTTAAATTTAAAACCCTTTTGGAGTAGCCTGGTCTCATTAATTGAAAATACTGTGGTGAAATAGTTAATGAACTTTTCTAGAACGTAGAGGGGGGTTAAATTTAAAACCCTTTTGGAGTAGATTGGTCTCATTAATTGAAAATACTGTTATGAAATAGTTAATGAACGGTTTATAGAATAAATCTCTAAAGCTATTTGAGTATTCGCCTGAATCAGAAAAGAAAGATGAGTTGGAACTAGGACTTTGATTGGGTGCTTCGTTGGACTAGAAACAGAAAAGTTATTTAATAATTGTTCTGAATTAAATGAAGAAACATCTGTAGAATTATTATAAGAATTATGCATGTATGAAAAATTGTGATTATGATTAGTCAATATTTGGTCAGTATTAAGTTCTAGTGTATTTAAAATTCTATTATTATTATATTGGTGTGTTCTATATTTTAAATTATTGTTTTTTGTACGTAGTTTTTTATATTGACTCATCCCAAGAAAATTATATATACCATGAAGATTGCACATCCATTCATTAAATTCTTGTATGGTCAATTTTCTATGTAAATTGTGATAAACCGCCTTCAATTGTAAATCCAATGTGTAGATGTTCTGGTAAAGCTTTCTAATCTCATCCCTGATGATGGATCTTCCCAAAATGTTTATTTGTTTTATTTTTTGTTTGATTTTACTGTTGCAGTATTGACTAATTTACTTGGTACCGTTTGTCCTGAAGATGCTTTGCAAAGTGTAGAAAGCGAAACCGGTCGTTTTGGTAGTAAAATTAAATTAATTGTGAGTAAGTCTTATTTTATTTATTTTTACCTAGTCTAATTTAATTTTCAATTCTTTTTTAAACATACAAAAGTATATACAAAAATATTTTGATTTCCAATCTGGAAATCGTTTTCAAAAAAGTAAGTCAACTCTGAAGTTGGTGTTGCCACCCTGCGCCAATTTATAAATATTTACATGGTAAATCGAATAATTTACTAATTTGAGGATAAAAAAACTATTTCTGCATTGGAAATTGGAAAACAAATCTAAAATATATTTCGTATTTTAATCAATGGTAGTTTAATAGCATATCGTCGCTGTTCCTGTAAGGCCGTGTTCTCACTAAAAGTAACCGGCGACCGCAACGCAATTGCAATAAAACAGCAACTTCAGTTGAGTTGCTCTTGTGTACTTACTGAAATAAACTTTTCGAAGTCTCTCGTTTCGATAGTCGTAAACAAAATGTTATCCTCGTTAGATGAAATATAGCAGCTGCATACTTGCTAGTAAAAAAGCCTTAAAAACATACCGAAAATTTTGGGTTAACCCTTTTTATACAATAAATTTTGCCAAGAGCAGACGGGTAACTGCATTTCGTTCTATTGCACACTCTAGGAAGTCATCAGGAAACCACCTAGAGCCTAATTTTCCCAAGAAACAATCATGGAAATGGCTGATAAATCCAACGGCACCGAGTACGGGCGCTCCTTAAATGGAGCAAGGGTGCTAAGAATCTCCCAATACGTTAGAAACATGAACACATTTTATAAAGAAAAAAAAAATAGGTACATGGAATGTAAGAAGCATGAACGAACCAGGAAAAATTCACAACACCATTAAAGAAATAAAGCGTCTAAGTATATGAATCCTTGAAATAAGTGACATGAGATGACGATCACATTGTATACTATTCAGGAGAAGACAGCTCAAAACACAAAAATGGTGTACCAATAATTGTGTCGAAGAAAACAGATAAAGCTGTAAAAAACGTCGTCCTATTCTCAGACAGGATACTGAAGATACAAATACAATCAACAACAATCAATGTGAACATATTACAAGTATATGCACCCACACAAGACTATGAACAAGAAGAAATTAAAAAATTCTATCATGATTTAGAAAAAGTATTAGCACCTACAAAGAAACACGATCTTAATATTGTCATGGGAGATTTTAATGCAAAGATTAAAGCAATTAGTAATAACAAACACAATTTTCAAACTTCCAAAACGTCGTCTTTACACCTTGAAATCACCAGCAGATACACCTGAACGAGTTGTTCGTAACCAAATAGACTTCATATGGTATAAATAAGAGATACAGAAATTCAATATTAGCAGCAAAAACATATCCAGGCGCAGATGTACCAACAGATCTCAATATTTTAGTAGGAAAAATAAGACTGAGATTAAAAAGAGTTGCAAGGACGAATAAGCAAACAGTTACTAATGATAGAAAAAAGATATTAAATGATACTCTAAAACAAGAAATAACTAGTACATTAGAACAGAAAATGAAGTTAACATTGAGCAAAGAGCAAAGTACTAAGGAAAACTGGACGAGAATTAAAGACATCTTAAAGACTGTTTAAGAAGCAAAATTGTGTGCGCTAAAAGCAAGAAAAAAACAAGGGTGGATGACAGAAGAAATACTGAGACTTATGCATCAAAGAAGATAAGTCAGAAATAAAGATAAAAAAGAATACAAGAGGATACACACAATAATCAGGTAGAAGATAAGACACAGGAAAACACAATTTCCTTGTAAAGAATGTAATGAAATTGAACAATATGAAAAGAAATATGATATATTTCATCTGCACAAGAAATTAGAAGAGGTTGCTGAAAACAAACAGAGATAACTATCCCAAAGTTTAGAAGACAGAAACGGACACAGAATATTAGACATCAATGAACAGTTAAAAGAATGGGAAAACTACATTTCTGAATTATTTGATGATGAGAAAGTAGAACACTATACACCGATTGCTATATCAGGCCCATTTATAACAGAAAGTGAGGTTAAATGTTCAATACAAACGGCAAAAAATGCAAAAGCACTTGGCCCCGATGAAGTAAGTGCTGAAATACTAAAGTTTTTGGGAGAAAATGGAATTAAAGCTCTGTGTAATCTCTTTAACAGAATTTATGACACTTGGATATTACAAACTGATTGGTTAAAGTCGACATTTGTCACAATACCTAAGAAACATCGTCCAAAGACATGCGGTGATTATCGGACACTAAGTCTGATGAATTTACACGCTGTTGGAGAACATAATTAGCAATAGTCAATTTGGGTTTAGGAGTGGCTTGGGTACAAGAGAAGCCTTGTTTAGTATATAGGTGCTAGTACAGAGATGCAGAGATATAAATCAAAATGTGTACATTTGTGCAACCGATTTTGAAAAGGTTTTTGACAAAGTCCGACCTAATAAAATGCTAGAAATATTGGAAACAGCTGGATTGGACGATAAAGATCTACGAATAATTACAAATCTATACTAGCATCACGTGGCAATAATAAAGGTTGAACAAGAACTGTCGGATGAAATAAATATAAAAAGAGGATTGAGACAAGGCTGTATATTGTCGCCTTTACTTTTTAACTTATATTTGGAGGAAATATTTAAGGAAGCCTTTATGGAGACAACCGAAGGTACTGTTGTAAATGAAGTAACCGTCAACAATATTAGATATGCCGACGATACCTTAGTGCTTGCTAATTGCGGAGAAGACCTTCAAAATCGAATGAATAAAATAAAACAGACCTGTGATCAGTATGGATTAAAATTCAACGTTAAGAAAACTAAATATATGACAGTTAACAAACAAAATTAAATATAGGATGACGGTATAAAAGTCGGAGATGCCACACTGGACAGAGTAGAGAAACTCGTGTATCTCGGCAGAAATATCAATGAAAGCTGGGATCCAATCGCAGAAATTAAAAGCCGAATAGAACAAGCCCGAGCTGCCGTTGTAAAAATAAAAATCGTACTTTGCACTCACGATCTTAGCATTGACCTTAGAGTTCGAATGACATCTTGCTACATCTTTCCTGTCCTGTTGTATGGAGTGGAAGCATTGACTCTAATTGAGGCTATCCTTAAACGCTTGTGAGCCTTTGAGATGTGGGTATACAAACGAATACTGAAAATAAGTTGGGTCGATAGAGTTAGAAATGAGGAGGTCCTTAGACGGCTGAACCAAAGAACACGTCAATATAATAAAGAAACGCAAGCTGAAATACTTCGGTCACAATATGAGACACCCTGAAAAATATGATCTTTTACATCTGATCATTCAGGGAAAGATCCAAGGTAATCGTGGTCCTGGTAGAAGAAGAACATCATGGCTGAAAAATCTAAGGCAATGGTATAGAAAATCAACTACATCGTTATTTAGAGCTGCTGTCAATAAAGTCACGATAGCGAATATGCTAGCCAACATGAAATCCAACGATCGATAACGGTCATGGAACTAGAAGAAGAAGAAGATACAATAAATTAAGGACATATTTCTCATATAGTGGTACAGCAATTAAGTATTAATCCTGTTAAATTTCATGGATTTTACCGTATAGGCAAACACACCCTTAAAATTCTGGTAGTAGAACTGTTCTTCTTCTTTTTCTTCCACTTTATAAGCAATTCTGCTTGTTCCTTTGCGGATTAATTCCTCTATGGAAGGTTGTCACTTCATCTTCTCTGCCGTTGTCCGATAACTCTTCTGCCATTTGGTGACGTATTTCTTGCTATTTCGACGATACAGGTCTCATCCATTTTGTTTACGTGGTTATTCCATCCTTGTTTTATTTTGTATCCATTCATTTATACACTGTACGTTACATGTTCGTTTAATGTGCTTACTTCTCTTTCGATCTCTCAGCGTATTTCCTGTAATTTTTCTCAGTACTGTCATCTCTGCCGTTTTCAGAAGCCTTTGTATGCCGTTATATGCCATTATTGGTATTAAACTGGCTTTATAAATTCTTTGTCCACTAGCTATGTCAGGTCTCCATAGCTAGACGGTGTAATTCCCAGGTATTTTATTTCCATTACTTGTTTAATACTGATGCCATCAAGTTCTATTTTACATCTAGTTGGTTCTTTGCTGACTACTATTGTTTAAGTTTTCTGAGATGAGGTTGTCATATTAAATTCTTTTGCTGTTTCGTTAAATCTGTGGACCAATATTATGTTAAAACAATAATATGAGTTTTAGTACTTTCGTATTTTTGATCTGCTTTTTTGGGACAAACTATATTTGCCGAATTATATTTATTTTATAGGATCAACTAACCAGGGTTTAATTCCGTTTTTAATGACATAAGATAATTTGCTTGCTACCTTACTTGGTTTCATTTACTGACTCATAAACGCAAATTGCAATAAAGAACATTTTCATAAATAATACAAGTTAAACAGCTTAGGCATAAAATACAAAAATATTTTTTTTCTGTAAGTGCAGAATAAAAACTAATTTATGAAACAAATTTTTATAAACTACTCTGCAATCTGGGAATCTTTAGTACGCTCAATTGGACACAGGCCTTTGTAAACGGAAGAACAATGATTATTGGTAATTACAGAACGCTGACAATGAGGCATATCGACCGAAGTATCTGAGAACTGAGTTTGTACAAAATTGTTCCAGCTGGATTAAATTGGAGGGCGCAGATATCGGGCATCATGGGGTCTACTGATTTACAGCCGGGCCTTATACTAGAATAAAAATTTGACTCAAACTTATAGGAAGGTTATGAGTCAAAGATCAAAAACTTAAATAATCTCACTTTCTTCGCAATTGATTTTGTCATTTTTTTTCTGTCGAGCTTCCGATGTCCTAAGTAGGTGACCCTGGTAAAAAATTTTTCATATGGATCCATTCTTCTACATAAACATAATATTTCTTTGGTGTCCATGTTTCTAAATTTATTTTTTAGAAAGTGAGAGTTTATCAGAAAAATTAAAAAGGATAGGAAACAAGTACTTCAGCACAACAACATTCAAGACAACCAACACATTGAGGTCTATCCTATCCAAAACTAGACCTAACAACACACAAGAAAGATCAAAAAAGTGTATTTATAAAATACTCTGTGAATGCAACCAGCATAAAATATATATTAGGAACAGAAACTTCAACAAATCTCAGATATGCAAACGTGTCTGGGACAACGAACACAAGGTACAATGGAAAGGTGCATCAACGAATATTAAAGAAACATTTGATGGTACACAAGGCAAATATCGAACAGTAATTAATCAAATCTTGCCCAAGTACTTTCGATCACAAGATCATCCTCCGGGGCATCTGAAATAGGCCAAGAAACGTTTTTTTAAAAAAGGAAAATTAATTCACTTGGATAAAACTCCAAGTTTATAGTTGAAAAAAGTTTTTTATGTGATTAACGTTTATAGACTTACTTCGTCAGTTGTGGCCTATCCAGCAGTAACAGAATGTCATAAATGTAAATTGGGACATAACAAATACACTAAACAAAGACAAACACTTTAAAATTTAAAAATTGGAGAAGCTACATTTTATATAGAAGCCGGAGACAGAATGGCTCCCAGCCTGGCGGAGGCGGAAATATTGAGATGACATGTGACAAATGACAGCTTGTGAAGGGCAGTTACAATACATAAGTGATCTGTGCCTTTCAAGATTCTATGAAACTTAGTATTGACCAAAGGTCCAACTGACACCACTATAGGAAAACAACTGAAGAAATATAAAATTATATCTAATATTTTTATGTAGATTGAATAATCCAGATCTCACACTCAAACCTGTCTATAATAATTAGGATGGTCGTTTGAGAGCAATTGAAGTTGACATAAAGTATGAATGTAAGAAATAGACTAAACAATACTGCCGTCCGTTAGCTAAAACATCGCTAAGCCACCATAGGCCAATTTTGAGTTATTGATGCCACACTATATAAAAAAAAATTCTCTATCGATCTGTCCTGGATTCGTATTTCTAAGGTTTGTAGTTTCAAAGATAGCATAAGCAAAAACATCGTTATCTACAACAAAATTTTAACTTCACACAGCTTAAACTACGTTAATCCACATTACTCAACTAAAACATCAGGAACCGCCTTCAATGATAGTATTTTGTTTAAATTTTTATTTAAGCTACCTAGCTAAAACCACGTTGCCCAAAGTTATACAGCAATAAGACCGTTAACATACTTTAACTTTTTTTTAGTCAAGGTTTATTTCACTACATCGCGAAACATAACTTAACTAAAAACCCGTTATACACAAATACTACACTAAAATATCGATAAAATTTCTTAACGATAATAAAGCTAAGGATAATTTTAAAATATTGCTGTACGATGTAAAACTTAAACATCACTAACCGCCCTCGGCGTGTTTTGCGACAAATAATCTCGTAGAAGTTCCATAACTAAAACACCTTTAAGTAACAATACTATGCTAAAACATCACTAGGCGACCTCCCTCTCACTTGCTACACTGCGGCGCTGTCATATTCATATCATGGTATAATAAACTGTATCCATATCGTCACTCGTCAGTATTTAATATTCTATCGTTTGTCGGAGAAGTCACGTCACGAGCTTTTGGTGAACAGGATATTTCACGCCAAATCATCAATATGGCTAAGAAAATGCCTTGGTAAGTTCCCTCTTGTTATTATTACTAAAATTTTTAAAAATGCGCTTTAAAAGTTAATGGAATCTTAATTACGACTTGCACATACATGTACAAGATGAAAGATTTGTATGTTTCCATGATAGTGTGTTTGTGTGTATGACAGTTTGTGTTGTTTAAGAAATATTTACTTGTTTTCTAATCCTATTCCAATAATATTATTTCTAGTAAATGGAATTTTTCGTTTTTTTGCAGTTCAAAAATTTCCCGGCGATCTCAACTCATATTAGATATGGTAACGTCAAAAATACCAAGTTCGGATTACTTTAAGATGCAAACTGGCGAACCGGAAACAGAATTTGTAAACAATTTGTATGCTCGACCATATTCCATGACTTCGGCAGTTTTCAACAAATTTTGTGAGACACAAAATAGTTTAACATCTTACCATTCCCGAAATTTGATAAATGATATTACTATGCTAAACAAAGCCTTTCCCAGCATATCATTAGAAAACACTGATATGTTTTGTTATGAAGAAATGCCAGCAGATGATTTTCCTTCTGATAATGTACCTGATTATATCCAACATAATTCTTTTCACCCTGATAATACAAAACCATTATTATGCCCTAATATATTAGATTTTAATTCAGACGACTCAGTTCTTGACGAAGATTATATTCCGGATTCAAGCGAAGATTCAGACGATTTAAATTTGCCAGAAAACGTTCCTTCGCACCGAAAATTGCCAAAGAAAAGTCAATTACGAATTTTTCCTACAAATTTAACTGAGCCTTCTACTTCTACACCTACACTCACCAAATCTTCACCATCTCATACATTCCGTAATTCACTGTCGATAAATAAACATAAAAAAAGACGTGTTACGACAGATTTTCGAGAACTAAGATGCATTGAAAATGGGAAAAAAAGAGCCAAGAAGACACACTGTAGATTGGACTAATATAAACAAAAATACTAACACTATAGATACGAAAAGCACTGGTACGGGGAGAAGTGAACTTGATGTCCAACCACAGAAACGAAAGAAGTATGACACTGGCCTAGGTGAACGGATTAAAGAGAAGAGAGCTAAAAAGCAATTAGAATATGCCGTAAAACCAGCTTGTACTGAAAAATGTTTAAAAAAATGTAACACGTTTTTTACTGAGCAAGATAGAGCACAGTTGAATTCTGATTTTTGGAATTTGTCTTTTGAACAGCGAAGAGTTTTTGTTATGTCTCAAGTGGCTACAGCAGTTCCGAAAAGAAAATACACAAGTGAACCTAAAAGAAAGCCGAAAAGATGTTTTGCGTTTAAGAAGAAAAGAGATGGGTCTGTTATTGAGGTGTGCAAAATATTTTTTTTGACTACCTTGGGTTACAAAAAAAATAACGACGCGATATTGAGTGTCACTTGATGCTACAAATCCCATTTATTCAGACATGCGTGGAAAACACCAGAAAACGCCTCGTATAGATCGCCAGTTAATTAATAACCACATACAATCATTCAATCCTGCAGAGCCGCACTACAGACGGGAGCACGCGCCATTGAGACGATATTTACCGAGCGATATTAATATAACTTTTATGTACAAAGATTTCTGTTCAAAATATCCAGAAGAAAATATGTCCTATGAGGTTTATCGCAAACAACTCAAAACTTTGAATATTTCATTTACTCGACTTGGTAATGAGGAGTGCGAAATGTGTGAGTCTTTTAATTTACATAAACAGCAAACATCACATGATTGTAATACTGTAGTAGATTGCAATCCTTGTGTCGAATTTCAAAAACATCGCCTTAAGTATACACAAGCCAGGGAATTGTATACTAAGCATAAAAATCTGGCCCAAAGTGACAATGTAATTTATATATCTTCAGATTTAGAAAAGATCATAATGCTACCAAGATTAGAAACCTTTAAAAGTATAATCTTTTGCCCACGTTTAATTGCTTACAATCAAACTTTTGCTCTCCTGGGAACAATAACATCTAATCAACAACCGTTAACCGTTTTGTGGCATGATGGCATAGCTGGACGGAAACAAGAAGATATAATGAGTGCCTTCTATATACGTTTAATGCAAAATCGCGATATCCAGAACATTAACATATGGTTAGATAATTGCACAGCGCAAAATAAGAATTGGCTACTTTATTCTTTATTAGTTCATATGGTAAACAGTGACTTAATATCTATAGAAGAAATTTCCTTATTTTATTTTGAACCTGGTCATACGTTTATGAGCGCAGATCAAGTTCACCATCAGGTAGAACTTGCAATGAAGAAGAAGGGTAAGCTCTATGACTTTACCGATTTCGAAGACGCAGTTGCTTCGATAAATAACTCCAAAGTGATAGTCAAATCTATGTCACCACAAAACTTTGTTAATGTTCCAAATTTGATAAGTGAGAGGCGGATACAAAAAAGTAACCCAAGAGGTTACTTAAAAAATATGAAACATGTTTGTTTTAAACGAAATTCTTTTGGGTTACTATATAAAAATACTTTTAATGAAGATTTTATATATCTGCAATTTATGACTGACAGATATTTAAAAAATCCAAGTTGTATGACTCTCTCATTTCGCACTTCTCCAAAAGGCGTTGAACTTAACCGAAAAACTACGTTAATTGACAAATTAACGCCTATAGTACCGCCACATAAATTGACATTTTGGAAAACATTACCAACAAAAACTAATGACGAGGAGGGGAATGAAACTAGTACATAATAATTACATTCTTCTCGTCTAAAAAATTGATATTCATTAGATAAGTTTTGTTTTTTTGTTCGATTTTTTATTTGGCCTATGAGTGCTACTTTGGTTTTTATACCTTTTTCTTTTCTTTAATAATAATAAATGTTTCTTTTGTCCAAAGTTTGCCGTTTTATTTTGTTAGTTAACGACATTTTACTGTTTTGCTTCAAATCTAAGGCATTATTACTTAGCTAAAATATCGCTATTAAGGAAAGGTTATCAAATATGTGATGTTCTAGTTAAGCATATAATATAAAAAATGGCTACTGGGGTAAACTATTTTAGCCAATAAACAATTAAACACCTTTAGTGATGTTTTAGACAAGGTTTTGTTTTAAAAATTAAATCAAACCCTTAACTATAACGTCTTTAAATACCTTAGTGATTTTATAGTTTCGGAATTATTAATAATTTAGTTATGTAAAAATTGTATCAAACATTTACTCCAAAATACTAAACTACAACGTCATTAAAGTACGGTTAGTGATGTTTTAGTAAATGTTTTCCTATGTAATAAATAATAAATGACACACAGCTAAAACCACTTCTATTGTTTTTTATACCATAAAATAAGTAAATTTTGTTTGAAACTCAATTTAATTGGAAGAGAATTAAAACACGTTTCTTTTGAAGTAACATACATACTTCTAGGATAATTAGTTTTAAAGCAGCAATGTCTTGAAAATTTCCCCCCTTTTTTTGCTCATATCTCAAAATCGGGCGCTGTGGCTTAGCGATATTTTAGCTAACGGACGGCAGAATATATTAGACAGTGGATAGTTGACTACAATAAAATGGTCCACTAAGCGCTATCAGTACTGTAAAAAGAAAATCTGAATATTCAGTTGAATTGCTAAAAAATAAAATCAAAATTAAAAGCAAAATATATAAATGGGTTATAATCCAAGTAGTTCAGTTGAATTCACAGTCAATGGAAGAACTTTCAAATTAATATGCAAATACTCAGTGCATGAAGTCTAAACAGTCGAGCTGGGCCCTCTACGAGATGGAGCTGTAATAAAGTTTTTAAATATAGTAATAATAAATGTTTGTCAACATTTGAAAAGACCAAACTCTTCAAGTTTTGGTCAACACTTAGTATCCAGCAACCACAATTTTAACATCAATTCTGGTTCATCTATCTTACATGACATTAGTAGAAAGAAAAACTATCTTGAGTTGGATTTATTGGAAGATTTGGAGATTACAAGGGAAACAAATGAAAACTCTCACTGTCTTAATACTCAAATTAATTTAAATTGTACTAAATTTAATCCTATATTCAAAAACTTTATTACAGCTCCATCTCGTAGAGGGCCCAGCTCGACTGTTTAGACTTCATGCACTGAGTATTTACATATTAATTTGAAAGTTCTTCCATTGACTGTGGATTCAACTGAACTACTTGGATTATAACCCATTTATATATGTTGCTTTTAATTTTGATTTTAATTTTTAGCAATTCAACTGAATATTCAGATTTTCTTTTTACAGTACTGATAGCGCTTAGTGGACCATTTTATTGTAGTCAACTATCCACTGTCTAATATATTGTTTAGTCTATTTCTTACATTCATACTTTATGTCAACTTCAATTGCTCTCAAACGACCATCCTAATTATTATAGACAGGTTTGAGTGTGAGATCTGGATTATTCAATCTACATAAAAATATTAGATATAATTTTATATTTCTTCAGTTGTTTTCCTATAGTGGTGTCAGTTGGACCTTTGGTCAATACTAAGTTTCATAGAATCTTGAAAGGCACAGATCACTTATGTATTGTAACTGCCCTTCACAAGCTGTCATTTGTCACATGTCATCTCAATATTTCCGCCTCCGCCAGGCTGGGAGCCATTCTGTCTCCGGCTTCTATATAAAATGTAGCTTCTCCAATTTTTAAATTTTAAAGTGTTTGTCTTTGTTTAGTGTATTTGTTATGTCCCAATTTACATTTATGACATTCTGTTACTGCTGGATAGGCCACAACTGACGAAGTAAGTCTATAAACGTTAATCACATAAAAAACTTTTTTCAACTATAAACTTGGAGTTTTATCCAGTGAATTAATTTTCCTTTTTTAAAAAAAACGTTTCTTGGCCTATTTCAGATGCCCCGAGGATGATCTTGTGATCGAAAGTACTTGGGCAAGATTTGATTAATTACTGTTCGATATTTGCCTTGTGTACCATCAAAGTTCATTTATTCGAACATTCAACCTTATATTGATTAAAGAAACAGACTTAATAAAAAAAGTGTAGCAAACACATCGACAGAATGTAGCAGGCATTAGCTGCTACTAGAAGATCGAAAACAGATCACTTACAATTTATTCACAATAAGTATGCAACACAAAACACACAAACATATAATCTAATTAAAAATCTAAATTAGACAACCACAACTAGATACACATTACACAAATATAACACAAAAAAAACTCGAAACAAAACAGTCAAATATTGATATATCAAGGGAAAAATACCATCCTTATATTTTTTCAACCCTAAGTGGATGAACCATCGATTTTAAAAACCATAACCTACTAATAGTAACTTGTTTATATAATTTGGCATAATTTTTAAAACAGTCTGTTTTACAAACAATTTTCGGAGTCAAAATCGACCCGTCAAACATCATCATCAGGTAGTGCTACAACCCTGGGTGGGTCTTAGCTGACTGTACAACTTTTTTCCAATTTGCTCTGTCTTTCATTAACCTAGAGTCAAATGGAATATTCATTTTCCGAAGATCTGCTTGGATGTTATCTCTCCATCGCATTCTGGGACGTCCAAGTGGTCTTTGGCCTGTGGGAATCTCCTCCCATAGCAGTCTCTCGTTATGCAGTCTGTGCACGTGGCCTGCCCATCTTAGTCGCTGTAATTTAATTTCTTGGACAATATCGGCGTCATTGTAGAGTACTTTTAATTCGATTTTGGTTCTGATCTTATACTGGTTTGTGGTGATGTCATGGTGATGTCCGAAAATTTTTCTATTTTTCATTCAAAGCGTCTAAGCTTTTCTTTGTTTGCTTTGGTCATGGTTCACGTTTCGCATCCATATGATATTATAGGTCTGACGATGGATTTATAGATTTTGATCTTTGAAATTCTTGTAAGATTTTTTGATTTGATGAGCTTATCCAGTGCGAATAGACAGCGATTTGCAGATACTTAAAACGTTGTACTCTTTTGAAATTAAAGGTGAGGACCGTCACATTTTGTCCTATTCTGTCTCTTCGTGTCATTCTATTTATAAGGTAAGTTGACCAAATAAGGCCCACTTAATGTTTGTTAGTTGTTTTTTGATAAATAAAATCACGATATAAATCTGAAAAACACAGAGAAAATAAATCACATATTTAAATTTAATATGAGATTGTTAAATTTTGTTAAAAGTTTTATGAGTTGTTACTTTTTAGTATTTAAAAAATTGTTGCTTCTGGGCCTAATTAGGAACACCATGTTCTTAATAAGGCCCACTTTTTAAATGTGACCATTATGCCTAATTGCACCAACAGATCTTCAGTTTAGACCAGTTCAGCTTATGTCGCATTGACGTTCCACGTACGTCTTAAGCTTAAGGTCTATTGGTGCAACTATACATTAATCAAATTAAACAAAAGTGACATGTAGGACATTTATTTTGTAAAAAATAATCGGTACTTAAAATAATTATTGCAAACAGTCTGGACATATGAAAACTAAGTCTGTATCATCTGCTGAAAGTCGTACACACTCTTCATGGATATATCTTTTGCAGCTGTGACAAAGTCTCATATCCTTAACGAGATCCTCATTGCAGACGAAACAATACCAACTATCTTTTCGTTCTTCTTTGTTTTTTGAGGTTTTAAGTGAGCTGTTTATTTTTCTCTTCTCCTTTTTTTAGTTTTTTTTGACTATTTTTCCGTTTGCTAAGTTTTTTTTTTTTGATTGGTTTTTAGGGTCATTTAAACCAGCTTCATCAAACAATGATTTTGTGACTTCCTGTGCTCGATAGTTCAGGGATTTCTTTCTAGCACCTTTGCGTTTTCCAGTTTCCAATTCTGGTGTTATTAAGTGTTATTAACACTGCGTTAAAACTTACTGACATTTCGTTTTCTTCTTCTGAGCTGTCATGTACTGAAAATTCATTGTCAGAACCGTCAGAACTCTCAGAGCTATCTTGCGTATTTTTCTCCTTTAGAGCTTTTATTTTCTTTTTTCTGTCTGGAGTGGAGCTGCCAATAGGATTATTCGTTGCGTAAGTCGAAGCTGATGGAATAGCAGAATCTTCCGAGTCTAATTTATTTTCTGTTATTTCTGATGGGCAAAAAGCTATGTCAGGAATGACACTCGGATCATACGGGTATATTCCCGTAGCACGAAAACCTGAAATAACATTTGATGCTGTAGTTTCTTTTGGCCATACTTTTGAGAAAATTGTGCCAAACGAAAATTTATTGATCGTTTGATCTGGTTTATTTGTCCAGTAGGTGATAACTTCGTCATCCCAGTAAGATTCGAAGGTTTTAAATACCGCCTTGTCCATAGGTTGCAGTTCATGTGTGCAATTACTTGGCAGGCAAAAAAGCGTAATTTCATGCGACTCGGCTTCATCAACAATACCTGCATCCAGATGGGACGATGCTCCGTCAAAAATAAGCAGTATTCTTCCTATTGGCTTGTACTTAGCAAAATGTTGTACCCACTTAATGAAAACTGGCGTAGTCATACTTCCTTTCTCGGTCATTTCAATAACTGTTCCAGCAGGAAGATTGTCATACCATTCATTCTTCTTTCTTTTTCCTTTGAACAAGATCATAGGTGGAATTATTTGTCCTACAGCATTTCCACAACCGACGATTGACACATTCTTAGCGTGCTCTTGCGAAATCGAATGAACTCGTTTGACACCTTTACGAGCATATACCTGTTGTGATTTATGAAGGTTTAGGTGGCAACCTTTCTCGTCAATATTAAAAATGCGTTGAGGGCTTTGCAGGATATCAAACTTCAACATAACTTCGCGTAGCTTTTCAAAATAGTCATTGACTATGAATCTGTTTAATTTGGCGGCTCTAGCTGGATTCATGAATTGAGATTTTCTTTTAACTACTTCGGGATGTCGATTTAAAAAAAGTTTGAGCCATTTTCGACCAGCTAAGTTTTTATCGATAAAAGGTGCAGATATGCCATTTCTTTGGCAATATTCATGGACAGAACGTCTTATCACTGTTGATGTCAGAGGCATTCCAACGTCAGCTAGCCTAAAAATTCTTCCACACAACTCAGATTCTTGTTGGGGGGTTAAACATGAAGGGCGCCCAAGTTTCTTTTCCGCTTTTCCACTAAGCAAATGATTTCCTAAGTGTTCGACGGGCAATATTAAATTCTTTGGCGGCTGTTCTTACTGACATCCCATTTTTAACTGCTTGCAAGGCCAAAGCCATTTGTTCTTCAGTCCATAAAGCTCTAGGCATCTTAAGCTTTTTAGTATTCTTTCTGAAACAAAGTTAAAAACTTATAAAACGTGTTATTGTAGTGGTCTTAACAAGGCCCACCCGTAGTCTTAATAAGGCCCACCCGGGCCTTATTAGCAATACTGTAGGTGATCAATGTTTTTAGAAATTACCATTATTTACGTTTTAATAAACATAGGGTAATTCAGGTACTATGAAAGTACAACTAATAAGTACACAAATGTCATGCAAAATAAAAAAAATCGCACTCATAATCGTATTAAATTACAAAAGCATACTAACCTCAATATTAGATTGGATGTTTACCCATTGACCACTGTAAACGAATGATCATATAAAAGCGAAAGTTCGCGTCGCTGCTCAACTTAGTGTAACAATTTGCACCTAGATGGCTCTACTGCATCTGTACATTGCAGCATACTGCCATTATTTGTCCATCCTGAGGTATATGGGCGAGTGGGCTTTATTATTAACCGGGCTTTATTTGGCGAACCTACCTTACACATCTATTCATCTATACTTATATATATATTTCATCTTCTTTTCATTAATCTTCAGCCCTACTTTACTTATTGCTCCTTTCATGTGTTGTAGCCGTCAAACATTTCTAGTTAAAAATTGAGTAGTGTTCATTATAATCAATTATAGTTTAATCTCATATAAATATAATATTTTAATTGGACATTCCATAAGAAAGAAGTTTCAGCACCTTTTTAGTACATAATATTTTTTACACTCATTTCTCAGTTTTTGTAGCGAATGGTTCTGTGATTGAGAAACCCATACTTTGCTTTTTATGTACATTATGAACTGTTCTTGTAAATGTGAATGTACATTCACTTTCTACGAAATTTTGCCAAAAGTTCATGGACAGTTATATACCTCCTTAGTGAATAATTGTTTAGACAGTTATTTACAAATGTCTTATAATTAACACGGATAGCATCTCATGGCTCAATACTCATTTTCTTTTATTGCTACCTAGTTTTAAAATGGTCAAAGTGAATATATATCTAAATAATTGTTTGCATCTGTTTCTAGAATGCACCACTGTACCATACGGTTGCTTGAACGTAGCACTTGCATTGCCCATTTCTGTAAGGTGCAGTTTCCGGTTATGATTCTGGTGTTTCTACCACCAGCAATTAAGGCGAATATAAATGCCTGCCACTCTATATATAGTCATACTATTCCACCTATTTAGATTTAGATTTTTTTTGTTTTTTTTTCTCCGTTAATATCTTTTCTCGCAAACTTGTATATTTGTATAATATTATGACTCAACGTATTGTAAGTAGTAAAGGGTTTAAATGCTTGCAGTGTTGAAGAAATATATAAACTAAGACGTAATATGTGAAGTTTAGTTTCGATATTTTTAATACATATCGTCATATGGAGTGCCAAATCCTTTATGTGAAAAACGGTATCTTTTCAGGAGAGCAAAAATACTGTTTTAATTTTATTCTACTACTCCTATGAAAAAAATTTGAATGCCGAAAATTTAATTATATATTTTTGCATTTATATCCAATTTAAATTTTTTACATATAAACAAAAAACTAAGGCACCAGAATTTTTTTTTCTCACGTATTTTTCTTCACGTAGCTAAATTTACCGCTAAACTTGACCACTACGTGTTAAAATCTACAAGAAAATTGCCTTACATTATTTATAAAAAAAATACACATTTATAGCAAAAATGTAATCAGAACTACTCTTAATATTTAAATATAAAAAAATAATCAACAGTTTTTATATTATTGTAGGGGCCAACTGATAACTTGGCCCCCAATCAAAACGATCGAAAATATCTACCAAAGCAATACAATAAAAGTAAAAGTAGAAGAAGAACTAACCGACCCTATTGAAGCTGGCAATGGGATAAGACAGGGAGATTCCCCGTGTCCTCTATTGTTCAACCTGATTATGGATGAAGTAATAAAAAAAGTCTCTTCTTCTTACGGTGCCTTATCCTTAAGGACGTTGGCCATTACATTTGCCCATTTAATCTTATTTGTAGCAGCCCTGAATAGTTCTATATAGGTCATGTTCGTCCATTGCTGTAGGTTTTTAAGCCAAGAGTTGCGTCTTCTTCCTGGTCATCTTTTGCTATTGACTTTGCCTTCGATTATAAGTTGGAGCAGTTCATCCTTTTGATTTCTTATGATGTGACCAAAATATTGTGTTTTCCGTTCTTTTATTATAAGCATAAGCTCTCTTTCCTTATTCATCCTCCGCGAGACTTCCGCATTTGTCGTATGGCTCATGTGTAGGATATTCTGAGCTTTTTACGGTAACACCAGAGTTCGAATGCTTGGATTCTTTTTTCTGTTGCTTCTGTCATTGTCCAGGCTTCAACACCATAGAGCAAGGTGGAGAAAACATAGCACTTAAGTATTCTAGTTCTCGATGAGATGCCCAGCTGGCGGTTGCATAGAACTTTTTGCATTTTGTAAAACATTGTACGTGCCTTTTGCAGGCGTATTCTTATCTCTAGTGAGTAGTCCCAAGTTTCATCAAGATTACTTCCAAGGAACGTTGATCTTGTTACTCTTTCCAGATCTGTTCCGTTGACATTGACCTTCACCGTTCAGTTTTGGTGCTTGCTGATGACCATCGTTTTTGTCTTCTTTGTATTCAATTTCATTCCAAATTCTCTACAGGCTGTCGATACTCGGTAAATTCAGCGTTGCAGGGCTTCAGCATTATCTGCCAGTATGACAGTGTCATCAGCATATCGCGTATTTATACATTGCTCGTTTATAATTATACCATCCGAGGTGCCTTCTAAAGCTTTCTGAAATATCTTCTCAGAGTAAACATTGAACATCAAAGGTGATAGGACACATCCCTGTCTTACTCCCTTCTCAATATTGATTTTTCCAGATGTTTCGCTTTTTATTCTGATTTTACCCTTTTATTCTTGGTAGAGGTTTGAAATGATCCTTAAGTCTTTATCGTCGATATTACATGACCTTAAAATATCTATTAGTTTATCATGTTTCACCAGGTCAAACGCCTTCTGAAAGTCTATAAAACACAAGTATACATCAGAATCGACATCTCTATATCTTTCAACTAGCACACGTATTGAAAAAAGTGCTTCTCTTGTTCCGAACCCATTCTTAAAACCAAACTGAGTTTGACCAGTGTGTTCGTCTAGTTTATTGTATACTCTATTGTGTATTACTCGTAGGAAAAGCTTCAACATATGATTCATCCGGCTAATAATCCTATGGTCTTCACATTTCTTGGAGTTTCTCTTCTTTGGTAGTGGTATTAACACCGATGTCAATTAATCATTTGGTATTATGCCTGTTTCGTATATTTTGTTAAATATATCTTCCATTACTTCGATGTGTTCGTCTAGTAATATCCTCATTATTTCAATTGGGATATTATCTTCCCCAACAGCTTTTCCGTTCTTTAACTGATTTGCCGCTTTGATAATTTCTTGCTTTGTGATATAAGGTCCAGTCAATGCCTCCTGCATGTAAATGTTCGTCCTCTCTCGGTCTTGAAACATCTCTTCCACGTATTCTCTCCATCTACCTATTTGATCTTCTATGTTCAGTAGCGGGTTCCCATGTATAATAATATAAAAAAAGTCCCATATTCTTCCCATAAAAAAAGTAAGAACGAGTATTGCGTATTACTCGTAGGAAAAGCTTCAACATATGATTCATCAGGCTAATAATCCTATGGTCTTCACATTTCTTGGAGTTTCTATTCTTTGGTAGTGGTATTAACACCGATGTCAGTTAATCATTTGGTATTATGCCTGTTTCGTATATTTTGTTAAATATATCTTCCATTACTTCGATGTGTTCGTCTAGTAATATCCTCATTATTTCAATTGGGATATTATCTTCCCCAACAGCTTTTCCGTTCTTTAACTGATTTGCCGCTTTGATAATTTCTTGCTTTGTGATATAAGGTCCAGTCAATGCCTCCTGCATGTAAATGTTCGTCCTCTCTCGGTCTTGAAACATCTCTTCCACGTATTCTCTCCATCTACCTATTTGATCTTCTATGTTCAGTAGCGGGTTCCCATGTATAATAATATAAAAAAAGTCCCATATTCTTCCCATAAAAAAAGTAAGAACGAGTATTGCGTATTACTCGTAGGAAAAGCTTCAACATATGATTCATCAGGCTAATAATCCTATGGTCTTCACATTTCTTGGAGTTTCTATTCTTTGGTAGTGGTATTAACACCGATGTCAGTTAATCATTTGGTATTATGCCTGTTTCGTATATTTTGTTAAATATATCTTCCATTACTTCGATGTGTTCGTCTAGTAATATCCTCATTATTTCAATTGGGATATTATCTTCCCCAACAGCTTTTCCGTTCTTTAACTGATTTGCCGCTTTGATAATTTCTTGCTTTGTGATATAAGGTCCAGTCAATGCCTCCTGCATGTAAATGTTCGTCCTCTCTCGGTCTTGAAACATCTCTTCCACGTATTCTCTCCATCTACCTATTTGATCTTTTATATTCAGTAGAGGGTTCCCATGTATAATAATATAAAAAAAGTCCCATATTCTTTCCATAAAAAAAGTAAGAACTAAAAAAGTATACCAAATGGGAGAAAAACAACTTAAAATAATCTGTTATGCAGACGACGCAATACTACTCTCTCATAGTGAAGATGATTCACAACGTATACTGCATCCATGACACCATAATAAATATAACCGCCAAAAAATTTAACATGTTAATTTCCCCAACAAAGACAAAATGCATGGCTACAACAGCAAATTTACTAAGATGTAAATTGGAGCTGAAAGCTTAGATAATAGAACAATTGATTGGGTTTAAATATCTAGGCATCACATTATCTAGCTACGTAAAGCACGAAACCAAAGTGGAAGATCAAGTGAATAGATCAAACAGAGCCACAGGCTGCCTAAATGAAACAATATGGAGAAATAAAAATATCGGGAAAGAAACGAAAGGCAGAATTTACAAAACAGTCATCGGACCAATAATGACATATGCGACAGAAAGAAGACCTAATACAGAGATGACAAAAAGGATGTTAGAAACAGCAGAGATGAAAACACTTCGAAAAATTGATGGTAAGACACTATGAAACAGAGCTAGAAGTACAGATATACGACATAGATGCAAGGTGGAAATCATCAAAAACTGGGTAAAAAATAGAAGAATAGAATGGAACGATCATATAAGCTGAATGACAACAAAAGTAAAGACGGTAAGAGACGGTTTCTCAATAGGAAAACGATCAGTAGGAAGACAACGCAAACGATGGAATGACAACTTACTGGATGCACATTGAAAAACAGACAGAGTCATGTCTATATAAAAAGAAGAAGAAGAAGATGAATAACTGATTAGTCTTTATATCAAAGCACTATCCATAAGCATTCACTGTAAAGCTCCTTATGTCAAATAATATTTACGCTATGGTTTGACCCCATTTTATAAACTATCATAGTTAGAGTAACAAAAAAAAAATGTATTCCAAATCAACGTTCACATCGCGTTCACATTATCTCATCCTTTCTTAAGGAGTGAGGTAAATACATAATATATGAAAAATAAACAAGATACAAAATAAACTGCTTTGTGTTTAGTCAGAACAATAATAAAGTAGCATAGCACTAGGATTAATAATATAGGAACAACTGTACCTACCATTTTTAAAATAGTCTTAATGTTAAGAAGTCTGATAAAATATTGTTTTGTACATAAACCATTAAAAAAATGATTACATTTTGCTTAGAAATAAGTATTCTGCTTAGTTAAGTATAATTACGAGAACAATTCCAAAATCAAAACCTTTATAATATAAAATCACTAACGATCAAAATACTTATCTCCAGTTACACTGCATCCACACAGCAAATATCATCAGTTTGGTATAAGGATTAAAGCTGAGTTAGACTGTCGTAGAAACCATGATAGTCAGAGTGCAGGTATTGCTTTAATGATTGAAGATTCTCGAATTTTGTGCCTTCGATTTTCCGAGCTTTAGTATACATAAATTTTAAGCTATTACTGCTTACTCGCACACGCTGAGGAAGTTTCCGCCTGTCATCTGGCTGACGTAGTTTACATTATTATATTTCACAATCTTTTGAATGTAAAGCTCTGATCTTATTTACGGTAGGGTCTATAGCTCTTTTTCCCAGCCTGATAGAATCCTAATTGCAAATCTTCTTATAGTCTTTGAAAATCGTGTAGTCCAAATAATGCACATTATATGGTTGTCTTGGTCTGGCTTCGGTCATTTTGGTTACATAGTCGACAAAAGCATAAATTGGTGGCCTGCATTTCTTCTCTAGCGTAGATTGTACACTGTCGACCTCCATCATTATGTGTTCTTTTTCAAGAAATATTTATCCTATTTCGATATTTTGAGTCTTCGAGAGGTTTGCCAAAGCAGACGCCAGACTTTGTTCCTGTTTTGGTAGGAACATCCGTCTGAAATTAATATGAACTTTTTATATGCTGTTTGCTTTTTTAAGAAATCTACGAAGCAGCTTGTGAATTCATTGGACGTCGCTCCACCATTCGCCTCATGCTATACGTATAGGTGTACATCTTGTGTGTGGTTTAGGTATATAGAAAAATTGTGCAGTTGCAATTTCTGCTTGTAGTATTGAGTATAAACTAATATTTTTGGACACAGTAGGACGCTTTGTACATCCATAGTAATATACGAAGAATGTTGCGTTTCGATTTAATTTGAGTCTCTTACCACTCCCTGACACGTGTTTCTGGGTCTACCCGTCATCAGAAGGAGTTTGTAAGAAGACTCAAACCAAATCAAAACGCACCGATTACTCTGGCAATTACATGACAATAACTACCAGAGTATGCAACTAGAGACCTCTAGTGAGGCAAGATGAAGATACGTAGTAATATAAGATCGATAAGATCCATAGTAATAACCAATACGTCTAAAAAGACCGTCAAGCTTAGAGCGTCTGATTTAGCAATCATAGCTTTACTCTTTTTCAGAATGTGAAGATTTTAGTCTTCTTTGGATGTATGTCTTTCTTTTGTAGGAAACACACACATCGCACTGGTCTTTCCGAGGTTTGAAGATGGAACTCTTTGCTGATTCTAATACCATATAGAAGACCCTTTTGCTAGTTTTTGGTTTCGTGTTGTCTTGATACCAAATAAGATAGATCTGGTGCATGTGAGGCTTAATCTCGAAGGTATCTTCAACGTACATCCTGTTAGTGTATGCCCGACAGTAGTGACTGCTTACTTTGGGTAATAAATTTAACCACTCCTTAACAGATTGCTGCTTTTCTGTATTATTAGTCGCAGTTGATATTGTGTTGGTCGTTCGCTTTTGATGTCTAGTTCTTAGGTCTTGGTTTGTTCCAATTGCCGGTTGTTTTGCCTAAAGTGTCTTGATCCACTCCGTGACGGTTTCAGCCTGCAAGTCTAACGTGTTCATTATAAAGTTTTTACAGACTCTTATGGGTATGTTTTCGTCATCTGGAAGAAAATAGTCACATGCTAAATTTTTATACTTTCACGTCGTCCGATCACGGCGCGCATGCGGATAAGATTTTATAGGTATACTTTCTTTGCTTCCCAGGTACTAAGAGGCCAGAAATACTTAAAACGAGATTGCCGTCTGTCTTCTGATATCAAACTGCAGAGAAAGCTCCTATCAGACTTGGCAGTTGCAGAATATAAGCATTGATTTTTTATATAGAACTTTCTGTATGCAGGTCATAGTAAGACTTGGATTTCCTGTTGTCGTCAGCAATGCATTTTTTTTTACAGCTGTTGTATTTTTGACCTAGAACCAGTTGTATCGTATTTTTATTTCGATTTTTGGAAACATTCTCAGTTTCTGAAGTCTCGAAGCCGCTACTATGAACAATATCGAGTTTGAGAATGCTAGTCTCTGCATCTAGAATGAATTAACCTGTAGGTATCTGTGGTAATACGTGACTATTTGGGTTTGAAGTGAACTCCAAAACTTCCGATTCTTCACAAGTAAATACATCAATCTGATCACCTCCATGAACCTCATTTATGGTCTCTCCAAAAGGACCCTATTTTGAAGAAGACGTTTTTATAGTAACTAGATCCAATTTAGCAGATTGGAAATTTTCTGTATCGTAAAAAGTATGTTTTTTGCTTGTTGGATCATGAGCTTAGGATATGGAAAAATCAGATAAAATTGATATCTTTGACGTTGAAGGGATGTTGGAATCTATACTTCTACCTACTGCTACGTCTAGCCATAGTATGATTCACTGTGAAGGAGAACTCATAGTTCTTGTAAAAAACAAAATACATATAAAATGAAATTCTTTATTGCCAAACACAGCAGCGATAAATTGGTGTTATATAATATTCAGTAGATTTTTGGCTGTGGTAGGGTATTAATTTATCGTTGAAAGACTGGTAAATTCTGTACATACTTGAATAAATCAGCGATCTGAATAAATCTTTCAACGAAAGATTGAAAAAATCCAATTCTCGAAATAAAAATAAGATACAACGGGTTCTAGGTCAAAAATACAACAGCTATATAAGGAAATACATTGCTGACGACAACAGGAAATCCAAGTCTTACTATGACCTGCATAGAGGAAGGTCTATATAAAAAATCAATGCTTACAATCTGCAACCGCTAAGTCTGATAGGAGCTTTCTCTGCAGATTGATATCAGAATACAGACGGCAATCTCGTTTTACGTTTTACGTTTACGTTTACGTTTACGTTTTACGTTTTAGTTGGTGAGCAGAATAGTTCTAAACGAATCGAGGCCCAGGTCAAGAATCTCAAACTTCTTGTGTCCGAAGAGACTCCTAAATCTGTAAGAAAAGGAATAAAGTTATATAAAGTCTGTACAAGATAACCATTAGAGGCGAGAGGCACAATTTACAGAAAGAATCCCATTATTATTATTGTGAAACGAGTGAGAGGTGTTTTTTTTTTAATTTGGAGAGAAATTGAACGAGTGCTGTTTTTTGTGTAACAGTTTTTGGAGGGAGGAAGCAGCGCCACACGTGGAAAATTGGACAGTATTTTGGGAACACAATCAGAAGACTAAGTCAGTATTCGTTGAGAGACATCGCAGAAAGAAGATAAAAAGGGTCAGTTAATTTGTTTGTAAAATAAGCGTTGTATGTACACCATACTTTATTTAAACTCATATCATAAAGCAATTGATAAAAAAGAATTCATAAGTCAGAGAATTTACATATAATAAAATTTGTTTGTTTTATAAGAAAGTTAATGAGAACAATTTTGCAGTAAATGGAATAAATTGGTTGTAAAAGGAAAATAACAGAATCAAGTTTTCTTTTGTTCTGAGGAATAGATAATTCAGTGTATACAATTCTTATGTGTTGATAGTTATATATGGTATTGAAATAAATGGTGATTGTTTTGAAAGGTTACAAATTGTCTTATAATATTTATTCCCTTTATCTATCCCGAAGAAAGCCGGCATCCAGGAAATACTAAAAGCCAGGAATTGAAAGTAATAGTCATGCGGAGAAGCATGACTTTTCTTGACGCGCCCGATATTACGCGCCGAACGAAGTGAGGCGCGTAATAGAATGCAAGTCAAGAAAAGTCGCTTCTTTGCCGAATAAAGTATACTATTTTTTCTTCAAACGTAGCAATTTTCAACCATAAATAGTACAATTCATACGCTATTTTTACTCGAAATTAACTGTGACAACTATCAAAGTCGTCTAGATGTTAGAAATTAAAATAATTAAGTCGTCGGTGGGATTTGCGTCTCCCTGGTTACAGTTGTTGACAGTTGTTTGCAATTATTAAAGACAGCTTATTGTTGTTACAACCGCAAGCGCAAATTTAGTGCGAAAATGGAAATCCTAAACGAAATTGAGTCCCCGGCTAATGATGCAGTAACACGTTTGGGGCCCTCCAAGTCCGGAATAAAGTATCGGTTAGCGTACAAGCACTTCCAAGAGTGGTGCGATACAAGAGGAGTACGGCAAGTTACCGAAGACGTTTTACTGGCATATTTTAATATAATGGAAAATGAAAATAAATGGAAATCTTCTACAATGTGGTCACAATACTCTATGATAAAATCCGAACTAGTTATTAGAAAAAATGTGGATATAAGCAAATTTTTAAAGTAACGTGCCTTTCTGAAAAAAACAATCGAAGGATATACTGCAAAGAAGTCTAAAGTTTTCACTAAAGACGAGTTTGATAAATTTTTGTTTAAAGCGCCAGATAAGTTGTATTTAGAATTAAAGGTAAAAAAAAATTATATTGCAAAGCATGTAGTATACTCTACTAAATTATAAAAATATTTCAAATTGTTTTGTTAATTGGGGTTACCGGCGCCTGTCGATGCGACGAAATAGTAAAAATGAAGACTGTGGACATTCAGGATAAAGAAAATGTAATAATTATCAAAATCCCATACAGTAATACACGACAAATTAGATATTTTACGATAATTGGTCAAAACTACATTAAACTGTATAAAAAGTATGCATCACTACGACCTGAAAATTTCACAGAAAACTAATTTTTTATCAAGTACCAAAATGGAAAGTGTTACCGAAGCGTCATGGGAATGGGAATACATTCGATCAGCGCAGTAGCCCAAAAAGTAGCGAGTTATTTAAATTTAAGCGATGCAAGCGCATACACGGGTCACTCTTTACGACGAACTTCAGCAACACTTTTAATTGATGGAGGCGGAAATCTAGAATGCCTCAAACGACATGGGGGCTGGAAATCAAGCACGCTTGCCGAAGGATATATAGAGGATTCAATAAGAAATAAGAACGATAATGCTCAAAAAATTTTAAACCCTCATGATTCGCCAACATCGGGAATGATTGCTGAAAGTTGTTCTCGACCATCAGTATCATCAACAATTACCAATG
This sequence comes from Diabrotica balteata, assembly GCA_918026665.1. Classification (NCBI taxonomy): domain Eukaryota; kingdom Metazoa; phylum Arthropoda; class Insecta; order Coleoptera; family Chrysomelidae; genus Diabrotica; species Diabrotica balteata. The sequence goes on from OU898282.1 coordinate 102,332,840, forward strand.
CGTATCAAGAGTCGGAAACATTTTTGCACGGTTTCAATTTTGAAAATGCCTCATTAACTAATTGTACTTTTAATATTACTATAAATAAAAATGATGTTTAATTGTTGTTAATGACATTTGTATTGTTGCTTTGTGACATGTTTCATATTGTTGCCATGTCAACATTTTTCCGTCCGCCGTAAAGAAATGGGAAAAAACTGCTGCCGGCCGAGACATCATACTTTGACAGGATCAAGTTAGATAAGTACTGTCATCATTATTTGACGTTTGAAGAAAAAATAAATATTATTGTGTGGTAATTTTAATTTACTCAAATAATATTTAACTTCTCAGAACCCTGAGAAAATAAATATTATTTGATATAAGTTTAATTCAATTAGAATTAACAAAAACTAAAACAAAGCAGATTATAACAATATATATAATAAATTAATGTAAATAAATTTTAAGTGGTTTTATAAAATCATGTTATTTGTCAGGATAATCAAGTTTTTAACTAATTTGTATATGTTAAATTGATACATATGTCAGTCAATATGTAAATGAATCGAGTAATTAAAATTGAAGTAATTAAAAACAAATATAAATAAATTCACTATGTTTTAATAATCAAAACATGTTTTCTGCTGGCTTTGATACCATCATGTTGAATATAGAGTATCTACCGTAAAATAAACCACTCTTACTTTCGCCGGTCAGTTCGCTGAGAATATACTCGTAATTGCGGTAAAAGTAAGTGATATTGACTGATTTGCACATTAATGAACCACAATGTCAGAAATTTTTTGTACAGCGAATTCAAGGATATTGTTTCAATTAAATCAGTTAATAAATTCAATAAATAAAATGGTATATCATAATCAGAGCTCGGATTTATAGGCAACAAAAATTGAAAGAAAAAGACGCCTGTAAAAGCAAACAACTTATTATTTATTATACGAAGTAAATTATTTTCATACAAATATGTTTACATTGTCTATATTGAGAAATTATAAAGTTCTGGAACAAAAATGGAGATTTGATGAACAAAATGAAACACATGTTTACTCTATGACTAATTTTGCTACTACACTAAAAAAAGAAAGTGATACATTATTTAACTAGTAAAGTAGCCAATAGATGACACTGCTAGAAAATATTTAAATTTATTTATCTATATCCAACACTCCCACTAGATAAACAAATTTAAAAAATATCATTTAACAAATATTTCTGGCACTACATTAACTAAACCAATCTCTTTCAAAAACTTGTTGTGTTTTACAGGACTCAAGCTTTTTGTCAAGAGATCAGCTGGCATGTTAGCTGTGTCTAAATACTCCAGCTTTATCAAACCCTTGTTTACAGCTTCTTTGACAAAATGATATCGGATATCAATGTGTTTTGTTCTTCTATTCAATACAGGATTTATTGCTAGTTTCTGAGCTCCCATATTATCATTATATAGTATAACAATTTCATCAATACCCAACATTTCATACAACAAATTCATTAAAAAATAGCCTCTTTAGCAGCTTCTGATACTGCTATATATTCAGCTTCCGTGCTTGACAGAGAAACACTATTCTGTTTTCTGCTTTCTCAGACAATAGGTCCACCAGAAAACTGAAAATAGAAACCAGTATAAGAGTTTCTGTCATGAGAATTACTCCCCCAACTCGCATCTACATAAGCTTTTAAATAATTATCATATTTTGAACAACTTAATCCATACTCTTTTGTAGCCTTTAAGTATTTTAATATTCGTTTTACATAATTATTAGATTGACTGAGATAGCTTACAGAATATGAAATGTCTGTTCTTGCCAAAACTGACAGATACATAAGACCACCTATTAAATTCTGATAAGGCACTTGAGGAGATGCATTATCTTCTCTATTCAAACTTAAACTAATCTCCATTGGGGTAGCAACTTCTTTTGAATCCTCCATATTGAACCTTTTTAACAATTGTTCAATATAGGATTTTTGATCTAGAGTTATAACACCATTCTCTTTATTCAATTTTAAATTATCTGATTCATCTGAATCGTTAGAAAAAATAAAAAAATTATCAACATAAACAGAGATAATGGTTTTTAGAATATTTTTCATCTTTGTGTACAGGCATGGCTCATAATCAGATTTTATATAACCTAGATTAATTAAGAAGTTATCAACTTTTTCATACTAACTAGCTGACTGTTTTAAACCGTATATGGCTTTCTTAAGCCTTGGAATTTTGTCATTTTCGACTTCTAAACCTTCAGGTATAGTCATGAAAACATTTTCCTTTAGATCACCATCTAGAAAAGCCGTAGCTACATCAAGATGAAAACTATCTAAATTCAAATTTGCTGACAAAGCAAATAAAAGTCTTAATGTATGCCTTATGACTGGAGAAAAGGTTTCATTATAATCAACTCCAAACTTTTGAGTGTAACACTTTGCTACCAGTTTTGCACGATATTTCACTTTACCTAAGTTGTCAACCTTTCGTTTGTATACCCACTTACTCTACACTACACAACCATCTTCGGGAACATCAACCACTTCCTATGCTGCGTTATCCTGGAAAGACTGCAGTTCTTCTGTCATAGCCGCTAACCATAGATTACCATCTGGTCTTGACATGGCATCCTCGACACTAAGTGGATCACAGTCACTATCCGAACACAAATAACTCACAAAATCATCAAACCTTTTTAGCTTAGGTATTCTGGTTGATCTCCTGATTTTATCTGGTAAGTTTGGCAAGTTACATAAGTAATCAGGATCGTTGTCTTCAGCAATTTCATCAACCGATGTGTCCTTTTCATTATGATGATTTTGTTCCTGACATGATTCATGATTATCTCCCACTGAATCTGATATTCCTAACAACTCTTCATCAACTGTGATTGAAACATCAATTGATTTTTCATTTATTACTACATCCCTACTTATAACAATATCTTTTATTTCGGAATCATATAATCTGTAACCTTTAATGTTGTCACTATAACTAACAAGCACAGTTTTCTTTGATTTTTAGTCCCATTTATACCTTTTTTCTTTAGGTATCAGCATCATTACCTCAGATCCAAAGATTCTTAGATGACCAACTTCAGGTTTTTTGTTGGTCCAAATTTCTATCGGAGTTTTAGTCACACCTGTTACAATTGAACGGTTTCTTAGATAAACAGCAGTGTTGACTGCTTCAGCCCAAAATATCTTTTCGAGGCCAGAGTCAAACAAAAGACACCTTGCTTTCTCCACTATCGATCTGTATAATCGTTCTACAGCACCATTTTGTTATGGAGAATAAGGATTTGACTTTTGATGAATGATTCCATTACTTGTTAGAATATTTTCAAAAATATTACTACAAAATTCACCATCTCCATCGGTTCTCAAAATCTTTATTTTAGTATCCTTCTGTTTTTCTACTAAAGATTTAAAATTTTGAAAATTTTGAAAGGTTTCATCTTTACCCTTTTGAAAATATACAAAAGACATCTTACTACAATCATCTTGAAGGACAAAGAAATATTTAGAACCTCCTAATGAAGTCATCTTCATCGGTCCACACAGGTCAGCATGGATAACTCCAAGCAAGCACTAGCTCTATTACCTCTGTAACTAAATGGGGGTCTAGTCTACTTTCCTTCACAACATACTTTGCATCATGGACGTATATATTTATACGTCCATGCTTTGCATACATCATTGTTTGTTATATTACTGTTGCAATTTATATCGTCTACTGAACCATTCTTCATTAGATTTAAGTCTTTATAATTTATGTGACCAAATCTTCTGTGCCATGTTTCACTAATAATTGTAGTTTTCAAAAAAGCTTTCTGCTTATTGGGCACTTCAAAATTTAAACGATATACATTGTCTATCAAATCAGCTGTTGCAATCAATCCGTTTTATTGTATATTTTGCAACCTGCATTGTTAAATATAACATCATTTCCATTTTTTATCAGTTAAGAAACAGATAAAAGGTGTGTTGTCAGATCAGGAATATATGATATATTATTTATGCTTACCTTAGATCTCTTATTATCACCAATTGTGGTTATCATCATATCACCAGCACATTTTACTGTTAATAGTTCACTGTTAGCCACAAATATATTGGACATACTACCATCTCGAATATTTCTCAACCAATCTTTTCTAGCTGTAAGATGCGTGCTGCATCCAGAATCGATATAAAAATCTGTAGATTTTAATTTCTACTTAAAAACACTGCACTAAACGCATTATTATTAGCATTAGGGCATTTATTCATGAAATGACCTTTCCGTTTACAACGAAAACAGGTTATATTTCTCTTGTCTTTCTTGTTGACGTCCTTGACATGATTAGTGTTAACTTCACTCGACTTTGTAGCAAAAGCTTTCTGCTTTCCACTGCTAGCGCCGTCTATCTGCATATCTAGCAATTTCGATTTAATTTCGTCGGTGGTAATAGCGATTCCTGAATGTTCGATAGCTAGAATCATGGGCATATACCTTTCTGGAAGTACCGCCAAAAGTAATGACCCCACCCACGTGTCATCAATCTTGAAGCCGGTCCTATTCAATTTCTGAGCCGTTTCGATCACTTGATTCATGACACATGACTTTGAATAATTTTTTCAGCGTATCCCATACATCTTTCGCCGTGCAAGCATCTTTTACATGCAAATATAGGGATGGATCTAATGTCAATAATAACTTAGATTTAGTTTGGCAACAAGTGTTGTGTCTTCTTCAGTTCCCTGGATACACTTGGACATTCCTTCTAGAACGAAGACATTCTCAACCGCAAACGAACAGTCCTGGTAATTGTCCCTACCGGTTAAACGCGGTACACTTGTAAGATAGTTTACAGCCATTTTCGATACTGTTAATCCACTATATTTTTACCGAATGAACACATACTACACTATTTGAACTAATCGGAAATCTTTCACTTCGTCTGGGCCCATTGAAAACCTATTGAGAAATTATAAAGTTCTGGAACAAAAATGGAGATTTGATGAACAAAATGAAACACGTGTTTACTCTATGACTGTAATTTTGCTACTACACTAAAAAAGGAAAGTGATACATTATTCAACTAGTAAAGTAGCCAATAGATGACAGTGCTAGAAAATATTTAAATTTATTTATCTATATCCAACAGTCTACCACTCGGGAAAGGCAGAAGGACCCAGACGTAACAGAGTCGAAATTATTATCAAAGAAGAAATTCGTAACTGTATTAGAAATTTCGTTCCTTTCAATGATCGCATCATGATGATACAGCTACAAAATAAATTAAGAAAAATTAATATAATACAAGTCTATGCACCAACAGCTGACAAACAGATGAAGAGATTGAACAATTCTACGACCAAATTAAACAAATTCTCCGGAGAATAAAAAAAACATGAAGTAACGATTATTATGGGAGATTTTAACGCAAAAGTTGGTGCTGAAATAACACAAGATATAAAAGGAAAGTATGGACTTGGAGAAAGGAATGAAAGAGGGTAGAGACTAATACAGTTCTGTCAAGAAGAGAATTGCAATATAGTCTACATTTATTCCACTTCCAAAATAACCTAATACATCATTATGTAAAGACTTTAGACTAATTAGCCTTATGAGTCACTTTCTCAAGCTACTTCTTAGGATAATTCTTAATAAAATCAAGCAGAAATGTGAAGACATAATGGGAAATAAACAATTCGGTTTCAGAGAGGAATTGGGAACAAGGGAAACTTTGTTCTCAATGCTAACAATACTTCAACGATCATGGAAAGTACAGAAACCAATTTACGTCTGCTTAATAGATTTTGAGAAGGCATTTGATAGGGTTCAAGATGGTAGGCTGTTTGAAGATCTAGAAATAATTGGAAGAGATGATCACGATCTGAAACTTTTATAACATCTATATTGGAATCAAGAAGCTTATATTCTGGTAGGCGACAAAGCAACAGACAAAATTTGTATTCAAAGAGGTGTTAGACATGGTTGTGTGTTGTCCCCAACTTTATTTAACGTTTACTCAGAAATTATTTTTAACAAAGCCTTGGAAGGGCAAAGTAGAGTTCGAATCGGGGGAGAAACTATCAATAACATCAGATATGTAGATGACACCGCAATCATGGCTAAAAGTATCGAAGATCTTCAATTCCTTATAGATCGAGATACTAGAGAATGCTCTAATACCATACTAAGCATAAATACAACAAAGACAAAGTTACTTGTGATTAGTAAACAAGACCTCGGCGCTATACAAATAATTGTCAATAATAAACCGATAACAAAAGTTAACCATTTTAAATATCTAGAATGTTGGATAAACGAGACACTAAATTCGGATGAAGAAATTAAAACTCGTATCGAAATTGCAAGAAGAGCATTTATGAAACTTAGATCTATTCTGAGCAATTCTCAGCTAAACTTACAGCTGAGAATTAAGTTTCTAAAATGTTATGTGTATCCTGTATTACTGTATGGATGTGAAACCTGGATTATGGTGAACAAATTAGAAGCCTTCGAGATGTGGTTATATCGTAGAATGCTCAGAATATCATGGGTTCAACACATTTCAAACAGAGAGGTCTTGAACAGAGTCGGACAAGGTGAAGGTGACTTAATAAAGATGATAAAAAAGAGATAACTCGAATATCTGGGGCATACAGGGTGAGTCATAAGGAACTTTACATACTTCTACCATATGTAGAGTCTCTCAGGGAGCATATCATGTAGCCACTAAAAAATGTCAATTCCTCTTCTTTATTAATTAACAGGGTGATTTGTGTAATTGACCATTTATTTCATTTTACTGTAGTGTTTATACGGCTCATTTAATTTTTTTAATTTTTGCATGATACAGTACACTACTATCAAGCATTCGACTGGTATTAGCTAAACTAAAAAATTCCAGGACTGGCTTTGGAAAAATTAATTTAGGGATTCGTATTAAATATTACACCCTGTATATATATTTTTTTAAAATGCAATAAATGGTTTTCAAACTACATAAACAGCCAATAAAAAACGACATATGCGACAATGTTGTCGCACTTTTATTAAATTTTTAGTGAACGATCAAATCTTACCAAAAATAGAACAACCATAATGAAGTATCAAATTATAAGGTATTAATTTAAACAAATGTTATATCACAAACAAATGTGATAACACTTTGTATTATCTCTACGATAGAATCAATTGTTTTTTAATTTTAAATTTTTACTCATAGATCGTATTGGGGCATTATTTTCGATAAATAATAAATTAAATTGATTAAAAAGTCAAACCTCTTGTATGTGTTAGTTTTTGTTGATTGTAAATGATTAAAATTTTATGTCAAATAATAATACATTGCATCAACTGTACTAAATAAAAATAAATCTAAAAAAGATTAAAATGAAGGTTGGCGTTGACCGTTTGACGTTTCTTGATATTTTATACCCATTGTCATTATTGTCATTATCAATTGTTATTTATGTGTACAAGAATACATATTTCTTCTGTCATATCTACGTTAAGTACATTGTGTTAGTTTTGGTAAAGCTTTTGTTACTTTCGTTCAAAATGCCACATCAGTTTTCGACCACAGAATATGCAGACATAATATTTGTTTATGGATTCTGTAATGGGAATGGTAGGGCTGCTAGTAGAGAATATCGCAGGAGATTTCCTAATCGTCGAACTCCCAGTCATCCAACATTTGGGTCAGTTTTTAATTATTTGCGAGAAAATGGCACTTTTCCTAGTGGAACAACAGAGCGACATGTAGATGAAGCGCAGGAAGATGACATTATGGACGCCGTTACTATGAACCCTACAATAAGCACTAGATAAGTAAGTCAAGAACTCAATGTTACTCAATCAAAAGTAAGTAGAGTCTTACAAAAAAATAATCTATACCCATATCACATTCAAATGATTCAGCGACAACATGCTGGAGATGAGTTTGATAGGTTGGAATTTTGTAGATGGATTAACAATAATCGACCAACGCTATACAGGACACTATTTACAGATGAAGCCCAATTTACCAGAGACGGGATAAATAATTCACGAAATTCACATGTGTGGGCAGAAGAAAATCCCCATGCTATTCGAGAACGTCGTTCTCAGTTAAGGTCTTCGGTTAACGCGTGGATTGGTGTCATAAATAACCAATTAGTAGGTCCTCATTTTATTGATGTTCCTTTAACAGGGCAGGTCTGTTTGAACTTTCTACAAAATATTTTGCCGAATTTGCTTTCCAACGCGAACGTTGCTATCCGAGGGATGTATTTTCAGCATGATGGGGCACCCCCACACTTTTTACTGGCAGTGAGACAACATCTCAATAATGTTTATGGCAACAGGTGGAAAGGACGTGCAGGTCCTATTTCGTGGCCTTCAAAATCCCCTGATTTCAATCCCGTTGATTACCATATTTGGGTACGATTGAAGCAACTAGTTTACGCAGTGAATATTAATGTCCGACAACAATTAATTGATAGAATTATACATTGTTGTAATACTATTAGAAACGATCCCAGAGTATCCGTAATTCAATACTTCAATTAACAATTCGGCAACAAAAATGTGTACAGGCTGCAGAGTTCCATTTCGAAAATCTATTTTGAATTATTTTTATTTTGTTACCATTATTGTATCTTTTCCAGTTCTAATTTATGGGTTTATCATACCTATGTACATATTTTTAGTTTTTTTTTAATTGTTCTTCGTTATTGTTAGTAGTTACTGTTTTTTGTTGTGCAGTGACTCAGTTTATCATTTCAATTAAAATGTTTGAAATTTATAACATTTGTTTAAATTAATTACCTTATAATTTGATACTTTATTATGGTTGTTCTATTTTTGGTAAGATTTGATTGTTCACTAAAAATTTAATAAAAGTGCGACAACATTGTCGCATATGTCGTTTTCATTGGCTATTTATGTAGTTTGAAAATCACTTATTGCATTTAAAAATATATATATACAGGGTGTAATATTTAATACGAATCCCTAAATTAATTTTTCCAAAGCCAGTCCTGGAATTTTTTAGTTTAGCTAATATCAGTCGAATGCTTGATAGTAGTGTACTGTATCATGCAAAAATTTAAAAAATCAAATGAACCGTATAAACACTACAGTAAAATGAAATAAATGGTCAATTACACAAATCACCCTGTTAATTAATAAAGAAGAGGAGTTAACATTTTTTAGTGGTCGGAAAGAACGGAAACAACGGAAACAAAAGAAAGATCGACGGAAGAAGAGGAATTGGCAGAAAGAAATACTCATGGCTCCGAAACCTTCGTCAATGGACTGGCTTATCAGCAGATGAATTATTACATGCCACGCAAGATCGAGAACGATATCGGCAAATCGTCATGGAAGCTACCCACGCCTAAAACTTGGGCACGGTACTCAAAGAAGAAGAATGTTTACTTAACATAACATTAGTAAAATATTAAATTATTAACCAATAAATTGTTAAATATTAATTAAACATTATATTTACTAAAAATTTTATCATTAATAGCCTCAACTAAATAGCATTTAGCTTTTTAATATTTCTGGTGTTAATACTATAATTATTTTCGATCAATTAAAATTAATGTGTACATTGAAAATGAACTTTGTATATAAACATACGAGCACCTCAGAGGTAAACTGTACCAAGTCACTCTTTCATCAAATGATCTATTACAAATATAGGTGACATTAAATAGTACGAACTCACAGATCAGTAGTGGCCGGCCAGGTGGCGTAGGTGAAGGTGAGGTTCACCAAAAAAATATAATTAAATTGAGACAAATAAATAAAACATAAAAGCAACATTATTATATCTAAATTCTGAAATCAATTATTTATTCTCTTTTAATTAATATAAAAAGTAAAAAAGACAACTAGCTTTATTAGCGGAAGGCACTTGACGGTCAAGTCCTGACCTGTGTCATTAGTTATGATTCAGGAATAGATGAATATTATTTTTGAAATGCGAAAGCCATATGCATAAGCGTTCACGGTTGTCATGGCAATGTGACGTGAGCTTGTCGTTAGTGATAGCTTAGAAAACTGGGAAGTGCAGATCCATTTAAAAATCTTTTATCCGTCGTCACCCACTATTATAGTTGGATGTGTATGTAGTATTCCTATTTTTCGGAAATTTCTTTCAGCGACAATATTTTGAAATTAAGTCTATTATATAGATATTGTTTCTATAGTATAGGATAGTATTTATTAGTTTAGTTTAGTCACAGTATTAAGTTTATTTATTTTTTTTTTATTTACAATTAAGGCGCATCAACCTAAGTGGTTATTAGCGCCGCTTGGTATTACAATTTTGTTTTACATTTTTTTAGACTTAGATTAAATATAGACATAGACATAACATAGATAGAGTTTTACATACATAAATCTGAGTTGAAGTACATTGGTTAATAGATTACACATTTATTTGTACAGACACTGATATTAAATTTTATTGTATATTCCAATTGACTTTAGAAAACTTAAAACAGATGAATATACACAGTTTTCTTGTAGACACTCGCGTAGCGTTGTCGGTAAGTTACACTTTTGCCTTTCATTTAAATATGCCGGGCATTCGATTAAATAATGTTTGACACTTAAACTGTTGAAACACTTACCGCACATTGGATGAACACTTCCAGTAATAAGGTATTCGTGTGTTAAGCATGTATGTCCTAATCTCAATCTGTTTATTATAATTTGGTCTTTTCTGTTGCTACACATATTTTTCCATCTTGTAACAGTTGTTTTTATGTCTCGTAGTTTTTATTGAGATTGATTCCATTCTTGAAGCCACTGTTCTTTCAATGTCGAGTTAATCCAGTGATGAAAATCTTTCTTATAGGTAGATTCTATCAAGTTTTCGTTGTTAACTGAAGATATGGCTGCAGCATGTACTCTTTCATTACCTTGTATACCTATATGTGATAGAATCCACATAAATTTTACAATCGCATTCTTTAGCTGAAGTTGGTACAAATGGTTCTTTATCAATCGCAATAGTGGATTAGTTGGGTAAATGGTGCCTAAGCTACTCATGGAACTTAAGGAATCTGTTATTATTAGGCACCTGTATAAGTTGGCGTCACAGCGTTGTTGTGACTGGCTGTATGGCACTTGCCTATGCCATTAAAAAAAAAAGTTGGCGTCCAGTGTATATTCTAATGCTTTGTAGATTGCGAATAGTTCTCCTGTATATACTGTGCTAAAATTTGGGATTTTGTATGAAGCAGTGTAGTCGTTGTGTATGAAAGCACATCCCACTCCTTTTTCTGATTTGGAGGCATCAGTATAAATATGTTGGTATTTCTGGTACTCATCAATCTTACTATAAAATTGTTTAACCATAGAGGAAGCATTAAGTTGATTACTAGTCTTTGTTAAACTCAAGTCTAGGAAAGGTTTTCTATTAAGTTTATTTGTTTAGTGCACTTTATTAATACATTTCTCTGTGGTTTGTTTCGGATTTCGGATATAAAGTGTTCTCGTGGATTTCGTTTGGACAAAAATAATTTTAGACAGATATGAATCCAATTAATGACTTGGTGTGTAATATATTAGAGACTCCGTTTAGGCATGGGAAACATGAAGATAAAAGGGATGTTCTTTTTCATGGTCGACCAACCAGTATTTTAAACATAGGACTAAAAAAGGAAGTTAAAAAAAACAGGCAAGTCGTATAACATTAATTTTAAGCCTTCTTAGTTCACAGAATTCAATTGGTTGTGTAGTAGCACAGCGTTAGAAAAATTGTATTGTTGGCCATGTTTCCCCTTTTAAAATAAACAGTCTGTGCGGTTTTGTTAATTTTTTGAATATTAATAGATCGTTGCATAAGGACACAGTTTCTGGAAAGTATTGGGACCGTGCAAGTTCGGAACAACGACATCTGGTATCGTAAATCAGCAAAATTTACTGCGCTTTTATGTTAGATCGAGGTAACCGGATAACTGTCAAGGACGTGTCCCCAAAAAAGATTAAGAAGAAAAAGTAAGATTGAGGTTATGTCGGTATGTTATTAAAAGGTAAACGTTGATGTAGCGTAAATACAAATAAATATATTATGTATTGAATTACAGCATTACTGTTAATATGGATTCAATAATAAAAACTGGATTTGAGAAAGTAAATCACCAAATAACTTTTCAACCAAGCACTAGGTAAAAGGGAAAAGCTTTAGTAGTGGCAAATGTCAAAAAATATTGGAAGAATTAAGAAAAATAAATTACCATAAATAATGCTAATGCATAAATTAGCAGGTTAAGCCCATGATATCATCATATTGGTTTGAACAATTAATTCTTTCCCTGTAAACTTTTGGACAGCGAATATATCTTAATGCATCTTCAGAAAAACTTGAACTTGATGCATTCTTGTTAACTTCAAAAAATAAAATTTAAACATTAAACTTGATTTTTGGGTTAAAATAAACTCTAAGTGAGTTTTATGAAACTAAAATTTACACTTAAAAGTGAACTTTTATTTATTATTTATTTCAAACTGACTTTAAAATCGGGCGCAAGAATAATGCATAATTTGGGTTATGTTACTTATGCTTTTTTATGATATAAATCCACTTTTCTCTTTGTAGTAGCTTTGTGCTTCGAAGTTGGAAACGAATAAAACTTTAATTGACAATTTTTTGTTGTATTTTTACAATTTATAACACAGCATTTCCTAAATCACATTTTCTTCAGAGACAGAAGGTGTAAATGTAAATAAACAAAACGAATATGAAATATGACAATTGACAATATGAATTTATGAAATTATGAAATGTGCACTAAAAAATGCAAAATTTCTCCTCTACTCGCGCACGATCGTTTCTCGTATCCCCTCCAAGTACTTGCACGTCGCCAATATAAAAAACCAATTAATGTTTAGACATTTCAAATAAAATCAAAATACGATTGCCGATGCCATAAAAGAAAACGCTTGATTACATAAACTAAATTTTAACGAAAATGTTCGACTAAATAGGATTTGTTCGCGGACAGTTATTGACGCAGTTTTGTACCTCAGCAAACAAAAGTTGTCTTTTAAGGGACATGATGAGAAAAGTGAGTCAAATAACAGGGGCAATTTTAAGGAGTTGGAAACTAAAAATCATTACGAAAAAATCAAAAATGTTTTTAGTAAAGAATCAAAAACAATTCAAAATTAATTAATTGGGTGCATTTATGGCTACATAAATGATAATATTATAACTGAAATTAAAAACAGTCAATTTTTTCCCTCCAAATTGATGATGCTACTGACATAACGCAGATGTCGCAGTCTTTAATAATATTAAGATGCGTAAATTCTTAAGGAATATTTATATTATATTTACGATGTAAGTGCCGGTAGAACAGCTGAGCATTTGTTCACTATGGCTGCGACAGTTTTAGAGCCTTTGGAATACCGACATAAGCTTGTAAGACAAGCTATATATATATATATATATATATATATATATATATATATATATATATATATATATATATATCGTTTACCCAATACATCGGCTAGACCTATGCCAACAATTACATAGACAAGATGGTCGTCTAATTCAAAATTAATCAGTGTAATTATTGAAGACTGGGCCAAATTAAAAGAGGTTTTTGATAATATAATGAATTCTGAAGAGTCAGACCGCAAATCAGTTCAGCTGGCTAAAGAGTTTTTAACAGATTTAAATGATTTTGAGTTCACATTTTTAGCAACAGTTTTTAGTGACATTTTTTATATAACAGATATTTTATATGATGTTTTTTAAAAAAAGTCCCTAGATATTAATTTTTGTTTAAACCAGATAAGGAAAACTCGTCAATTAATAAGTGATAAAAGAAGTGAAGAATTTTTAATTCTATTTTTGAAAAAGCAAGCACAATGACGGTCAGTAATACCTCCAAACGGTTTAGGTGTGATGATGGTATGAGCAAGAATGCAATTACTACTCAATACAGAGCATTATTTTGTGAAATATGTGATCACATTTTATTGGAAATACTTATAGGTTTTCAGGATTGTAATAAATTAAATTTCGTAAGCTCAGCAGATACAACAAAATTTGAGTCATACAGTTTGACCGACCTTCCCTTCCGACGCTTTTCAAAATTTATTTGAGTTTTATGCCACACAATTTACTAAACATCAAAGATTTAAACGTGAGCTCTGCCTTCTGTATGCCGACGAAAATTACAAAAATGTGAATTTGCAAGTATTAGTTATAAAGTTACAACCAATGAAAGACAAAGAAGTTTTTTGTGCTTAAAAAGGTTAAAAACTTTTACAAGAAACACTATTTCACAAGATAGACTATCGAGTTTGACTGTTACCGTACTTCATAAAGAACTGTTGAGTAAACTTGTGCAGAAGCATCCTTTCTTCGAGGATATTATTGATAGATTTGTCTCCTTAAAAGACCGAATAATCGACTTGATTTATAAAAACTAGGTAAGTCAGTTCTATTAGTCTATCTAATACTGCTTTTTTTGTTTAAGTATCTCTTTACCTCAGTTCTATTATCATCACATTCATCATTCCGTAACTTCTTGCATCCAATTTTGGATATAGTTCTCCTCCATATTTTTTCATTGTTCTCTATTTTTTTCCATCTGTATCGAATTTCCCACTGTTTTTCTCAAGTCATCCATCCATCTTTTTGGTGGTCTACCTCGGTGTGTTTTATCTTCTCTAGGCGTCCATTCTATGAGTCTTTTGGTCCACCCGTTATCATTTAAACGTGCTACATGTAAAGCTCGTCTCCATTTGGCTTATGCAATTTTTTCTATAACATCTGTCACTTTAGTCCTCTCTCTCTCTCTCTCTCTCTCTCCCTCCCTCTATTTCTCTCTCTGTAATCCCGTGAGAGGTTGTTGGTCCTCCATCGAGTGCCTTCTAGGGGAATGCTTTCTAGATATAGGTGGTACCGGGGAAACAAAGTACTCGGGGCGGACTAAAACCAGTAAACACTGCAGTGTCTGATCAAGAGTGATCGGCTGCAATCAGCATCTGACCCAGAGTGGGAGGCTGAATCGAAACTCCACAAACCCGTTTTACCAGGCGTGGTGTTTTAATTGCCAAAAAACCCTCAATGAAATGTCGAAGGTTCAGAACTAAAATACCCCAGGCAAGCAGAACGATTCGTATCTAGTATAAGTGCCCTAAAAAACTGTTTTCAAGTTATTAGGGCCCTAAACTCTATTCATTTTTTTAACGAATTTTTAATGGTGTTTGGGCGCGACGTAGGTATCAAAACTCCTTTTGGCTCCAGCAAGGTTTCGTCATCTTCACCACTTCTTTAGGCCACGAGGCGCCGCTGCCACAGATTGTATTCGAAGTATAGGCTATTCCACGAATATACGACTGTTTTGGTTTACTGCGACAACGAATATTTTACTGTGCAAGTAGAAGTATGAAGGTCAATTGGTCTAATCATTATTCCAATAGAAAGGGTCTACTAGTATGACATCTAAACTAAAATTATTTCAGTTAAAATCTACAAATAAATACAATAACGTCTATGAAGCCAAATGTGTTCATCAGACATTGGGGTAAGCTTTCCGTGAAATGTAAACACCAAATAGGCGTGCCTGGTTTCTTTGATATAACACATTTTATTGCTTTATGAGGTATTACAACTGTAATAAAAAGAAGTATACTATTTTTAATATAAATGAAAAGAAATTGACAGAACGATGGTTCACAAACCAGAAAAAGGATCTAATATTTCACTTTGTTAGTTTTAAATATTTGTTTGCTTTGAGTTTATGTTCTCTTAAAAGTTCCAAAAGTAACGGGTATAACATACCGGCTATTGATAGTTAAAGTACCGAGTCGTTAGAGATATTAAAAAGTAACGAAAATTTATATATAGTTTCATATATCGCCGACTGATTATGGCTGTGAATCTGATCGTTGATGATAGTTTTACAAGATTAAGAGAATAAGTAAATAAGTAATTTTTTTTGTTTTTTTTTAATATTAATTGAATATTCGACTGAAAAATTTACACTATTTGATCACTTAAGTATTGTTACATTTCGTTTAAATAACATAATTCAAAAACCAACTATTTTACAATGAAATAATTGAAAAGAAAAAATAAACTCCATGATAGTAATTATATACTTCAAAATCTGAATTACAACTGTTTTATAAACTATCAACTTTATATTTATATCATGACTTCATATTTAAATCTAAGGTTTATATATGTCGTAAGAGTATTTTAAAAATGGGGAGAATTTACTATTGTACAGTTCAGTACATTGGACCATTTAAATCGACACCTTAAAGCTAATTTAAAACAGTCGTATATTCGTGGAATGGAGTACTTATAAACTATATTATGTCAGTCTAGCCTTGGTTCGGCTTATTTTTTAATGTGACTTTTTTTACCAGCTATCCAATGATTGCACGTACAAGTCTGTAGCTTGAAAAATATAGAAGTTATTACATTTATTTATAAGTAAAAAACATAACCCTTTTTAAACGTATATTTTGTAAATAATTTCGATGAAAACGCAATATGCATTTAACTTCTGAAATAGTTTAAGTCTTAAAGAATTCTATGAAATTTGCGAAATGTGTCTAGAATCATTAATAGAGCAAGTTCCAAAGTTTAAATATTTAGCCTCAGAGATAAATAAATTAAATAACTTTTAAACTATTCGACCGATAGGGGGAAAATTTCGCACAAATTTAAAAGACGGTAAGTTCTCGATGTTCAAATGTATTAATAACACTTTATTTTGTTGATAAAAAAATTTATAAAATTTATAAATGAGTGCAAACAAACGTTTTTTTTTTTGCAAATATCTTCGTAAATTATTGATCAATTTTAATTTAAAAAACGGGAAAATAAAGGATATTCTTGATATTAAAAAATGATACAAATATTGTTTATGTAAAATATAAGGGAAAAAGCTTATAGACAAAAAATCAAATTGTGACCATAAATTACTGTTTAAAAAAAACGCAAGGTAAAAATACGAGTACTTTTTTTAACCATTCGTCATCTAGTAACCACCACCTATGTCTTAAAAGCTTCAGATATTTGCGAAAAATTCTACCGTGAAATCAATGATTTTTGAACAACCAGACTGGGATATTATCATACGAATTCCATTTTAATTAAATCAAATAACTAACAAAATAGTTACAAAGTAAAAAATTATCGCACTTTCTGTTTCAGAATTTATCAAGCAAGTAAACCGACTGGATTAATTATATAATTAATTATATGTTTAGCATCATGTTTAACATAAAATAAAGCGGGTATCAAGTATACATTTACATCAAAATATGTCAAAAATAAACCAGTAAAAAGCACATAAAATATACATATTTATTCACTTTGAGTTGGCGGTGATATGACAGAATCTAATTAAATTTCTTGCATTCTGAAAGTATAAATCGCGTAAGAGATTGAATTTATAAAGACCCACCAGTTAATTATTGCTTGATTTGAATTATATATCTTGAGATTACTTTTTATAATATGCCCTATTTATTCTATGTGTAAATACTAGTTATTTTAAAAGCACACGGTTTCATATTATCAATTATTTTTCTTCTTTTTTATTATATGCTCTATTAGAACAATAGTATCAAAAGAGACTGGATTAATCTAAGGGACACAATATGCAAAGGTGCGAAATAAATGATTTGTTACTCCAAACGGAAGAAGAATGAAAGAATATCAGAAGAAATATTACAGTTCATGGATACAAGGAGAAAAAGTAAGAATAATTACGAATGATATAAAGAACTAGATAGAACTGTTAACAGAAAGACAAAAAAAGCTAAAGAGAAATAGCTACGAGAGAAATGTCAAGAGATAGACAGTTTAAAATGACGGCTAGTAGTTTAAATAAAGTGAAAAGAACAAACTTGTGGACATTTTAGTTAATTTTAAGTTACCAGTGACAGTGACAAACATTCAGGTAATAAATTATGTAAATAAACTTGGTGATAAAGCTACGAACTTACGATAGAGCTACGAATACACAGTGATAAAGAAGACAAATTTCATGACATGAGTGAAAATTTATCTTGTGATTGTGGAAGACTTAGTAAAGAATATGACGAATACAGAGAAATAGCTACGAGAAAAATGTCAAGAGATAGACAGTTCAAAATGACGGCTAGTAGTTCAAATAAAGTGAAAAGAACGAACTTGTGGACATTTTAGTTAATTTTAAGTTACCAGTGACAGTGACAAACATTCAGGTAATAAATTATGTAAATAAACTTGGTGATAAAGCTACGAACTTACGATAGAGCTACGAATACACAGTGATAAAGAAGACAAATTTCATGACATGAGTGAAAATTTATCTTGTGATTGTGGATAACTTGGTAAAGAATATGACGCTATTAAAAAAGAACTTAAAATCGTAAATAGACTTTTTTATCAACTTGAAAAGAGAACTCAAGGACAAGAAGATTTAATATTATTGTTACAACTACAAAATACTAAAAAAAGTTAAAGTACAAAAAATTGGTAAAATCTACCAGTAAAATATCAGATTCTATTAAAACATCAACAATTAATACAAATTCTAGAAAGAAAAAGTAAATATAAAAAAAGCAAAAAATTGTGTCGACTAGTGAACCTGAACAAAAACCTACTGAACAAAATAGTGGTTCAAATACAAAACCGGTAGGAGATGCCGAAAAGAATTTACCGACACAAAATAAAATAAATAAATACAACAAACCGATTTTCGGTAGCAAAATTTCTTCTAGTTTTAGTAAACTTGCTCGACGGTGGCATCTGCACGTTTCACGTGTCACGATTGTGAGGAATGGAAAAGAACTGATAAGCAATCATCTTATTAAGTATCCTTCTTTTTAGAAACTCTAGACAATGTATACAACCTATCTATATGGCCCAGTGGATATGCCGTAATAAGATTCAAATTCATTAAAACTTTTCGGGAAAGCAGCAGACAATTTATAACTTTGACTACAGCTACAGATGTGCCTGCAGCAGAGACACGAGAAAAAACTCCTTTGTAATCAAACAGATCGGGAATAAATCTTTACAAGACCGTAGTGGAAATGCAGCAGTCCGCATAAATGGGAAACAATCTAGATCGAGACGTAGGAAGTTTCCTGAAATTCCTGAAAAACTAAGTCATATTTTGAATAGCGAAAGCCTGGTGAGTATGTTCCGTGTTAATGTTCAATGTTTAGCAAATAAAGTACAAATGATAGATTTATTTTTGTTGGAATTTACCTTTGATGTTATTTGCTTCTCAACATAATTATTGTTTTATTTTTGTGAAAAGATATACACTATATACACTACCGCACAATCATTTTGTGAGGTTAGCAGCTATAAGTAGCTTAAAGTAGCATGCAGTTGGTTTCTCACTTACCAGAGGAGCCGGAGTAAGACCTTCGCCGCCGCAGCTTAAAATGACTTCACACAACGTAAACACACCTTCCGATCTAACCAGTACAGTAAATCAACGTTCGAATATCACAAACAGTTGTGCATCAGCCGCTTCACATTTTTTTCCGAGTAAGACCCAAGCAATTGTATTTAGCTGTATCGATAATGCTAAACTACAGGATTATCTCATACCTTTGGACACAATCATCACCCAAAAAATAATATTTTTTCTTTTAGATTATCTTTTAATAGAATCTGCATGTATTTGGGAAACAAAACCGTAGTAGATAATTTCATGACACAACATGGCTCTATAGAAGTATTCGGTAAAGTTGTAACATCACGAAGACTTGGCTCTCCAGCAGAAAGACTAGTCTTGTCTGGAGTCTGCCCATTAATTCCTCATTAAGTATTAGTTCAAGAATTACAGAATATTGGTTTAAAGCTTATTTCCCCAATAACATTTCTGAAAATTAACTCGACTTTACCCGAATATCGTCACATATTGAGCTTTCAGAGGCAAGTTTATATAAGCCCTATAACATTATCAATTCCAGATTCTATGCTAATATATTTCGACCAAACACTTTACCGCATATTTTTGCCACAAGGTACACTCACCTGCTTTATTTGCAAAAATACAGGACACATATAATCCCAATGCAATACCAGTTCAGTAACGGAATCAACTCATATTGAGTCAAACAATGAAGTACCAAATCAAACAGCTTCAACAAGTATACTACACAAGTATACTACCAAACACCCAGTAGTGATCAAGTTACCCATTATTAAATCCGAGCATATCACCTACACCTACAAATCTCCATGATAAAAAAATTACTAATACTCTTACTCATAGCAACACTTTCAATCAACCTCATTCAGTGGCAATACCGTTTTCACAAACTTCGGAAGCAATATCCTCCAATCTATCATCTCCTTTTCCATTGGATACAACTGCAGACATTTCTAATAAAACTCATACATCACCACAATTTTATGAAACAACCATTTCAACCAATCTTACAAATAAAACTTCAAGTTTGACTTCTATCACTACCAATGAGTTTGCTCCAGTACTTCCAAACGTAATAAAGCCACAGCATCTAAGTGTAAACTCTAATATCAATTACGAAAACGCAAGTTCTTCCATAAAACGCAGTACTGGTGAGATCGTCACGCCTCTTTCAGACTCAGTGATCTTATCAGAAAGTCTGTTTGCAAAATCCAAACCCTCTAAACCAAAAAAAACCGCGCTCATTTAAAGTCCCATCTATACGGGAAACTCTTAAAAATTTCATTGTTAATCATACCCCACCATTGGTTTTAAATTACCACCAATTGTCCTTACTGATTGATGATGTCCAAGGCTCCCCCAACACTATTAGCGTCGTCAAAGAATTTACAGCTGATATGGCTGGTTTACTCTATCTTTTACAAAGCAGCTATCAATATGCAAATGATAGATCTACAAAAAGCAAGTTTACAAAACTTCAAAAGAAACTACACAACCATTTAGAGAAAGAGATTTCTGACTTAGATAGTGACTCTTCTGTAGACAATTGTTCAGTATCATCTAACTCCAAATCTGTTAACAACATTTAATTCGATACTTCAATGGAACATTTATGGATTTTCCCATAGTCTCCCTATGCTACAGCTTCTTTTATCTGAATATTCTCCAGATATTATTTCTTATGAACATGGAAGAAGCGTCCAATTTTTATGGGTTCCCTCGCACGTCGGAATAACAGGAAATGAAGAAGCTGACAGGACTGCACAGTGGAATATAAACGGATACTATAATAACTTACCGATGCTAAAAATTCCACAATTAGAATATCTACCAGATATTATCGGTCTTCAAATAACGAATCTTAAGAGCAACCGAAAATCTTTCATTTTTACATAATTATCAAAGTTTTTCAAAAAAATAGAGTAAACCAAAGAATAGCAAGCGGTGGAGTGATAATTCTTGTAAATAACAAATTAACCGCAAGTATGTTACCCTACAAACACATTTAGAAGCTGTAGCTATTTCTCTAGAAGGGACCACAAAAATAAATATTTGCACGATTTACTTACCCCCAGGAAAACTAATTGATAAACAGAATCTTTCTAACCTCATGAGTCAAATACGTTCTCCGCGTATTTTAACAGGTGATTTAAATGCTAAAAACAGTATTTGGGGTTCTACATATGATGACAAAAGAGGATTGATTATTGAAGAATTAATAGATCAGTATAACTTATCACTATTGAATGATGGATGCCCTACAAGATGCAATATACAAACAGGCGAATCAACGCCCTTGGACTTAACGATAGCGGATAATAACTTCTCTGCATTAATGACATGGGACAGATTAGACTACACTTATAACAGTGATCAGTACCCAATAATAATCACCAATGACTTGTTCAAGCTCAAAAATGGAAAGCACACATCTTAGTGGAAAAAGGAAGCAAATTGGACATTATTTGAAGATATCATAGAAAAAAATTTCACAAACTGTAAAATATCCAACGATATTGACACAGACGTCGAAACCTTCTTCAGCATCAACTTATATGCAGCCGAGGTAACCATTAAAAAAACTGCTCTTATTACAAAACATAAACCAGTTCCTTGGTGGAATGAACAATGTAAGACATCGATCGAAGCTTCCAAAAGAGCCTTTAACAAATACAAAAGACATAAAACACTTGACAATAACAATAAAATAGAATTTCAAAAACTTCAAGCTAAAGCTCAGTTAAAAATAAAAACTTCAAAAAGAAATTCGTGGGTTCAATTTGTGTCCAGTATAACCAGTAGAACCCCTATGTCTGAAATGTGGAAAATTTTAAAAAAATATCTAGAATACCGGCTTATAACAAAATCACTCAACTAAAAAAAGATAATAGAATAATCAAAGATGACCTAGAAATAGCAGAAGAATTTGCTAATACGTATCAAAATATATCTAATACAAGCAATAATAATAATAACTTTATCAACTTTAAACAGAACGAAGAATGTAATTATACCATTTGTATATGACATAGATGCTTGAAACGCCAAATTTAATATAAATGAGTACAAAGAGTGTAAAATGAGTACTCATTTAAAGAGACTAGTGAGGGTCCAGATAATATGCCAATGGTTTTTCGTAAGCATTTACCTGAGAATGCACGCAATCATCTTCTTAACATATTTAATATTATTTGAACAGAACAGAAATTTCCAACAACGTGGAGAGATTCTATTATAATACCAATATTAAAACCAAAATGTCCCAAAACAGATCCCGAGTCTTATATACCAATTGCACTAACACCTACTGCATGCAAACTTTTGGAGAAAAGGTCAACCGTCGTCTTCTCTGGACAATTAAAGATCGAAATATTATTATTCCAGAACAAAGTGGTTTCCGACAAAATAGATCAACTCTAGATAGTATTAGAGACCTAGAAACCAATATACATGAAGCCTTCTCCCTTAATCAAAAATGTATTGGAAAATTCTTCGACATTGAAAGAGCTTTTGATACGAACTTGGCGCCACCTTATCATCAGATTACTCTACGACTTAGACATTAAAGGACATTGCCTTGCATTTATAAAAAACTTCTTATATAAAATGTTTATGCAAGTTAGAGTAAATAGTAACTTGTCGTCAAAAGTAGAATTAGAAAATGGAATTCCTCAGGGATCTATTATAAGTCCTTCGCTATTTACAGTTGCCATAATTGCCAAACGATGTCCTACGGAATTTAAAACCTCCACTTAAAGGCCGCTTATATGCTGACGGTCTCGTAATATTTGGTCAAAGCAAAAACTTAAACAACCTCTCGTAACTTGCACAGGGTTTCTTGTTAAATATTGAAAAATGGTCACAGAAAACTAGATTTATCTTTTCATCAACTAAAACTAAATATATAGTATTTTTTAATAACAAAGTCAATATATCAATCTCATTATATCTATATAACCAATCACTACAACAAAAAGATTCGCTAAAATTGCTAGGAGTTACCTTTGACAGAAAGTTAAATTGGAAATGTTACAGAAGATTGAATTTACTAAAAATTCTAACACATAAGAATTGGTGTTTAGAGGGGAGTACATTGTTAATCAGTACTTATAAACTCGACACTGTTCACAATACAGCACTCAGAATATGTCTAGGATCCTTTTGTACAATACCGATTAGAAGTTTACTTTTCGAAGCAAATGAATTGTCGTTAAATGATAGAAGAGCTTACCTAAGTCTAACGTATGCAACAAGAATTAAGGATAATGCAAAAAATCCTGTCTATAAAAATACTAATATACTGATAATTTCTCAAACCTTAATATTGTCATATCTAAATGTCTTCCATACACACATGACCATAATCCAATTTGGAATCAAAACATACCATCATATAACTTTGAACTTACGTCATTTGACAAAAACTGCACTAATCATGATTCAATTATTTCCCATTTTGGAAAAATCCTTAGTCATCATAAAAATCATACCCAGATATACAGTGATGGTTCAAAGTTATCCGAAGTTGTGGGAGCGTCTGTAGTAACTCCAGAGAAGATCGTTAAGTTCAAACTGTCTAAGGTTAGTACCATCTATACAGCTGAACTGTATGCTTTCTATCGCGGCATAGAACTAATCAATCTGACAACAAACTGCAAATATATTATCTTAACAAACTCAGTGTTATACAAAGCATCCGACAACTGTATCCAAAAAACCCACTTTTAAAAAAAATTAAAACGGTCCTTCTTCAGGCTTATGTCAATCATAATGAGATAAATTTCATCTGGATCCCATCCCATATATGAATAAAAAGCAACGAAACTGCTGACAATAATGCGAAAGACGCGATAGTGAGTGACGTTTCCGAAACCATAAACACATCGGTATCAACGCATATAAAAGCTTTATATAAAAAAAATGTTAAGTGCGTGAAAAAATAAATGGAACGTCGAATTCAAAATTAAAACAAGTGTAACCCAGCATAGAGACATGGAATGTGTTACGTATGTCAAGAAGCCAAGAAATAATAGTAACGCGCATCAGACTCGGACATACTAGGTTAACACATGATTAATTGATTAAAAATTGCGAACCGCCGCGATGTGAAACGCATAGATTAGAGGAGGTGAAACGTGTAATACGACACTTAAAATAATGCACATGCTATGTGAATGTCCCCTCTACAATCAACAACGAAGTAACAACAAGATACTAGAAACACTTTTAGAAGCTCCAGGTGCAGACTGTAACTTAAACAATACTCTGAATTTCTTGAAAGACATTAATAAGTACAACAATATGTAATAAACCAAATTGTAATGCAGTAATTGTACCTAACGTTATCCATTAATTTTTCGCTAATGGCCATTTGAATGATGCGATTTTCTAAATAAAATAAAGTAAGTTTAAGACTTATTGGTTAACTTAAAAAAAGTACACGCCAATTACAAAATATCTATCTATCTATATACAGCCCTAAACATCCATCCTTGGATATAGGCCTCCTCCTCCTTCTTCCATGCCCCTCTATCTTGGGCAATTTGCATCCATTTTGACCCGGCGTGTTTCTTCAAGTTATATGACCATCGCATTTGTGGCCTTCCCCTTTTTCGTTTGTGATTCCATGGTCTCCAATGTATAATTGTCTTAGTCCATCTTTCATCTTTCTGCCTTAGGGTGTGTCCGGCGAACTTCCATTTAAGCTTTGTTACTTGGGTTGAGACATCTGTTTTATTACGGATCCATTCGTTTCTTTTTCTGTCTGATAGTTTAATGTTCAGCATTTGTCTTTTCATGGATCTTTCTGTCTTTGCTATTTCTTCCATATTTTCCTTTGTAAACGTCCATGTCTGAGAGCCATATGTGAGGACAGGGAGTATACATTGATTGAAGGCTCTCGTTTTTAGGTATTGGGGGTATTTTTGAATTCTTTAGAATATAAGACAGTTTTCCGAATGATGCCCAGGCCAATCTTATTCTTCTTTTTATTTCTTCGGTCTGATTTTCTTTATTTAATTTAGTGATTTGGCTTAGATATATATATACTCTTTTACTTGTTCTATTCTTGTTTGTTCCACTGTAATTATTAGTTCTTCTGGTTGATTAGTCATGGTTTTTGTTTTACTGTAATTCATCTTGAGTCCAATTTTTGTCGATTCTCTATCTAGTTCTTCCATCGTTCTTTGTAATTCTTCACTTTTTTCTGTTCATGAATCATCATCAGCATATCGTAAATAATTAGGATTTTGCCCGTTTATGTTAATTCTCAAGTCATCCCAGTGTAGTCGTTTGAAAACATCTTCTAGGGCTTGGTTGAATAGCTTGGGCGAGATGGTATCTCCTTGTCTTACTCCTCGGTTTATTTTAATAGGCTCCGTTTGTTTCATTAGCTTAATAGTTGTTGTTGCCTTGTTGTATATATTTGTAATTAAGTCGGTATATCGGTAGTCTATCCTGTTATTTTGTAGGGAATTCTTTACTGACCAGTGTTCCACACTATCAAATGCCTTCTTGAAGTCAATAAATGCCATGTAAAGCGGGATATGATATTCGTTAGTTTTTTTGATTACAAGCTTCATCGTTAAAAGGTGGTCACTTGTAAAGAAGCTCTTTCTAAATCCGGCTTGTTCTCTTGCCTGGTATCCATCTAATTTAGTTGTTAATCTATTTGTTTTTATCTCCTTTCTTAAATAGTAACAGTGTTATTGTTTCGTTCCAACCGTTGGGTATTTGTTTTGTCAAAAGTATTTTATTCATAAGTATGTACAAAACTTCTCTAGTTTTCCCACCATGTTTTAGCATTTCTACAGTCACCGTCTTTTGTCACAATTACAAAATATACCTAATGCTAATTTGTACAATTCTCATACCAATTAGCAAGTCGATACCATTCGTACATGCAAACACATACAATTATTACTTGATAAGTTAAATAATTTTTTTTATATAATAATCACTTTTTTGTGATATTTATTAAATACATATATAATTACAATCTAATTAGTATATATACTGGGAATTGTACAAATTTTATTCAGTCAATGTACTACCATTTTACTTAATATATTTAGTAACGACTATATTTTATTGGCTAAT
Organism: Diabrotica balteata; assembly: GCA_918026665.1. Lineage (NCBI taxonomy): Eukaryota > Metazoa > Arthropoda > Insecta > Coleoptera > Chrysomelidae > Diabrotica > Diabrotica balteata. The sequence goes on from OU898282.1 coordinate 102,359,336, forward strand.
TAAGTCTATATTTGATCAAAGTAGGATATTATGATATAAATAACTAATACATTTACCACAATTATTTCGATATCAACGCGCCTATCTTAAAAACAAACTGTACATATATTACGTTAAATAATTAGACCCAAACCCTGACATTCAAAGTAACAGTTATTCTCCAACGACAATTTGTTCTATATGGTTCACATATAGTTCAGGTAAAAAGTTACACTATTTCGAGAGACGGGTTTAGGTGGGAGTAGGAGAGGGGGTGGGCGAAATCGGTAAATTAGTAGTTTTTTACGGTTTTCGCAAACATGTCCAAAACTATGCGGTTTAATTTAAAATAAGGAAGGTGTTTTGTGTAAAACAAGAGCTCGCTGGTTAAATGATTAGAATAATAACGAAGAAAATGAAATATTTTGATTGTGAATAAATTAGCAATTAATTAAAATATTACGAAAAATAGCTGGCTTTACTCGTTGCTGTTATCTATCTTCTTCTTTAAGTGCAATCTCCGCGGCGAAGGTCGGCAATCATCATAGCTATTTGGACTTTTGGGACGGCTGCTCTGAAAAGATTAATGGTCAAATCCCGGATGAATGGTTAAAATCTATCTTTTTACCCTTACCCAAGAAAAATAATCCTAAATCTTGCGATGAGTACCTATTAATTAGCCTTATAAAGCCACACTTTAAAAATACTACTTAAAGTTATTCAGCAGCGTATATATATATATATATATATATATATATATATATATATAAAATGTGAAGAACAATTAGACAATACACAGTTTGGATTTAGATGTGGAATGGGAACAAGATAGGTACTGTGCGCAATGACAATACTATTACAAAAATGCAGGGAATATAATAAAAACGTATTCATATTTTATATAGATTTCCAAAAAGCTTTTGATAGAGTCCAACATGGTAAACTCATACATGCATAGAAACACATACACTGAGTCAGTCAGGGATGTGTGCTGTCGCCACAATTATTTAATGTGTACTCCCAACTAATATTTCAGGAGGCACTACGGGAAAGAACTGAAGGTGTAAGGATTGGAGGGAGCATCATTAATAACATAAGATTTGCAGATGATACCGCAATCATGGCAGAGAATATAGACGATTAACAAACTCTCCTCGAAATCATTAACAGAGGAAGCAAAAAGATGGGACTAACAATGAATATAAATAAAACCAAATACATGGTGATCTCAAAAAACCCTGTTGACAACATACAACTGACATTGGAGGGTAAATCCCTAGAGAGAGTCGACAAATATAAATACCTTGGAGCAATTATAAACTCACAGTTAGATCAAGATCAGGAGATAAAGGTCAGAATAGAAAAAGCTCGAAAAGGCTTTATAAAATACAAGTCAATGTTAACAAATAAGAAATTGAGTATGGCTATCAGATTGAGGTTTGTCGAATGTTATGTTTGGTCGCAACTACTATATGGGGTAGTAGCTTGGACTCTGAAAGCCCAATCTATAAAAAAATTGGAGGTATTCGAAATGTGGCTATATAGGCGTATTTTGAAGATTACTTGGACTGCAAAAGTCTCAAATGAGGAAGTGTTAAGACGAGTTGGACATGGCAGAAAGCTTATGAACACAATTAAAATAAGAAAAACATCGTATCTTTGCCACATACTCCAAAACGATTAATACTCTCTGCTACAGGTCATCATGCAAGGTAGAGTAGAGGGAAGAAAAGGCTTGGGAAGAAAGAAAAAATCTTGGCTGACGAATATCACAGATTGGACTAACCTCAGTGTTGAACAGTTATTTCACGTTGCAAAAGATCGAGAAGCGTTTAAAGAAGTGATCGCCAACCTTCGTTAGAAGACGGCACAAGAAGAAAAAGAAGAAGAAGCTCTGAAAAGTTCATTTCATCCATACCACTCTCTCAGGTTGCGCAGCTATGATATTCTTCGCCTGCGTATGCTTTCCTTGGATCTTTCCCTGCATAATCAGTTGTACCAAGGTTAATCTCTCTCTCCATGTGTAATATGTCCGAGATATTCCAATTTCCTTGTTTTAATTGTATTTAAAATTTCCATTTGTTTATTTATTCTTCTCAGAACCTCTTGTTTGTGACGTGTTCTCTCCACGATATTTTCAGAATTCTTTTGTATACCCACATCTCGAATGATTCCAGTTTTTTCATTGATGTTGCATTTACGGTTCAAGATTCCATTCCATAAAATGGGACACCGAGGCACGAAAAATGGACGTCGCCGATAAACTGGAGATATTTTCAGTACGCCGTCCTGATCAAAAGTGTCTTCTTATTATAACATAGTTCAAAACTCTCTGGCTATACTTCTAATGACCTTTTTAGGTGGTCCGTAGGTATGTACAAGTGCAGCAAGTGCATCCCCATAAATAAACTCTATTGTATTGCGATTTTTGAATAGCGATAATTTTAACTAAATGGTCACAGACATTTGATATTTTGTAACGTTTTTTGTGCTTGCGACTTAGTTAGCAAAAATAACAAAAAAGTGAATATCTTTGAACTGGAAAACAGGTGACCATGTGTTTTGTACGAATTAAATTTACCTATCACATTGAGAATCATTTCTAGGGGGCTAAAAGTGGGGACTGAGCAATTCCTGGGCTGGAGATAGGTTAATCAAACAAACCGAAACTTTTGCGAACGGCCACACTTGTTTTGTTTGAAGAGCTGGGTCGTAAGTAAGTAAATAAAGGAGGGACTGTAAAGAGTAACTACAGAAAAAGAAATAAAAAAATACCTTCATAGATTTTCTGGGCAACAAACACAAAAAAGTTCCTAAACGATTTGAAATACCGTAACCAGTATGGTAATCACAGACCAACCAGTGGAAAATAATGGAACGGATCTCATACTAGTTCATAAACTTACTAGACAGACAACATTAATAGATGTGGCGCTACCTAACAATAATAATCTGTAAGTTAAATACAACAAAAAAATCGCTAAGTATAGAGATCTAGAAATACAAATAAGGAGACAATGAAGAATGGAAAGCACTCAGACAGTACCTGTTATTCTCTCTACAGCTGCAGTTATTCCGAAAAGCCTCGTAGAGAACATAAAACAGCTGGGCCTTAAAGACTATGGAAAAAGCAGTACTGCTCTCAACATCTAGTTGCGTAAGAACATTTTTGAGAGATACTTCAACGTACCAAGTCACCTAGGTCTTGATCACATGAAAAAAGTCCCACCAGCTCTCAATCCTTTTGATACCGTAGTTATTAGGGATGAGTAAATTTTTCCCTAAGTGGAGTGTAAGCCGTATGTCTAAATCTGGATATTCAGAAGATGAATATTGACAATAATTAACAAAATCCACGCAGTGCAGTGGAGAGAACAACATTACCACGGTATCAAGTAGAAAGAGGATTTATAGACATATTTATGTTAAACAGTGTCGGTGATATACCACATTTCTGTTTACGGCCCTTTGTTGTGGTGATTGACAAACTTTATTTTATCTCGGTTACTTTATACAGTATTCTTGTTATATTCACTCGTTACACTCTAACGTGCATTTTTCTCATTGCTTCCCATAATTATTTGCTGGGCATACTATCATATGCTTTGCGACTATAGAAGCCGAGGACATTTTCTGTCTCCGGCTTCTATAGACAATGTAGCTTCTTCATCAAATACCCAGAGCAAATCACTAATCATAATCAAGCCGCCACATCAATAATGATGTGCGGTGCTGATGATGGCACACTATTCCCTCCTTGCTATATTACACTGTGAACATTAGTCCACAGGGCTCTCCTTGTTGTAGTAGTGGATAGATAATGGGTGGATGGAGGTAACTTGTTTTACATACTGGTTTGAGACCATATTATTACCACAACTAGGATGGCTAGAAGGTAAAAAAGTTATGATCGGTGACAACTTGGAGTCTTACTTTTCAGATCATGTATTATAACTGTGTAAATTGCACAATATTGCATTTGCGTGCCTTCCCAATAATTCAACATACACATGCTGGCCTTTTAATGTATCCTTTTTTAAACCCATGAAAGTTTCTTGGCGATAGATTTTGACGGAATTTAAATTGCGACACCCAAAGATTACTGGTGTACCCAAAGATCAATTTCCGTCGTTATTAAAAAAATGCTTGGAATTAGTGGATCAGACAATTGCAACGTGGAGACTGCGAAGAAAATGCAATTAAGAGAACTTTGAAGAATAGTTTCGAGGCTTGTGGCATGGTTCCTTTCGATCCAAATAAAGTCTTGAGTAAAATTGCACTAATCAACCATGATGTTAATTAGGTAGAATTTCTGAATAATGACAGCCTCACAGACTATTTGATGAATCAAAAGTCCAAGATAGAAGTTACTAAACGTCGAAGAAAAAAAAAACTTAATATTCAACCCGGTCAAAGTGTAAATCGACATGTAACGGCGGATGACAGCTCCTCCGATAGCAATAGCTATATCAGTGAAAGCGAAAATAAAATTAAGAATGAAGATTCTGTGGAGAACCAATCATAAGAAGGTAAGCTGAATACAAAACCATCTCTTGCTGAATTGAATGATGGAACTTATGTTTTTGTAAACATTATGTCAGGTAAACGAAAATGTATAAATTACGTATATTCCGGAAGGATACAAGAGAAATTACCTTTTAACGACTACGAACTCATTGGGCTTAAATCACTTAATGAAACCCATAAACATTTTAAAGTTATGGAAACCGACGTTTTTAATGCTCCTTTCGCAGATATCTTCGCAATTCTGAAGACCCTATCGGTTGAAACAAATGAAACAGCATCGAGATCCATATTTTCTGGCAGAGTTATACCAAAGAAAAATAACTTCTTTTGTTTGCTTTTTAAAATATATTCTCTTGACTCTTTTTTTACTATTTTATATTGTTTTATAAATTTGCTAAAATGTTTTTTACCTCAATAAAGTATTAGCTACTTCTAGAATCATTTGTTATATACTAATTATTGTGTCGGTAGCAGATATCAAAGTCACCCCTTAAATTAAAATTGATATATCTAAAAATTGATTTGATCAATTAAAAAAATGGGTTGACATTGTTATTACTACAGCTTTTATGCATCGGCTAAACTATTTCAAAATGGGGTATCAAAGTGAGCAATGGGTGACATTAATATACACTTTTTATACATTTTTTTGAGAAAATTCTCAATTTAAAAACATATATACTGTAAATTTAAATTAAATAAACATAAAATGCATCCCAATGGCGACTTTTTCACATTTTTGAGATAACCAATTCAAATCTACGCTAGAAAATAAAGAAAAAATTAACAAAGTCACCCCGTTCTACGTTCTACGCATATTTTTCATTTTTTTTTGATATCTCGTCGCAAAGCTTCAGTTAATTTAACTGAAACCCCTTTTACATAAGTAAATAAGCCATACACTACAGGACATTTAAGTTTTACATAACGCAATTTTTAAAGATCTTTGACCCCTTTTCCTACCCATGTTACGTACCGTAAAGTTTTACACGCCCCCTCTCTCCCTGAGCCAACGTTATGCAATACCCAAGTGACCATTTTTACCTAAAAGTAATAGTTATATTGAGAAAATTACCGGAAAGTAATAAAATGTTTTTGTTATTGTTTTAGTCGTATTTACGATGATAGTAAATAAAACAAGAAATTTCTAACTCGCAATAATAAACTTTTAACTGCTACTCTTAAATTTTTTTTTACGTTTTCCTTACTCCATTTGTACATACATTTTTTTCTTCATACTTTATGGTTCTTCTCATGCACTCTTGAATTTTAACTTTTTTTAGTAATAAACTTATAAACTAATTTATTTATTTCTACATTTGGCAATACAATTAGAAACGGAAATGTAACTGAAATAAAACAATTTATTCAAATTATATTCGTTTCTTAATATTGTTCTGAAGCTATTTTCTTGTGGCATTGTAAATTAATTACTATTTAATTGGGAATAAGCCACAATTAAAGATAAAAATACGTTTATTGACGTTTCAATTTCCTCTTCGGAAATCGCTCTCAAAAACAGTAAATTAAACAAATTTTGTTTTTTGTTACATAGTGAAAAATTCTTCTAATTATTTAATTTTATCTGACTCATTTATATTGACAATCAGACATACATTATGCATTTTAAAGTAGACGACTTTAAAGTGATATTGCCAATATTGTTGAGTTGCGCTCCTGGGACGACTTTACTTATAAGATAGTTCATTCGATTACGTGAAATCAACTTTAACTTGAGAATATCCGTCAGAAAAAAATAACATCATGTAATTCGTCTTTAAAAAGACAAACACATGACATGATGACAGTAAAATTCTCCTGTTCGTGATTCCATAGTAAATTATGAGGGAAAACCAGGAAAAAAACCTCATAATACTATCCCGACATTGTAAGTATTTGTTCGTGAATTTAGTTTACCCTCAACAAACATCAAAATTCTAATTTTATATGTTACGTTATTTAAAAAAACATAAATGATATATCCTCTATATGTTACTGACTTACTAATACTGGTATTTACTTATTAATAACTTCCTCTTTCAATATTGGTAACCAGATCCTACTACATTCTACCGAGGAATTTGCGACACAGTTGACTTCATTTAGCATAATTAGAGCCGCTTCTTTGATTTTTCTTTTTTTACCATCCGTTTCTTTTAGGACTACATTTGAATTATTCCATTGAACCCTATGTTCATTATCCCATGCGTGCTTACATATTTGAGATCTATCAAATTATCTATTTTTAATGTAAGATTGATGTTCACTTATTCTAACATTTAATGGCCTTGATGATTCACCTAAATAAAACTGATCGCATTCACAAGGTATTTTATAAATGCAACTCTTTTTCCTTTCTTGTTCATTGTTAGGTTTGGTTTTGGACAAAATAGATCTCAACTTGTTTGTTGTTTTGAATGTTGTTGAAATGTTGAATTTATTTCCTATCCTTTTAAGTTTTTCTGATAATCCTTTTATGTACGGTATTGTTATTTTTCTCATATTATTCCTTGTGTATGCTGTAGGATCTCGTTCTAAGTTGTTCTGTTCTATTCGATCGATTGTTGAAAAATCCTTATTTATAAACGATAAAGGATAATTATTTTTTAATAAAACAGATGTTAACAAATGTTTCTCCTCCAAGAACGAATTTTCGTTAGAACAAGTAATTTTGGCTCTATCGTATAAGGATTTAATTATTCCATTTTTTACATTAATGTTGTGATTTGATTTGAAATTTAAATATCTATTGGTGTGTGCTGGTTCTCTATACACCTGAGTCTCATATCCAGTATCGTTCTTAGAGATTAAAATTTTGATCAAATTATTTTTAGTTTACATATAGTATATGAAAATTCATATAGAAAACAAAGAAATATACATTTAAATAAATTTAATATTCTTTTAGAACAAAACAGTATATACTCTTTAGATAACCTCAATAGAAATGATGATATATTAGTGACAGTTGTCAATCTATCAAATAGACATTTAAATGCAACGGAGAATTTAATACTGTCAAAGGGTCTAAACTTTGCTATTACTTAGCCATCCGTTCCAAAATTAGACATAATAAGCTTAGTGGAGAAAATATCTCAATGCTTACCAACCCACGAAAAGGAAGAATACAGAGTGTTATGTAAACTAGAATTGGAAAAATCTACTAAAATTGAACAAAACATAAGCAAAGAGGAACTAAAAGCTATAAGAACTTTAAAAAATGACGACTCCATAATCATCCTAACAGCAGACAAGGGGAATGAAACTGTGATAATGGATAAAATTCAATACGAAAATAAAATTAAAGATCTATTAATAAACGGACCTTATACAAAATTAACAAAAGATCCAACAAAGAATTTGGAAAACAAAATATATAGAACTTTATTCAAGTTTAAAGATGTTTTAACAAGTTATCAGAGAGGATTTATTACACCTCATTACAGTAAGACTCCTCATTTTTATGGAGTACCGAAAATTCATCAAACGAATATACCACTTAGACCCATTTGTAGTACCATGAATTCTCCTTGTAGTGAACTATCAAAATTGTTATTAAATATTTTAAAACAATTTACAAATAAAAATGACACATTCTTAAAAATACACAACATTTTTTAAATAAATTATCAAATACTGCATTTTATTTCAAATAATACTTTGGCAAGTTTTGACATAAATAGTTTATTTACGAATGTGCCATTAAAGACTTTAAGTATAGTCAAGACAAAATTAGAGAGTGATGATTCATTGGCTGTCTAGTTTATCAACTAGAACAAGATATGTTCTAGTTTATCAACGAGAAAAAGACTAAACATATCGGTTATAATGGAGTTATTAACATTATGTACTGATAATACATATTTTCAACTAAATAATGAATTCTATAAACAAAATTTTGGTCTAGCAATGGGCTGTAGTTTATCTCCATTCTTAGCCGATATATTTATGGAAGATTTTGAAACAAATATCCATTCTAAACAAAATTTCAAACCCACAGTATGGTGGAGATATGTAGATGATGTATTCTAAATATGGCCTCATGGATCAGAGTTGTTGGACACATTCCTAAATGATATAAACGATAAAGAAGAGACAATAACATTTACCATGGAAAAGGAATTTAATAACACGCTACCTTTTCTGGATGTTTTAATCTCTAAGAACGATACTGGATATGAGACTCAGGTGTATAGAAAACCAACACACACTAATAGATATAATAATTTCAAATCAAATCACAATATTAATGTAAAAAAGGGAATAATTTAATCCTTATACGATAGAGCCAAAATTACTTGTTCTAACGAAAATTCGTTCTTGGAGGAGAAACATTTGTTAACATCTGAATTATTATAAAATGATTATCCTTTATCGTTTATAAATAAGAAATTTTCAACAATCGATCCAATAGAACAGAACAACTTAGAACGAGATCCTACAGCATACACAAGGAATAATATGAGGAAAATAACAATACCGAACATAAAAGGATTATCAGAAAAACTTAAAAGGATAGGAAATAAATTCAACATTTCAACAACATTCAAAACAACAAATACGTTGAGATCTATTTTGTCCAAAACCAAACCTAACAATGAACAAGGACAAAGAATTGCATTTATAAAATACTTTGTAAATGTGATCAGTTTTATTTAGGTGAATCATCAAGGCCATTAAATGTTAGAATAAGTGAACATCAATCTTATATTAAAAATAGAGAATTTGATAGATCTCAAATATGTAAACACGCATGGGATAATGAACATAGGGTTCAATGGAATAATTCAAATGAAACGGATGGTAAAAAAAGAAAAATCAAAGAAGCGGCTATAATTATGCTAAATGAGGCCAATTGTGTCGCAAATTCCTCGGCAGAATGTAGTAGGATCTGGTTACCAATATTGAAAGAGGAAGTTATTAATAAGAAAATAGCAGTATTAGTAAGTCAGTAACATATAGAGGATACAACATTTATGTTTTTTAAATAACGTAACATATAAAATCAGAATTTTGATGTTTGTTGAGGGTAAATTAAATTCACGAACAAATACTTACCATGTCGGGATAGTATTATGAGGTTTTTTTTCCTGGTTTTCCCCTCATAATTTACTATGGAATCACTAACAAGAGAATTTTACTGTCATCATGTTATGTGTTTGTCTTTTTAAAGACGAATTACATGCTATGATTTTTTTCTGACGGATATTCTCATGTTAAAGTTGATTTCATGTAGTCGAATGAACTATCTTATAGGTAAAGTCGTCCCAGGAGCGCAACTCAACAATATTGGCAATATCATTTTAAAGTCGTCTACTTTAAAATGCATAATGTATGTCTGAATTGTCAATATAAATGAGTCAGATAAATTATTAAATTATTAGAAGAATTTTTCACTATGTACCAAAAAACATTTACTGTTTGTATTTTGAGAACAATTTCCGAAGTGGCAATTAAAACGTTAATAAACGTATTTTTATCTTTAATTGTGGCTTATTCCCAGTTAAATAGTAATTAATGAAAAAAACGTATTATCACAAATTAAAATAAAAGATATTTTATTCCCCTTTCAATATACCAATTACACTAGACGAGTTAAACGAAAGCCTAGGCAATGCTAAAAAAACTTCTTCAGGACCTGATGATATTCCAACAATATTTATTGAGAAACTGAAACTACCTGAAACTATTTTTTACCAATAATAGACCTCTCCTTACTTAATTATTATAGACATTCACACATTTTTGCTGAGGTTAGGCTTCAGTATCATGCAAATTTACTTAAATTCCACTTACAAATAGAAAGCAACAGAGTAGCAGCTGCTACTGTATCAGAAAACGCAATTTCTGCCACTAGATTAACTGACGGCTATAGTATTTATACCGCAGAGCTCCAAGCAATATTTAAATCACTAAATCCTTGTAAAACCACAAATGAAGAATAAATACTAATATTGTCAGATTCACTAAGTTCTTTACAGTCCATTAAACATGTTTATCCTACACACATCAAACTATTCCTAATTAAAGACGCGTTGCAACAGCTTTAATTTTTTGGGAAAACCATATCATTTATGTGGGTTCCATCCAATGTCGGAATAACTGGTAATGAGCTAGCAGATAAAATAGCGTTTGAAGCAATAAACAATATGAATATTCCGACTACAATAGGTATACCAATATCAGATAATAAAACTTTATTCAAGACTCATGTAAACAAAATCTGGCAAGAACAATGGGATCAAACAAACACAAATTTTAAAAGCATCATACCAGGCGTATCTTTAAAAAATCCTCCTATACCACCAAAACAAAAAGACCAGGTAACTATCAGCAGACTCCGGCTTGCACATACACTACTTACGCACTGCTACATAATCTCTAAAGAACCACTACCAATGTGCCAAAGATGCTAAATGCCTTTCACAGTCAACTATATCATAATAGAATGTCCAGAGTACACCTCAGTCAAGGCGATATTCAAGATATCCAACAGCCTGAAAGAAGCACTGGTTACAAAATTCAATGAAGCTCTGTCTTTTTAAATTACTGTAAACTCTGTAATAAATTGTGATTTAATTTTTGTTACATTTACATACATGTGCATTGTGCCATATTGTTGTAAGTCATGACTTTTAAAATGTATCTTATTTTCTCTATTTGTATCACAAAGTTACCGCTAAGAACCCGATTGGTTGATGCGGATAAATAAACAAAAAATAAATTTTCATCAAGTATCGGTCGAATCTATTACCTAATTTGTTAATATTGTTGTAAAACAGTCAGTAAATACCTGCCTATTGAGATGTCTTTAATTATGTTTATTTCCCCGAAGTATTCATCGAACGTACAAATTTTCAGGTTTTGAATCTGATCATCTTCAGAAATACGCTTAAAATGAGGTGTAAGTGAAATACCCTGTATAATTTACTAAAGCCTCACTTTTAAATTATTAAACAGGCTAAAAAGTTTGTATTACAACATTAACTTTTACTCGATTAAAGTAGTCACTAAATTATTCGAATATTCATGTGTCACTACACTACTATTTTTTCTTCGGTTAACTCAATAAGTTACGGAAAATGAACAACTTTCAGTATGTACGTGTATATATTAACCCTATCCTCTATATTCTTACCACACTTTCGTCGTGCCAATCCTTCCTCGCATTTGTAACCTGTGTGTTATTTGACCGTGAAGCAAGCAGTTCGGTTTAGCGATATCGTAATCCGTTACTCTCTTTGTTTTAACGTAAGTAAACCATATTTTTGTGTGGGTGAGCTTGACTCGGGCATAATTTTATTTATATAAAGTTTTAGAGACTTTTTGAAAATTTGTTATTATAGTTTTCACTTTTTTACTAAGGTATTCTTAAAAACTGAATGCCAACACAAATACGTTCAATCAAACAAAAAAGTTTTGAAAAATTTAGAGAACGAGGTAAGTTCTTCTTCTACTACTTTTATTGTGTCGTTCTGGTACATATTTTCGATCCTTGTGATTGTTCCAAAAGGCATCTTTCTTGCATACAATAAGTGGATTACGTCATTTAATTTGTCCATGTCAAATGCCTTTTTAAGGTCCACAAAACATAAATATGCGTATTTGTTGAATAGTTTCTCTTGCACTTTTTTTATTGAACATTTCATTCAACAAACTGTTTTTGATGGGTTGGAATAAAAGGGGCTATTTGTTAACTATTTTTTACTCGAGCTTTCAATTGTGTTTACAATTATTCTCAAGAGCTGCTAAAAAATACAAAATATCGTACAAAGTTAAACTCGAAAGAAAAAAAAATTGTTAACTCACCAAATAAAATTAGTTTGGTATATAAAAATGCTGCTAACATATTTCAAAAAATATTAAAAAAATGTTCTAATCTGAAATTTTAATATAATTTTGAAAAATATCTTAATTTTAATATAATTTTGAACACAAAAACAATTGAATTTGTAAATAAATTTGAATAGTGACAATTACAATTAAGCCTCAACTTAAAATACACTTTGACAATTATATTGCCAAAAACAAAATTTTGTTTAAAAATTCTTTTGTGTTTAGTAAAAAACAAAGAAGATTTATTCACCATTGATAGATGCCTGAAAAAATGTAACAAATACATGGAAAATTAAATCAAAATGTGATATTTTACTGGTTTCATATATAAATTACATTGAAACAATATAATTATAAATTTTGCTTAAATTTTGAATTTCTTACTTTTAAGATTAGAGATTAAGATTACTTTTGCAGATATTAACTTTTTTAAAAGAAAATTATATGAGTAACGCACCAAGGCTTATAATATCTTAAATTTCCACACGTTTAATGAATTTAATCGTGTGGAAATTTAAGACGTTTAATTAAGTTTAATTTTATAAAATAAAAAAAAAAATAAAAATTAATAAGTTCAATTAATTAAAAATAGAAGCTTTTGATAACATAAAATTTCAAGAAAAATGATTTAAAAATCTAACATCTATTCGTTTTCCTTTTGAATTTAAAAAATGTTTAGCATTAGGACCTAAATTTTCTTTATGTCCTTCCAAATCTGATATTAGAGGTCCCAATTTACTTTTTGATATTGAATCAATAATCATACCACTAAATAATAGTCAAAAGGATGTTGTTAGATCTAAACGTATAAACGTTATTACAAACTTTTTACATAAAGAAGTCAAAGATCTTTTTTTAAATAAATACTATGTACAAACTAAACTTTTTCATAAAAACTATCCTGAAATTTACATTGTCAAAAGCGGTAAAGGTAACATAACTATTGTAATGTATAAAGAGGATTCTCTACAAAAAACTGGAGAACTCTTAAATGATACTAAGTATTACACTACACTTAGAAGGAGTCCTGTTTGTACTTTGCAACAAAAAGCAAATTTTCTAGTATCTAAATTAAACAGTAAAAAATTTATTAATAATAAAGAAGCAAAAGAACTCAAAATTTATAATTCTAGTGCACCACGGTTTTATGCTCTACCTAAAATACATAAACCAACTTTATCTATGAGACCAATTGTTTCATCTTTATGCCCTCCTAATGGACCAATAGCACAGTTCCTAACTGACATCTTAACTAATGCTTATAATTTAAACAACAATTTTTACACTAAAGATTCATTTGATTTTAGTTCTTTCATTAATAATTTCCAATTACCACAAAATTATGTTTTAGTTAGTTTTGACGTAACATCTCTATTTACCAATTTACCTTTAGATTGAATCATAAGTAATGTTGAAAAACATTGGAATGAGATTTCGCAACATACTAATATTGACATATTACATTTTAAAACACTTATCAACTTTGTTTTTAATTCTAATATTTTTATATTTATTTTATGCTGTCTTTTATAAAAAAAAAATTTTGCTAGTCCTATGGGGTCTAGTCTTTCACCCATTCTAAGTAGCTATGTCATGGATGATGTTACCAGTGATTGTATCAACAATTGCACTTTTTTTATTTCCCTTATTAAAAGATATGCAGATGATTTAGCTTTGGCACTTCCTAAACACAAAATTCTTGAAACAGTCAACATTTTCAACAATCATAATCAACATATACAATTTACAGTTGAGAAAGAGGTAGATAATTCTCTACCATTCCTTGACATGAGAATTGTAAGAAATACAGACAATATGTTGAAAACCAGATGGTTCAGAAAACCCATATGTAGTAACAGATTTATAAGCTATTACTCTTATCATCCAAATAAGATAAAAATGAACCTTATAACAGGATTAAAAGAACGTGTTTTAAAACTTTCTTATCCAGATTATCTACAAGAAGATCTTCAATTGTTAAAACATATTTTAATTAAAAAGACCTTAAAAATATAAAATATTTTTAATATAAATAACTTAACACTATTTTTTGCTAAATCTCAGAAGATTGTATCCAACAATGAGAACATCTATTATCATTCACTACCTTGTATACCATCATTAACACCTAAATTAATACAAACACTAAAGGTTATTGACAATATAAAAATAGCAACAAAGAACATCAAAACCATTTAATCTTTATATTCCAAAACTAAGTATCCTATAGAAAAATTAGATAAAACAAATGTAGTATACAGCATAAGTTGTACTCAGTGTGAAGTTGACTATGTTGGTGAGACCAGAAGAAATCTTTCAAATCGCATTATTTCTCACAAAAGTGATTGTAGAATTAAGAAACCGTCTTGTGCTTTGGCAGAGCATGTAATCGAAAAAGACCATATTATGGACTTTAATAATATTAAAATTTTATGTAGTGAAACTAATAAATTCAAAAGGACTGTATTGGAAATGGTTTGTATTAGCAAAAGTGATAATAATTTAAACAAAAGATCAGAAATTCAAAATCTAAGCAAAATTTATAATTATATTATTTCTATGTAATTTATATATCGAACCAGTAAAATATCACATTTTGATTTAATTTTCGATGTATTTGATACATTTTTTCAGACATCTATCAATGGTGAATAAATCTTCTTTTTTTTTTTACTAAACAAAAAAGAATAATTAAACACAATTTTATTTTTGGTAATATAATTATCAAAAATATTCATTTTAAGTTGGTATTTATGACATTGAGGCTTATTTGTAATTGTCACTATTCAAATTTATTTACAAATTCAATTGTTTCTGTGTTAAGATACTTTATCAAAATTATTTTAAAATTTCAGAGAAGCATTTATTAGATTAGAACATTTTTATATTAATATTTTTTGAAATATGTTAGCAACATTTTTATTATTTACTATTGTTCGAAAGCTATTTTCTTGTTTTATTTTAAAGTAATTACTATTTTAATGGAAATAAGCCACAATTAAAGGTTAAAGTACGTTTATTGACGTTTCAATTTCCACTTCGAAATCCTTCTCAAAATCCAATCATTAGTCAATTATACCTAGTTTTTTTGTTACTTGGTGAAAAAATTATTTTAATAATTTAATTTTATCTCACTTATTTACATTGAAAATTCAGACATAGTTATACATTTTAAAGTAGACGACTTTAAAATGATATTGCCAATATTATTGAGTTGCGTTCCTGGGATGACTTTACTTGTAAGATTCATTCGGTTACACGAAATCAACTTTAACTTGAGAATATCCTTCAGAAAATATCATAGCATGTAATTCGTCTTTAAAAAGACAAACACATGCCATGATAACAGCATAACTCTCCTGTTAGTCATTCCATAGGTAATACTGAGGGAAAAACCAAAAAAACAACCTTCTAATACTCTCCCGACATGGTAAGTATTTGGTCGTGCATTTAGTTTACTTTTAATAAATACCAACTTCTGATTTTATATTTTTGTTATTTAAAACACATTATTGATGTATCCTCTATACGTTACTGACTTTTACCATCCGTTTCTTTTATGATTATATTTCAACCATTCCATTTATTTAAGATCTATTAAATTCTCTGTTTTTAATATAAGATTGATGTTCACATATTCTAACATTTAATGGCCTTGATGTTTCACCTAAATAAAACTGATCGCATTCACAAGGTATTTTATAAATACCTTTGTCCTTTCTTGTTCATTGTTAGGTTTGGTTCTAGACAAAATAGATTTCAATATGTTTGTTTGTTTTGAATGTTGTTGAAATGTTGAATTTATTTCTTATCCTTTTAAGTTTTTCTGATAATCTTTTTATGTATGGTATTGTTGTTTTCCTCGTATTATTCCATGTGTATGCTGTAGGATCTAGTTCCAAGTTGATCTGTTCTATTCGGTCGATTGCTGAAAAAGCCTTATTTAGAACAAGCAATTTTGGTTCTATCGTATAAGGATTTAATGATTCCCTTTTCAATAATAATATTGTGATTGTTGATTTGAAATTTAAATATCTGTTTGTTTTCTATACACCTGAGTCTCATATCCAGTATGGTTCTTAGAGATTAAAACATCCAGTAAATGTAGTGTGTTATTATATTTCTTTTCCATGGTAAATGGTATTTTCTTTTCTTTATTGTTTATATCATTCAGGAATGGGTCCAACAACTCTAATCCATGATACCATATTGGGAATACATCATCTACATATCTCCACCATACTATGGTTTTAAAATAATATAATGTAATAATATAATATAATAATATAATAATAATAATATAATAATAATAAAACAATATTTGTTTCACAATCTTCCATAAATATATTGACTAATGATTGAGTAAACTAGAGCCCATTGCTAGACCAAAATTTTGTTTATAGATTCCATTATTTAGTTGAAAATATGTATTATTATTAGTACATAATGTTAATAACTCCATTATAGCTGGTATATTTAGTCTTGGTCTAGTTGCCAATTTATTATTACTCTGTAATTTTGTCTTGACTACATTTAAAGACTTATCTAATGGCACATTCGTAAATAAACTATTTATGTTAAAACTTACCAAAATATTATTTGAATTAAATTCAATATTTGATAATTTATTTAAAAAATGTTGTATCTTTTTTTTTAAATATGTCATTTTTATTTGCAAATGATTGTATAATATTTAATAAAAATTTTGATAGATAACTACAAAGAGAATTCATGGTACTACAAAAGGGTCTAAGTGGTATATTGGTTTTATGAACTTTCGGTATTCCATAAAATGAGGGGTCTTTCTGTAATGAGGTCTAATTATTCTTCTCTGATAACTTGTTAAGCAATCTTCAAACTTAAATAAAGTTCTTTATATTCTGTTTTCCTAAGGCTTTGTTGGATCCTTTGTTAATTTTGTATAAGGTCCGTTTATTATTATAACTTTAATTAATTTAATTTAATAATATTTGTATTTTGAGAACGATTTCCAAAGTAGAAATTCAAACGTCCATAAGTGTACTTTAACCTTTAATTGTGGTTTATTCCCATTTAAATAGTAATTGTATTATTATTTCTTTATTCATATTTTTTTTTTTAAATTCAGGTTTTGTGACAAATAAAAAGGCAAAATATCTTTATTTCGTAAATAATATTTCATTATTGTTTATCTTATATTTTATTTAAACCGCAAGATAAATAAGAATACAATAAATCAAATTTACACATTTTTAATGTCACAATAAATAAATCATTTAATTAATTAATATTTTCTAAAGTAATATTATGTCTTACATTAATCTAGGAGCCCGGCGGAGGGTTGAGTATGCAATTTTATGTCCTCTCTTTTAAAAGTAATTTTTTTGGTAAAAAAAACTTTTAAAATTGCTTTTTCTTTATAACTAAAAGAGTTATAACAATTTTACTTTTAAATTTTAGTTTTTACTAAAAAGTTGCTATATAATGTGTTTATAAGACATTTAAACAAAATTAAACTATAATAAATTTAATAATCTGGTTAATGGAAGCTATTCAACATATTGAAGCGCGAACTTTTTAAGTTTTGGTAAATGTTTCTATCTTAATTTTTGACCAAGATTTTGTTATTTAAGATTGTTACCCTAAATCGCGTCCCGTTTATTTATGTAACGCCTTTATAAAAACTAAGTTTCTTGTCGGCAAAATACAAAAAACGAATATGGAAGCTGCACTCTTCGCCTTTAAAACTCACCTTGATTTTTGTCGATAGGTCACTTGGATCAAAATATATTGAATTTTTACCGTCGAGCTGACAAAAATTATTTTATTAAAAATTGATTTCGCGCGAATAACTGACATTCACGATCGCCGATCGCTTCAATTGTTGCTACGGAGAGAACAATTCATTCTACTCTTCTTCTTCTCATGGCGCCGTCTCCTTTAGAAGTTTCGGGATCCAAATGGCCATTGTGGTTTTGGAAACTGCTGCGCGAAAGATTTCTGCAGATGAGCGGTCGAACCATCTCCTCAGGTCTTTCAGCCATGAGTTCTGGCGTCTTCCTACTGATCTTTTGCCCTGTACTTTTCCTTCCAGTATAACTTGAAGTAATTCATTCTAAACAAAAAATGTTAATAAACGTTTTTCTCCAAAATGATCTTTGCTACATTTTTGATTTGAAACATTTTTTTCTGTAGTTTACAGATTCTTGGAAAATCGATTTTGTTTCATTTGCCCCCTCTACGTGAAGGGTTTTAGGGGAAACTCCGGAGGTAAAAGTGGTTAATTTTTTTAAATCTTTTTTAGTGTCCTAAAATTGAATTGAAAAAAAATTAAAATTGAAAAAAACAATTTATAGACATTCATTAATATCAGCATATTCCATAAAACTAGATAACTTAACTTGCAGTATTGACACAGAAGAAGAACTGTCACATGCTAACCTACATCTGTCAAATTTACCACTAAAATCTAATAAATAACACACAAAAAACTCATTGTGCCCAAGACTGAAATGTAGTGCATAAAAGTCCTTCCCCCCTTTTAAATTTAATGTTTGTTTCGTCACTTCTAAGTGTTTTCTGTTTTAGTGTGTTTTAAATTGTCCTTAATTGTTTTAATTCTAATATTTTATGTACTTGACTTTACAATATTCTACTATTTTGCCAATAGAACTTTATCAAAAAGATTTGACAACTACAAGTTGAAAAATAATTGCACACCCACACAATTTGTACATCTAAACTTATTCATTGTCATAAAACTGTCACCTTCATAAAACAATTACTCAATAAATAACACACATTTCATAAATATATCTCTCGAATAAGTATAAATAACTTTTAATAATACAATGGTATATTACATCACTTTCATTTAACAAACAATCACACACATATCTCTGCTTCATTGGATCAAATCTATCTCCTCAAGAACTTCCCGTTTACTGCCATACAACTACAATAGCAGAATTGAGTTCTCCATTCAACAATACATAGTAGTTTCAACCATGTTTTACCATCCATCAATTAATAGAGTACCGGCATGTAAGTAATGTTTATTTATTTGCTCATTTATTAATTTATTACAATCTAATAGACTATTTTATAACAATTTGTGGGCCTTACCTTGTCTGTTTAAACTTTTTAAAACTTTTTATACCTATTTATTCAACTTACTCTTTTTGAAATAAAACCACAGACATGTAATATTGGCATAATTATTGTAATTTCCAACATCTACTTTGTTTATCTTTATTAGACAACACCCTAATATGGGTTTTTATCATTTCACCATTTATTTAACTTTGTATCGAGACCTGAAGATGCTTTGCATATTGTAGAAAGCGAAACCGGTCGTCTGATAGTTAAATTAAATTGATTGTGAGTAAGTCTTATTTATTATTTCTTTACCTATTTGAAATGGACTCACACAAGCAAAACATTCATGATTTGAAAAATTGAAATTTGAAAAATATTCAGTTTGTTCTTATGATTTTTCGAGGTTCAGTGCCATGTTCGTCTCTAAAGACAGGAGTAGTTTTATTTATAACAATAAAGTAATATGCATCTCTACATGGATTTCAAGTATATATTGAATTCTATTCGACGCAAGCTTAATTAAAGTTCCATTATCTTGGTGAAATATTAACATAGAAATATTTACAAAAGATAAAATGTTCATTTTAAGTTGATCTATAACTTCGCTTAGCCAGATTTTAAAAGTGTATAGTTTAATTTTGTTTAAATCTCTTAGAAGCAAATTACTTCGTAATTTTTATTGAAATTTTTAATATTTACTTATAATAATTTTTTTATTAAAGCCTTTTAAAGAGGTCAATTTGGGAAGCGCTAACTCTTGCTGTAAGTCAAACGATATGGTAATAATAATAATGTTTATTTAGGAAGCTTATATAGATTATAAGAAACAAAAAGCATACTAAATAATAAGTAAACATAAGAACTTACTGAAGTAGAGGTAATAAAAAACTAACACCTCTTGTGCGTGAGATAATACATGTCTTCTTGTCAATTTGGGACCGGACTGTTTCGCTCTTTAATAATTGTTGCATTGCCTGTGCCTTAAACTAGGACCCTTAAGCTAGCGGGGAAATGAGCGAAATTAAATTTAACAAACGTAATATTTTTTCATCTATTTTTCACTAATTGATTACCACCCTTACCAATATTTATGATATACCACACTGCTCTACTAGCTTTTTATGAATTTATTACCTGTCTTTGTCAACGATTTTCCCTTCACTCCTAAATGTAGGTCTCTCCCAATTGCTTCCATCTTTCTCTATCTTGCGCCAATCTAATCCACTGTTTGCCTGCCACTGCTCTTATGTCATCTACCCTTATTTTTTGAGGCCTTCCCATGATTTTGGTTGTCGTCCCTGGTCTCCATTCTAGAATTCTCCGTATCCGCCTATTGTCGTTATATCGAGCTACGTGACCTGCCCAGTGCCATTTAATTTTTGTAATTTCTTACACAATATCCTATAACCTTGTACCTTAGAGTTATAAGGTTATTTTTGGTAATAAAGATAAAATACTGGATTGGCGAAAGAAAACAAAACAAGAAAAGAAAAATAAAAACCAGGCTTAACAATTTGCTCAAACGAGAGAAAAACAAAATGGGGAGAAATTGGAGGCAAGTGATATTAATTGGAAGGGAATTTAAGTGACCGGAGGGTCTAGCTGGTTAATTAGAATTTAGTGAATGAGAGAGAGATAAAAAACAATCAGATAATGAGACGTAAATATTCAGGGAATGGAGATCGGCTGGCTTTTCGTGCCATGTTAGAAGAAAATAGATGATGATAAAGAAATAAAAATAAATGGAATTAAAGCTCTGTGTAATCTCTTTAATAGAATTTATGACACTGGGATATTACCAACTGATTGGTTAAAGTCGACAATTGTCACAATACCTAAGAAACATCGTCCAAAGATATGCGGTAATTATCGGACAATAAGTTTGATGAGTCACGTTTTGAAGAGCTTCCTGCGAGTAATACACAGCAGAATTTACACGCTGTTAGAGGACAGAATTAGCAATACTCAATTTGGGTTTAGGAGTGGCTTGGGTACAAGAGAAGCCTTGTTTAGTATACAGGTGCTAGTACAGAGATGCAGAGATATAAATCAAAATGTGTACATTTGTGCAATCAATTTTAAAAAGGCTTTTGACAAAGTCCGACATAACAAACTGCTAGAAATATTGGAAACAGCTGGATTGGACGATAAAAATATACGAATTATTAAAAATCTGTACTGGCATCAAGTGGCAATAATAAAGGTTAAACAAGAACTGTCGGATAAAATAAATATAAAAAGAGGAGTCAAACAAGGCTGTGTATGGTCGCATTTACTTTTTAACTTATATTTGGAGAAAATATTTAAGGAAGCCTGAATGAAGAGAACCGAAGGTATTATTGTGAACGGAGTAACCGTCAACAATATTAGATATGCCGACGATACCTTAGTCCTTGCTAATTGCGGAGAAAACCTTCAAAATCTTGAACAAATTAACATTGCGGAGAAAACCTTTAAAATCTAATGAACAAATTAAAACAGAATTGTGATCAGTATGGAATAAAACTCAACGTTAAGAAAACTAAATATATGATAGTTAGCAAACAAAATTAAATACAGGATGACGGTATAAAAGTCGGAGATGCCACACTAGACAGAGCAGAGAAACTCGTGTATCTCGGCAGTAATATCAATGAGAGCTGGGATCCAACCGTAGAAATTAAAAGCCGAATAGAACAAGCCCGAGCTGCCTTTGTAAAAATGAGAAACGTACTTTGCAGTCACGATCTTAGCGTTGACCTTAGAGTTCGAATGACATCTTGCTACATGTTTCCTGTCCTGCTGTATGGAGTGGAAGCGTGGACTCTAACTGAGGCTATTTTTAAACGCTTGACAGCCTTTGAGATGTGGGTATACAGACGACTACTGAAAATAAGCTGGGTCGACAGAGTTAGAAATGAGGAGGTCCTTAGACGGCTGAACCAAACAACACAACTGGTCAATATAATAAAGAAAAGCAAGCTGGAATACTTCGGTCACATTATGAGACTCCCGGAAAACTATGATCTTTTACATCTGACCATTCAGAGAAAGATCCAAGGTAATCGCGTTCCTGGTAGACGAAGAACATCATGGCTGAAAAATCTAAGGCAATGGTATGGAAAATCAACTACATCGTTATTTAGATCTGCTGTCAATAAAGTCACGATAGCGAATATGGTAGCCAACATGATATCCAACGATCGATAACGGTCATGGAACTAGAAGAAGAAAAAGAAGATGGATCGAAGACCTGGGTCTTTAGAGGAAAATGAATCCCCCGAAGAAAAGGTGTAAATATGACAATAAAAGAAAGTTGACACATGGTGAACTTCTTGCACTGCTTGAAGATTCAGATGAAGATCCGTATACAAATCATATTGATGACGATCTCGAATTTAATCCTATAATGATATAATATATCCTATAATAATAGAAGTGCCAGCGATTTGGATGAAGAGATTTGGACATAGAACCAGATTTACCGCTAAATACATCTGTAACTACATCTCTGCCTACACACTTTTTACAAATTCTGCATCAATTACACCAGTTGCAAGATGTACAACTTCACAATGGTTATACCGTGAGGTACAAAAGCCAGCTGTGTGATTTGTAACGTAACATAAGAGCTGTGTGATATTATTTGTACTAAACCAAATGCACATGCAGTGAAATTACTTTCGAGAAGCATTTAATCAAGAATTAGTCGTTGAAAGGATATTACTAGATGTGAAATTAAAACGTTTTTTTGGCCTCTCAGTGCACATGGGCACAATTCGTTTAAATAGGATCAACGATTACTGAAAAAAGCACTACTTATATAATATCCCAATTTTTTCAACATTTCTGAGCCGAAATTTTATTGATATTACGAGCGTTACATTTTGAAGACATGGAGAATTAAGTAACTGGTACACAATTAGAAAAAATACTACCTCTGATCAAGTTTTCAACAATAAAGTGCAAGATATGTATTACCCAAATGAGCACTTGTCACTGGATGAATCTATGTGCTATGGCCTGGTCGATTAAAATTCCGCCAGTACATAAAGGAAAACGCAAGCTTTAAAGAAGAAGAGCAAGCAAGAAAAATTAAGAAACGCAAACTGGAATACTTAGGTCACGTTATGAGACACCCTAAAAAATATGAATTTTTATATCTGATCATACAGGGAAAGATCCAAGGTAATCGTGGTCCTGGTAGAAGAAGAACATCATGGTTGAGAAATCTAAGGCAATGGTATGGAAAATAACTACATCGTTATTTAGAGCTGCTGTCAATAAAGTCACGATAGCGAATATGGTAGCCAACATGATATCCAACGATCGATAACGGTTATGGAACTAGAAGAAGTAGAAAGAAACAACAAATAAAAATCAAAGATTACTGAAGAGAAAAGGAGTTGATAACAAATAAAGGATGGGCGCTAGGAGTAAAGGTCTGTTGGAACTTCTACTCCGTTGATATTACAGTGGGAGTGCTAGAAATTATAGTGATAAAGGACTAAAGTATGATTTAATCCTAAAAACTATTTAAAACTCAAGTAGCTAGCTGAGATAGCAGGTGTAGGTTAAGTAAAACGCAACATGTACAATATGTCATTTTATTATAAAAAAATGTAAAAAAATGGCTTGATTATATAATACAGATTGAACGAAATAAATTCGGAACATAGGAATATAATGTATTTCGGCTCAATTCTGCTGTAGGTGGTTGGCCAACAAAATATTGTCAAATAATTATATTATAAAAATCCAATACTTCAGCGGGCTGCTTGATTCTGAACTCATAAAAATTGAAAGCTACACATAAATCTACGATTTATGCTGTCAAACCAGTTATAGTTCAGGAAATGAAGCATTTCACCTCGCAATTTTTTCGTGCTCCCTGGATTGACTTGAAATTTAACAGAAGGTAGGTAATAGCCTAAGGATCAAAATCTATATCGAACCAAAGTGCGCCAAAGCCTAGGGGGTGGTTGCCACCCCATCTCCGGGGTGAAATTTTTTTACGTTTTAACTACAGGCTTCGATTAAAAAAGTGATTCTAAACAAAAAATGTGCTATGTTTTTTTTTATAAAATGATATTTTTCAAGTTATTCGCGATTGAAAGTAATAAGTTTTAGACGAAAAAATCCACGTTTTTAATTGATTTTTCGCGAATAATTCGAAAATGGTGCATTTTATCAAAAAAATTGTAGAGAACAAATTTGTAGCTTTTAAAAAGACAAATACAATTCATTTTTTAAAATGTTTTTGGGATATAATAGGAACCGAAATACGGCCTATCAATGTTCAGCGGTTTTCTTCAAATGCCAAATTTAAAATATTCAAAATCAAATATCGGGAAAATGATGCATTTTTGGAAGAAAACTCACAAAACCTTTTTTAAAGAGCCTAAATAGACCTATCATAAAAAAGACTCTAGCTCAAAAATTGAGTGAGTTATGATGAAAATAAGGTCAATACCTCATTTTTACGAAAAAATCGATGAAAAAAACCCCCTAACCACCCCCATAATTAAAATCGATCTTCACGCTTCTGAAAATCCCTTTGTACATGTATTGTTAATACCTCCAAGAAGTTTGACCCATTTAAAATGCTTTGTGTTAGAAAAAGTACAGCTTAAAGGGAGAAACGATTTACAATTTCATATTTTTTACCCTTCTTTTTTTAAATATGCCCGAAAATACTGAAAAAAATACAAACTACCAAATTGTAGCTTTTTTAATAACTAAAATTATCCTTGATTTAGATTTGTTGTACAATGAATATTTGGCGAGATATAGCCGTTTAAAGCATCGATTTACGACCAAGCACCATCTTTTTCGAGCCCTTTAAACTCACCCCATTTAAAAACCAAGGGTTCCAAAAAGATTTAATTCACAGATCCTTGTAGCTCTTAAAAACCTCTACAAATCGTTTTTGAAGAAACACTCTATCGTTAAAAATTAAAGGAAATACGTTAAAAAAAAACCAGTGAATTTTTTCCGGAAAATTCTATTAGTATAGTACAGTACATTTCGGAGCATAATAATCTACAAAACCGGTATATTAGCTAGTGGGGCGTTATACATTCGAAATTTTAAGCGTTCTTATTTTGAAATCCCATACAACAGAATAAAACATCTGCTCATATGTCTATGGCTTGGCAATAAAAATATTAGAGCAACAAAGTGGGGATGGTATTCCAAAGATGGTTTGTTATTACCCGTACGCATGAACAAACAACCTGCACTCGGTAAACTTTTGAAAATTATTTTTTGGCAATGCAAAAAAGGATGCGGTGTTTCATGTGGGTGCAGAAAAGTTGGTTTATACTGTAACTCTACTTGTTCTGGGTGCTCAGGTGAAGGGTGCAATAATAGTCCACCAATAATTGAAGATGAGGATAACATAGATCACGATGAAGATGTAATTGATGACGAATAAAATTAATATTATAATTGTTTTACCTATAAATGTAAATATTTTCAACTATTTATGTAAATGTATAAGAATATATGGTGCCTTTTTATGTTGATAAATTTTTTTGTATTCTACTTTTTTCAATTTATATCTTATAAATTAGTTTATAAAAACTGCAATGTTGTAAAGGGTGATTTTCAAAAGTTGAAAAGTTGCAAAATTTTGGCAAAAAATTGTTTTCACCTATAGCACTCATAACAATTGATTTTTAAGGATTGAAAATGTATGAATTTGTATTTTAAAGTATAAAAAAATCACTATTTAACTAACCCAAACCAAATTTTACTCATCTTAAGATTTATAATATTATTTACAATTTTTGAAAATTAGGGGTAGTTTTTCCCCTAATAACAATCAGGGTTCATCGGCATGACATAAACTATAAAGCAGAGGGTGAGTTGAGCTTAATTCCAAATTTTTATGCAAATCGTTCCAAGGTGAAATCATTTTCTTCGCATTACTAATTGTTTTTATATTAATCTCTAATAAGGGTCGCTTTTTAAGGGTTGAAATATGATGGAACTTTATTCAAAAGCACGAAACTATCATTATTTAATTAATTCAAACCAAATTTTACCCATATTCAGGTTTAATATGTTATTTTATAATTTTTGACAATTACGGGTAGTTTTCACCCCTTAGAACAATCAGGGTTCGTCGACATGACATAAACTATAAAGCAGCGGGTGAATTGAGCTTAAATCCAAATTTTTATCCAAATCGATCCAAGGCGAAATCATTTTTTTAGAATTAGTAATTTTTTTACATTAACCTCTAACAAGGGTTGCTTTTTAAGGGTTGAAATATGATGGAACTCTATTCAAAAGTATAAAATATTCATTATTTAACTAATTCAAAGCAAATCTTACGCATATTCAGGTTTAATATGTTATTTTATAATTTTTGACAATTAGGGGTAGTTTTCACCCCTAAAACCCTTCAGCGCACTTCGGTTCGATATAGATTTTGATCCTTGGGCTATCACCTACCTTCTGTTAAAATTTCAACTGGATACATGCAGGACGAAAAAATTGCGAGGTTTTAACTTTTTTCGAGATTCATTTCCTGAACTATTATCGTTTCCTTAGACAAACTCGTCTTACGCAAACAACATTGTTGTGAGACAGATAGTTGAGCGATATTTTATACAATGTCTATACCCAGGTATGGATTTATTTTTGTCCAAGTTTTATATTGGTCCACTATTTCAAATGCAGCTCAAACAGACATGTATTAAATTGTATGTTCCGTTTTAATTTGGTTCAATCTGTATATTATAATGTGTAGAAAATGTAAAATATATAATATACTCTTTTTTGTATAATGCTCCCTTTGTTTTTAATCAAAAAATTTTACAATATACAAACAGAAAACCTGAGTGATTTCATATCAAACCTTCAACAAAATACAGACAGAAAATTTTGAGTGCTAGTGACTGAGCGCATACATGGTTGTACCATCTATGAACAATTATAGTTATAACAACACTTAATTAGGTTAATAAAAGTTTTTATTTAAATACCAATGCTTGGGTCAATAAGTACTTATATCACTTTTTCTACTCTCTTACTAGTAAATTGTATATTACCTACTATTTGGATGCTAAGTAAATGCATCATAACAGATACTGACACGTAATGACTAGCACGTAATAAAAAAAATTACGCTTCAGTTTTATAAAAATGTTTAATATCACATAAGCCTCGTAAGTCAGTTGGTCAAGTTACCATGGAAACGAATAACAGACGTTATTTTGACAGATTAAAAATTATTAATCTGTCAGTGTCAATATAGTAGTAATTTAATTTTTATTTTTATAAACGAAAATAATGGTAGAAAAAGTATAGTACACAACTTGAGTTGTAAGCTTATTACATGCTTGTAAAATTACTGCGCTCGCCGCTACGCGGCTCGCGCGCAACTTTTTTACTCGCATGTAATAAGCTTCTTACAACTCTCGTTATGTAATATACTATTACATGCATTCGGCGATGCAAAACAATATCGTGTAAGGTATTAATTAAATTATATAAATAAAACGGTGAATATAAAGTGAAATTAAAAGATACAGTTGATTTAAATATTAAAAAAAATTTAAAACTTCATTACTAATCAGTTACTAACACTGATGTTATAGTATATTACATAACGAGAGTTGTAAGAAGCTTATTACATGCGAGTAAAACAGTTACGCGCCACCCGCGTAGCGGCGAGCTCAAGTTGTGTACTATACTTTTTCTACGAATATTTTCATTTATAAAAATAAAAAGTATAACAAGTATAAAATTTTTTATTTATTTAACAAAAATCGGGAACAATTTAAATTAAACATCTATTTATAATAATTAATTGTAAAATTTTGGCAATTATTTATAACTATACCCTTATCCGAGTTTGGCGGTTTGTTCAATAATACGTGGTGAATAGTGAGATGACGTAAACTGTACGGTTTATTCTTTTTGAATATTGGTATTTTCAGTGTATGTAAAAGCCTGTAATTTTCAATATTAACATTATTTTCAAAGTTATAACACTTCTTAGCATAGAATATGTTGCCCATAATGAGGATAATTTAAATTTCTTAGCGAAAATTTCTTAAATTTCCAAAATAGGCCAAGAGTAGCTTTTCAGAAAATTAAGTTACAATATTTGTTGTACGCCAATCCATAAGTTGCTGATATAACTTTTTATACCTTCCTCTAGATTTTTCTGGTAATAGGTTGTCGGTAGGGTTCGCAGCTAACTGCATAATATTGGGTGTTGTGCTACTAAATTCATCTTCACTATTCGATGAACTCATTTTATTTATCTATATTTAAATTACCACTATATTTACACTGACAGATTAATAATTTTTTATTCTGTCAAAGTAACGTCTGTTAATCCGTTTCTATGGTAACTCGATCAACTGACTACAAGGCTTATATGATATTGCACATTTTTATAGAACTGAAGCGTCATTTTTTTTTCAAACGTCAAATAATGATGACATTACTTATCTAACTTGATCCTGTCAAAGTTTGATGTCTCCGCCGGCAGCAGTTTTTTTCCCATTTCTTTACGGCGGCGGGAAAAATATTGTCATGGCAACAATATGAAACATGTCACAAAGCAACAATACAAATGTCATTAACAACAATTATTGTATGAATAATTTTCATTTTCGTTTGCCAAAAAAGTTTCTAAATTCTCGTCACTTAAATCATTTGTTATATTTTTCATCTCTTCATCAAATTCACCTGAATTATCCCAGAGAACCTTTCTTTTGACTGATTTTGGTTTTTTCACCTTAATTTGCAATAGTTCCTTTTTCTCCGTCTGTCAAAATTGTTATTTTACCACACTTTCGTACCTTTGAGAAGTCTTTCGAGCTACGGCTTTGGGCAATGGGCGCACTACAAACGGGTTTTTGAAGCGTTATTTGCCTTGTTGTCATTAAACTGCAGTGGAAGTGCCGATGTCAAGTTTGATGTTAATAGATTTGTGGATAGTTAAAGGCTTGATGAGCAAGATGCCGCATTAGGATTCTCTTCTGATTCTGGATTTGGGGTATCTGTTTTATAAAACGACAGATATTCGTGGTTGCCAAATATATTTTCATTAACAGGTCATATCCCTGTTTTTTCAAATCCTTTGACAATATTTGCAGAGGTAAATGCTTTTCAAATGCCTTGCCTACGAGTTCAGCTACGTGATAAAAGCTTATAGGACGTCAAGAATGGGTCATCATCCACTTATTAGCTATGGTGTTGTAGTAGGTTTTGTATGATTCAAAAACAGTCCTGTCAAGAGGTTGAGTTCTGTGCGAGGTGTATGGCGGCACTGTTAATGGCACAATATTATTTTTCTGCGCCAAATCAATCACGGAAACTGCAATATGGGACTCGTGATTATCGAGTATTAGTAGCACTTTTTTCTTGTTCTCTTGGCTTAACTTGGGCTATAAAATGGTGCAAGTAGTGTAAAAAAAGTTTCTCGTTTGACCATCCTAATAAATTTGCGCCTCCAATTGAACCCGGTGGTGCACCATGTAACATGTGGTTCATAAAAAACACGCGAGGGAATATCAACATGGGCGGGACATGGTTATCGATGGCATTAATCGCAGCAATCAAAGTCACATTGATCCCACTTTCTTCAGATGTCATACTACCCAGTTGCTGTCTTGCTACCTTTTAGGGCTATTATCTAAGGTAGGGCAATAACTGAAGAATTAACGGTTTCATCTAAATTATAGATATTAGCAGGGGAAAACTTATAGCGTGACATTACTGTTTTAGGATTGTTGAAAAAAGCTTGAATATTTTCTTTGTTAAAACTGGTTGACCTTGCCAGGCCTGTAGCCTCGGGTTTTCTTAACGACAATAATGGATGGCGATTCATGAAGTGTCTTAGCCATTCTTTGCATGCCGTTTCATTTCAAGTCCAATTGTCTGGTGTTTTTATCTTGTTTTCACGTGCGTATTAAAATGCTAAGATCTGTTTTGTCCATAATGAAGCGACGCAACATCGTTATTCGCGTTGTATTCAAATAAAGGACGTTCGGAGTTTACATGAATTCGAATATTATTAGATAAGGTTGATCGACAAATATCATATTTTTTGACAGCTTGTCGAACCGGAATCTTATTTTCGAGGATGTCTTCGATAGCTTTCTGCAAAGCACCTACATCCACCTTGTCTCTTTTTATTCCAGTTTTGTGGCATTTTTTCTGTAAATTTTGTAGAGTTTATTAGCCGAGTGCAGTGAGGTTAATAAATTACATGAACGTTAAAAATTGCATTAATGCCGCGGTGCATATTAAAGCGAAGATACCACTGAGCTTCCTCTGATTTGAAAATTATATATTGCCTATGCTCTAAATGCCTATCTATTGCTCTAAATTACAGATAAATTAGAAAAAGGAAAATGTTTTGTTTTGTTGTACATTTGGTTATTGCCAGTTGCACCTCTGGCTAGGTCAAAGGTACAACAAACGTCATGTCCCAAGATACAACAATGTTTATGACTACCAAAACACATTAATGTTTTAAGGTTATGAAAACTTTATGGATTGGTGAACACAAGTTTTAAATAGCAAACATAGTATATTTCTTACATGGGAAATTATGGATAAAACTAGCCACAACATTGTAACTGCTAAACACTAAAATTCACAAGCCTGAAAAATTATAAGTCTTTATATTTATGGAGCGAAACTATTCTAAACCGACCTCAACTGGTCAATAGCAGAACGTTCAAGCAAAAATCCTTTCCAACACGGAGAAAACAACAATTTTAACGACAGTGTCTAGTGGTACAAGCGCCCAAAGGTACAACACTATCCCCTAAATATCACCTCGTCTTATTTATTTAATGAACTTAATTGAAAACAAAAATCAGAGCATAACCTTGAGGCAATTTTGTTAGTGGTTCCAGCATAATACAGCTCGACTACTAGAATACTAGACCTTTTTTGTAAAGTTACACACTGGGATCAGCAAGCTTTAACCCTCCGCTACTATAATCTGGGTCTGTCAGACCCACAGAGCTCCCCACAGAGAACTCAAATTAAGTAATTGTTGGTTGGGGCTCCGGCTATTCTCAGCTTATTTAGTCTGAAATACGATAGTGAAGAGTGCATAAATTTTGTTTGAAACTAGCGAGTTTTATAGATGTAGCTGGGTATATTAGACCCACTTATAAAAATTATTGTGTTAAATGTAAATATTTTATATTAGTTTAATTTAATATATCCTAATTTATTTTATTTAAAATTGTTTTCTGTTGTTTTTTTAAGTAATATATTATATCTTATTATATATTATTAACTCTTACTGTCGAAGATATTGATGCCTTATTTTAAAGTGAGGCCAACGTCGTCGTGGTCTTCAACAAATGTTTTAGTGAGTGCTAAGAAGATACAATCAGAAGCCAATATCATCCGAATGGCCAATGGTATTAATCAAAGCGATAGCGACGAAATTTTTTAATGATCATGATTCAGTCAGTGATATCGATTGGGATCCATTAGATGAAGAGCAGATTCAAACTTTATCTAGTAAAGAGACCGAACAATCTGAGAATAACGATGCAATGTAAGAAGAAAAGTACTACTACGAAAAAGACAAAACAAAATGGTCGAGAATTTCTCCAAAAAGAACCAAAGGTCTCAAAGAAAATATTGTGACAGTTCTGTCTAGTTTAAAAGGTGCCATTCGCGCTAATACTCCTGACAACATTATAGACACGGAAATCCTATCCATCAGAAAAATGCCTAAAACAATTAGCCCAAAGCTTGTACAATATACACATGACTTACTTACTTCTTACTTACTATGTGGTGTTACAACCCTTCGTGGTTTTATTCGACTCGACAACATGCCTCTACTGTTTTCTGTCTTGAGAAATCTCCATCCAATTCTCTACGCCCATAGCGCTTAGGTCTCCTGCTATATTATCTCGCCACCGGAGACGAGGGCGTCCGCGTGGTCTCCTTCCAGTTGGGACTTTCTCCCACACCAGTCTTACTGTTCTTTCGTCAGAATGTCTTCTAAGGTGTCCTGCTCTTTGAAGTCTTCTGGACTTTATTTCTTTTGTCTATATTGTCCTGATGCTTCATCCAGCAAGATTTTGCTTAGGATTTTTCTTTCCCAAACACATAGTCTCTCTTCATTTGCCTTTGTTATCGTCCACGTTTTGCTTCCATACATCACAACGGGTCGTAGGATTGTTTTATAGACCTGTATCTTCGTAAGTTGTGTTAATTGTTTCGATTTTATAAGGTTTTGGAGGGCAAAAAGACATCTGTTGCCGGCCTGAATCCTGTTGTTTATTTCTTGTAACCCATTATTATCTTCAGTTATTGTTGTTCCAAGATACTTGAATTCTCTAACGCGCTCAAAGTTAAAGTCATCGATGGTAATGTTCTGACCGATTCTGTCTCTGCTTTGGTTATTGCGGGTCATATACATATATTTTGTCTTGTTTTCGTTGATTTTGAGCCCCATCTTCTCTGCTTCCTTCTCGAACCTCTTCTTAACATGCCATACACCAAAGTGCGTAGGCGACTATCTCATTACTAGAATTCTGTTCTTGGCTGTATAATTCACCTGTATTGTGTATTCCTGTCCATTCTTTAATATTCCTTAACCAGGACAATTGTTTGCGGCCGGCTCCTCTCCTACCTTCGATCTTCCCTTGTAAGATTAACTGCGGTATTTCATATTTTGCTCCTCTCAATATGTGCCCAAGGTAACCAATCTTGCGTTTTTTAATTAATTCAAAAAGTTCTCTTTCCACGCCGGCTCTATTAAGGACGTCATCGTTTCGAACTCTATCCACCCAAGGTATGCGCATCATTCTTCTCAATGACCACATTTCAAATGCTTCAAGTTTGTTGATAGATGTTTTTTTCAAAGTCCACGTTTCCATGCCATAAAGCAAGATGGACCATATGTAGCACTTGACCATTCTATAGCGTATTTCGAAGTTTAGGTGTTGATTACATAGGAGCGGTCTGAATTTCACAAAAGCTTGTCTTGCCATTTGTATTCGGGTTTTTATCTCGTGTTGTGGATCCGATTGGTCATTGATTGTGGTGCCAAGGTATTTAAAAGTTTTCACGCGATTTATACGATTGTCACCTATGCATAATATCGGGTTTTCTGGAGGGTTTCTGCTAATGACCATATATTTCGTTTTCAAAATGTTGATTTTGAGGCCATATTTTTTACCTATGCTATTCACCCTATCAAGTAATAACTGCTGATCTTCCAAATTCTCGAACCTCGCGAAAGTCTAATTTATCCTTAATCGTGTGTTTCCTATTAGATCAATATCGTCTGCAAATGCCAGTAGTAAGTTTGGTCCTTCTCGATGAAATACTGTATTCGATTTTTCGATTCTTGCACTTCTGATTATGTGCTCCAGAGCTAAGTTGAAGTGTTGTGGTGAATGTGCAACTCTCACCTTATATCGTAACCATTCCATACACATCCATATCAACCTGACTAGTTATTTTGAAAGCCAAGTTCCTGCATCGCTGTCTGTCTCTGGATACTCTATCAAATGCTTGTCTAAAATCTATCTATCTGATTAAGCTCACGATCAAAACTCACAGCATTTTTCCATTATCTGTTTTATTGTGAATATCTGGTCAATAGTAGAGCGGCCCGGTCTAAATTCGCGTTGATAATCTCCAACGATTTCTTGTGTGTATGTTTTGGTTCTTTATAGCAGGATGTTTGCAAGGATTTTGTAGGTGGTGTTTAGGAGTATTATTCCCCTGTAGTTAATACATTGCTTTTTGTTTCATTTTTTGTGCATTGAAACAATAACCACTGCTTTCCATTCATCTGGCATTGTTTCTTCTCGCCGAATGTCTTGAATTAGCTTGTATATAGAACTGTACAACGCTTCTCCTCCATGTTTTAAGTACTCTGCGGGTTTACCATCGCTACCTGGTGTCTTATTATTTTTAAGTTTTTTAATTGCCTGTATTACTTCTTCGTATGTTCGGTATTGGTCTTCTATTTTAGCTGTAGGTACCTCTATGTTTGATGTATTTCTGCTAGATTAGTCATTCAATAGTTAATAGGAGTATTCCTTCCAAGTTCTTAGGATTTCCTGGTAACCTGTGATAAGCTGTCCACTGTCGTTTTGAAGGAAGTTTCCTGTTTTTGCTTGGTACCCGGTCTGGATATCTGAAACTCCTTTGAAGAACTGTCTCGCTTGTTTGTTCTTTCTTTTTTCTTTTATATCTCTGATTATTTGTTCCTGATACTCTCTTTTCTTTCTTTTCATTAGTTTTCTTGTCTCTGTTCTGTGTCTATAAATTTCATTGTTGTTGTACGAGGGGTTTTGTAGCATGTTCCTTCTAGCCATATACCTTGCAGTTATGGAGTTCAGGCAATCATCATCGAACCATTTTTTTGTTGTTTTCTCTTTGTGTCCTAGTATTTTATTTCATACGCTTGTCAGAGCTAATTTGATATTTTTCCAAGCTGAGTCTAGGTTTTTATAGTCTTCTGTCTATGTAAGAGCGATTTTTATAGCCTTTTGAAACTCCTGTTTTGTTTCCTTATAACGTAGAACTTCGGTATTCCATAATTGTGTTGGTGTATTGAAGTGTGTTTTTTTGGGCGCTATTCTTGTCCTTATCTTCGCTTTTACCAGAAAATGATCCGTGTCTCCATCAGCTCCTCTTAGGCTTCTTACGTCTAGACAGTTACTACCCATCCTGGCATACTAGAACATGATCGATCTGATTTCTTGTGACGCCATCGTTGGAGACCCATGTTTGTTTGTGTACTTTCTTGTGTTCGAACATTGTCGATTTTATTACTAGGTTTTTGGACCCTGTAAAGTCTATTAAACTTGTTCCATTATCGTTGCTGACATCGTGAAGACTATGGTTACCTATTGTTGGTTTGTACGCTGCTTCCTTCTCAATCTTTGCATTAAAATCTCCTGAGATGATATGCATGTCTTGTTTGGGTAGATTATTTATCAGTTCTTCTAGTTTCTTGTAGTTACCTTTTACATGCCCTTCCTTTTTCTCTGTCGGTGCATGAGCAGCAACTAGGAAATAGTTATTTAGTTTTCCTTTGAGTCTGATATAACAGAGTCTTTCATTAACGGGTTTGAAAGTTAAAACTGACCCCACAAAACTTTCCCTGACTATAAAACCAGTGCCGAATTGATGTTCCCGTTCGCTTCCGCTAAAAACTTTTACTGATTTATTAGTTTTTAGTGTTCTTTCTTAAGTCTATCTAATCTCTTGTAAAGCAGTTATGTCCATGTTAGGTTTTAAGTTCCTATATTCATTGTCATTTGTCGTCGCTTTTGTCGTCTTAAAAGATCCGTCCTTATCCGAGGCAAGTGCTTCGTTTTCATAACTATGTTTTTTTTTACAAGAAGGAATAGTTAGTCCCCTTGCTTAACCCTCCTCCTTTCTCATCCTGGACTTAAAACCAGGCAACGGCGGAGTTATTATACACATGAAGAGAAGAATATAATATAGCCCGACGGATTCGAGCTATTGTTTCAGATATCATTGGCACTAAATTTTTATTTGTTCTTGAGCTTACTTAAAGCAAATGGGAACCGAAAAAGAAAGAGATGTCATTTCTGTCCAGCCAACAAAAACAGAAAAATGAACTATGCGCAGAGTGTAAAGTGCCTGTATTTTTACAATGTTGTGTTTAAGTATAGAAAAAACGCAAAGAATATCTTTAATTTTTGTTTAAACCATTTATGGCACTTCATTTTGTAATCTTAGTTTATAAATAAAAAAAATATTAAAAAAAATTTGTTTGTTTTCTTTATTTAAAAAAATGGGTCTTATAAACCCACTTATAATACTTATATAATTACTTTTGATTTATCTCATTTAAGAGTTAAAGAGTTAAAAACTTCCATCTACACGTCTACAATCACCTATTACTTCGATTCAATGTTGAACAACATTAACTTACATGCTGTTCCTAAAAATAAATTGTAAATTGTGTATGTTAAAGATGTAGCAAAGATATTATGGGTAAACACTTTCATTATTTTTATCTATTAAAAATGTGTGTAGATAAAATAAATAGGAGAAAGTCACAGCAATGCTAAAAATAAATCCATTTCCCGGTACTGCTTAGAATATAAAATGAAGATTAATAGATAGGAATTGGAATTTGCCTTTTTCTGCGATAAACACAACATATGTTTGCAAAGCAATAATTCTTTAAAGAAGAATTATTGCTTTAGATACGGCGAGATATAAGGATATAATAAGAGCGATACTGTTTTAGATAGTCAACAAAAATCTTATTCAGATCTAAATAATAGAGAAACATAAGTAGAAACATAGAAATAAGTATAATTACATACAACGAACATGCCATGCAGTTGATGCTAAATAAACAACATCTACCATAATTGATTATTGTCTCAGATTTCTCACCCCTTGATGTACGTTCTACCATTATTATTGCAGGACTCTCTGACCATGAATCAGTATAATACTAAGTTTAATACTCTTAACAAACAATCCCCGAAAACTCAACCTTTAGGTAGGATTTTTTCCGCTTAGAACTTAAGTAAATTCCAAAATTTGTGTAGTCATTTTTTAGATAAGTTTGTCTGCGTTTTCAATAAGGCATTTCTTGTTAGTACATTTAAGTCAAAACATCATAAACCTTATACTACCAATGGTATCCGCATATCAGCCAAGAAGATGCGTTCACTACTGTACATTAAGAAATTTACTACCAATTCCTTTGTCATTAAATATATCTCCTAGTACAAAAGAACCTATCTAAAACTTATCAAAACAGCTAAAAATATGTACTATGAGAATTGTCTGGGAAGCTCTAAAAATGTTCAAGGGGAAGCTTGGTCCATAAAAAAGGATCTTCGAAATAAAACTAACACAGCTCAAACATTTTTATTTTCAAACCCTTAAAATCTAAATAAATATTTGGTTAATGTGAGTACAAATATAACATCAGTAATTTTGCTACAACAAGATCCTATTTACTATCTCCACAATTCTAAATAGATCTCGGATTCATTCTTTATAAGAACAGTTGACCAGTTGATTCAAAAGCAAATCTTTCTGTAATACTGCTGGACTATACATAAAAATTTTCTTAAATCTCCCAAATATTCTGTTGAAAGTCCAAGTCTCACTAATTAACGATTCATTTCAATAATAAATACAAAAAGTGCCTAATGACAGCCTCTTCATTCTTTTTCTTCTTCTTAGCCTTCTGTCGTCCATGTTTGGACATAGGCCTCTCCCAACTCCTTCCATCGGTCTCTATCCTGAGCAACATATTTCCAATTTGTTCCGGCTATTTTTTTAATGTCATCAACCCATCTCATCTATGGTCTTCCTCTTGGTCGTTTACTTTCGTAAGATCTCCAATGTTGTATTGTAGTATTCCAACGTTGGTCTTTCTGTCTAGCAGTGTGGCCCGTGAAGCTTCATTTAAGTTTTGCAATTTCTATTGTTATGTCCTCGACTTTTGTTTTGGATCTTACCCAGTCGTTCCTCTTTTTATCTGACAGTCGTATACCTAACATTGCTCTTTCCATTGTTCTTTCTTTTGTGGCTAGTTTATTCATGTTTGCCTTGGTTAGGGTCCAGGTTTGATCCATATGGCATGATGGAAAGGATGCATTGGTTGAACACTTTGCTCAAATATTATGGTATTTTGTGGTTCTTAAGTATCCAACTAAGTTTTCCAAATCCTGCCCATGCTAGTCTTGCTCTTCTAGTAATTTCCGCACTTTGGTTCTCTTTGTCAAGTCTCAGGATTTGGCCTAGGTAGATACATTCCTGGATTTGTTCTATCTCACTGCCGTTTATAGTTATATGTCTGGGGTCTTCTGTGTTTGTCATTATTTTTGTTTTTTTCATATTCATCAGCCTCTTCATAAGGGTGGTGAAAAATCGAATGTCTGCAACATAGACCTATTGCCTTACTACCCGTCCTATCTAAAATTATTAAGAGACTTATAAAAGCCCGAGTTATGTCCTTTCTTGTCGAAAACAACATTTTATCACTAAGTCAGTTCGGATTTTTATCTAATAAATGTAACAGCGATACTATGTTTTCTGTACTACATGAGGTCTATCAAGCACTAAACAATAATGTTTATACTGCCACTGTTTCTTGTGTATATGTCAAAGCTATTTTTTTGAATTGGTTCCAATAATACTTGAGAAATAGTAAAAAACTAGTCAGAGCGAATGATACTGGTTCTATAGAAGGTTCAGTACTGAGTCCTTTACTTTCCCTTACCTTTATAAATGACGTGACTAACTTAAAAATAGGTAGAAAGATTTTCTTTTTTACTGATAATACCAGTATTACCTAAAGAAACTCCTTATTTCAACTCTTTATGCAATTAGAACTTCTGATCTACCTAAAATAAAAACCTGGTCTAACTCTAATTTATTCTCTTTCAACGTGGATCAGATAGTAGCATTATTCTAGAAAGCAGCTCTTCAAGCCTTGCTTCTTAATAACAGCCAGATCAGTATCATTGATTCTGTAAAATTTCTTGGTATTTTTATAGACAGCAACCTTAAGTAATCCCTTCATATCGATTTGTTAAATAACCAACCTCAGCCTGCTATGCAATTAGATCTGTTTCGAAGGAAATCATTTAGCATCAATCAGATTTTTAAGTAAGAAACTAGTCTCAGCCAGCTATGCAATACGATCTGTTTCGAAGCAGAATTTAGCATCTTCCAAAATAACATATTTTTCTTTGGTCGGGTCTCATCTTCGATATTGCCTTGCTTTTTGGGGTTACAGTACAGCTGCCCACTCTGATGTTATTTTTATATTACAAAAAAGAGCAATACGGTAGCTTTTTGGCCTCGGTAGAATAACACATTGCAGAAGCTACTTCAAAAATCACGGGATTTTAACTCTTTCCTCTCCATATATTCTAGAAAAATATTTGAATTAATCTAAATAAGCCAAAATGTTATAAAATTGACAGCACTTTATTTATAAATTAGCATAATTTCTAAATTGAAGGGCAATAGTTCTTATGCCAATAGTTGATCTTGAGAATAAAAAAGATAGAGAGATCTCGAGAGCTTTTGCGGAAAGCAGTATATATAAATGAAGTTCCTCTTGAATACTTCAAACTTTGAAAAGTTATAAATAAAGATTTTTTAAATAAAAATTAACAAAAACACTCAACATCCAAACTACGAGAAATAAAACATTCGATATTATCTATCTCGTCTGAGATTTAGCCACACCGCCATCTCCCAATATAAAAAGATTTCGCCAACAGTTAGGACTTCAAGCTAAAACAATAGTCTCTAATGTGTACGAGTATTTGGGACAACATTGTCCCAGGCGGAGATAATAAGTCATTGTGAATGTATGACAGGTGAATCTTCATCCACTGTTTACAGGATTAACCGTCAAAACAACGCTTGGGTTGTAGCATTTGAAATTCATTGAATCTTTAAAATATATTGAAATCCCCTCATAAATGTTTGAAAAATCTTTTAATGTATCTTTCGTTCGTATCGTTCAATTTGAAACCCAAATAATATTTCGTTCTTTGCAGCGTCGCCAAGTAATTAAAACCATTTCAGAGTTGTTTATTATTTTAAAGATGTGTAAGTACTTTCTGGGCATTTTCTTTTAATGTTTTATTCGAAGTCGCCTTATAATTTTTATACGCCGTGGAAATGGGATCTTTTACGTTTTAATTTTCGTTGTGTTTTGTTATTTTAGCGTTTGTTTATTTTCAAGTTAAGTGAACGAATTCTTAAGAGAATTTCGTTATTCTTACTTGGGTCGCTGTAGGTGCAAGTGCAGATAAATTTTTACTTGGGTCGCTATGGGCTGAGTATGAATCCAAATTCATACGTCGAATTTGTTGCTTTCTGTTTTTGAAGTATGTAGCAGTGAAAAATGAATTATGTAGTATACCAGAACATTGTATAATTTTGAAGCAGTACATAGGGTGTACCACAACTTCGTTTGTCGTCTGTTTGCTGAACAATCTCTTTTGTCGTCTTTGATCGTCGTTCCAGATTACGGAGATGGTCTTCTTTTATTCTAGTTCAGAAATTGTTCACTTAGTTTTTGCCCCGGAGACGTTTACAGGATTTTCAGAAGTTTAAGTGCAAAAATATGTGAATTTAAAAAAGTAACATTTAATGTTTCAATTTTCAAAGTAAAGACAGACATTTTTTTGCTAAAGTAATAATTGCTTTCATTGTTTAAAAAGAAAATTTTTTTATTTGTAATAATTTTTACATTTGCCACAGTTTATACGTCAGTAACATTAGTAAGTTTTTGTAGCATCTCCTGAATTTGTAAATTAGTAGAACGCATGTAAGTTTTTTGTATTTTGCGACTATCGTGGTA
This sequence comes from Diabrotica balteata, assembly GCA_918026665.1. Classification (NCBI taxonomy): domain Eukaryota; kingdom Metazoa; phylum Arthropoda; class Insecta; order Coleoptera; family Chrysomelidae; genus Diabrotica; species Diabrotica balteata. Next base: position 102,400,086 of record OU898282.1, read on the forward strand.
ATATTTTTGTATTGTTTTTTATTTGAGCATTCTTCTATTCTCTATGTTTTGTAACTGTTTGTGGTAAGACACAATAAATTTTAAATTTTGTTTTTTTTAACATTTTGTTTATTCCTTTTAAACTAACCGTTTTTGAATAATTGATGGATTCCACCGTTACTTGATGAAAATTCATTTTATGTAACAATAAAACACTGAAAACTTTGTTTTTAAACTTCCATAAAATTTATTTTAAATCTTATCGCTACAGCGGTTTCGGCTGATTGCCTTTCTCAAGTGATCTATTTTTGGCTTGGGTTTACAAATTTATAGTCTCTAATGAAATAGGTTTAGGAGGGGAGAACTGTTTGTCTCAAGTTGGTCATTCAGAATTATATCTGTGTTTTTTAATTTGTTGATTTCCATAGATTCTAACAAATAGTTCACATTCAAATTAAAGGCCTTAAGCTATCTTTGTTAGAATCTATGAAAATCAACAAATTAAAAAACACAGATATAATTTTGAATGACCAACTTGGCTTGTAAACCCAAGCCAAAAATAGGTCACTTGAGAAAGGCAATCAGACGAAACAGCTGTAGTGATAAGATTTAAAATAAATTTTGTGGAAGTTTGAAAACAAAGTTTTCAGTGATTTATTGTTACAACCCTTTTTGAGTTTCCATTTGGAAAAGATATGTTTTTTTGATGTTTTATAATTATTTCACTAGTTACAACTAGTGGTTGTAATAGGTATAATTAGGCACCTCAAAGTAGCGCCCTATAATAAATTACTTGAAGTGTTTCCTGTTTCTTTTTGTTTTGTTTGTCCCAAGAGATTTGTATAAGTACCCCTTTATTTCATTTTTTTGTAGTTGCCCAATCGAACCCCCTTATCTTTTACTTATCTACGACCCCAGCTCTCCTACCAAACCCTGAGTGCCGTTCGCACAAGTAACGATTATTTTGATTGCCCTCTCTCTACCCGCATAATCTTACCCCAATGTGTTAGACAAAATAGTTCTTTACAGGGTAAAGTTTAGTCCCACATACACATTAGGTCGAACACCAATTAAATTTTTTGAACATTACAATTCAGAAATAAGACGTTCATATTATTGTTTTAGCTTAATAAGGAAATTTATACACTTTATACAAAATCTTTTTGGTAATAAAAACTAATGAAGTAGTTCCCCAAATGAGTCATGAAACTTTTATTAAAGACCTATCTCAAGGATTTCCAGGGCCGGTAGGTAAAGAACAGCGACTCATAGTGACCTATATTAGAAGTGACAGCGGTTTTCTAAAAGACACTTCAAACAGCTCAAAAGACTGAAATGAACAATGGCTCCGGAAATAAAATATTCCGTACTATAAGAATGCAATTAGTGTAGAGTTGATGTGTTTAATCAAACAACTTCGCCCTAATCATATCGATTACGTAGTGGATGAAATGACCCAGGCTCGTATTATTACTGTTTTAAGACATTCATCATATCACTGCGAATTAAACAGCAAATTTTCTTAAGTGCCGCCAATGTTCGAATTTAAAATTACCTAAAATTTATGAAGAGCACGTGATTTCGGTTACATTTGACCCAGGGCCACCTATTCCGAAGTGCAAATTCGCGTTAACCTTGCGCAGCGACGTCACTCGCAGCTTAGTATTCACATTGCTCTTAATTGTATACATAAGCACTCGTAATTTAGTCATCCTAAATATGGATATTTTGCATATTATTTTACTGTCTTCACACATTTAAAAAAAAAACGAATGTTTATAATGTTTTCTTAGTCAAAATATTTAATTTTTATGCGAATTAGAACAAATAAGGTATTAGTATAAAAATATAGCTACTTATTTAGGTACCTACATACTTCCACTTTTTATAAACTTTTAAGAAGGAACAAAATTTTTATATTATACATAATTGGTAAATATATAGTTAAGTTTAAATACTTAAAACAACCGTCACTTAAACAAGTCAGATGCCAATTTTGAAAATAAATATTACGATCGCGTTAATATTCTTGCTAAATAACTATATATAAAGCAGTTTTAAAACAATTTTCGTTTAAAAATATAATACTATATACATTATGCAATAGTTTTTTCTATTTTTCTTTTATTAGTACGTGCTAAAATAATTTTTTTATTAAAATCTTTTATACGGAAGTACATACGCGATCGAAAAAATATTTTCTTAGCATCTTGAGGACAATCAATATTAACACTTGCAGATAACAGACTTGAAACATATTGTTTGCCAGTAAATATGGTACCTCCATTAAAGTTTTGAAAAATTTGCTCCAGTTTTTCCAAATAAGCCTTAAATTCATTAGAAGGTTTACATAGTCCACCTTCTGTCAAATGATTGGTCCAGGTGCAAGACGTCGAACTTGGGTTAGTTAAATTTATTAACTTGCCTTTAAGCTTGCTACAAATAAATCCTCCTAAATGTTCTAGTCCATCATATCTTAAATCATCGAGTTCTTCACAGAGGACTATGTCATCTCCATCCGTGGGATTGGTGTCAATGATTGTTTTTTTTAGCAAGCTTTTCTACCATACTACCGCTCATAGTTAATGTAGGAGTACCATTGTCTTCTACATTACAGTAATCTGAAAAAGCACCTTCATTTTTTCCCATTAAATAAGAACGCAGTCGGTATTTAAAATCTAAAGAAGTTGCATGATCGTTCAAACCACCTTTTGCTCTTATGACTCCAAAAAAATTCTCCAAGTTATCTTGGTTTAAGCGTCTCGTCAAAACGTAGTTCATATTATAGCGTTTGCTTACATCTTCAAGCAACAACTGCAGAGCCTTATTTGATATAAGAATACCTACAATGTTTTGTAAAATGTTATAAATGTGTTTTTACTTTGATATACTGTGTTAACTTTTTGAAATGGAAGCAATGATTTCTTGCCTTTAACGCGCATTGTTGAAATCATGTCAGACATTCTATTTAAAATATCGTTTTGGGTTTCTAACTCCAAACCATATGCCCGGTTTCTGGTTCGAGTGTCGCTCACAGGAACGCTAACATTAAATACGTCAAACCAATCGTTCACCTATAACAAGTTAAAACAAATTAGTAATTAATGTTTACCTTTCAAATTGTAACTCTTACTAGTTTAAAAAGATCTGCCAATTGTGTCCAAGCTTAGATTAAAATTGCGTTGTTCCGGTTTTAAGTCTCCTAACTCGACAAATTCCCAGAACCAGGCGGTCGGGATCACAATGGATTTTGATTCATTTATTATTGTATTATTAGCTTTTATTACATCATGTACTTTGTAAAGGACCGCTTAGGTATCATTTAAGAATAAATTTTTGAATGTTTTCACACGTTTTTGTGAGTAGACAAAAATACTCAATGCAAATTACAGGTATCGCAAGAAAAATTGTATTGTCTCTTACATATTTCTTCTCAAATTTAAGAAAAAGTAAAAATTTCTATCTGAATATAAAATTCGGTAGCGGTACAAGCGGCGAAATCAGTAGGTTTGGGAACACTGCTGCTACCTGCTACGCTGCAACTGACGTCACTCCCTGGCCGAAGATCGAGCGACCGTGCGCAATATGTTACCTCTGTAGTTTATTATACCATGCATTTGACCACTTACGGAGCTTCATTTTTGATTTACAGTTTTATTTATTATTTTCCAGACTTTAGACAACACCAGGATATTAGAAATCTTTCGTTGATTTCCCTAATATAAATAAAGTACTATCGTTGCAACGAATAATATTAACACTAGATGTATTTTTAAGGATTTACGATCGGCGCTAGGAATTATAAGAAAAAATATAGAAAAAGTGTCCTGCTGTCAGAGCATAAGATAATGCGTGCATTCTTCTTCTTCTTATGATGCCCTATCTAATTAATTGATGTTGGCGACAATTTTGGCATACTCTTCTCGATCTTGTGGGGCTCTAAAGAGTGCATGGGCATCGAGGTTTGTCCAATCCCTTATGTTTTTAAGCCATGAGTATTTCTTTCTTTCGATGCCATGTTTTTTTATTTTTCCTTTCATAATAAGCTTTAAGAACTGGTACTTGGAATTTAGAACTATCTTCTTTTTATTATTGGCAGCAATTCTCATTCTCTTTGCATTCGATTTAATACTTCGCGAAATTTGTTGTGTGATCTGTCCAGGAAATTTTAAGTAGTTTTCTAAATACCCACATTTCAAAGGCCTCCAATCGGTTCATCACATTGGCCTTTATGGTCCAGGTTTTTTACACCATGGAGTATGGAGTAAATGTAACATTTTACAAAGCAATCTCGAAGCGTTAAGTTAAGGCTGCTGTTGCTTATAATGTTCTCATATTAGTAAATGCTGTTCTGGCTTGCTCAATTCTGCTACGTATCTCTATGTCTGGATCTAAATCTTCAGTTATTCAACTACCGAGATATCTGAACTTGGGAACCTTTTCGATGTCCTTGTTGTTAACTCTTATATTGATTTGCATATTTCGTATTCTAACCACCATTACCTTCGTCTTGTCTATATTAATCTTCAAGTCCAGTCGTTCTCCTTCAGTGTTTATTGTATCTATCAGTCGTTGTAGGCTATCAGCTATTATGACTGTATCATCAGCATGGCGAATCTTACTAATAGTCTGTCCGTTGATTTTAATTCCCTTTCAGTGTCACTTAAGGCTTTATTGAAAATCGTTTCAGAGTAAAGATTAAAAAAGATGGGTGACAGAAAACATCCCTGTCGTACACCTTTTTCGATTGAGAAATATGATGTAGATTCCAGTCATACTCTCACATATGCCATTTGATTCATATAAAGGTTGTTTAGGATTAAACTTGAGAGGTCGCTGGTTAAATGATATTGGATAAATAATTATAAAGAAAAAATGCAATATTTTGACTGTTAATAAAAGTAGCGAAAAATAGCAAATATTTGTAGCAAATATATGTAAAATAAAATGTTGCAATTCAAATAACAATTGGCAAATTTAATAACTTATTGTCAACTTTATTGGTTGGGTCTTGCTTCAAGGTTAAGGTCTAAGGGTAAAAATGAGATGCACAGCGATGGGATCTGCTTGCTTCCGTCCGCGACGAGAGTTTCTTGAAGAGTGTGTCGATAATAGGAAAAAAATACATGTGTACGGTACGCGAATCCACTAGGGTGGTACTTCTGCTCTTAGGACCTCCGGGAATAGCAGTAAATTAAGCTTAAAATGACATTTTAAACTTTCTACACATAGGACGGGTACGTTTCCTTAAGGACTCTGAAGTGTTTAATGTTTCCCAAAAACATGTTGTTTTTCAGACAAGTGGATTCTCAGAACTTGACAATAATTAATCAGCCAATTTGAGTTCGAAAATTTGAAAGATAAACTAAAGCCATATTACAATTAGCTAATTAATAAAAAATATTTAAAACCAAATAAGGTCATATTCGGAATAAAAATAACATATTTAAATCAGTCTTCATACTTTTCCAAACAAAGGTTCTTTATGATTTTAAGGTCATTCTCATCTATCAATGGAGCAATCTTACTAATTCTGAATGATTAACGCAATTGAACGCTTTCTTAATCTATAAAGCATAGGAAGACATCTTTTTGCTGATATCTGCATTTCTGAAATAGGATAGTGAAGCTATAAAGTACTTCTCTTTTGCCAAATCCTTGTCTGAAACCGAACTGTGTGGGGCTAATGTCTCTTTCACATCTGTTGTATATTCTTGTGTGAATTATTTTTAAGAAGAGTTTTAGGACCTGGCTCAATAAGCTGATCATTCGGAATTGGTCGCAACTATTAGAGTTTGGCTATTTTGGGATTGGTATAAAGGTTGATTGAAGCAGATCCCGTCCAATGCGTGCAATGGAAGTAAGCAAGTGATGTATTACTTAACAGAATAATACTAACAAAGGAACATCGGGATAATTTGTGTGATAATTTTAAAATACAACTATGCTCTATACAAGATAAGTCTAACTTGATCTCTACTTTCGGATTACTGCGAATTAAACAAAAATAGAGATAATATTAGGTAATAAACACATTGAACAGGACACCTTAATTTATAACTTAAGTTTATTAGAAATGCCAAGGGCAAAATGTCATATTGACGGCTTACGGCTTTCTGTATACTATATTATATTTATCTATGGCTTACTGCGAAAACCCGAATGGTGTCAAATTAGTTATTTTGAGATAATGTAACTAAGAATAAAAATAATAGGAACTTAAACTCAATACATTGTTACGGTTATGATAAAAAACTTACAATAATTTTGGTAAAACTTTAATCAAACAATTATAGTTTTAGCAAATTGTAAGTTGTTGAGTTTTACCAGTAGTAAAATCTAGAATTGGATAAGTTATCGAACGAAATAGTTGGCTTTAACTCATTTAATTGTTAAAATGAAAATCAATCTTCAATATCTGAACTGTATTGTACATCTGGCTCCGGTATTCATTCTGTTATACTGTGATATATTTATATAGTTCGAATTTATTTGTCTTTATTCTAATTTATTGTCTATAATCTAATTTATTAAAACTCACGATAGCTAATTACTAATTTATTAAATAACTTTACAAATGTATGTATTTCACGTTTCGTACAAGTAAACCGCGTTTACCGATCTTCTTATGACTAACTCCTCAATGAAATTCTTCCGGTATTTATATGAAACCAGCTTGTAACAGAATGTTTGTAGAAAATACGATGCCGTTCTCGATCTCGACGTAGACACGGCGGCGACTGGTCTCAAAACATGTTCCTTTATCGGCTTGTCGCCCCCAGAACATTCGATTGTTGTTTGTCAGGTAGATTTTTTTGACCTAGAAATTACGAGAATCAATACAAAAGAATTAGTCATAAAATATTTACAGTTCTATACGCCATAACATTTAAAATCGTAACATTGCCCCCCTCTTAAAAGATGGTTCCTCCTGGAACCTTGTCGGGACTGGAACTGGAACGACATGCTGATATCGGCAACTGGACCCTCTTTTACAACTTCCGGTTGTATAGAAATGACAAGGGACGGTTTTCTCTCCGCACCAGTAACTATGCGGATTGCAACAGACTAACACCTGGACTTCGGTGTCTTTAAACATCTCCTCCACCATATTTCGGATAACCCTCCAATCTAATTGGCGGCACTCCAACTTTGGCATGGCTAACTTTTGCATGTCGGACTCTAGTACGTGCTCTCTCAACTGAAGTAAGGCTTCCCATACATCTCGGTAGGTAGGTTGGTCACGGGCAGTGTCTTTTGTTACCAGGTAGAAAAGGTAACGTGATGCATCTTGAAGTTTCAAGGTTTTACCAGGAGCTGGCACTTGGCATTGAAGTTCTGCAACTCGACCAAACTTCCTTCGAAAGACGGATGCCAACCCTGGTGCATCTTTGATACTGGCCGGGATGGTAAGGGCCAGTGAGTAGTCATCGGGGAGCGCGAGTAGATCTTGCCTTTCTTCAGTGGTAACACCATATCTTGCTTTACCGGTACCTCCATAGGCACCCATGAATTCCTCAAACGTGAGGTCAGACACATCTTGGACTTGGTTTACTTCCACTTCTTCATCTACGTCGTGGTCACCCTCGAAAGACGCCAACCGGTTATGGTGTACTATCATCGGCTTTCCTCTCGGAATCTTACTTATTCGGTAAATAACATCATTGATCTTCTCCATAATGAGGTATGGACCTTCCCAAAACTGCTGCAATTTGGGAGAACAACCTTTTCGCTTTTTGGGGTTATAAAGCCAGACTTTATCGTTCTTCTTAAAACACCCCTTCTCGGCTTGCGTATCGTACCGTTTCTTCATTCGGTCACTAGCGATCTGGAGATGGGAACGGACCAACTCGTGTACATCGTCCATTCTTCTTCGTAATTCGATCACATAATCTTCACCTGCTACATCTTCTCCAGGTCGACACCCAAACTCTAGATCACAAGGTAGTCGCATCTCGCGTCCGAATAGGACTTTGGCTGGTGTCTGGCCTGTTGATTCATTAACAGCAGATCTGTAGGCCATTGTGAAGAACGGGAGATATTGGTCCCAGTCTCGCTGATGATCGGACACCATCTTTGTCAAATACTTGCCAACTGTTCTATTCATTCGTTCTACCATACCATCCGATTGCGGATGATAAGCCGTAGTCCTTGTTTTCTTCATACCTAGTCTATCACATATTCCTTGGAATAAATCGCTTTCGAAGTTCCTGCCTTGGTCACTATGGATCTCCAAAGGCACTCCAAATCGGCTGATATATTCTTGGATCAACTTATCTGCAACGGTGGCCGCCTTCTGGTCTGGAAGTGCGTAAATCTCGACCCACTTAGTGAAGTAATCCATTACTACCAACATGTACTTGCCTCCATTATCACTTTCTGGAAACGGCCCAGCAATGTCCAAAGCTATTCTTTCAAACGGGCTTCCAACATTATATTGTCTCATAGGAGCTCTCCTTTTTCGATAAGGCCCGTTACTCGTAGCACAAATAGTACATTTCTTACACCAGTCTTTTACATCGTCGGAACTGTTCATCCAATAAAACCGTTCCCGAATTCGCTGAAGGGTCTTTTTCACACCAAAATGCCCTCCTGATGGACTGTCGTGTAACTGACGAAGTACTTCGGCTATTCTGCTCTTTGGAATCACCAACTGTCTTCTCTTCTCTGAACCGTCATCATTTTCCAGGACTCGTTTGAGCAAGCCATCTTCCATGATAAATGAGTCCCACTGGGCCCAATACGTCTTAACTATTGAGCCTAGGTTCGATATTTCTTGCCAAGGTGGTCGACGGTTTTCCTCTTTCCATTTTCGGATTTTCTGTATAACTGGATCTCTCTCTTGTTCTTCCCTGATCTTGGTAGGCGTCCAGTCGTCGTGGACCACCGTCGTTCTTAGCACTGCTGCTTCCTTGGATTCCGTTTTGTTGCAGTGAGAACACTCTGCTGGGCATGGCCTTCTGGAAAGAGAATCGGCGTTTCGGTGGCTAACTCCGGCCCGGTGCTCAATCTTAAAATCATATTCTTGGAGTCGTTCGATATACCTGGCTATCTGACCCTCTGGATTCTTAAACTGCATCAACCACTTAAGGGCGGCATGGTCGGTTCGGATTAAAAACTTCCTTCCATAGAGGTATTGATAGAAGTGCTCTACTGATTTCACTACTGCCAGAAGTTCTCTTCTCGTGACGCAATAATTTCGCTCAGGTTTTGAGAGGACTTTACTAAAATATCCAAGGACTCTTTCCTGTCCTCCTTGAATCTGAGACAGCACTCCTCCAATTCCCACATTACTTGCATCTGTATCTAAGATGAACTCTCCTTCTGGCAGTGGATACCCTAAAATTGGTGCTGTGATTAAATGCTTTTTTAAGGTTTCAAAGGCATTCTGGCAGTCTACATCCCAGCGGTATTCTCTTGCTTCCTCTGTAAGTCGCGTTAATGGTTTAGCGATATCTGCAAACTTCTTAATAAACCTCCGGTAGTAAGTACACAGTCCCAGAAAACTTCTCACTTGATGTTTGTCAGTTGGTTTTGGCCATTCCTTAATAGAATCGATTTTTCCTTTATCCACGGCCACTCCTTCTTTACTGACTATATGACCCAGATAATTGACTTTACCTTGAAATAGCTGGCACTTCTTGGGGTTTAACATCAATTGGGCAGCTTTAAGTCGATTAAAAACGTTTTCTAAATTCTTCAGATGGTCTTCAAATGTCTCCCCCAAGACGATTATGTCGTCTAGATAAACTAGGCATGTTTTCCAAGATAACCCTCTCAACACATTTTCCATAAGCCTCTCAAATGTCGCAGGAGCGTTACAAAGTCCAAATGGCATAACGTTGAACTGCCATAATCCAGATCCTGTGGTGAAGGCTGTCTTTTCTTTATCTATCGGGTCCATTTCTACCTGCCAGTATCCAGACTTCAAATCCAAAGTAGAAAATAATTTACTTCCAGCCAATGTGTCTAATGTGTCATCGATCCGAGGCAGAGGATAACTATCTTTCTTGGTAACGTTGTTCAGCAAACGGTAATCCACACAGAACCTCGTTGTTCCGTCTTTCTTCTTAACCAGGACCACCGGAGAGACCCATGGGCTCGTAGAAGGTTCTATCACCCCGTCTTTCTTCATTTCCTGAACAATCGTTTCAGCTTCCTCTCTTTTCGCCTGTGGTAATCGTCGAGCTGTTTGACGAATTGGCTTAGCATTACCAGTATCAATTTTATGCTTAACAACGGTAGTTCTTCCCGTCTTTCCTCCTTTCGGTACGAAAATATCACGATACTGCCGAAGAAATTCCCTTAATTTCATTTTCTCAAGCTGATTCAGAGACTGTCCAGCAACCGCAACCATTTGATCAAATTTATCGTTGGAATTATCAGACGTTGTCGTCTGACGGATTATGGATGTGACAGGTACACAAGTTCCTACTTTTGTCTCTTTCTTGATGGTCACTGGGTAGTCATTGACATTAATAAGTCTCACAGGAATTTCTTTAGCCGAAGTCACTAATTCTTTTCCAATTATGATTCCACGGCCAACTTCGTCGTCATGATTCCAAGGCTCCATCATAACAGGTGTTCCTTCGTCCACAATTCCTTGTAGCCGCGCTACTATTATCGTTTCACTTCTCGCAGGCACGACTGTATCTTCTTTAACGGCTGCTTGCATAGTGTTGTCATCATGTGGATGGAGAAATACCTCCTCGTTACCAACTTTGATGACCTTATTCTTAAAATCCAATTGGAATCCATGCGTATTCATTACGTCCATTCCTAATATAACATCCTCTTCGATGTCAGCAACTATAACAGTATGGACGAACTTTTCTGCTCCAATTCCTAATTGTACCTGGATTTCTCCATGAATGTTGGCATTTTCACCTGTGGCGGTCCGAAGTCGCAACCTCGTTGGTAACAGTTTCTTTCGGCTGTTTATAACTGTCGGGCGTATAATGGTTCTGGTCGCTCCAGTATCCACCAACAACGTATGCTTTTTACCATTTATTTCTCCATCTACATATACACTATCTTCACGACATTTCAAAGAAGCTATTAGTATCAGAGGGTCTTTGGTAAAGTTCTGGGTCGAAGCTGCTCCCTAAGGCCGACGCGTTCTGGTTTTGTCTTCGGTCTTATGGTCTTCGTTTTCTTGTGTGTCATGCTTTTTATCATATTAAAGAGCTGGTCAAGTTTATCTTCATCTCCTTCCTCTTTTACAGTCCTAACTTTGCTATATCCGCCAGAGGCCTGCGTAGCTGACTCGTATTCGAGGGCGGCAGATAAGACATCCATCAGCGTCTTGTGACGAGCTAATCGTAGTGTTCTTTGCATCTCATGATCACGAAGACCATCAATAAACGTTTGAACGGCCAACTTTTCCATCATGTCTTCGGGAGCTGTTGGATAAGCATATCGCACTAATCTGGCGATATCTACTTCATATTCTTGAAGAGCCTCATCTTTCTTTTGTCTTCGATTTTTGAGCTGCGACTGATATACATGCTCCAAGTGTTCGTGGCCATATCGCATATTTAACCTCTTCTTCAGTTGTTCGAAATCATCCGTCTCCTCTATGGCTATGGTCTGGAGCACATCTAAGGCATCTCCTCGAAGAGCGATAGTCAGGTTTACAGCCTTTTCTTTTTCAGACCATCCATTCGCTCTTGCAGCTGATTCGAACTGTTTCATGTAATTGTTCCATGATGATTTTCCGTCGAAAGTTGGGACTTTGACATGAACGGAACTTCCACTTCCTTCAAATTTCGGCCGTGTTTCCAACTTACATTTCGTCTCGTCTTCTTTTGTCTCTATGGTAATTGGATTGTTTACTCCCTCTGCTGTTCCTGTTCCCTCAATCTTCCTTTCCAACTCTTTCCATATCTTCTCTTCGAAGGCCATCATATCGGCAGCAACTTGGTTTTTTAATAAAGACACTCTATCGTCGAGAGCAGACATCTCCGAAGTGACTTTAGAGATTTCCAAGGAGATGTTAGCAGAGACTTTGCTTTCTAGAGAAGAAATCTCGTTAGACACTTTGTCTTCTAAAGAGGCGATGTCGCCGCAAACTTTGGCTACATCAGAGGAAACTTTCGAAATATCGCCATGAACTCTGTTCTCTAATGATGCGATGTTACCAGAAACTTTATTCTCTAATTTTGAAATTGACGCGATGACAGCATCTTCAAATATATAAGTTTCCGGATCTAAACCCTCTTCCTCCAAAGCATTCTTTAGTCGTTGGACTAACTCAGCCTTTTTTCCGGTAGAAGCTAATTCTCTATCCTCAAGATGCCTTCTTAGATTCGTAACTGTGAGCTCGTAAATCGTAGCCATCGTTCACCAATTTCACTTCTTTTCAAAAATTCAAATTAAATTTATCTACAACCCCACTCCTGTACACCATTGTTAAGCTTATTTATATTGTTCTAATTTATTTGTCTTTATTCTAATTTATTGTCTATAATCTAATTTATTAAAACTCACGATAGCTAATTACTAATTTATTAAATAACTTTACAAATGTATGTATTTCACGTTTCGTACAAGTAAACCGCGTTTACCGATCTTCTTATGACTAACTCCTCAATGAAATTCTTCCGGTATTTATATGAAACCAGCTTGTAACAGAATGTTTGTAGAAAATACGATGCCGTTCTCGATCTCGACGTAGACACGGCGGCGACTGGTCTCAAAACATGTTCCTTTATCGGCTTGTCGCCCCCAGAACATTCGATTGTTGTTTGTCAGGTAGATTTTTTTGACCTAGAAATTACGAGAATCAATACAAAAGAATTAGTCATAAAATATTTACAGTTCTATACGCCATAACATTTAAAATCGTAACAATACCAATGTTGATAATGTTGATAAACCAACCGTGATACTCTTCCGGTATGGCAAGGTTTTTGCATAGTTTCAGAAGATCTTTTTTCTTTACCACCTTATAGCAAGTGGTTAATAATTGTGTTGTTGGTAAATTTTTTAGTTCTTGTAGATTTTCTTGCAGAGTATGGTTTTTGGGATTACTCTCTTTTATTGGTCCTTCAAAATCATTAATGCAATCAAAATTATCCGAAAGGTCATAATTTTAATATATCCAACCAAAGTAGCCTTTCACAAATCTAAAGCATTTGATTTTAGGCCATTTTACTAGTTTTCCGGTTTGGTCAATATTTCTGTTAATAATTATATAATAAGTTTTTCTGCAAGATCCGTACAGTCATAGAAATTTTTATACTTTTTTTCTACATTTCTTTTACCATATATTCCTGTTTTTAACACATTTATGCCTTTTGAAGTTTTGCGAGTTTTTCTTAATCTAGCATGGCCGAAAATGTTCATCCAGTCATGTAAGCAGTACACAGGTATATGTTTCGTTGTACATTCTATTGCAGAATGCATCAAATCTACACAGGTATATGTTTCGTTGTACATTCTATTGCAGAATGCATCAAATCTACCTTCATGTGGGTGTATCCCCTTTCTAATAACTATTGTTCTATAATTTCAACATTAGCCAACACTTTTATTGAATACACCAATTCAAATTTTGATTGCGGTTCTACCCACAGTGTCCAGTGCAAGTGTCCGAGAACAGTGTGATATGGGACACATTACTGTTAATGTATTCTTCAGATAATCGGATGCAGTTTCCTATTTGCGAACTTTCCTTATGTCCATTAATCTCTATCCAAATGTAACAGTACGCGTTATTCGGTAGTTTTGCCTTATAAAGACATAAATTATACACAGATATTTTGTGAATGTAGTATACCTGGCTAATATCTCCACATGGGATTTGTAATACTGCTTGCCAGTCGAAAGCGAGGAAAAGAAAATTACTTTTATTGTTTGCTGTTTCTTTATCTTTTGTTTTTTCATTTTGACATGCTTTCTTTCTGTCTACGTGATCGATATATTTTTATTTATATTGTTCTTTATTTCTATGCAAAATAATTATATATTTCTGCAAAATATTTTTCTGTATGCTATTTCAGGAACCAGCACCCACTTTTTTCCTTGCATAGGGCTAGATATGAGCTATTAATTTTTGCCATATTTACATTTCTATTTAAATATTGACATTTCGTGCACTCTCTTCTATAATCTGGCTTAATTGATAGAAATGACTCGATATGGAATTTAACTCATTGAATTGATTCCGGACTGGTTTTATTAATAGGCGTATGTCTTCTGCGTTTGTCATTACCTAAGAATGTTCCTGTTCAATATTAATTACAGCATGCATAACTGCATCTAATGATGTACTTAGCGTTTTGCAGAAAAAATTTGTATACTTGAATTTTGTAATTTCCATTTTCAAAGAAATAATGTTGTGCATTAGATCTTTTTTATGTTGTGTTTTCTTGACTAATACACGTTTTTTTTGAGTAAAAATCTATATTTTTGACAAAATAAAATCTTGTTTTTGTTTAAAATTTATTTTTCAATTATTAGCGCAAAGTACCTGTCGTAGTTCCATTGAAAAATGCTTAATACATTTATTGTCTCAATTAACTGGTTTACGAATTTTGCCATCATGTAAAATATTGTTAGAAATATATTTTAAAAATAAAACATTGAGGAAAGTAAGACATTTCTTTTCCATTTACTGGGATTACTTGCTTTCCATCTTCTTAAACTGTATACTTCAGCTACAACTGTTTTGTCGGAAATTTGTGCATTATTTGATGAACTTGGACAACTTATTATAATATATTTCGGTAATAATACATTTGATAATACTTCAGTTTTTGAAGATAAAGAAGGAAATATTTTATATTATTTGGTAACATCGTAGGGTATGTCACACAAATTGAGTCCTTTACTAACTGCACTAATTGTTGGATGTCTGATGTAAGATTTTGCAAAACAGAGCAACCACAAGAGATATCTCTCATTTTTTCTTAAAAAACTACAACATCTATTACTTTTTATGCAGGAGGTAACCAAGACGGATCCTCATCCAAAAATAAATCAGATCCAAAACTGCCTCAATCTCTTGTAACTAAATTTTTGGTTTCTCATTAAAGCTTTCTTTTAAAATTAAAAAACAAAAACAAATTCAAGTAACATACTTATTAACGAAATAAAAATCTAACTAAACATAAGCTTAAAAAAGTACGAAGCAAGTAGTGATTTTGTTTTTTTAGAACAGTACAAGAGAGGCTCTTTTTAGCAATCAAGTATTATTGGTATTTCAATGATATAGATACGTAAAATGCAATATGTATGCATGCTTCATTGATTAGCATAAAAGACATGTCATCTAATTAAATAGCAATTTTTATTGCAATCAAACATCGTCTATCCGTGCAGAGGCAAGAGAAACCGATATCAAAATCCAATAGATGTATACTATCTATCTGTTCAATGTAAATACACTCTGAGGAAAATTTTCAAATAGCAGTAGAGGATGTTGAAGCCGCAATTCAAATTAACGGATAATGTATCAATCAAATTAGATACGTGGACGATATCATTATGACCAGTAATTCTATGACAGACATATCCTTATGCAATGTTTTGGCCTTTTACGTAGGTAAAAAGAAAGTGTAATAACAGAATCTGTTGTACTCGACTCTTGGCAGTTTTGGGTGAGTCGGTTTGTTAGAGTCGTATGGCATACATAGATTCTGTTGAGCTAAAGTTTAAAAATTAGTTCCAAGTTTGTTTTCTTAAAAGTTGTACGTTTAGAAAAATGACTTCTCGCAAACTTAACGTAATATGTTAATTCTCCAAGAAGAGAAGAAAGAACAAGAGTTGATAATGTCAAATCTAAATAAAAGAAATAAAAATGTAAATGAAATTATTTCATGTCGTAATACAGAAGGTGCTTGTCGGAAGAAGATTGTTTTAAAACGAGGAATAATTTTGAGAATATTTTAGACTTTCCAGGAATCTATTTGAAACTCTTACAAATTATATTATAATTATAATATTTATATATTACTTATAGAAATAATATAATTATATTATTAAAAAACCCTACAAAAGGAGATATCAGCGAATTAGTACTATTAATTACACACCTAATTATAACTATTACAATAATAATAACTATATAAAAATACAATTATATTTCGGTATAGATGTGTACGCTGTGAGTTCAGCTGAACGTTTGCGTCCAAATCAAATCGCAGTTGATTCCAGCGCACACCGTCGACGTACACGGCTATCGCTCTGCAGTGCGCTCAGCTCAGCAGAGCCTAACAAACCGTTACCATAGAGAACCATTTCTTTGATTTTGAAAAACGTGCGCGGCGTTTGGCTGGCTGTGAGTTATGCTTCGCTCACTGTTCTAACAAACCCCAGCTAACGGTTTGTTTGGTTCTGTTGAGCTGCAAGCAGTGCGGACCGATAGCCGTGTACGTCGACATTTTGCGCGGAAATCAACTGCGATTTAATTTGGACGCAAACGTTTAGCTGAGCTAAGCTCACATCGTACACTATACCGAAATTATAATTGTATTTTTATATATAGTAAAATTCATTAAGCGGTGCAGGAAAATATAAACATTAAATCGTGTCCGAACCGGTATGAACTGCCGATAACATCGCCACACGAAATAAAGATGGACATTCCGGTTAGTTTTTAAATATTTTTGAAGAACTGTTACTTGCATTTATGCATAAAATATTCATTAATTTTATAAATCGGAGTATTTTTTCACTTACTTTGTATTCAGTGATAACATTAATTTATTTACTATGCAATAAACACGAATGTTTGAGAAAAGAAAAAAAAATAATAAAGTGTCATAATTATACTGTTACTTATCGGAACGAGTAGACTCATTTGGAACATCTTTAACAATTATCTGTTAAATTTATCGTTGTTTATATGCCCTTCTTCTAGTTCCATGACCGTTATCGATCGTTGGATATCATGTTGGCTACCATATTCGCTATCGTGACTTTATTGACAGCAGCTCTAAATAACGATGTAGTTGATTTTCCATACCATTGCCTTAGATTTTTCAGCCATGATGTTCTTCTTCTACCAGGACCACGATTACCTTGGATCTTTCCCTGAATGATCAGATGTAAAAGATCATATTTTTCAGGGTGTCTCATAATATGACCGAAGTATTCCAGCTTGCGTTTCTTTATTATATTGACCAGTTGTGTTGTTTGGTTCAGCCGTCTAAGGACCTCCTCATTTCTAACTCTGTCGACCCAGCTTATTTTCAGTAGTCGTCTGTATACCCACATCTCAAAGGCTGTCAAGCGTTTAAGCATAGCCTCAGTTAGGGTCCACGCTTCTACTCCATACAGCAGGACAGGAAAGATGTAGCAAGATATCATACGAACTCTAAGGTCAATGCTAAGATCATGACTGCAAAGTACGTTTCTCATTTTTACAAAGGCAGCTCGGGCTTGTTCTATTCGGCTTTTAATTTCTGCGGTTGGATCCCAGCTCTCATTGATATTACTGCCGAGATACACGAGTTTCTCTACTCTGTCCAGTGTGGCATCTCCGACTTTTATACCGTCATCATGTATATAATTTTGTTTGCTAACTATCATATATTTAGTTTTCTTAACGTTGAGTTTTAGTCCATACTGATCACAAGTCTGTTTTATTTTGTTCATTAGATTTTGAAGGTCTTCTCCGCAATTGGCAAGGACTAAGGTATCGTCGGCATATCTAATATTGTTGACGGTTACTCCATTCACAATAATACCTTCGGTTGTCTCCATTAAGGCTTCCTTAAATATTTCCTCCGAATATAAGTTAAAAAGTAAAGGCGACAATATACAGCCTTGTCTCACTCCTCTTTTTATATTTATTTCATCCGACAGTTCTTGTTCAACCTTTATTCTTGCCACTTGATGCCAGTATAGATTTGTAATTATTCGTAGATCTTTATCGTCCAATCCAGCTGTTTCCAATATTTCTAGCATTTTGTTATGTCGGACTTTGTCAAAAGCTTTTTCAAAATCGATTGCACAAATATACACATTTTGATTTATATCTCTGCATCTCTGTACTAGCACCTGTATACTAAACAAGGCTTCTCTTGTACCCAAGCCACTCCTAAACCCAAATTGAGTATTGCTAATTCTGTCCTCTAACAGCGTATAAATTCTGCTGTGTATTACTCGCAGAAAGATTTTCAAAACGTGACTCATCAGACTTATTGTCCGATAATCACCGCATGTCTTTGGACGATGTTTCTTAGGTATTGTGACAAATGTCGACTTTAACCAATCAGTTGGTAATATGCCAGTGTCATAAATTCTGTTAAAGAGATTACACAGAGCTTTAATTCCATTTTCTCCCAAAAACTTTAGTATTTCAGCACTTACTTCATCGGGGCCAAGTGCTTTTCCATTTTTTGCCGTTTGTATTGAACGTCTTACCTCACTTTCTGTTATAGATGGACCTGATATAGCAATCGGTGTATAGTGTTGTACTCTCTCATCTTCAAATAATTCAGAAATGTAGTTTTCCCATTCTTTTAACTTTTCATTGATGTCTAATATTCTGTATCCGTTTCTGTCTTCTAAACTTTGGGATACTTGTTTCCATTTGTTTCCAGCGACCTCTTTCAATTTCTTGTGCAGATGAAATGTATCGTGTTTCTTTTCATATTGTTGAATTTCATTACATTCTTTACTATGAAATTGTGTTTTCGCGTGTCTTATCTTCTGCCTGATTATTGCGTGGATCCTCTTGTATTCGTTTTTATCTTTATTTCTGACTTCTCTTCTTTGATCCATAAGTCTCAGTATTTCTTCTGTCATCCACCCTTGTTTTTTTCTTGCTTTTAGCGCACTCAATTTTGTTTCTTGAACAGTCTTTAAGATCTCTTTAATTCTCGTCCAGTTTTCCTCAGTACTTTCTTCTTTGTTTGCTGTTAACTTCATCTTTTGTTCTAATATACTAGTTATTTCTTGTTTTACAGTATCATTTAGCATCGTTTCTCTATCAATAGTAACTGTTTGCTTATTCGTCCTTGCATTATATGCCCTGCACCGCTTAATGGAATAAGGTATAGTTATTATTATTGTTATAATTAAGTAATGTCTACAAAATTTTCTCCCGATGAAGATGAAAGACTAGTGGATCTAGTATAAATTGTATAACAGTATCAAATAAATCCCTGGAAAGTCTAAAATATTCTCGAAACGTTTCCTCGTTTTAAAACAATCTTTCTTCAACTGTTAATTTAAAAGCATCTTCTGCATTAAGGCATGAAAAAATTTCGTTAACATTTTTATTTCTTTTATTTAAATTTAATGTGATCAACTCTTTCTCCTCCTCTCATGAAGTAGTAAAATTATTGCGTTAAGTTTGCGAGAATTCAATTTTTTAAGCATACAACCGTTGCGAGAAAAAACCTGAAAGTAATTTTTAAACTTGTTTTCATAGCGACAGAATATTTATGCGAATTAATCTAACAAACCGACTCACCCAAAACTGCCGTGAGTCGAGTTCAGCAGATTCTGCTGTACGTGTATGCTGTGCGCTACGCACTGTTCTAACAAACCGTAGCTTAACGATAAGACTACGTAAGATAATTGAAATACTATTATGAAAATCATACCTCAATCAACCATGGGAGCCTATCCTCTTTGCTTTACCTAGCTCAGTCTCTCAAGTATGAATTCGTTTGTCTTAAACTATGAATTAAACCATGAACCACTAGCTGATGGCAAATAAAACAATAATCATATTTATTAAAAATAAAAAAAAACAATATGTTTATAAATAAAGAACAATAAACAAATTCGAACGATACATTATTACATACATTAATCATGGCCTCAATGGGCTGCTTGCTACTGTCTGTGCCCTCCCAATTAAGTAGTTAGGTCCTCCTGACAGCTGCAGTTAGGTCCTCCAAAACATGTTATTCTATAAATTGTTTCATTAAATATTAAGTAAAATATTCTAGGAATATCCAGCTATTCCATATTCTCTAATAGTGTTTCAATACAGCTAATAAATTCTCCAATAAAGCCAATAAACTAAAATATTAAACATTATAAAACAATGTATTAGAGATCAAAGCAATGAATGATCTCGAAATCCGACAAACACTAATAAAAGCAGTTAAAGCACTGTACGAAGAAAACAAAGCAGCTATTAAATGTGAAAATAAAGCCTACAGTCCATTTAAGACGACAAAAGGACTTCTACAAGGCTGTCCTACGTCCCCTACTCTGTTTAAAATATTCTTGGAAAAGACACTCAAACCATGGAGGAGAAAGTGCGAAGGAATGGGCATGCCAGTAAGAGACGAATACCTATACACCTTAAGTTTTGCTGACGCTCAAGTAGTCATCGCACAAGATGAAGAAGATCTCAGCTTTATGCTCAGAAAACTAGACGATGAATATAAAAACAACCAAATGGAAATAAACTTAGAGAAAACCGAATACCTAACAACAGAAAACAAGGATATGAGAAACCTAGAGATAGACGAGGGAAGACAAGTAAATGGAACAGATAAATTCAAGTATTTGGGAACCATAATATCGAACCAGGGAACAACAGAAGGAGATATAAACAACAGACTAAGACAAACAAGAAACTGTATAAGACAACTAAATTCAGTGCTGTGAACACTGTGAATAAGAACATTACGATAAAGATAAAAAGAGAATATATAATACCCTGACAAGAAGTATCCTGACATATGGGTCCGAAAACTGGACAATAAACAAGAATAAGAGCAGTAGAAATGGAGTTCCTGAGGAGAAGCTGTAGACTTACAAAAAGAGACAGAATTAAAAACGCAGAGATTAAGCGGAGAATGGGAGTGCAATCAGATATAATCGACTATATAGAGGAGAAGAGACTATCCTGGTACGGCCACGTCAGTAGAGCGGACAGAGGACGCTGGATAAACAAAATCACAGAATGGAGCTCAATCGGAAGAAGAAAGAGAGGAAGACCCCAAAGGTCATCCAGAGACGAAATCGACGAGGCTATGGAGAAAATAACCCTGCGAGATGGAGACTGGAATGACAGGGAAAATTGGAGAAAACGGTTGAGTTAAGGAAGGCAGTGAAAACTGTGGAAGTCCTTAGTAGTAGTAGTATTAGAAAAACATCAAAGAGGGTTTAATTTCCTTGCCAGTTTACAACATTACAATGAAACAAATGGCAGATGACAACGATAAAATAAAATTACTATTGAACTTAGCTAAACTCTGTTATGATTCCTACATACATATAATTGTCAAACGTGGCTTTACAAGAAGTGAGGTTACGAATATTGAAAAGACTGTCACAATTATAGAATATAAATTACAATGACAGTTAGCACCCCAAGAGAATTCTGTAGATCATAAAATGAAGCTTATAATAATTCCTACCTTCTTTTATAAATGTCAGAAACAGGCAAAAAATTATTTTCCCTGTAGGTTAGAAAAGGTGATTGACAGAAAGTAGGAAGGGACTGCAATGAAGTTAGCACAGATGACATAAAACGTATGTCTATGATGGAATTAGCTCTTTTGTCAACATAGAACAGAATATTTAGTCTACCGGGCAGAGAGAGAGAAAGCAAATATTTATTCTACCGGAAAGAAAGAGAAAGAGCGAATATTTATTCTATCGGTCAGAAATAGAGAGAGGGGAATATTTATTCTATGGGACAAAAAGAGAAAGAGAGGGCGAAAACCACGTTTCGAATAAAAAAATAGTAAAATCAAAGAGACCAAATGCAAAGGAATTAATAAAGAAATTAAAATAGGTAAAGAAATAATAATAAGACTTACTCACAATCAATTTAATTTAACAATCTGACGACCGGTTTCGCTTTCTACAATTTGCAAAGCATCTTCAGGTCGAGATACAAAGTTAAACTAATGCTGCAATAAAATAAACCCAATTAGGGTGGTGTCTCATAAAGATAAAATAAACAAATAAATTAGTTTATACAAATTATAGTAATTATGCCAATATTACATGTCTGTGGTTTTCAAAATGAATAATTTGAATATATAAAAGGTATTAACAGACAAGGTAAGACCCACAATTGGTATAAAGTAGCAATCTTATATTGTAATAAATTAATAAATGAGCAAATAAATAAAACAAAACAAACATTACTTACATGCCGGTACTCTATTAATTGATGGATGGTAGGTCATGGTTGCAAAAATCATGTATTGTTGGTTGTTTGCAACCATGACCTACCATCCATCAATTAATAGAGTACCGGCATGTAAGTAATGTTTGTTTTGTTTTATTTATTTGCTCATTTATTAATTTATTACAATATAAGATTGCTACTTTATACCAATTGTGGGCCTTACCTTGTCTGTTAATACCTTTTATATATTCAAATTATTCATTTTGAAAACCACAGACATGTAATATTGGCATAATTACTATAATTTGTATGAACTAATTTATTTGTTTATTTTATCTTTATGAGACACCACCCTAATTGGGTTTATTTTATTGCAGCATTAGTTTAACTTTGTATCTCGACCTGAAGATGCTTTGCAAATTGTAGAAAGCGAAACCGGTCGTCAGATTGTTAAATTAAATTGATTGTGAGTAAGTCTTATTATTATTTCTTTACCTATTTGATATGGACTCACACAAGCAACACATTCATGATTTAAAGAAATTAAAATAAAATAATTATTTAAATATAAACTAATAAATATGTGTCGTCAGGTCACTTTTACTTGGTTTTTTATACATTTAGATTTTCGGTAATTATTGTTTAATGTAGCATGATAAGTAAATGCCAAAAATACGTCTCTATCGTTTGCTATCATAGAATAAATTCTATCAGTGTCTTATAAGTGTTTCTGTAAGTGTCTTATTTTCCCATAAATTGGTACTTTGTTAATATTTATTTTAATATTTAGAGTATGTAAAAAATAGAAAAATAGCATATATTTATTTCCAACGAATGAAGATGAAGTCATTAAAATTATACATACACTAAAAAATAAAAAATCGCCAAGTATAGATACCCTCAGATCAGAATTGTTAAAAGAAGTTACACAACAAATTGCTAAACCATTAACTTATATAATCAATAACTGTTTCAGATTAGGTATATTTCCCAATGTATTAAAAACAGGTATCATTAAACCTCTTTTTAAAAGTGGAGATCGTAGGGAACTTGGAAACTATAGACCAATAAGCTTGACTTCGAATCTCAGTAAGGTAATCGAAAAAATTATAAAGTCTCATCTAAATAATTTTTTAAAGAAACATAATATATTATCTGAAAGTCAATGTGGCTTCAGAGAGAAAAGGTCTACAGAAGATGCAATCGGTAAATTGGTAAAAATATTTATAATTCTTTAGATAATAAAAAAGCTTCCTTATGTATATTTGTAGATCTCTCTAAAGCATTTGATACTGTAAACCACAAAATACTGTTACACAAACTAAAAAATTACGGAATCAGAGGTGTGGCGTTCAAATTGTTAGAGAGCTACTTAAGTGACAGACAGCAAAAGTTAACTGTAGGAGGTAAAATCAGCATGACCAGAACTGTGACTTACGGAGTCCCACAAGGAACGGTGTTGGGGCCGCTCTTATTTACTATTTATATAAACACATTACTTACATTACAGCCTTCAGGCCAGATCATAAGTTTCGCTGACGATACAGCCATTTTTTATAGCAACAATAATTGGAAAAAGTTAAAGGAAAATGTCGAAATGGACCTTGTAAAAATAAAAAAATGTTTTCAACATAATAAATTAACATTAAATATTGAAAAAACTAAATACTTGCCATTTTCGTCATACACCACTGGGTTACCAAACTTCAACCAACTTGAAATTGACTATACAATAATTCCAGAAGCAAAACAGATTAAGCATTGTAATAGACAGACACCTAAAATGGGATCATCATATTAAATATGTAGTCCAAAAAATAAGAGGTTTACTCTCAAAATTCAAATATCTTCGTGACTTCTTGGATGTTCACCACTTGAAGATTTTATACTATTCTCTGGTACAATCACAATTAACCTATGGGATTATTGCATGGGGTGGAGCCTACAATGCTCACCTTAAAAATCTAAACGGTATGCAAAATTGGATAATTAGAACAATATATAGAAGGGGTATAAGATCTTCAGTGGACCAATTATTTACTGACAGTCATTTCATGGATTTAAACCAGTTGTACTCCTACAAATCATTATTATATTTACACAATGAGAAATCATTTCTGAATTTTACCCACCATACATATCAAACTAGAAATAGAAATTTAACGATATTAGTACCAAAAAAAGGAAACACCATTGGCCAACGTTGCATTGATTTTTTGGGACCAAAAATGTTTAATTGCTTACCATCTACCATCAAAATAAATCACAACTATAAAAAATTAAAAAAAAAATTAAAACAATGGATCTATGGTAATAGATATAAATTGCATGAATTAATGAACAACTATTAATGAGCTTCAATTTCAAATAAATGTTATATTTTTAAATTTTATATTATGTATGTTAAGTATGTTAAACAGTTTTTATGTTAGTACTTTAAAAAAAATTTATAATTGTAATTTGTGCGAATGGGTTAAAAAAAATTTCAACCCTCACGTACAAGTTGTAGTTCATGTGACACACAACTTCTGTGAGTAGCTGGGTTTATTTATTGTATAAAATATGTAAATTTATACTGTAACAAATTCTTTTGTTATAAATAAACTCTATTATTATTATTAATATTATTATATTTCAAAATATTCACAATTTCATCTTTCGTTAACCGTACCACTAGTCGGTAGATTTTTTCCAATTAAACTTTTTCATTTAACATGTTATCATTTTTCGATTTTAGGTATTGCTAAATATCGATATTATAAATTTATTTAAATCCGGTAAGAATAGCAAAAAAGAACATTTTCCTAAAACATATCTATATGCATTGTACTTCTTTTTCTACATTTATTTTATGCGTTTGTGTATATCAATGTCAATGTTTTTTAATCCCGACATAATCTAGATGTAATCTTAATTCTTCTGTCTTAGCAAAGTTGTAATATATAATTATTACTGAAAACCTTTTACCGATCGGCCTTCACTTCACCTACAACTAGAGTTGCTCAGTTACTGATATGTTAGTAAACATAACTTTCAATTGTGATCATAATTATATATTGTTTAATTATTCATTTACCTTTAGAATTTTTTCGATTATCATTTCATACATTTCTCTTTTTAAGATGTTATTATATGTATATGACTGGTATTTAAGACTCTTACATCTAGTTATCATAATAAAATTCTCCTGTAGGTCATTTCTTTATATTTCATGAATAAACACCAGAAAAAAACTCATTATGCCGTCCTGTTAAAGAAAGTATTCGGTGATTCTCTCTAAACGTCGATATAAAAAAAATTAAATACGCAAACTAAAATGTTTTTAATAAGTACATTATTTTACAAAAAAAATTGATGTATCCTAGATCCGTTGCTGAACTCACTAATCGTGTTATTTTCGTTTTAGTGACTTCTTTTAATAGATATAACCAAATTAAATATAATGATAGCAACTTTTTTGATTTTTCCTGTTTACCATTTGCTCCATTCTGTACGATGGATGACTATATTTTATACTTCCATTAACTAAATGGAACCAGTTTTTTAACTTTCTTGTGTAAGTTAAAAATGCTATAAAGGGTCTTAAATATAACAAAAGACCAGGCAACGATAACGTATACGGGGAAGTATTGAAAATGCTGTGCGAAACAAACTGTCAATTTCTCGACTCACTCGTCAGACTCTTTAATAATATTTACAACAGCGAGGAGAAAAAACCAAAAGCAAAGTCTTGTGATCAACATCGGATGATAAGTCTAATTAACCACATTTCGAAGGCGTACACCAAGGTTATTTACAACAGAATAAGCAAAAAATGCGAGGATAATATTGGAGATTCGCAGTTTGGGTTTAGGAATTCTCTTGGGACAAGAGAAGCACTTTTTAGTCTACAGGTACTCATCCAACGCTGCAGAGATATGAACAAAGACGTGTACATATGCTTTATAGACTACGCAAAAGCATTCGATAACGTAACGCACGAAAAGATAATTAAAGTTCTCCATAAGATCGAAGCCGAGTACAGAGACATTCGAACAATAGCGAGTCTCTATTGGGGTCAAATAGCTAAAGTGAAAGTAGGATCTACATTGACCAATAAAATTGAGATCAAGAAAGGGGAGAGGAACTGAGTTGCCTAATGAGTAAGATACAAAAAATAAGTGCACAATACGGACTCAGACTAAATATCAGAAAAACCAAATGGATGTTAGTAAGCAAAACCCAACAACCACCACAGCAACTGATATTAGACAATGAAAGAATTGAACACGTGGATTCATACATCTACTTGGGAACAACAGTTAACTCAAATTGGGATCAAGCGAAGGCAATACGTATAAGAGTAGAAAAGGCAAGAGCATCGTTCACTAGCATAAAGCAAATTTTCACCTCTAAAAACCTCACCCTACCTCTCAAAATTCGACTTCTGAAATGGTATGTATTCCCGGTTTTGTTATATGGATTGGAGGCGTGAACAGTGACCGCAACATTGATGAAAAAAGTAGAGGCCTTCAAAATGTAGGCTTACCGACGTATATTACGTATATCCTGGACTGAGCACGTGACCAACGAAGAGGTACTACGCCGGATAGGTAAAGAGAGAGAGGTAGGAATAAGTATAAAGAAAAGAAAGTTGGAATACTTGGGTCACGTTATGAGACATAATAAATATAGAGTACTACAGCTGATCGTTCAAGGGAAAATAGACAGCAGAGGGGGTCCAGGGAGGAGAAGACACTCATGGCTCCAAAACTTGCGGCAACGGTTCGGATTGTCATCTGCTGAACTATTCAGATCTACCATAAACAAAGTCAGAATAGCCATGTTGATTGTCAACGTTCGGAACGGACAAGGCACATGAAGAAAAAGTGTAGTAAACAGATTATATTTATTTTGAAGGTCTTCGATCTCTTTGCATTTCTCTTCAATGTATTTATTTTTGCCTGCTTTATCATCTTCCTGGTCTTGTGGTTTATCTCTCTGTATTTATTGTTGTCTATGTTTTTAAATTGTCTCCTTTGTTCCATCATATTGAGTATCTCGTCATTCATTCATTCTTGTTTTCACCTTATGAAAGTCTTTAGTATTTTTTACAGGTTTCCAGTAGACAATGTTTTAGTCAATTCCAGTACTCGTCAATATCATTGTTGTGTGTGTTCGATTTGCTGCAGTTCATAATGTAGTTAATGTTGAAAACATTCTTTTACTTTAGGTTCTTTAAGTTTTCTTGTGTTATTGTAGGCATTCTTTGATGTCTTTTAATATTTTTAAGGATGAGTATAATCTTGGCGGTAAGTAGATTGTGATCTGAGGCCACGTCTGATCCAGGATATGCTTTCCTGGATCAGACGGTATTTAACCGCATTACGGTATCTTTTATTGATCATAATGTAGTCTATCTGCTTTCTGACTATTTTATCCGATGTATCTGCGGGCGATCGCCATGTATATAGTCGTCTGTTTGGTAACTTGAAAAATGTGTTTCTAATAATCAAGTAGGTACAAATTCAGAATTTATAACTTTGTGTTTTCACTTAAAAATACTAATTTTACGGAGCCCGTATTGGAATCAACATTACTTTCTTTATGAAAGGCCGCCAGAAATTTTTATTAATAACTGCATTTATAGGTTTAAACCTTTACTTGTGATGGTTAACCCTTTCAGGACGGCACCTATTTGCCCTTGAAATGCCACACAGACGGCAGTTTTTAGCGTGCCTTGTGGACGGATGGCACATATATCAGTCAGAATAAAAAAATTAACACGTTATGTTTAATAACTGTTTATTGAGTAAAGACATGCATATTTTTTAATGTAAGGAATGTTTTATATATAGCTTTTATTAAAAAACGGTAAAAAAACATTTTTTTTTTAAATTTTTTGGTAGAAAAGTGCAATTTTTTTAACCCTCCGTTAGTCGCTAGGAAAAACTGAGCATCAAGAGTCGCTACGGTGTCTGAGACCGACAATTAAAAAAAATTGTTTTTATTATAAAATTCATACAAATATTTTATATTGTGTATAGGAATAACTAAAAAATATTTTTGAAAATATTTTTTTGAAAAAAAAACAGATATAAAATGAAAAACACTAGTATAACAATATATTGTGAATATTGTTCTGAAGCTATTTTCTTGTGGTATTTTTAACTAATTACTGTTTAAATGGGAATAAGCCACAATTAAATGTTAAAGTAAGTTCATTGATGTTTTAATTTGCACATCGGATATCGTTCTCAAAATACAAACATTAGTTTGTATTGCGTACTATATAATTTTCTTGTCTTGTTCAAACATTTTACGGTGGAACAGCCTTTTTTCATCTAGTAACGCTATATTTTCCAATAAACGCTAAGGTGTTACTTCCACTTTCGTTTTTCTCATCTGTCACATCTTGTTTCGATTCATTTTCACCATCACCACCTCAATTTGATCTATTTCGCTTTCACTTCCCTTATCGTCAAAATAATTTTCATAGTGGGTAGGAAACATGTCCATAATTCCAACAAGAGTTGGAGTCAAACTTGTTTGGCTTCAAAGAACATCTATAAATAAGAATTGACAAAAACTTACCGATAAAACGTAATAATAAGATGATAAATATTTACCTGTTCTGCAAGTTCTGCAACAAATAATAGCTACACCGTTAGTCGCTACGGACTCTGGCACCGAAAATAACTGTAAAACTTACACAACTGTACCCAGGAATGTAAGAATGTACAATAACACGAGTTTGGTTGATAGGGAGAGGTACAGAAAGTAGCGATAGAACAATAACAGTTATTTGTAAATCCCAAATGAATAATTCTGTCGTCGGTGTGTGAGACCGATAGCGACTAACGGAGGGTTAAAAATTTTCTTTAGTATGGTATATCTCGAAGCATGGAACTACACACAAACCTACATCACATTCTTTACACATGTATCTCGATACCTTGCGTTTTTTGTCCGTTTCTTTTGTATGCGAACACACAACACATCTTCTGGAGGCAGTTTTTATCCTTTCGGTTGCTGGAACAAATGAAGGAAAATGCTTTTCCTTTAATCTGGATATATCCGCTGACATGGATCTGGGATTTTTCACTTGATATTCATATCTGAAATTAAAAAAGCTATAATATATGTAAATAACGACAGAGAAACAAAAACTTACCTTCTAAAAATCTGATGTATAAGACTCAGTTGAAATTTGGCAAGCGGCATTGGCATAGTCTGGTTTGTCAATAACATAGCGTGGGCATTTAGTACACAGATATCTACTGTGTGAAAAAATAATCTTTTGTACCATTTTGTGGTCTTCCTCATGCAATCAATGCTACTTATCATCATGTCAGAGCGGTCGACTGACCCCATTTGTTTATTGTACTCAATAACACAATCTGGTTTCCTTACTGGTTCTTTAGTAGTAGGATCAATTTTGTCAAGAACAATCATTTTATTTTCATGCATTGTTGTTATCATCATAACATCTCTTCTGTCTTTCCATTTAAACACCAAGCAAATGTCAGAATTTCTCCAATCTACTTCACCCTTTTTCAATTTTTCCTGCAAAGAAGGCATGTGAAGCCTTTTAGATCTAACAGTCCCACAAGAATGTGTTTTATGTTCATACAAATAATGTGACAAGATTAGACTGCTATAAAAATTGTCAGTAAACAGTGAGTGGCCTTTGTTTAGATATGGTTTCATAAGCTGAGCCACAACATTTCCAGTGGCACCCAAGCCTTTGATAGTTTCTTCGGTAGAATATGTATTCTTCCCAACATAAACAATAAAATCCAGAACAAAACCAGTCTCGCAGTCATATATAACATAAAGTTTTATACCAAAACGGTGGCGTTTGGTTTTTATGTATTGTTTAAAAAGGAGTCTTCCCTTAAATAATATCATACTCTCATCAATAACGAGGTTTTCAAAGGGATAGAATTGTGACTGAAATCTTTGTTTTATTTGTGTCAAAACCTCCTTTATTTTATACAAGCGATCTCCAGCTTCTGCATGTTCATTGTTAGAGAAATGCAAATATTTCATAATTTGTAAGTATCTGTCTCTTGACATTTTCTTGCTAAAAAATGCGGAGTACAAAAGAGGATCTTTTGACCAATTCTCCTTTACTTCAAGCTTTTTGTTTCTGGACATAAGCATAGTCAATCCAAGAAAGGTAAAGAACTCATCTAAATAAAGATGTTTCCATTTTTTATCATTGTTTTGCATAGCATACCTGTTAGTTTCATCAATTTCTTCTTCAGCACTACTTTCTTGATCACTTTCTCCAGTTGGCAAATATTCACTCCCACTATCAGAAAATGGCTCCTCTTCACTATCATAAAACGCAAGTGTGTCCACTATTTTTAGTAAATTAGCCACTTCCTGTTGGGTTAATCCACAATACGAAGAATAATCATTTGTACTATTATTATTAACTTTAATTCTTTTGCTCGAAGGCCCGGCGTTCTCATTACACGACATTTTAGTTGCTACTGAAACACGTGGCGACGTAGCCACCGGAAATTTCAAGTAATCTGTATGCTGCGTGCGCATCTCTCTAGCCGAGTGTTGCATATATCGGACGGTGACTGATATAAACGACACTCGTCTGTGTGGCAAATTATAAGCTCACGATATATCCGCCAGTCGCCTACCTGCCAATTTCATTTTAAAATTTTGGCTGATTAATCATACACTGGTCTTTGGAGACGGATAAACATAGTGACATATATATCGGTCAGTCGTCCGTGTGGCAGTTTTCTTTCTGTTCGATATATCGGTCAACCGTCCTGAAAGGGTTAAAAGTTATTAAGATTTCAAATATTGATCAAATTAGACAAAATTTGGCATCCAGCATATCAATGAGACTGCTAAATTCTGTGGCTTCTTTATAAATAATATATTGTATCAATCATGATATACATAGCTCTTTACAAACATACCGGTATGTTCAAATTAATATCAACCATAATGTTATTAACACCTTACTATTGAGGTGTGGTCTGTACTCTATAATCTACAATTCCAAATGAAAGTATAAGTTTTAAAAATATTTTATACCTCGATATACTGCATGGCTCATAAATTACATCAACTTTTTTATTTTAGATGACGTATCCATAAATTATTTATTTCTTCCTACCGGTGATGTTTTTTTACTGCAAATGTGTAACAGTATATGTCAAACGTTCTGTAAACATTGATTTATACACGGACATTAAATATACCTCTGGTATAATATAAGAAAGGGAGTGGTGGACTATATTTGCCAATATTATTTATTGTCTGTAATTACTACGAACTTCTATTTGGTTTTTTACTGTATGTTTTTCTTTAAAAATGTATATATTAGGTATACAGGGTAAAACAGCCAATTGGAATAAATTCTACAAAAAAAGAAAACTACTTGAATACAGAAATTTGCTATATATACTAAAAAACTAATTAATGACCCTGTTTACTCTTGATATTGTGAAATAATCTTTATTTTTCTTCTTCTTCTTCCTTCTTGTATGTAGGCTTTAAAGCCTGTTTCTTCTTCAATATTAGCCTCCCAAATTGTTTAAATTGTCGCACCATCTTTTCTAGGTCTGCCAATACTCCTTCGTCTATTTGGTGACTTATCTCGTGATTTTCGTACTATTCTATCGACTGCCATTCTACTGATGTGTTCCTTCCACTCTTGTTTTCGTTTTGTCACCCATCCGTTTATGTCTTCAATATTGCATGCTCTTCTTATGTTTTCGCTTCTCTCCCTATACAACAGATTTTTCCCTGATATTCGTCGAAGTATTTCCATCTCTGTTGTTTCTAGTAGTCGTCTCATTTTAGATGTGTCATGTCTTGCCTCCGCCGTATATGTTAATGTAGGTATAATTGCTACTTTATAGATTATTGTTTTTGTGTCTTGTCTTAGGTGTTTGTTCTTCCAGATTGTGCCATTAAGAGATCCCGCCGCTTTACTTGCTTTTAAGATTTGTTGTCTTACTTCCTCTTCAATATTTCCGTAACTAGTTATATATATTCCGAGATATCTAAACCTTGCTTCCTGCTTTATTATTTTCACATCAATTTCGATTTTACACCATAGTGTGTATTTAGATGTGGTCATACATTTGTTTTTTTTTATCCTGATATCAACATATTGTATTTCTTAGCTGTTGTATTGAAGATATGTGTAATTATAAAGGAATCTCACTTCTAAACACGGCATATAAAACCATCTCAAACATCATTCTTAGTAAACTAATCCCTAATGCTGAAAATGTCAAAAAAAATTGTCGTGTTAAGGGCAAACAGATCAACAATAGATCAACTATTCACGTTAAAACAACTTCTGGAAAGGGGATGGGAGTATAACAGACCCATCCACAATCTTTTCATAGACTTTCGACAGGCTTATGATAGCGTAGAAAGAAGCCAAGTATGAAATACCATGGCGGAGTTCTCAATACCAAAGAAACTCATTGGGATAACCAAAGTCTGTATGGAGCGTGGAATATCTAAAGTATGTGTAAATAATAAACTGCCTGGCAGCTTTGAAATCAACAGTGGACTTAAACAGGGTGATGCGTTATCTCCACTACTTATTAATCTTGTATTAGAGAAAGCCATGAGGTCGGCCGAAATAAAAACAGAATTGCTATCGGTTCAAGGTCCCAAGCTGTTACTCGCACATGCAAATAATATAGATCTCGTTGGAGACTCCATCCTGTCCACGAAAGACATTTTCAACAAGGTGGAAGGAGCAACAAGTGAAGTAAGGCTGAAGATTAATGAAGAGAAGACGAAATATATGTGTATAAATAGAACGACACGAAGAGACAGAATAGAACAAAATGCGACGGTCAACACCTTCAATTTTGAAAGAGTACAACGTTTTAAGTATCTGGGGTCCGTAATCACAGCTGACAACGATGTCACTGAAGAAATAAAAGACAGAGTCCAATCTGTAAACCGCTGTCTATTTGCACTGGATAAGCTCATAAAATTTAAAAATCTCCCAAGAAGTACAAAGATCAAATCTATAAATCCATCGTCAGACCACTGTGTTCGTTTTCCATTTATCTTTGTCTGTATTCGATTATTTGTATAGTATTGATTGATATGTCTTTTTTATATAGCAGGTGTAAGACGTCTTCGACTTGGATGCAATCAAAAGCCTTTGTTAGGTTTATAAAACATAGATATGCTGGTTTATTGTACTTGATGGCCTTTTCTGTGATTTGTCCTAGTACAAATACGGCGTCTACGCAGGATCTTCCGTATCTGAATCCTTGTTGTTCATCTGATAAAGTTGTTAGTTTATTGATTTTGTTGATTAGGACTTTTGTGGTAAGCTTAAGTGCGATGTTCATTGGATTTATACCTCTATAATTGTTGGGGTTTTATTTATCTCTTTTCTTGAACATTGGTTACATGTTCAACATGTTGAACATTGGAACAATCATTATGCTGTTTCTCCATGCATCTGGTCTCTTGTAGTGAAATATTAGTTTTTGTATAAGTTTTGTCATCTCTAGAGTTATACTTTCTCCTACGTGTTTTAGAAGCTTGTTGGTTATTCCGTCTGGTCCTGGCAACTTTCTATTTTTGAGTGAATTTATGGCTATTTTCACTTCCTGGAAACTGATTTCTAATTCGTGTCTTAATTTAGGTACGTTATTGTGTTGATTATTATTTTCCTTTACTTTAAACAGTTCGTCAGGTATCCTTCCCATTCGTTTGGTGGTATGTTATTGTATTTCTTCAATTCTGCCATTTCTTTCCGTTGGTTTCTTATGAATCTCCATATTTGTTTTTGTGTACCGTAGAAGTAGCTTTCCATACGTTTTGAAAACTGTTCAGAGTGTTTATTTTTTGTTCTTCTTACCAACTGCTTTGTTTCATTTCTTATTCTTCTATAGTTGTCTCGGGATTCTGGGGTATTTGATGTTTTGTACTTCGTGTTTGCCTCTCGTTTCTCTTTCCATTGCTCTTTTATTTCTTTTCTGAACCATCGTGTATTATTTTTGTTCTTTTGTTCAGTATGACTTTGCGTTTTCCTAGAGCTTCTGTTGCTGCTTCTTAGTTGCTTTTAATTTTCACCCAGCTCGCGTTTATATCTTTAATGTCATCCATTTGTTTTAGCTGTATCTTCTGTGCTAGCCTCCTTTGGTACATTCCTCTTGTAGAGTAATTCCACAGTGATTCTACATTGAATTTTTCCTCGGTGTTTTCCAGTGAAAAATGTTTTGGTGTTATTTTCATTCTTATCTTTGCTAGTACTAGTTTGTGTTCACTCTCTGTGTCTGCTGAGTTTAAAGTTCGGATATCTAGAATTTGCTTTGGGTAGATTTTTCTATTAGATATTATAAAATCAATCATAGATTTATGCCCCCTGGAGTTTTCAAATGTACATTTATACTGGAGCTTATGGTTGAATAATGTATTATTGATTAAAAAAATTTAATAAAATCCTTTGTATAAGGTATATAGTTAAAAACCCGAACGGGCTATGTTAGACAAAACGTTTTCGGAATCCCTATTCTATCATCAGTGTCTAGGAGTATATGAATGTAGCCACTAAATAGATGAGTAAAAACCCGTTAACAAATAATTAGTTACATTTGGTTTACAGTATTTCTTAAAAAAAAAGCATAAAAATTGAAAAATTGTAACCCGTTTGGGTTTTTAAATATATACCTTTTACAAAGGATTTCAATAAACTTTTTTAGTATGAGGTATAAAACCAACTACAGGAACGTAAATTCCTTGTGGGTATTATTGATTCTCAGTTCGTTAAAAGCACAGAGATTGGGCATGAGTTCTCCATTTGCGTTTACATGGTTTTCATTAAATCCTTGTTTTACTCCTGGAACTATTTTATTTCCGATTCGTGCATTAAAGTCACCCATACGAATTGAGCTCTCTTCATGAGGTATTTCATCCAGGATAGTTTGCAATTGTAGAGTGCCTCTCGTTCCTCCTTAGGTTTGCAGTCCTCGTTACTATAGATAGATATGCCATTTAATTTTTGGTATTGCATAGTGATGTTCATATGTATTAATCTTTATTCTGAATATAGAAAATATTCAAAATGCTCGCCGCGAATATCTTGGCACTATCATAATCCTAAACATTAATTTATAGACCAGAGAAATTACCAAATAAAAAGTGATTCAACTATTTTTCTCGGTGTTAGAGGTGCTCCTGGTTAGGTGCCCCTTCAAATTACAGACGATAATTAATTGCAATCAATTTTTTGTGTATTTATATATAGAACTATATCAATATTTATATATAGAACTAACTTGCTTATTTATCATAGTGAATGATCAGATAGCAATAGTCATAAGATTCCTGTTAGAGTTTTATTAAACAAAAAAAAAAAAAAATTTTGTGTAATCGCTCAATAGCTACTTCAATCCCTTAACAGTGGTTATACGGGATCATGATATGGGAAATATGATGATCTGAGAATAATCTCTTTTATAGTACTATTATTTTCATTTTTACTTTGGTTAAAACTCTGGAATATAAATTTAATAAAGGCAGTGTTTTAATATGCCGTTTGATTGTTATAAAAGTCCTGGAAAGTTCGGCAAAAGGGCTATTTATTAGATCTACTGGATACAGTGTTCACCAATATTCGATAGATATTTCATGTTTTCTAGTTAAATCTTGAAATATTTCTTTCAGAAATACCGTTCGATGCAATGACTAGTTCATTCAATTTAATAATAGAAAGTTATTCCGAAGTTTTTTTAAATTTGAATAAAAAAAATTTAATACAATTTAACTCTTTCGGCTCTGACGGAGGTAATTACGAAGCCTATAATTCGGCACAGATATATACAGGGTGGTCCTTAAGTAATTGCACAAAAAGAAACAGTAGATTATACACTTTAAAATATTACGATTTTAAGCCAAATTGCTTTAATAAAATGTTGATATTAAGAAAGATACAGGGTGTTAAAGTGGAAATTTAAAATTTTACTTTTGGCTACACCTTTCATGTTTGTGACGATTTATGTATAAAAATTCAGTACTAAGTACTAATACATCTGAAATTATAATTTGATGCATACTTTAATGTAGCTGATAGAGAGCGCCATATATGCCACATATGTGGCATAGATTTGCACTTAAATTTTTTGCTCTTTAAGTTACCGGTGTTTGTGATAAAAAATATTAAAGATAAATAATTTAACAAAAAAAAGGTATACTTGTTAATAACTCCAAAACCGTTTTCGAGATAATCGCATTTTACAAATCAACTACATAATTCTGATTTAACGCAATTTTACATTTTATATACTACATAACATTATGAAAAGTTCATTTAATAAGAAATTAAAACTGTTTCTGCACTTGCTAATATTTGGTATGGTCCTACAAAAGGCGTACGCAAATGCCACCAGTAGGTGCTATCTGTTACAAAAGTGGATTAAATAGATTAGAATTTATGACAAGATTTTAAACAATTAATTCTTTTAAGATGAGGTTCCTAGAATTAAATTTTACGAAAAAGTGAAAAATTTAAGTTGATGTACCTCTTGTCCAAGCAGAAGAAGCACTAGCTGCCTTAAATGATGACTGTTCTGATATAGACGATGATGGAGATCCAAGTTACAAAGAGGCTGATATGTCAACATCAATATTAGATAAAAAAAAAAGAAATTCCTCAAAAGACTAAAGAAGTGGAAAAACAAAAATCTATCTGGAAGACTGGAAAATTTGTACCTTCAAATGATATTTTAGATCGATAAAGTGAAAGAATGGTAAATGTTTCAGTACTGACGAAAATTAGATAAGCCGCCTGGTTGTCGTACATTGTAATGGGAATTATTAATTTTTCGAGGCTAAGACTTTATTTGGTTCCCCGTACATAATTCCATTTGATTAAAGATATCGTTATGTCATGAATTTGTTGCTTGTGTGAGTCCATTTCAAATAGGTAAAGAAATAATAAATCAGACTTACTCACAATCAATTTAATTTAACTATCCGACGACCGGTTTCGCTTTCTACAATATGCAAAGCATCTTCAGGTCTCGGTACAAAGTTAAACAATAACAACAAATAAATAACACACATTTCAAAAAATATATCTCTGGAATAAGTATAAATAAC
This sequence comes from Diabrotica balteata, assembly GCA_918026665.1. Lineage (NCBI taxonomy): Eukaryota > Metazoa > Arthropoda > Insecta > Coleoptera > Chrysomelidae > Diabrotica > Diabrotica balteata. Next base: position 102,437,224 of record OU898282.1, read on the forward strand.
TTTTAATAACACAATAATATATTACACCACTTACATTTAACAAACAATCTCACACACATCTCAAATTCATTGGATCAAATCTACCTCCTCAAGAACTTCCCGTTTACTGTCAAACAACTGCAATAATAGTATTGAGTTCTCCATTCAACAATATACAGTAGTTTCAAACATGTTCTACCATCCATCTATTAATAGAGTACCGGCATCATTTGTTTAACTTTGTACCGAGAAATGAAGATGCTTTGCATATTGTAGAAAGCGAAACCGGTCGTCGGATAGTTAAATTAAATTGATTGTGAGTAAGTCTGATTTATTATTTCTTTACCTATATCGTTATGTCTCTAAACCGATTTGAAAGTTTACGTAATCATTTACATATCTCGAATGTCAACACCGACAAGAATACCAATGATTAACTTTGAAGAAAAACATAACTGTATAGATGAGACAATTAAAAATCTTTAATTTTTGTAGTGAATCAGAAATAATATACCAATCGGTAGGCGTCACTACATTACCTATGTCTGTAGAAATGAACCACGATGCTACAACACTTGTTCTATATTTACCACAAAGGTCGCCAGATAATTCGGGATATAAGCTTTATTTTGATAATTATTTCAATTCAATGAAATTACTTAAATTACTTCACACGAGAGGAATATTTGCTGCTAAAACTATTAGACAAAATCGCATGGGAAACTGTACACTTCGTTCCGAAAAAGAACTGAAACTATCAGAAAGAGAAAGTTTAGACTCGAAAATTACTTCTGATAAAAATACTGTTGCAGTTAGATAGTTCGATAACAAGGTCGTAAATATGTACTCAAATTTTATAGGCTTAGAGCCTGCTAATACTGTCAAACGTTAAAATAAAAACATATGTAGAAGTTGAACTTCCAGCAGCAAGTAAACTTTACAATCAAAGTATGGGCAGCGTGGATAAAAATGATTTTCTTGTATCACTTTATAGAATGATAATTAGAAGTAAAAAGCGGACTCTACGGGTAATGTTTCACTATTTCAATGTGTCAGTGTGCAACTCATGATTGGAGTATCGTTGTGACAATCAAAATAAAACTAAAAATAAGAAAATTCACAAATTATTTGAATTCACGTTTTACGTTGCAGAAACTTTAGCTTTCTCTGAAGCTTCACTGAGAATACCGAAAAGAGGTCGTCCTTTAAATGAGTCACCTGGAAGTTCTACTAGAGATTTACCTGGAAGTTGCCCTTTTACGTTTGTAAAAGATGAACCTTCCAAACGAATGAGACAGCAACAACCTGTCAGCGAAGTGAGATATGATGACATTTCTCACTGGCCAATTCCTACAAAAGGTCAAGAACGGCGTTGCGGTTTTCAAGGATGCAGCAGAAGATCACGCACGATGTGTGAAAAGTGTAACGTCTTTCTGTGCTTGTTGAAAGACAGAAATTGTTTCAAAAGTTATCATACAAGACGTCAATAAAACATAATATATTTTTATACATGCTTTTTCTGTAAGAAAATATTATACAGTAATGAGTTTTTTACCACCCGGCTTTTTAACGTAAGAGATAGAAAACACAGTTACCTTGTGAAATAATAAAGAGATGAAACTCGTAGAGGTGGAAAATAATCGATAGAAACCTATAATTTACATTACATTACATTACCACTATCGATAGTCTCACACCTTTAGACGTTAGACGTGGCTATTTGACTTCAGTCATAATTATACGGATAACCTCGAAAATATTTTATTTTAATAATTTCTGATGTTAAAATAAATAATTGAATAAATTAAGATATATTATAGTAAAAAAACAATAATTAGTAGCGATTTTAAATTATAAATCTTTAAGTTTATTTAATAATAAAAATAACTCAACTGAAATATTTGACTAAAATAAAGATAGGTATTGTCTGTCCGAAAACATTTAATGTATGTGGAATTGGTGTAATAGTTAGAGACGTGGTCTATTCACAAGAACATTGAAGTTCAACTCACACCAAGGATAAGATTTTTATTTTATCAATCAAAAAATAACAGAAAAAATAATACATATTAGGTAACAAGTTTTCGAAAAACTCATTATTTATCGTCTGCATCGCAGTGTCGAATTCTTACCACTAATCCACGAAGGATTAATAATTATTTTGTGACAAGAGTGCATGAAACTCCTCAAATCATAGTAGAAATTATTCTTGGTTAATAATTTAAAACTTTAGATTAAATAATTACTATTAACTAAATTATTTTATTCACATTTTTGCTTTATTGTGGTCAATAAGTTTTTACTTTATTCGAAATTAAAAAATGGAAATACGTCGCATATACGACGTCAAACATAATAATTATGACCGAGGTGATTTAGCTTGAAGCTATCGTCTAAAGCTGAGACTATCGATAGTGGTAATGCAATGTAATGTAAATTATAGGATTCTATCGATTATTTCCCACCTCTACGAGTTTCATCTCTTTTTATTTCACGAGGTAACTGTGTTTTCTATCTCTTACGTTAAAAAGCCGGGTGGTAAGGCACTCATCACTGTATATAATTGTATGTTTATTTATGCCTTAATAACCTCTTGGTGGCAGTTGCTACCAATTTGTAAAATGAAAAGTGGGGGGTAAAAAATTTTATAAAAGATATTTTCAGTATTATTTAAACTCGATTACGTCTGTTAACGTGTTAATCTGGCTTGAAAATTTTAAATCCAGAAATTCCTAATTAAACTTGTTCATTTAAATATCTTTCATATTTATTATTTACATATGTATAATTATATATATTATATTATGATAAATTACCTGCTTTCTCAAGTACTCATATTTGCACCTACATTTGTGGAATATCTTGTGTGTTTATAGCTTGTTACGTATCAGTTTTATAACTAATCAAATAAATTAGATCGTGATTTTTCATGTTGTTCCTTGTTATTTGTCGCTAATTGTATAATGGGCGTGTCTTTTATTATGGCATTGAAATCTGCTAGAATTGCATAGTTTATTTCATAATACTTGCTTACTTGCTAGTAAGGATAGTAATATTTTTGGTACTCGACTGGTGTGTAAAGGTCATTTTTTGTTTTCATTTGCTTTCTTGTAACAGTAGTTGTGATAGGAATAAATTATTATTCAGCTAATAACATATTTTTCTCAAACTATTTTTTTGTGGGGCGTTTATTCACTGAATATTTTTATGAGAATATAGCAATTAATTGTAATGGAAATTAAATTTTTTGGTTTATTTTGACATTTCGGTTTACAATCCGGAAATGTGTTTAAAAACAAATTCTTAAATAAAATTGTAAAATATTGAAATTAGTTTGTTATTTGTGTCTCCTTTGTTTTTTGCCTTGAACAACCTCCATCCAATTCTTCACGCCCATAGTGCTTAGGTCTCCTGCTATAATATCTCGCCACCGGAGACGAGGGCGTCCGCGTGGTCTCCTTCCAGTTGGGATTTCTTCCCACACCAGTCTTACTGTTCGTTCGTCAGAACGTCTTCTGAGGTGTCCTACCCATTGGAGTCTTCTGGACTTTATTTCTTTTATGATGTTGGCGCCTGGGTAAAGGCATATTTTTCTGATGCTTCATCCAGCACAAGACCAAAGATCTTCCTTGGGATTTTTTTTCCCAAACACATAGTCTCTCTTCGTTTGCATTTGTTATCGTCCACGTTTCGCTTCCATATACCACAACGGGTCGAATGATTGTTTTATAGACATGTATCTTCGTAGGTGGTGTTAATTGTTTCGATTTTATAAGGTTTTAGAGGTCAAAAAGACATCTGTTGCCGGCCTGAATCCTGTTGTTTATTTCTTGTGATCCGTTATTTTCTTCAGTTATTGTTGTTCCAAGATACTTGAAATCTCTAACTCGCTTAAATTTATCGATGGTGATGTTCTGACCGATTCTGTCTCTGCTTTGTTTATTGCGGCTTATATACATATATTTTGTCTTGTTTTCATTGATTTGGAACCACGTCTTCTCTGTTTCCTTCTCGAACCTCACGAAAGTCTCCTGCATCCTTAATCGTGTGTTTCCGATTAGATCGATATCGTCTGCAAATGCCAGTAGTAAGTTTGATCCTTCTCTATAGAAGGATATTAATATTTTCGTATTGGATTTTTTGCTTCTTGCACTTCTGATTATGTGCTCCAGAGCTAAGTTGAAGAGTTGTCGTGATGTCGTAAAAGTGCATCTCCCTGTTTTAGTCCATTGTTTATTTCAAATGTCTCCGAGTATTGTTGTCCAACTCTCACCTTACATCGTAACCGTTTCATAGACATCCGTATCAACCTGACTAGTTTTTCTGGAAAGCCATGTTCCTGCATCGCTGTCCATAGTCTGGCCCTGCATACTCTATCAAATGCTTGTTTAAAATCTATGAACATCTAATAAAGTTCACGATCAAGCTTCCAGCATTTTTCCATTATCTGTTTTATTGTGAATATCTGGTCAATACTAGAGCGACCCGGTCTAAATCCGCATTGATAATCTCCAATGATTTCTTCTGTGTATGATTTGATTCTTTCTAGCAGGATGTTTGCAAGGATTTTGTAGGCGGTGTTTAGGAGTGTTATTCCCCTGTAGTTCATACATTACTTTTTGTTTCCTTTTTGTGTATTGGTATAATAACCCCTTCTTTCCATTCATCTGGCATTATTTCTTCTCTCCAAATGTCTTGAATTAGCTTGTATATAGAACTCTACAACGCTTCTCCTCCATGTTTTAAGCACTTTGCGGGTATACCATCGCTACCTGGTGTCTTATTATTTAAAAGTTTTTTAATTACCTGTATTACTTCTTTGTTTGTCGGGTATTGATCTTCTATTTCAGCTGTATGTACCACTATGTTTGATATATTTCTGCTAGATTGGTCATTCTAGAAAGACCAATACTTCTATCAATAGTTGATAGAAGTATTTCTTCCAGTTTTTTAGAATTTCCTTGTTATCAGTGATAAGCTGTCCACTGTCGTTTTGAAGGAAGTTACCCGGTTTTGATATCTGAAACTCCTTTGAAGAACTGTCTCGCTTTTTTGTTCTTTCTTTTTTTTCTATATCTCTGTATATTTGTTCTTGATACTCTCTCTTCTTTCTTTTTATTAGCTTTTTTGTCTCTGTTCTTCTTTGTCTATACATTTTATTGTTGTTGTACGAGGGATTTTGTAGCATGTTCCTTCTAGCCATATTTATTACTGATATGAAGTTTAGGCAATCATCATCGAACCATTTTTATGTTGTTTTCTTTTTGTATCCCAGTATTTTATCTGATACGCTTGTCAGAGCTAATCTGATATCTTTTTAAGCTAAGTCTATGTTGTTATAGTCTTTTGTCTGTGTTAGAGCGATTGAAGACTATAACAACATAGACTCAGCTTGGAAAAATATCAAATTAGCTCTGATAAGCGTATCAGATAATATACTAGGACACTCCTAGTATATTTTATTTTAGTTCCTAAATACTCTTTTGTCTTTCTCTTCCGAATGTCTATAGTCGTGATCAGGTGTTTTACAGAACATACAAAACCTACTGCACCCTACAAATGAGGGAGAAACATGATTTGCACCACATGTAGCACATCTGTTTTTTTCCTTGCATTGAGAAAGTGAAATCCCCTATAAAAGACAGTTATGACCTTGGAGAACTGGACTGACAAAGGGTATCATCCTCATAGGCAGACCATAAATTTCAATTTCTTTAGGAATATTCCTTTTTGAAAAAGTTAAACAAATAGTACTTGCAGCGATGAAAATGGTTTTTGAATTATCTTGCATAAACCTTCTATTCATTCTTCTAAGAGAGGTAATTTTACAAAAGGGTAGATTAGTAGAAGTTGACATTTTAATTTCCTCTTCTGATAAAGATTTAAAAACTTCCTTGACAATACCTTTACAAGAAATAAGATAAGTGGGAAAAAAAACCTTATAACCTAATTCTTCCCAGTCCTTCCTAAGGATAAACGAATTGGTACATTGTCTGTCCTTGAATACTACCCCAACTCTATTTTTTCCCTTTATATCAAACTTAGCAGTATATTTCAGTTTTAAATTAAAGATAGTCTTTGCAATACTTAGGATATGATAGTTACCCACATTACTATTTTTATCCTGAACAAAGACCTCAAAGGGCTTCAAATCTGAATATAAACTTTTTTCTTTATTGTTTACTTTTTCTATTGCATTGTTTTGAGACAGATTTTCACCTACAGTACGGTCCGGATCTGATGGCCGGTCAGGAGAAATTTCGTCCACCATAATGGCGAACGTTAACTAAATTTAAATCTACCAAAACGTTTAGATGTGGTTTGACTATATAAGAGATTAGGAAATATGAAAAAGAATAGGATCACAAAGAAAATGTTAATAAGCCTCTTACTTGTATTTTGTAGGATAAATCCAGCACTCTCTTCCAACACCAGGCAACTATTCACCATCAAAATTAAGAAAAAACCGAGAATGTATCTCCCCTATATGAAAGTTTTTTAATATCCCGTCATTTTAAAAACTGACTTTGCTAACATCAGGTCTTATGATCTTAAGAGATTTATTTTGATATCGCAGTAGTCAAAATACTTATAAATAAAAAAACCTTTTAATTAAAACTTTTTTTATAAACTTATTTATATGTATTCATCAAGAAATATTATATATTCCAAATTTTAGGTCAGTGTTTTTCACTTTCACTATTTTTTGTTGATATCCCAATCTATTATAATCTAAGTTTTTCACAAAATAAGCATTAAGTAATATTTATGTCAGTTAAACTATTGACATGCAGAGAACATATCCATTAATATGGCGCTCCTACTAAATTATTATTGGTTCTGGGAAAAACATGATTAGCACTACACTTTTTAATTACTATTAAACTGGGAATAAGCCACAATTAAAGATAAAATTACGTTTATTGACGTTTCAATTTCACTTCGGAAATCGTTCTCAAAATACAAACAGTAAAATTAAACAAATATTGTTTTTTTTCCATAGTGAAAAATTCTTCTAATAATTTAATTTTATCTGACTCATTTATATTGACAATTCAGACATACATTATGCTTTTTAAAGTAGACGACTTTAAAATGATATTGCCAATATTATTGAGTTGCGCTCCTGGGACAAATTATACTTATAAGATAGTTCATTCGATTACATGAAATCAACTTTAACTTGAGAATACCCGTCAGAAAAAAATCATAGCATGTAATTCGTCTTTAAAAAGACAAACACATGAGATGATGACAGTAAAATTCTCCTGTTAGTGATTCCATAGTATATTATGAGGGAAAAACCAGGAAAAAAACCTCATAATACTATCTCGACATTGTAAGTATTTGTTCGTGAATTTAGTTTACCTTCAACAAACATCAAAATTCTGATTTTATATGTTACGTTATTTAAAAAACATAAATAATGTATCCTCCATATGTTACTGACTTACTAATACTGGTATTTTGTTATTAATAACTTCCTCTTTTAATATTGGTAACCAGATCCTATTACATTCTGCCGAGGAATTTGCGACACAATTGGCCTCATTTAGCATAATTAGAGCCGCTTCTTTGATTTTTCTTTTTTTACCATCCGTTTCTTTTAGGACTACATTTGAATTATTCCATTGAACCCTATGTTCATTATCCCATGCGTGTTTACAGATTTGAGATCTATCAAATTCTCTATTTGATAAAAAAAATAAAATAAAATAAATATAAACACGTATAGGATAATGAACAAAGGATTCAATGGAATAATTCAAATGTAGTCCTAAAAGAAAGAAGAGGCTCTAATTATGCTAAATGAGGCCAATTGTGTCGCAAATTCCTCGGCAGAATGTAGTAGGATCAGGTTACCAATATTGAAAGAGGAAGTTATTAATAAGAAAATACCAGTATTAGTAAGTCAGTAACATATGGAGGATACATAATTTATGTTTTTTAAATAACGTAACATATAAAATCAGAATTTTGATGTTTGTTGAAGGTAAACTAAATTCACGAACAAATACTTACAATGTCGGGATAGTATTATGAGGTTTTTCCTGGTTTTTTTCTCATAATTTACTATGGAATCACTAACAGGAGAATTTTACTGTCATCATGTCATATGTTTGTCTTTTTAAAGACAAATTACATGCTATGATTTTTTCTGACGGATATTCTCAAGTTAAAGTTGATTTCATGTAATCGAATGAACTATCTTATAAGTAAAGTCGTCCCAGGAGCGCAACTCAATATTATTGGCAATATCATTTTAAAGTCGTTTACTTTAAAATGCATAATGTACGTCTGAATTGTCAATATAAATGAGTGAGATAAAATTAAATTATTAGAAGAATTTTTCACTATGTAACAAAAAAAAATTTGTTTAATTTACTGTTTGTATTTTGAAAACGATTTCCGAAGTAGAAATTGAAACGTCAATAAACGTATTTTTATGTTTAATTGTGGCTTGTTCCCAATTTAATAGTAATTAATTTACAATGTCACAAGAAAATAGCTTCAGAACAATACTACACTTTTTGTCTGCTTACACTGGATTACTAGGCGCTTTACGTTTTAACCTATGTACCTGTACGCATCTGCATTAGATTCCTTGCTAGGTGATTTGGGTGCTCTCGCAATCGGTCCTTGTATTTTTTTATTCCATATTCGGAAGATATGTAATTTTTTTCTTTATATAAGGTATTTTCACATCTCGATGTACGGTGTTGTTGGTATTACACTACGGTATATTTAAAACCATCCTTAGTATTTTGGATTGGAACCTATGTACAATTTCTATAATAGAATTTACTGCTGTTCCAACACTGTTCTATCCCATAGGTCCATATTGGCTTTAACACCGCTTTGTATAGGAGTTCTTTATTTTAAGTTGTTAATTGGGATTGTTTTATTATTAGCCAGCATATATCTCGCTTTATGACCAAATTGTTTTCTTTAGCAAAATATGTGTTTTTTTTAAGGGCAGTTTTATATCAAGGTGAATTCCAAAGTACAGCTGGTTCCTAAAAAAACTGATAAAACTCTTAGATCAGATAAGATAACTTATTCTGTTCAATCTAAAAAAAATGGCTCCACATGCTAGCAAAGAACTAAGAGCAAGAATTTAAACGAAAAGATGGTCGGTCGTTATCTGCCGTAGCGAACCATTTTAATGTAAGCAGAACAACAGTTTTTAATAATAATAAAAAATAGAGAGAACAAGAAACTCTCAAAAAAAAGCAAGATTCTAGAAGACCGAAACTATTTACCTCTCATAAAGATCGTACACTTTTGGAAAGAGTAGAAGAGAATCCTTTTAAAGATGCGAAAACTGCAAGAATTGTGTCTCAGTTTCCGGGAAGAACTGCAGGAAAAAACAAGCTCTTACACCACAACAGAAGCAGTCAAGACTTATATTTGCTTTAAAGCGTCAGCTACAAAGTCAAGATTTTTGGGATGATATTTACAGGGTAATATTTACAGATGAGAAAATTTTTAAATCTTCTAAAAAGGTCAAAATTGCAATATAGAATATTTTTGAAATAAAAAATAGAATTTTCAAATTAAAGGCTGTGGTGTAAAATAAATATTGTAAAATACATTCAAATAAGATTATTTATTAATTTATTTTTGATATTAAAATTAATATTACCATTATTCTATATTTTATAATTAATGTTAATATTCAATAATTTTCCGTTTTTTATTTTTATTATTTATTATTTGACCGTTGTCATCGTTTAATATTATATACAAAATATCAATGTGGTCACTCTCATTCAGATCGTCATTTTCATGACGAATAAAAATCCGAGAATGATCGCAGCTATCTACGTTAAAATTTTCGCATATTCGCGTACATGTTAGACCATATTTGCAATAACCACACTGTGGCAAGCAGATTCTATGTACATTTACACGATTATAATATACCCTCAGAAGAAACCATACTTTCGTTAGATGTCATCGGTCCTAATCCGTTTTCATCCTTTTGCCAACCAAAATGCAAAGGATGAAGATTTTAGAGCCAATCTTATATTTGAGAATACATACATTCTCAAACAATGCTCATCCCAATGATTTCTGTTGGCGGCAAATATAATCGAAAAAACAAGAGTTCTACCCCTGCAAAATGTATAGAAATTTAAGAATTTTTATAAAGTATCGAATGTTTTACGAAATTTGACCAATTTGTTATTGTTCTGAAGCTATTTTCTTGTGGCATTTTAGATTAATTACTATTTAACTGGGAATAAGCCACAAGCAAAGATAAAAATAGTTTATTGATGTTTCAATTTCTACTTCGGAAATCGTTCTCAAAATGCAAACCTGTATTTTGTATTTCGAGAACGATTTCCGAAGTGGAAATTGAAACGTCAATAAACGTATTTTTATCTTTAATTGTGGCTTACTCCTTACACTTAGGCTATATCTTACGAAGTCTCATTCGATTTGTAATTAAAAAAGCTATAATATAAATCTTTTGTATAAAAAAAATTTACAAAAATTATGTCAAAAATTTAGAATGGAGAAAAATTCACATTATTGGACTTCCAATCGTTAATTTTTCTAAATTACACGTTCAAATTTAATTTACCATACCTCAAGTTAAAGCTTTATTTATGTACTTTGATATTATTTTACACATTTTACTTTAAAATAATATTGTAATAAAATGCAAATAAAAAAAATTAAGAACCACCGGACCATAAAAAATATAACCGACAGTTTGGACTATATACACGGGCTTGGAAGTTATAGGTTATTCCACGAATATACGATTGTTTTGGATTACTGCAACAACGAATATTATACTGTGCAAGTAGAAGTATGAACGTCAATTGGTCTAATCATTATTCCAATATAAAGGGTCTACTAGCATGACATCTAAACTAAAATTATTTCAGGTAAAATCTACAAATAAATACAATGACGTATATGAAGCCAAATGTGTTTATCAGATATTTGGGTAAGCTTTCCGTAAAATTTAAACACCAAACAGGCTTGCCGGGTTTCTTTGATTACACTATTTTATTACTTTTTTAGGTATTACAACTATAAAAAAAAAATACCATTTTGAATATAAATGAAAAGAAATTGGCAGAAGGATGGTTCAGAAACCAGAAAAAGGATCTAATATTTCACTTTGTTAGTTTTAAATATTTGTTTGCTTTGAGTTTATGTACTCTTAAAAGTTTCGAAAGTGACAGGTATAACATACCGGCTATTGATAGTTAAAGTACCGAGTCATTACAGATATTAAAAAGTAATGAAAATTTATATACAGTTTCATATATCGCCGACTGATTATCGCCGCTGTGAATCTGATCGTTGATGATAGTTTTAGGAGGTTAGGAGAATAAGAGAATAAGTAAGTTTTTTTGTTTTTTTAATACTAATTGAATATTCGACTACATAAATTACACTATTTGATCACTTAAGTATTGTTACACTTCGTTTAAATTACATAATTCAAAAACCAACTTGTTTACAATACTAAACTCAATGATAGTAATTATATACTTCAAAATCTGAATTACAACTGTTCTATAAACTAATATCTTTATATTTAGATCATGACTTTATATTTAAATCTAACATAATTGTCATAACAGTATTTTAAAAATGGGGAGAATTTACTATTGTACAATTCAGCACATTGGACCATTTAAATCGACACCTTAAAGCGAATTTAAAACAGTTCGTGGAATGGAGTATACTCTAGCCATTGAACTTAATAACGTTGTGCTGATTTAAAAAATACTCTAATTAATTCTGCATAATTTGAAACCTTTGAAACTATCATCAAATATAAAAAAAAAAAAATAGTTGTACCTATATAAGATTTGTCAAAAATTATGAATTTTGTTTAAGATTTATTTTTCACAATATCCAAAAGTATTATCCAACTAAAGAAAGTTGATCAGAATTTATGTCAAATATTAGTTTATGAAACAAAACCTCTTTTATGTTTTTAAATAAATGTACTTTTCTTCAAGTAATATTCATCTTTTTTGATAAACCACGTATACAATTTAAAAAAAATTAATATTTGGTGAATGTTTCTAAAGTTTTGGAGAACTTCCTTTCAATAACAATTTTCCTATAAAGATTTTGGAATATTTTCTTTTATTAAATGTTGTGCCAGAACAGCCAAGCTGTTGACAGCCTTTCGCCTCAACACCACTTCTATACAGTTTTAATTTTTCTTCATAATAATTACATGTGTTTTGGTTATCTGTTGCGGTTAATCACAAAAGCTCATCATTGCCTCCTGTGCCTTATCTAAACTGTAAACGCTCACAGATTTTGAACGTCTAGAACGAGAAGGTTACAAATCATACTCTTAGATCTATATATTTAGTTGGTGTATGTAAAAATGATTTTTTCTCAGTTATCTTAGAAATTAAATGGTTTTCCTTATCAGCATTTATATCGGGCATTTTTTCTTTTCTGAACAACAGTCGGGTTTTATTCACAAGGAGCTTCCAAATTAAAGAAGTTGGTTGATTTAAGAACATATTGGTCACCCTCAACTGCAACAGATCCGATATGGGTATGTTTTTTATATTGGGATTTTCTTTTTAATTATTGATTTCGCCTTGCCATGTCTAAAATTAAATCGCTAATTAACTGAACTACGTTTTTTTTAATTAAAAAAATTATACCTTGCGCCACTGTTTCTACTCTTCTTTAGTCCCTGGAAGAGCATTTTAAATTTTCGACCACGTAGATTCACAATTCTTGGCCGTCTTCCAAGTAAAATCATTGGTAAATTTTCCCGATTTTAATATTGGTCAATAAATTTGATCAGCTCTTTTTTTTTTTGTTCGGTCGACACTGAACCACCGTATTTCATAACATTTTTTCCTTATTCAGCCACTTTAAAAGACACAAATTGTTTTAGATTGAATTATTATGACAAAATCACCATAAAATAGGTCAAATTGTCAATTAGGCTTCTTTTTTTTATTTGCGTTTTGGTTGTTCGAATTTGTAGTGTAATTGGCGCAAACTCTTCTCGTATACGTAAAACATTTTAAAAATAAACATTCAGATTCGTATACGAAATGTTCTATTTAAGTTAACTTGTATATGAAAAAATTCAATTCGAAAATATGACCCCAGATTAGGTCATAAAGCTAATGACGACCTAAGGCAGGTATCTCAATGTAAACAATTGAAAAGAAAAAGCGAAGAACAAATTGGAATGAAGCCTGTTTGTCCTTAAACCTGCTCGGCTTAAAGTCATCGTCATCATCACCCAGACCTTTGCGTCCACTGCTGGATATAGGCTCTCTCATTTTTGTCCATTGTGCTCTGTCTTAAGCACTTTTCATGGAATTTCAGGCTCAAAGTGCTAATATATTATTAATGAGATACTGCACTGTCAAGCATTAAGAACTAATTTATAATTAATATAATATCGATTGGTCAAACAATCTTCCTTAAAATAATTGACGGTATATTATATAAAAGGGGTATTTTATGGATAATAAACTTAATAATTTAGTAGTAGGTATATTACATAAACAATTTCATATATAGCACGTTATGCAAGATAAAGAAAATTCTTAATTCGAAATGCATAAGATATAACTAGGACAAATATTTAATTAAAGCACTAAATTATATTTTTCCAAAAAGTTATTACCTGAAAGTATACGAGATCGTAATTAAATTATATAATTTATGACTTTATAGAAAAACATATGTATACATAAAAAGATATATATATATATATATATATATATATATATTATATATATATATATATATATATATATATATATATATTATATGTATGTAGTATACAGCATTAGTTGTACTCAGTGTGAATCTGAGTATGTTTGTGAGACCGAAAGAAATCTCTCAAATCGCACTATTTCTCACAAAACTGATTGCAGCATTAAGAAACCATCTTGTGCTTTGGCAGAGCATGTAATAGACAAAGACCATATTATGGATTTTGATAGTATTAATATTTTATGTAGTGAAAGTAATAAATTTAAAAGAACTTTTTTGTAAATGGTTTGTATTAGCAAAAGTGATAATAATTTAAACAAAACATCAGAAATTCAAAATCTAAGCAAAATTTATAATTATATTTTTTCTATGTAGTTTATATATGAAATCCGTAAAATATCACATTTTAATTTAATTTTCCATGTATCTGTTACATTTTTTCAGGAATCTATGAATGGTGAATAAATCTGCTTCTTTTTTGTTACTAAACAAAAAAGAATTTTTAAACAAAATTTTATTTTTGACAATGTAATTGTCAAAGATAAAAATTTTTAAGTTGGTATTTATGACATTGAGGCTTATTTGTAACTATTCAATTTTATTTACAAATTTAATTGTTTTTGTTAAGAGACTTTTTCAAAATTAAAATTTCAGAGAAACGTTTATTGGCATAGAACATTTTTGTATTAATGTTTTTTATAACGTGTAAGCAGCATTTTTTTATATAAAACTAATTTTATTTGGTGAGTTAAAAAAAAATTTATTTCTAGTTCAACTTTGTAAGATATTTTGTATTTTTTAGTAGCTCTTGATAATAATTGTAAACACAATTGAAAGCTCGAGTAAAAAATAGTTAACAAATAGCCCCTTTTATTGACTCCAACCCATCAAAACAGTTTTATATTTTTTCCAAACGAGTCACAAGTACTTCTTTTTTCTTATATATATATATATTATATATATATATATATTTATATATATATATATTCGGTCAAAAGGTGGAGATAAAAAAAGACAAAGAAGGTGGCTACTTCATCTATTTATTGAAGACTTTTCGCTTTCTAATCAGAACGCATCATCACTTCATCTAAAAGGAACAATATGAAAAAACATACATCCAAAGAAAAGTTATTAAGTGTGTTATCCCAAAAAGACATGTAGCAGTCAATGATATTAAAATTGTAAAAAAGATTATGACAATGGACATTATACGATTATTTTGTATAAACAATAAATTGAACTAAATACAGTTACCAATTTTCTCAAACTTAGCACAGCAAAAGAACATGTGGTAGTTGTACATGTATATAAAAATTATATAAAAAAGCTTAAGTATAAAAAAACACATTAATATAAAGAAGAACTAAAAAGATCTAAGATGCACTTCCAACAGTATATCAATAGTTAAAGTTTAATTTTGACTTTAGGTAACATTATTACAGTGATTAGATTAAAATTTAGTAATTTAATAGTATAATAAAGTTACCACTACGTGCTTCTACTCTGCTGCCGGTGAAATGAAGGCAACAAGTAATAACAACGCCAACAACGTGACGGCCACTGTATTTTCACGTCGTGAAAAAAGAAGGAAGAAGTAGAGAAAGAAGGAGAGTGTCGTGGTTGAAGAATTTAGGGGACTGGATTAAATGCCGTTCTATAGAACTCTTCAGAGCAGCAGTAGATAAAGTAAAGATAGTGATGATAATATTTAACCCCCGATTGGAAGACGGCACTTCAAGAAGAAGAAGAAGCTGAGGCCAGTATGGTTATATGGGTGCCAACGCGGGGGCTGTAAAAAAGCTAGTAATCTACATATTATGTTGAGATTTCAAAACAAAAAACTGATGATGAAGATCATTTTTGATGGTCGTTGGTATATCCGTAACAGCAACCTCTACCAGGATCTGGTTATGGAAACTGTGACCGAAATAATCAAGAGAAGAGCAGCAAGTCATGAGCAGAGGCTGAATAATCATGTGAATATCGAGACAATCCAGCTTCTCGACAACACTGAACTAAAAGGAAGCCTCATAAGGAAAATACCATTTGAGTTAGTATAAATGTGTAACAGTTTAGTGTAAAAAGCAGAGTATAGTGCTGTTATGTTATTGTATGTTAGTTGTAGTGCATTAGTTCATAGATAAAATAAGAGTAACCCATAGGTTAAGCCCTTAAAGTTGAGTATTTACTGTTTATTAAGTTTATTTGTATTACTTTTTATAGTAAAATGGAAATAAACAAGTTATTTACAAAAATAATTAATAACTTTAAAACAAATTTGCTGTTAGAACTTGGGATCAAATGGATTGAGCTCTGGTGGGACTCTTTCCGTGTTATCGAGCCCTAGGTGACTTAGTATGCTGAAGTATCTTCCAAAAATTTTTGTACACTTCTTGACATGGCGAATGGTACAGCTTTCTGCATGGCCTTATAAAGATGTTCATTTAGACTCAGCTGTTTTATGTTCCCTAGGAGGTTTTTGGGAAAAACACCAGAAGTAGATAGAATAATAGGTACTACCTGGGTACATTCCATTATCCATTGTCTCCCGATTTGTACTTTTAGATCTCTATATTTGGCGATCTTTTCATTGTAGTTGGTACGCAAATTGTTTTTGTAAGGTATAGCTACATTAATAAGTATTGTTTGCCTGATAATTTTATGAACTAGTATGAGATCCGGTCTATTATGTGCCACTGGTTGATCTGTGAGCATAATGCTGTCCCAGTATAGCTTGTAGTTGTCGTTTTCAAGTATCTTGTCAGGGACGTATTGATATTAAGGAAGATGGTCGGTTTGAAGAAGCCCCAATGTCTATATTTATTCCTTTATTATTAATTTATTGTCGACCCTTTCCGCCACCACAAAACTGCCACCTTGTATACTTGCGTCGCACGAAAAAGCAACAATGGACAAAGATGATATTTAATAAGCTCACCATACCAATAGTATTCCAAGATAAATTTCTTAAAAGTGAAAAGAGCAAAAAAAAACTTAATATATCTTCCCAAAACTACTCTAAGTGGGTTTTAGTGTTAACCAAATTGAATCTGTTGTAGATTTAGTCATGATCCGTTCTGCGCTTACTGCAATTCAAGACCATCATTTTGTAACTATGGTAGCAGACGACACTGACATTCTTGTCTTGCTCACAGCATTGTAAAGAGAGCAATACAATGTTGTATGTTCAAATTGTTCAATTTTCTTAAGCCTTTAAGCTTATTTCTAGGGGAAACAACAGAAAAATTAAACAGATTGGCGGAATATTTCGAAGATCTATTAAATACAGACCAACAAGAGGAACCGAATTGGCAAGAAGATAAAGAAAGGCAGTGCGAGGAACCACCTCTGAATGTAGTCAGAAAAATAATAAGAGACCTAAAAATAACAAAAGTGCAAAAGAAAGTGGTATCCCAGCTGAGATTTTTAAGGAAGGTTGCGAAAGATTGAAGGAAAGGATATTTTGCTGCTGACACTAAATTTGACAAAAGAAAGAAATGCCGATACAATGAAATTGTGCTCTTATTTGTCCTATATATATATATATATATATATATATATATATATATATATATATATATATATATATATATATATATATATATGGGGACGTCATTGCGGAGAACTTGCTGTTTTTACATGCTTATTTAGAATACGACAAAAAATGAGTAACTTACAAGATCAGCAAACTTAAATTTACAGAAACATCATGAGTTAGCTAGCGGAACAGCATTATTTTAGTGAAACTGAGGAGCCATCATTGCCCACTGTCGTTGACGAACATTTTTTCGTCTTTTAACATGGTGGAAATAACGATGATTCTCTAAGAGCACGAGGTACAAAGGATACAAGGCAGTGATCAAAATTACACCTAACTTATCATAGCTTCGGCAAACACAAGATGCAGCTCGTTTCCACAATGTTAGAGTTTATTGTCAGAAAATAGCGAGATTTTGAAGATTTGATCTGAATAAAGCATGGAAAAATTTGGATACCAAAATTTTTAAAACTCCAGCATCTTCCGAGCTTCTGCTCTTCTTCTACTGACAAGTAGAATTCAAATGCTCTGTAGTATGCCTTAATTGTTCTGGTAAAACCTGGAGTTAATTGAAAAAATCGTAGAATTCATTCGAAGATGAATTACTTACAATAACGCCAATTCCAACTTTCGTTCTTTCGCAAACATTCACCTTTGATAATAAATTAGATCGTTAAGCGGAGTCTAAACCATCAAAGAATGTAAAAAAAGAATATAACACAACTCACAAAAGAAAAGAAAACAACTCTTTAAATATTTAGTTTAAATTAAAAATGCGCCTTAAAAATATGTTATAACCCCCTCTGTGGCTCAGTGGTAAGAGCGCCTGCCTTTAAATCTAAAGGTCGTGAGTTCGAATCCCACCTGGGTGGAAATTTTCGTTTATTAAAAAAAAAATTAATAAATGAAAATAATTTCTATCCTTGTGTGATCGGTAGAGACCGGAGGGACCGCAGACGTTCGGATACAATTAGCGTCTCTTAGCAAAGACAATGACGTCGACTTTGCTAAGTATCAAGACAATTACTCTACACACACACACACACACACACACACACACACACACACACACACACACACACACTACACCTCAAATTGTAAGATTGGCGAATGGATTTAGTGTCCGCAGTCATTTAAACACAAACAAACAAACAAATATGTTATACGAATCAAAAACTGTATAATAAAAAACTAAGCCTAATGTTTTTATCGAATTCTTATGAACCCAGTTTAAGAACCCGGTCAAGTTCGGAGTGCTGTAAAACCCAGAGAAATTAATGAAATTAAACACAATTGTAGTGAAAATAATAAGTAAAAAAACCATAAAGAACATTTATTTAATGTCTCTTTATTATAAAATGAACAAAAAAGAATTAAAAGACCCAAAAAATTGTTCAAAAATCATCAGATGTCTTTTTGCTAATATCGTTAAAACACTCGCCTAAGGCAGGGGTGCTCAAACGGATCGCGATCTGGACTGGTCGATCGCGAGTGCTTTTTGGGTAGATCTCGAGAAGAAAAAAAATTTTAATAAGTAGGTAGGTAACTAAACTTCTGTCAGCAGAGTTAAACGTTTTTATTAATACTTAACTATACAAATACATAGAATGCTTGAGTAAGCATCATTGCAATTCAAAGAAGTGGGGACAACAAAATACTGTCCACACAGCATATTTTATATTTACATATATTAACTAATTATTTTATTAATTCAATATCTAATATAATTATTAATCAAATTTCTGATAAATTTCTATTAACTACAAAAATGTATTACGTAATAAAATAACACTGCTTGCGGCAAAAGGTGGCTTTATCAAAGGAACGCGCGGCACTTGTCAAAGAAAATCCGTGTTGTTTCTAGACGAGAGACAGTACAGTCTAGTTTCGGGCGGCGCGTTTGACGGAAAATTCGAGACTTTCGTTCACGCCGATATAAATGTTGCGCCTGCAGGAATTGGAGTTATTCTAAATTGTAACTTGATAGCGATCCTACGTCGATACAAAGTTTATTATTAAATAGTGGAAAATGAGTGCAGTGAAGAAATCTAAAACGTATCATTTTAATAAGGATTGGGAGAAGAATTTTTCTTTTCCATGGTGAAGGATAAGTGCATTTGTGTCGTGCGTCAGTTGCAATACCTAAGCGTGGTAATTTAGAGAGGCATCATAAAACGGTTCATAAAAACTATGAAAAGGATTTTCCGCCACAGAGTGAATTAGGAAAACGAAAAGTAAGTGATTTGATATCTTGTTTGAAAAAAGAACAATCCATGTTCACAAGACCAGCCAAACAATCAAAAGCTGCTACGATCGCGTCATTTAAAATATCTCATATTTTGGCAAAACACAAGAAACCATTTGAAGAAGGATCGGTGGTGAATTAAGCATTTAGTGAAGCGGGTAAGACTTTATTTGGAGATTTTAAAAATAAAACAGAGAAATCATGTCTGCTATTAGAGAACTTCAGTTATCTCGTCCGACTGTCACAAGGCGTATTGAAGTCATGAGTCAAGACCATAGATTAAATATATATAAGTAGAGATAGATAGGCAACTCTTTAATACCAAAAATTGCAATGTATACAGCGCCCTCTGCCTGGTTTAGTCATGAACTAAATAGGTAATGACGCGGCGGGAATTTTAAACGTTCGAATAAGCTTTGTTGCTAATTATTATAGTAAAACAAGATTCTACAACATAATGCAAATTATAAAAAATAATCGACAATTGTTTCTTACATTAACATTAACGATAATTTTTTGTAATTTGCATTATATTGTGGAATCTTTTATTGCAATTATGAACAGACTGCACATAATAGTAAAGGAAAGGAAGAAAAACAAAATTCAAAAATTAAAATATTTATTTAAAAAATTAACGACACAACTTACAAGTAACAAAATTATTTTAAGAACGTAAACATACTACTTGGTGGTAAAAATAAAGATGGAATAGCATCTTTTTTAATAGTGGATTTATTTATTAGTCCAATGTATTGTGCATCTGGCCCAAAATGGACATTACATACACGGTATGATTTTCGTACTTCTCCATTGGCATTTCTTGTAAATTGGGATGGCCAATCCTTTTAATCCAAACATTATACAGCTACAAAAAACATACAGAATTAGTGTCTAATAGATATAGTATAAAAAATACATTTAAAGTCCATAACAATAATAGCAATGTAAATCATATTATCTATTACTTCTTTCCTTTTTTTGTTGTATCATCTGTAAATACTTCAGTTTCTGGATATTTTTACATTTTTGTTCTAACACAAGCAAGGTTAAAAACATTTTAAGGTTAGAGATACATACTTACGAATATCTTGTTTGTTAATCGTTATTAAAATATTAATGGCAAATCAAAATAAAAGCTATTTTTCATTTTAATATTAAAATAAATATTAATTATGACTTACCTCTTGATTTTTCGGAAAAATATGCATTTGAGCATCTTTTTGGTAATTTTTGCAGCCGGGTACACAGAATTTAAACACCATTTTAAAGATTTATTAAAAAATTTTCAGATAAACTGAATTTTTACTTTAAAGTAAAAGTCTCTCCTATAACTATAAAGCCAAACTGTGAGTAAAAAAAAAACACAATCAAATAATATAAATCCAAAGCGTTGACAAAGACAAAATAAAATGGCGTTGTGTTGTTGTTGCGATGACATGCGCATTTGAAGAAAGTTTTTAGTGGCGCCACCTTTCTAGTTTAGTCAAGAATTAAAGAGAATGAACCGTCATTGCCATTAAAGATAACATGCCATGGTCAAGACATCGCAGATAAACTAAAACATGATATCATGGAATGTACATACTTTTCTTTACAGTTCGACGAATCCATCGATATGACAGACACTGCCAAGCTGTGTATTTTTATTTGAATGGTATTCAATGACATGTTGGCTAAGGAAGAATTTTTGACAATCATTCCTCTGAAGGGGAAGACCCGTGGCGAAGATATATATGACGTTTTCTTAAATTTAATAAAAAACTACGAGCTACCAATATATAAATTATTGTGCATTACAACCGATGGAGCACCAGCAATGACTGGAAACAAAAACGGTTTTGTGACATTGTGTCGAGCTAATGAAGAATTCCCTTCATTTTTTCATTCCATTGCGTTATACATCAACAAGTTTTGTGTTCAAAGTTTTAAACACGGAGGAAATTATGGGCATTGCAACAAAAATTGTGAATTCCATCCGCGCACGTAGCTTGCAACGGCGGCTCTTTCAGTTGCAGTTGGAAGATAGAGAGTCAGCTGAACACACTGATTAAGTTCTTCACAAGGACGCCAGGTGCTTGAGTCGCGAAAAATTCCTAGAAACGTTTCAAGAATTATTGCCCGAAATAACAGCTTTTCTAGACGAAAGAGGTGATGACACTCAGATTTTAAAAAAGGGAAAATGGCTAAATGATTTGGCATTTTTGACTGACATCACAATGCACTTAAACACCGTTAACTTGGAGCTTCAAGGTAAAGGAAAAACTATTCTGAAACATTTTCCGTCTTTGAAAGCAAGGATTCCTCAGTTGAATTATGATACGTATGAGGCTGAATTATCAAATATTTTGGGACAATTCGAAATGCGTTTTTATGATTGCAGTAAATTAGAAAATATAGCATCTTTTATAAGTTATCCTTTTTCATGTAAAAACATTGAGGAATTAGCTACTGAAATAGCAAGTCAGTTTAATATGAACTCATGTTCTGTTAAAAATGAGTTGGTGCAGATTATATCAGATATACATTTCAAAGCTACAGTATCTGATACAAATTTCTGGCGTTTTATATCTGAAGATAAATATCCGAATGTAAGGCCAATCGCCCTTCAACTGACGGCATTTTTTGGGTCAACTTACTTGTGCGAGTCTGCATTTTCTGAAATGAAGATAATTAAGTCAAAATATCGAAATCGACTAACTGAAGATCATATGACATCATGCTTGCGATTAGCACTCAGTGGTTACGTACCATCTTATGAAAAGTATACTGAGGACATGCAGTGCCACGCTTCAACATCCAAAGCCACTCCTTAGTTAAGTTTAACACCATATGTAACTCTTTTGTTTTGTAACAACAAATAAACTCGCAATTTTAAATAACTATGAGTTTTTTCATTGATATTGTAGAAAAGAACCTAACTAAACCTAACCTGAACCTCGACTAAAATAATGTACCTATATTGTGCAGAAAGCTAATATCTATATATGCTACGGTACGCCCTACCTAGGTAGGTAGGGTGTATCGTGTATGTACGACAACCCTGCATCACACACACTTACAGTCTCTCAAAGTCGATCGTAAGTAGTCTAAAAATATTGAGGTAGATCGCCAGCAGGTCAAGTTTGAGCACCCCTGGCCTAAGGTGATTCAAAATTGAAGCACAACTGACCTTAATCCTAGCGATCACTTAGATGTCTACTTGGTGCTATTGGTAGAACCCTTGTCTAAAGAGCAAAATAAATTTTTTCACTGCCGCATTTTGCATAACATCAGTTTTTATAATTGCGAAAAATTGTGTTGAGTTTTTCCAGTGTGTATGGGAGTAAAATCTGGATTGGTTTCAATGTGTTGTTGAATAACTTACAACTCCAGGCTTTTAGGTCAATTTGGTTAATTATCTAGCCACACTTGAACTTGATAATATTCCCAGTTGGTGAGCAAAAGAGGTTTAAGCCAGACAACCTAATTGCACTGCTTTTTATTACAAGTGGTCGTTCTAAAACATATGTATCGAACTTATTTAAACAGGTAACTTTCTTGGAGCTCTGTAGATCGAAAGAAGAAAGCAAATTCCGTTTATAATTATATTCTTTGGGGTAAATTTGCCCTTTTTACACTTTATAATACATATATTTCTAAATTAAAGTTAGAAGTTTTAAGAAATAACAAAACAATTACGTCATCGTGAAGCAACTTTCGAATTATTATCGTGCTAGTGTAAAATCCTCAGTATAGATTTATGCAATCATATAAATGCAGGGAATCAGTAAATATTCCAAGCAAAACAGTTTATTTACCTATAGTTATATGAAGCAACTATCATAGATTCCCCACATACGTATTTTTACTATTGTTGGCACACATAAAAAACTTTAAATTTTGTCAAAAATATTGTACAGGTGCAATTACTGCATTGCTGGATAAACAGAGATATAGAATTAATATATAATATATAATGATCAAATTATGTAAGAAATCAAAACATAAACTAAATTCTTACTCCAAAAGCGGCAACATTTTAAACAATATTGCCACACGCTGAAATTTTATTGAAATTTAAAGTATTCCCGTATAAGTTGCATACAGTTGTCTAATCTATTTAATTAAAATTATTATTTTGTGGAATATTAGACTTGCAGTTATTTTATAAAATTTATATTATTAATAACACTTTTTTTTTATTTATTTAATCAATAAAAGTTTAAAATTCCCAATATAATCATGATAAGATTTTTCTGATTTATATACCATGTTGACGCCTATGAAAAATCGAGGAGTTCCTTATGGGTTTCGTAATATTAGTTGTGTTAGGAAAATTTGAACTCTAAGGTTGATGTTCTGGAAATTTTAAATAAAAGTGACGTCACTTTATATAAATTGTAACGTGCAAAGTTTTTACTTTGTAATGGTATATGCTATATGAATATATTCTTTTCCAAAAAAAAACTGAATTCAAGTATCATTGGATGTGATATTGCATCCAGTTTTTTAGTTGGAATAAAAATAAAAAAATTACTCTTTTTTTGTCGTATATTATATTTAAAATAATTACTGTTTAAATGGGAATAAGCCACAATTCAAGGTGAAAGCAAGTTACTACAATTAATGATTTAAGATCTTGATTAACAATCTCAATAGCACTTGCTTTGTCAACCGGGTAAAGTGAGTGGTAAATTTGTGTATCATCTGTATAGAGATGAAGTTTACAGGTATTCAGAGGGGTACCAATATTGATGGTGTATAAAGTGAATAAGATGTGACCTAAGATTGATCCCTGAGGTACCACTGACAAAATGTTTAGAAAATCAGAGCTTCTTTCGTTTACTTTGACGCTTTGTTTTCTGTGATGCAAGTATGACTTAACCATATTCAATGCATCCATGGAAAAGCCGATTGACTTCAAAATGGCACAGAATAAAGAATGATTTTGATCAGTTATTTTAAGGAGTGCTGTTTCACAGTTCTGAAATGGCCTAAATTCGGACTGAAAATTGGTTAAGATATTATTGTTAGAAACATAATCACCAAACTGCATTTGCATAATGCGTTCTAACATTTTTGATAGAGTAGGCAGAATACTAATAGGTCTAAGATCCATATATTCGGTTGTATTTGTGTAAAAGTATTTTTTACTCCACCCACATGAAGTTTGTGTTGAAAAAAGCTGTTTTTTCATTCTCACATGCTAATGCTGTCTAATTTTTAATCATTTTTTAGTAGGTAAGGTGAGCTACCTCCTTAGTTATCTGTTACTTTTTTTTAGCCTAATCTCTTGATGACATAAGAAGTTTCATATTATCTGTTAGTCAAGGATTATAATTTTAAGTGACTTTAATCTTTTTAAAAGGAGCATGTTTGACGAAGAGAGCCACAATGGAGCTGCTTAAGAATTTTACGTTGTCATTGATGTTTTCAATGTGATAGATGTTGGCAAACAGAGTACAGTTTAAATCAAGTAAATAAAAGATTTGCATCAAAGTGTTCGAAATTTATTATTGTGTTTAATATGGGTAACCAGATCCTAGTATATTCTGCTGAGGAATTTGCTACACAATTGGTCTTATTTAGCAACAAAAAAAATTAAAGAAACGGCTCTAATTATGTTAAATGAGACCAATTGTGTCGCAAATTTCTGTGTATAATGTTTGTGTTTTGAGAACGATTTCTGAAGTGGAAATTGAAACCTCAATAAACTTACTTTAACCTTTAATTATAGCTTATTTCCATTTAAATAGTAATTACTTAAAAATGACATATGAAAATAGCATTAGAACAATATTATATTTAAAAAATTTATACATATATTATATGACATCGGTTTATTAAATCATATTTAAGTACACCTTAGGACGATAATTAAAATTCATTGATATTTAAATAGTGCCATAAATAATCATTGTTTATGCCTCTGCACATGCTATACATATAATTTTCCCATAAACTTTCTGTTTGCTGAACATTAATATTAGTTACTATTTATATGCAAATATACAATACAAATACAGGTCGATAACGCTGTTATTATTTTGTAATAAATATGCAAAGCAGTGAAATAAAAAAAAATTCAAAAGATGCAGCCTTCAATAACCTATTTCAAAAAAACGCTTATTTATTTTTATGCTAGTGGGGTATGGTATGGTAATCGCATTTTCTAAGAGACTATCAGTTACAATAGTTGCAAGGATTGGACTAATTCGGGAACCCATCGGTATTTCAAAAATTTGAGAATAAAATTTACCATTAAAACTAAAGTAAGTGTTGTTCTTACCTAAAATGATCCTAAGAATTTGAAGAAAATTGTCTTTTGATAATGTCATGTAGTCTTTTATAAGCCTCACTGGTAAAACCGAATGAAGTTAAATCCCAGTTTAGGGAAATATTATTTTAGATTTTCTTAATTGAAATTTTTTTTTATTATATTATATTGTTCATGTAATATTATAATAATATCTTATTTAAATGTATCTAAGAAAAACAAGGGCATGTTATCTTTTTTAGTTGATGAAATTTATTATTAAAGTAGGTTAGTTGCTAATGGATATATCAGTCAAGTTAGTTATATGTGATGTAATTGGTCCGTCCCCTTTCTCGATATAAGGATGATCAGGGAAAACAAAATTAAAATAGATTGGTATCAAAACCCGACTCATTCTGGTAGATACCTTAACTACCACTCTTACCATAATAATTCTACTAAAGTAAACTTAATCAAACAGATGAAAAATAGAGTAATAAAACTATTAGATCATTCTTTTCATCCAAAAAACCTACAAATCCTACAGAAAATTTTGATTTCAAACGCTTATCTAACACCATTAGTGAATAAGATTTTGTTTAACACTATCCATAATAAAGGTACTTCACCTTCCTTCGCGACTAACAATGCTAATCCTGATGTCTTAAGTGGGAACCCAGTCTCGGATACTCCTATCAACAAATATTTTTCATTACCGTATTTCAGAGATATCACTCCGGGGTTAACAAGGATTCTGAAAAGTGTTGAAAATAGCTTTGGTAATAATAATAACAACATTAAACTTAATGTGGCTTGTGGATCAGCCCTAACAATTAATAATTTTTTTTCTAAGATAAAAGATAAGACTCCCATAGATAGGCTTAGTAACATTGTCTACAACATTCCATGCCTCTCATGCAGCAATTCCTACATCGGCCAAACATCTCAATTATTGAAATCACGTATTACACTACACAAAAGTGAATCTCGACTTCACCATGATCGCTGTGCATTAGCCAAACAATATGTCCATTCCACTGGTCATCTCATGGACTATACTAACACTACAATTCTCCACTCCTCTCCTTAAAGATTTCTCCATCAATGTTAAGAGTGACATTAAGAATCTAAGCGATATATTACTACTTCTAACTTAAATCAGATACCAAGCACAATACAAAGTCACAGATAACTAACTTGACCGATATATCCATTAACAACTAACCTACTTTAATAATAATTTTTATTAACTTAAAAATATAACATGCCCTTGCTTTTTTTAGATACATCTCAATAATATATTATCATGATAATACATAAACAATATAATATAATTAAAAAAAAATTCAATTAAGAGAAGCTAAAATAATATTTACCTAAACTGGGATTTAACTTCATTCGGTTTTACCAATGA
Organism: Diabrotica balteata; assembly: GCA_918026665.1. Classification (NCBI taxonomy): domain Eukaryota; kingdom Metazoa; phylum Arthropoda; class Insecta; order Coleoptera; family Chrysomelidae; genus Diabrotica; species Diabrotica balteata. The sequence goes on from OU898282.1 coordinate 102,464,375, forward strand.
ACCTTAACGACATAAATATTCAAAAGCACTACTTCAATTGTCAGCACATGCGTTCTGATAAGACATAACCTCACATTTAAACTTTCAAACAATCAAAAATTTAGTTATTGCCGACAATTCAAAGAATTACTTCAAGAAAATCAATGTATTAATGTTTTTTTTTAATATCAACGTTTAACCCCCTATACGGGGTGTAAAATAAAGTTGTAATTTTTCATCGTTTTTTGCAATACCCTGTGGAATGTATTAGAGATAAACGGCATATAATTAATACTTTAAGATAGATTTATTCTTTCTCAAGATTTTTGTAAAAAAATTATCTGGATATCTCAATTATTAAAGATTATACAGAAATATAACAAGTTTTTATTAACATTTAAAGCAAAGAAAACATTACTCACATAAATTTTATTGACAATTAATGCAAATAAAGCCTAAGAAAATATAACTTAAATAATCTTGACCAATTCCCCTTTCCCAAAAATAGCTAATTGCGAGTATTTCTTTCTCTAGATCTAATTATTTCATCACAGCGACGTGGCATACTTAAAATCAAGCGACGTATTTGGTCTTGATCAATTGCATCCCAAACGTGGCCAGTTTATGGTATGTATACCAATGGTGTCAAAATATTCACGGACCACACGTGCAACATGTGGTCGAACGTTATCATCCAATAAAAGAAAATGATTTCCTATGTAAAATGAAACTACATGGTTAGACAAAATGTCTGTAATATATATTTCACTTGTTAAGGAACCTCTTCATGAAGCAACAAGGTCCGTTCGCGCTGTAAGAGATTTCCCTCCCCAAACCATTACCTCGATTCATCAGTAAACAATATGTGCTTCCAGTCACCAACATTCTAGTCAAGCTGCTCTCTGGGAAATTGTAATCTACTTTTACACTGATTTACGTTTAAAACTGGTACTCTGACTGGTATCTTTATGCAGATCTTGTTCAGAGAGACGCCTTTGTATGGTATTCTAGTAATTTGAATATTATAAACATTTGCCACTTGTATTTGTAAATGTCCCATTGTGAGAAAACGTTCTCTTATAGCACGTAATCTGAAAAACTGATCTTATCGTGGTGTTGTTAGTCTAGCTCTTCCTTGTCCATGCCTTATCATATGTTCGTTTGTTTATTAAAAACGTTGACTGACTCGTGATATTGTAGAATGAGATACTCCTAACCTCAAGCCTATTTCACCATAACTAAACCTTACATCAGCTAAAGTAATTGCCTAAACACATTCATCTCAGTTCAGATTTCTTGAAATACGGTCCATGTCAACTAACTAACATACGCAAAATAGCAAAACACATTTTTGAAATGTAAACAATATTGACAGTCTAAAACTGTACTATAAAATTGTTTGATTTTTCGTAGCCAATTAAATGCTTCCATTTATGAGTAATATAATTCAATAAAATCACGTTACGCTGTGAACGTAATTTTATTTTTTGATAATAAAGGTATCGACGATTTTTTTACGAAAGTGTTAAAAAAATTGAAGCTTTTACGAAATATTAATAAGTTTTAGCGTTTGCTTTTTATAAACTTTACAAAGTGTTGCAAAATAATATGAAAAATCCAATTTATTTTCAGACTTCGTATATGGGTGAAACGTTGATATTTCCCAAAAAAACATTGATACAGTAATTACTTAGAAATAGGTCTGCAATGCGAAAAAAATTTTTATTGAAATCTAATTAACGACACACAATGGTAGAGTTGAGGCGGCACGTTAATTTTGGAGAGTAAAAAATCATGTAATGCCTTGAACATGCTTTTCTTTTGGTAATAGAGATATCGTGATGATTTTTTTACGAAAATGTGGAGAAAGAATGAAGCGTGTTGCAAAATTAGATGAAAAAACACAACTTTATTTTTACACCCTGTATATAGGAAAAATGTTGACATTTCTCAAAAAAATTAATTTAGTTAATAATTAGAAATACACCTACAATTTGAAAAATAAATCATGGAAACCCAATTAAGGGTTCGAAAGAAATATACTTTTAAAATCTTGGCCCATTTTAGGGGGTGCGTTAATTTTGGAGAGTAGTATACAGGGTGGTCCTTAAGTAATTGTACAAAAAGAAACCGTAGATTCTACACTTTAAAATATTACGATTGAAAGCAAACTGCAAACAGTTAACGAGTTATTAAATAAAATAAATATATCAAGATAATTAATAGTAGCATTTGACAAAATAACAAACTAATTGGATTTTACATCAAACATTTTACGTTTTGTATTAAATTAAAGTCATAGTCAAAACATTTTATTTACACAACAAATTAAGAAATACTTCAACTAAATAACATGAAACTTTTTATCAAATAAGTGTTCGATATGTCCACCATTTTCTTTAATTCCTTTGTCAATACATTCCATAAAAGAATGTCTCATATTAAATAGCATCATTGGTTCTAAAGAAACTGCTGCAGTATTTATTATAAGTATTGTTATATTAAATTTTAGTATAATAATAAGTAATTTTTTGTAACTTTTATGAATTAGATAATTATATTAATATCTCACTACATGACCAATGAATATGACTACCACGAACAATCCAACGTACAGGAAAGTTGTATTTAAATACTGATCTCACACCCCTTTCTCTGTAATGTAATGGTGTACCATCTTGTATAAACCACATATTTCTCCTTAAGTTTGATGACAAAAAATGTAAATAAATCTCAACATTTAAACTACAAGGTAATTCGCATGTCCGTAAAAAATCATTACCGACGGTTCCAAACCATACGACATGCAGACAGGAGAGTGCGAACAGTATTTAAATACAACTTTCCCGAACGTTACATTATTCGTGTTAATCATATTCCTCGGTCAGGTGGTGAGATATTAATATAAATATTTAATTCATAAAAGCCCAAAAGAATACCTATTATTATACTTATTATACTTATAATAACTACTGCAGCAGTTTAGTTGGAATTAATGGTGCTATTTAATATGAGACGATCTTTTATGGAATGTATTAACAAAATGAATTAAACAAAATGGTGGCCATATCGAATGCTTACATTGACAAAGTTTGTAGATATATTAAAAAGCAAAAATATTGACAGTCGTGATCTGAAACTTATATCTAATTTATATTGGAATCAAACTGCCAAGGTAAGAGTTGATAGCCAGTACACCGAAAATATCAAAATACAGAGAGGAGTCCGCCAGGGTTGCGTGCTGTCCCCACTACTTTTCAATGTTTACAGTGAAGCGGTATTTCAAGAAGTGTTCTCAGACTCAATAGAAGGTATATCTATCAATGGAGAAGTATTGACCAACTTACGTTTTGCAGACGATACAGTAATAATTACGGATAACAACAATGATTTACAGAACCTAATGCAACGCCTTAATGAACGCTGTCATGAGTACGGACTGAAGATAAATTTAAAGAAAACTAAATGCATGATCATGACTAAATCTGCACATGCAAATATTCAATTGACTATTGAAGATACTGCAATTGAGAGTGTTAATAACTATAAATACTTAGGAACATGGATAACATCAGATGTAGACCAAACCAAAGAAATTAAGACACGTATTGAAGTAGCACGTACATAATTTATTAAACTTAAAAAGTTTCTTTGTTGTCGGGATATAAGGTTAGAACTACGCCTGAGAATGCTTCGATGTTACGTGTTCTCTACTCTTCTTTATGGTCTGGAAGCTTGGACACTAAAACAAGTTCATCTGAATAAGTTGGCCGCCTTTGAATTTTGGTGTTACAGAAGAATCCTACGAATATCATGGATTCAAAGAATATCAAACATGGAAGTAACTGGAAGGATAGGAAATGAGGCGGAAATAATATTAACTATTAAAAGACGAAAACTTGAGTACTTGGGACATGTGATGAGAGGTCAAAAATACGCATTATTACAACTTATTATGCAAGGCAAATTCCGAGGAAAGCGAAGTGTGGGAAGACGAAGAATATCCTGGCTTAAGAACTTAAGGGAATGGTTTGAATGCAGTAGTGCAGAACTTTTTAGAGCGGCAGTCAACACAGAGTCCGCATAGGGATGATGATTTCCAACCTTCGATAGAAGATGGAACTTAAAGAAGAAGAAGACATTGACAAAAAGTTTAATATTATTTTAATGTAACTATTTTTTAATTTGATTTTGGTTTGTGAATATGTTTTGTGAAATGTTTTTATTATCACTTTAATTTAATATAAAACATAAAATATTTGATGTAAAATCATATTGTTCTGTTATTTTGTCAAACCTGTTATTAATTATTCTGCTAATAAATTTTTTTATTTAATATTTCGTTAACTATTAACTTTATTAAATATATTTTATAACAAAATTCAGAAGTATTGATGGTTTTTATTTTTTTTTTCGTTGCCTGGGGTAATTGCGTTAAATCAGAATTATGCAGTTGATTTGTAAAATGCGATTATCTCGAATACTGTTGAGTTTTAAAGTTATTTCCAGGTATACCTTTTTTTTTGTTAAAATCATGTATTTTTAATATCTTATATCACAAATACCGGTAAGTTGAAGAGTGAAAAAGTTAAGTGCAAATATATGTCACAGATGTGGCGCCCTCTATCCGCTACATCAAAGTATGCATCAAATTATAATTCCTTATGTTCAATAGTACCCAGTTGTAAATTTTTATACATAAATGTTCACAAACTAAAAAGTTATAGCAAAAATTAAAATTTTAAATTTATACTTTAACACCCTGTATCTGTCTTAATATCAACATTTGATTAAAGCAAGCTGGCTTAAATCGTAATATTTTAAAGTGTAGAATCTGAGTTTCCTTTTTGTACAATTACTTAAGGACCACCCTGTATATAGTTATAACAACTTATAATATATTAATCTTTTTCAAAAGATCTAATATTTATAAGGTATATGAGCCCTAAAAGTAGATTATTTACTTCGGTTTTGTTTTCAGGTCATATTAGCTCAATATCGTAGACCAATGAAACAGTCAATAATTGCATATTTAACAGTTTTATTAATTACTGGTTCATCTGGTCTACAATTACTAAAAGAATGGAACTTTCTGACGTTTGATTTTCCGCAACAATTAACCGCTCACAATTTTAAACCAGAAAATACAGTGCCGACTGGTATTGAGATAACGAACGACAGAATATTTATCTCCATTCCGAGGTTAAGATCTGGAGTTCCTGCTACAGTAACTTCCATTCCCATCAATAATCCAAAAGACATAAGTCCTATTCTTCAAGCCTACCCTGATTGGTCTCTACATGGTGCTGGAAGTGGAAACTATAACTGTTCTGGGCTTATATCTGTCTACAGGACTAGAACAGATTCCTGTAATAGACTCTGGGTAAGTTCATTTTTCCTTACGTTTTAGTAATATACTCTAGCATAACAATAGATAACATGCTTAATTAGTGTCAACTTACTGGTGCGACAAACTTGAGAGGATCTCAGTCTTCTCAAGACCCCAGCTCTATAGTGTTATCCTGTGTATACCTTTGTATTCTAGCTTCTACCTTTGTATACTACTGTGTATACTGTATATATCTTTTTCAGTTGGAGTCAGCGATCTTCTGAGTATTTTGTGTGATCTTGTCTATTCACATTATTCTAGGTTTGTCCCTTTGTATATATGTTCTTATATACACTACTTGTGTGGTTGCAATTATTTGTAAATAAATTGATTCGTAACCCTTAATTAGTATGGCGAAAAAAAAGTTTAAGGTATGGCGGGGTCTACCATACCTTAAACCTAAGTTGTATATCCACACCTAATTTAGAACAGTACTCAAAGAAGCATATGTGCCAAGAACCCTAATTTTAGTGCCCACGTTGGTAATCAGATCACTAAAATTTTTATTGATGCCAGCGGATTAAGAAATGGAGACCCTATATCTTCATTTTTGTTTAACGTTATTTTAGAACGGGTCATTAGTCGGGTCCAATAGACACAAGGAGGAATTCCATTGGGTGGCAGAGAATACAAAAAAGCATATGCCAATGAAATAAACATTATTGATGCAAAATAGAACGTATTTAAATAATGTGTCATCGGTTAAAATCATCAGCAGGCCAAATTGTACTGATTTTCAACATAGACAAGACCAAAGACGACACCAGGTCGTCTGTAACAAAAACTTACTGACAAAAGGGACTCCAGCAGCCCAATAGTGTAGAAATACGGAAAATCTTAAAAAATAATAGAGCATAAAAGCATGGTTGGTATGTGAATCCTGTTTCTGCCTGGGAATACACGATCGTCGGACAAGGGTAGGAAGGTGGCGTGGTGACAGAAGTGACCCATAATTTGACAGAGAACGGCATTTTCACCACACCTTATAGTATAAGGTGCTATTACTTACGGTAGCAGATCATCTGTTATTTTTAAAAAAGGCAATATAATATTCTTACGCTATAGTAGGAAATAATAGAGATTAATCATCCAAAACCTAATTTTTTGGCAAGACAATTCCAGACCGCATGTTGCCAGAGAATCGTTAGCCCTCATGGATCAACGGTATGTCAACCAAGTTGACCAATTATTGTAGGTGTTTACCTTTTTTGTTCTCTGCAATACCTGTGATTGTGTATCATTAAAAGAAAACTAACATTTGGTTTGAGAAAAATCAAACGAAACAGATATCCAATAATAAGCAGGTTACATTGCAAAAATACAAGTCGAAAGGTCAAATAGGAAAATGATCTAGTTAAGATTTTAATACAAGCAAAATAGAAGAAGACTCATCACGAGAAGTCACGATGCTGACAGCTGAGACAGGAGTGGAAAAAGTTACAAAAAAACTTTGTTTAATTTTGGACCCAAAAACTAAAGAAGACAAAGGTCATTGGAGTGAGTTTTTTTTTCATTCGATTTACCATGCCAAAAAATAGTATAAACGCCCTTCGTAATAACATCAGTTGTACTCGATTCATACAGCTTTTGAGTAGAAACCACTTCATCAAAATAATTCTTTGATACTTACATACATCTAATAACTTGTATAGTCTACTATTAATAATAAAGTTGCAAAAGATTTTAACCTTTTTCTAAATTCATATATTTGTATTTTAAATTTTAAGGTACTCGACGCTGGAACATTGGACACCATTGAAAACTTCAGAAGAGTTTGTCCTCCTAAAATATTAATATTTGATTTAAAGACTGATCAAGTTGTAAGAACTATTGTTTTTCCTAAAGAAGTTTTGCAAGCAGCCTCTATATTTACCAACCTCATTATAGATGAAAGTATTCAAGGAAAATGTGACTCTGCCTTTGTATATATTAGCGACACTATAGCACCAGGTAAATTTTGTTTTATTTATGGATGATTAAAGTTAAGCCGCCACATTTTAATTAAATAGGTCATGGTCCAATAGGACTGTGGAGCCAGTATTGATGAGCATGACGAAAATTTTATTAGTGACTATGTTAAAACTGTAGTAATTAGTCAGAGGGTAGACTTAGTATGATAGTAAATAAATAACTTAAGGAAAATTATAAGTACATATTAATAAAATGGCTTCAATGCGAAGACCTCCTGTGAATAATTCTTTTGTCTCATTTATTAATTTAGAAATTAGAATTTGTAACTATGTATTAAAGATATATTATTTAAGTTGTTTTGTTGTTATTCAAGCTAATTCTAGAACATGTTTATTCATAGGTATACTATGTTTCTTTCATAATTTCATAATCAATTTCTTCCTAATTTTAAATTTGAAGCAATATTAATTGCTGTCGGCAAATGAGTTATTGTAGAATTTAAAGTTTATTTATTTAACTACTTAACAAATAGAAATATTGCTTATAGTAAGTCAACAAAAAAATACACAGTATATAAAAAAGGAATATAAAACGTAACTTAAATATATCACAACATTAAACAGAAAAACATTTATGGCATAGTTACGATAAGCAGTTCAGTGGATGTTCTGCAATGAGTCATATTATATTCTTCTGATCAGTAAAAACAATTTTTCAGAAGATATATTTTTATAACTTTTTCGAAACTAAAAATTTTATTTCAAATCCTTTATAGAAGGTGTATAATAAAATACCCAAACAAGCTATATCACAATTACATTACATAACGTTTTCGGAATGTTAATTCCATCATCAGTGTAATCAAAGTATACATGCTATGAGCCACTAAAATACCTTGGTAAAAACCCGTTAAATGTTGTTAATATATTATATATATATATATATATATATATATATATATATATATATATATATACAGTGCATTTCAGATAAAACTATCCACCTTAAATAACTTTTGAACCTCTAATTTTTTGGAAAAACACAAAAAGACGTCAATTAATATTTGAAGGGGGAGACGTTATATCATATTTAAGGTTGCTCGGAAATGCACCCTTTCACCCCCTGTATCAACCCTTTATTTTTTTTGTAAATTACTTCCTCCTTTTTTTTTTTTATATTTATATTCTCGCTCGCATTGTTCATGATTTCACTTAAGCTCACTCACGTCACTCGAATATATTTTACAAAGAAAATAATTTATGCATATCTTTAAAATTCTATTTACTGCAGGTAATCCAGGATAAAGAACTTTCATTTCTTCGAAATATCTTTTATAGTTCATTAGTCGAATAATTTGAATTATTATATTTTGTACTTTGAAATATATTAAGCAAACCAATATTATTTTTAATTTTACATAGCATAACAATATATATATATATATATATATATATATATATATATATATATATATATATATATATATGCATGTTATCTAGTTTGAGAATATTCTTTCTACTAAATCAGTTTAATTTTAGGAATCGTAGTTTACGATGGTTCTAGCGACAAAACATGGAGAGTTTCAGACCCGTCAATGTATCCTAATCCAGATTATGCGAATATAAACATAGAGGGAGAACAATTTTCTCTGATGGATGGAATAATAGGATTAGCACATTCACCTCAAGTTGCTACGGTATTTTACCAAGCAGTTGCAACTGATAGGTAATTTTTTCACGAATATATAGGGTGCATCTATTAAATTATACAGTAGTTTTGTGTAAAAATAGTAACTTACGTTACAAGATCGGAATATGGGGTTTTTAGATAGAGTCAAGAAGATTTTAGAGCAAGCCGTAGGTGAGTCCTAGAAGCTCTGGAGAACCCGAAAAACCCTAATTTCCGATCTCTTGACGTAACATATTTTTTTAACATCAACACTGCGATGTAATATTGAGTCTTAAAATAAAATAATTAACATAATCACGATTTTAATGTAAAAAAAAGCCACAATTGAAGGTTAAAGAAAGTATATTTACAAACGCCACGCCGTTCGTATAATTAAGTCATAGCAGTGCTATTGTCTGGTTGGATCAATGTTAACGCGGCGCTGCTACCGCGACAACATTAGCGTTTGTATATCAGGGTCCTTCTGGTTATTTGATTTGTCTCTCTCTAGCAAATAGGAACTACTTATCTTCTCGCTCCTTACCAAAAACAGACGTTGTCGTACTTACTGGATATAAGACAGAGATAAAAAAAAACAACGAAAAAAAAAAGATGTTGCATTTGGTATCTGAGTCCATTCACGAATGTTTTTTAACCAAGAAACTTGTTTTCTTCCTACACCTCTACGGCCCTCTATTTTGCCTTTAAGGGTCAGTTTTAATATTTTATATCGACTTCCCCTTACTATGTGTCCCAGATAAGACATTTTTCGGATGTTTAACAGTCTTTAGCAGTTCTCTGTCTTTGTTGACGCTCCTTAGTACTTCTTCATTAGTTTTTTTTGCTGTCCAAGGTATCTTCAGCATTCGTCTATGAACCCACATTTCCAATGCTTCAATTTTGTTTATGATCATGATGATACTTTTAGCGTCCACACTTCTGCACTATACAAAAGTACAGACCAAACATAACACTTAACCATTCTTTGCCTTAGTTCTAAACTGAGATGGTTATTGCAAAGAAATGACTTCATTTTCATAAAAGTAGTTTTAGTCATTGCTATTCTACGTTTTATTTCTATGTCTGGATCTAGTTGGTCCGTTATCACAGTTTCCAAATATGTCATTTTGTGTTCTCAACTTGGACTCCGTTCAATTGAAGCTTTGCATCGGGATGTGGGTCACGACTAAACACTAAAAATTTGGTTTTGTTTGAGTTTATTTTAATGACGATTTCCTCTTCTACCTCGTGAATACGATCAAGCAGAATTTGAAGACCGTCAATATTATCTGATAGAATTACTGTATCGTCTGCATATCTAATCACATTAAGTAGTTCCCCGTTGATTTTTATTCCATATGGTTGTCTCTCAAGTGCCTTTTTAAATAGCTGGTTCGAGTAAACATTGAACAATGTTGGCCACTAAATACAACCTTGTCTGACTCCTCCTTGTATGGGGATTTAATCGGTGTAGTTATCTCCAATTTTTACGGTAGCAGTTTGATTTCAGTACAAATTTGTAATGATACGAATATCCTTGTCATCTATTCCGATATTGTTGAGTATTTGCATTAATTTTACATGCTGTACTTTATCGAATGCCTTTTCGAAGTCCACAAAACATAGAAATACATCTTTTTTTTGGTCACGGTATTTTTGTAATAGGATGTTTAGCGCAAAAAGTGCCTCCCTGGTTCATATAGCCTTTCTTAAACCAAATTGGGTATCTTCAAGATCTTCTTCGCATTTGCGTCTAATTCTGTTGTAAAGTATTCTGAGAAAAGTTTTAAGAGTGTGTCTCATTAGGTAATTAATCGATATTCTAAGCATTTTCTCGCATTATGTTTTTTAGGTATTGCGATAAAGATGGATTTTATCCAATCTGCGGGAATCACTCCGTGTTGTAGGTATATTGAATTAAAAAGTCTTACTACTACTTTTATGTTATCATTCTCTATTAGTTTCAGTAACTCAGTTGGTGTATCATCTGGACCACAAGCTTTTCTAATTTTAGCATTATTTAAAGCATGTTCTACTTCGCATTGCATAATTTCTGGAAGGTCAGTACAGTTTTGATAGAATTCGACAATATTATTCCTGTCATCTTCAAATAACTCTGATATATACAGTTGCCAATTGCCATTCTTTTCTTATTTCTTGCTCATTTACAACAATTTTGTTATTAGTATCAACAAGTACAGATGAAACTTGTTTTTTAAATATATTACTCATTTCTTTCAATTTTTTATGCAAATTAAATAAGTTGTGTTTAGATATTACATCCTCCATTTCGTCGCATCTTCCTCTCATTCATTTTTCTTTGGCTAATTCGATCTTCTTTTTTATTCTTCTCTGCAGGTGTGTATATTCTGTTACATTAGATTTTATCAGTCGACGTTGTTCCATTAATTTCAAGATGTCGTGTGTCATCCAGTTATTTTTCTTGATCCAGTTTTTTCTATAATCATTGTTTGTGGCGATTTCGTTAACTTGGCTTTTAAATTCACTCCATAGTTTCTCTGGATCTTCTAGTTGTTCTCCGATGTTTTTTATTCTATTGTTTTTATTTTTATTGTATGTTTTACAGCTATTTTAAATCCATATTCAAAAATTCTTTTACCGACTGTAACAACTGTAGAATCAATTACGTTTGTTCCGCGACGTTCAGCTTACGACTAATACCTCGCGGTTTACCGAACGTCAACATTAGTGAGCATCAAAATCTCAAATACAAAGTGAATTTGGTCATACTGTAGCCATAAGCGTCATTTTACTTTTCTATTGTTATAAAAATTATTTGACCTTTATGTAGGCTATACACCTTCCTAAAAGTCAGTTAATTGCAGTTCATTCGCTTTGCAGTATTTTGGATTGTCTTTTAGGATTTATCATTCTATATTCACGAATGTTTGTATGCCACGAATATCTTTTAATATTTTATTTTTGTTTAGTAGCATGATAGTTTGTTAAACTGTTTGTTCGGGCGGTTGGGCAGTTGTCTTCTGAGATTAGTTCTCGACGTTTCGCCAAAAATAGGGGTCGGCATCTTCTGGAGATATTACTGCCTATAAGCTAAAATTGACGCCACATTGTACTACAGAGGTTATATTTATATTTTCTAAGAGTGTTTGCGGATTTTAATATCGGTATCCATGTTTTACTAATTCTTAAGCTGGATTTTCATAGATCCGATATCCGATGACACGAAATACGAATTTTTTTCGTACGAATATATTTGATTGTCGTATCCGAAATTTTTTGACATACATTTCATATATATGTGTTATGTGTCAGATTATCCGATGGATTGATATTTATTTCAGTGCACTGTCAATAAATCTTAGCTGTTTGGTTTAATATAATATATATAATATATATAATAATTATTTAATATATAGTGTAGAAGACCCAAAAGCAACACTTTATTCAGTGCATTTTTATTTAATAATTAGGTATTTGTTCCATTTTAAATATATTTCAAATAGACTTATATAAACACTTTACAAAATAATAAACACTTCACAAAAATAAGGTTAAGATTCAAGTTAAAATGTCAACAATGTCAAAATTCATCCGATTTTCGTGTAAAAGTTAAAATATTTTTAACTTCTTCTGATGACTTTTATTTTCGTATGAAAATCCCACCTGTCATTTTTCAACCAATGAAATTCGCTGAAATTTATATCGTATCATCTTACCTTCGGATATCGGACCTGTGAAAATCCACCTTAAGTCCTTCTTCTATCCGGATAAAATTATTCGGATGCTTATATATTTCCACCGCTTCCCAATATAAACGTGGGTACTACTGTGATGTTTTATTCAGCATCTGCATTTCTTCAAACAGTATACGATATTCTTCGCTTCCCAAAGCATGTTTGGCAACGGTAGATTTGTCGATATGTTCTAAACAATAATGGCTTTTATGTTCGTTTATCCTTGTGTTTGTGTATCTTTTTGTGGTTCCCACATACACCATTCCAGATATGCATGGTATTTAGTATACTCCAGCCCTTGCTAATGGGTCGCGTTTATCTTTTACCGATCTTAAACAGTCTTTGATTTTCTTTGTTGGCTTGAACATGGTCTTTACATTGGCTTTTTTAAGTATTCGGCCAATTCTGTCTGTTACCCCCGATATATGGGGCAAGAACGCTTTGCCTATACATGCTGTTGTTTCGGTCTTTCTTCTAGAAACGTTGTTAATCGCTGTATGTATTTCACTTCTGGTATAACTATTAGAGGTGAGCGCTTTTTCAGTATAAAGAAGTTTACTTTGCAGATGCTGTGGTTCACAAATTTTCTTCACTCTCTCCGCCAGAGTTTTGATGATACCTTGTTTTTGACCTGAACGATGATTTGAGTTCCTGTTTAGGTATATGTCCATGTGTGTAAGTTTTTGATACACTCTTTGTCCTAACTAACCTTCCTTTCAATTTACTAATACATCTAGGAACGCTAGTTGTTGATCTTTTCCTGTTTCCATCGTAAATTTAATATATTAATAATTTGGATATAGTGTCATTGACGTATCTAAACCATACCCTTGGCTCGTATGATGAATCCATTACCCTATTCTCTGTATGCTCCATGAAAAGGTTGGCTATGACCAGGCTTAGTGGGCTTCCTATTGCTACTCCATCTACCTGTTCAAAAATTTGGTTTTCTTATAAAAAGTAGGTGGTAGTGAGGCAAATATGGTATAATTCCACCATATGTTTGGAAACTAGTCCCTAAATTAAATTCAAAAACGCCTTCTAGGAGAACTCTTGTAAATATGGAAACAACATCAAAGCTAACAAGAATGTTAGGTTCCTGTAAATATATTTTTTTAATCTTCTCGGTGAAATGAGCGGTGTCTTTTACAAAGGCATCCTTTTTCCTATCTGGAGTTGTAAAATAAACAAACCGAAAATACAAAATTCTCTATATTCTGCGGTATATAAAAAACTTTCAAAAAAAACAGATCCCACAGCAGTCACCTTAGGAAAAATCAATAGACTTATAAAATCTTCGTCCATACCAGAGAATACAAAGCCAAGACAAGCTTGTATGGCTTACCGAAAATACACAAAGACGATGTACCTCTACGCCTTATTAGGAGTTCCATAGGGTCTCCGTCTTACAGCCTTGCTAAAATCTGGTCGGAACAGTTTAACAAGTTAGATGATAGCCTAAAAGCCTAACACATTTTAGCATAATAGTTCTCTGATTTGAAAATGGACTCCAGTATAAGCTAGAATAATTTTTAAATCTTTCCGATCTGCTTTTCAACAAGTAATATCATTATTGCCTTATTCCGACTAGCAACATCTATTCATCTATTTCGAGCAACATCTATTCGTGAGTAATTTTATTCATTGCAACATACATAATTTGTTGCATACTGCTTTTTTCCTTTATACTTAAAACTACTAATTTAGGTTAGTTTCAGGTAGGATATCTCTTCTCACGATTTTAAATTTTCTTTTGCTTTTAAAACTTTATACTACTTGGGCCATATTCTTACTTGGCTAATTTCCACGGTTTTTTTCAACTTTATTATTATTGAACTATTTTTATTTAAGTACTTATGTTCTGTTTTGTAATTTATAAAATATATTTTACAATTTTAGAATATTTAGTATTCCAACCGCCACATTAACTAAAGGACCTCCAGCTGAATTTGAAGCAATTCCTATAATGGTAGCAGGAAAGAAATCTTCTCAAGGACTTCCCTTGGCGATTAATGAAGATGATAATACTTTGTTCTTTAGTCCAATGACAGAAACGTCTATCGCCGCTTGGAATGTTGTCAATAATAATCAGCAGTAAGTAACTCTTACAATAATTATAGTACACAGTTTTAAATGTTTTTTTAAATGCTTAATTTAAGGACATATTTTGGCATATATTAAATAGTTGTTTCACTTATTATTTTACAACCCGCTCAAATATATATATATATATATATATATATATATATATATATATATATATATATATATATATATAGAGTGTGTATAACGACGCTAAGAATACAATTCTTTGGAGGGTAACTTTCGGGAAAGCGTCAAAACAAGGATCAGCTAGAGATGGTATAAGCCAGCTTGGTGTAGAACTTTATTCTAAATGTGAAATTTTCGGTGATATGTTGTCACCTTCATCAGCACCTAAATGGAAAACCTATTATAGTACAGTGGTGGAAATCAACATTTAAAAACCTACATTGAAAATGTTCAGTTGGTCCTAGTTGTAAAGAACACTGTCACAAATATGTTAAAAATATTAAAAAATACATTTAAAATTTTGAATAAAAACATTACAACACAAACAGGGTAGTTTTTCAAATACAAACACAACAAAAAGTCTAAAATTTACAACCTACAAAAACTGCAAATAGAAAAGAAGAATTAATCTTCTTTTTTGATGACATATTTCTGTCAACATCCGGGTGTCATATGTAACGAGGTTATAATTTTCACTTTTGCACCTCACACACAACCACATGGATACGAAAAGAAAAAGCCCTAGGCAACATAATAAGCAAGGAAATGAAGTCCCCTCTAAAGCACAGGTAGGTAATCTATGCATGTCATGATAAGTTCCCCACATTTTCCAGTTTGTTACTTCTTGTCAAGTCCTGTTGAAGTAGAAAGGAATAAATACAACTTAAGTTTTCAACATCTTTCTTACAGTTCATAGGAGAGCTGCAGTTATGGATGTAGCACATTTCTATGAACTTTCTCTTAAATTGGTTGTCAACCCTCTTTAGTACTTGCACATTTTCATAGTTAGCAGTGTGTCCAGTATTCTTAATATGTTGGCTAAAGGCTGTGCTGGTGGGCTTCCTCACAACATCACTCCTGTGCAAAGCTATTCTTTTTGAGAGTTTCTGGCTGGTTTGACCGACATACACTTCTGAACAGGAACCACATGGAATAGAATACACTACATTGAAGTTATCCAGTTTTTTAACTCTTTCTGTCAGGTGAGTAAAGTATGTCCCTAATCTTTTGTAAACAGAATTTGCTATCACTATGTTGAACTGTCTGAAAAGGTTTGTGATCTGTGGTGATAAACCTTTGATGTAAGGCAATCTCCCATAGAACACTTCTACTGTTTCTCCTTCTAATGTTTGTCTTTGCTGTGTTCTAACTGTTGGCATATCTTGAAATAGCAATTTATTAAGAAGCATCTTAGGGTAGTGATTTTTTCTAAGAATCTCATACAATAACTTGATGTTCTTATTGTAGTTTGAAGGGTGACAAATTCTTTTTATTCTGTTTTTCAGACCTTTGATGATGTTAATCTTCTGTTCGTCTGGATGATACGAGTGAAAAGGCACATATCTACCTGAGAATGTTTTTTTTCTGTACCAATCCAACCTTACTGTATTGTCCTCATGTCTGGTTACATAGGTGTCTAAGAATGGAACACTATTATTTTCTTCTGTTTCAACTGTGAATTGTAGGTGAGTGTTATATGAGTTGAAAATGTCAAGAGTGTAGTTGATTTTGTCTGCACGGACTGCACATATGAGGTCGTCTACATATTGGTAAATGAAGGGGAACTGGAAATCAACTTCTTGAGTACAGTAGTGAAGTAGGGAGTTCATTACAATTTCTGCCAAAGTAGGGGATATAGCTCCACCCATGGGTGCTCCTTTTATTTGGACATAGAATTCATTTTGAAAGTGAAATATGTATTGTTGTATAAAAAGGTAATCAGTTTCAGGAACAAAACTTTGGGAATTGTACAGTTCTGTTCAATAAGATGGTAATTAGTTGTCAGAATAGAAGCTGGCTTATACCATCTCTAGCTGATCCTTGTTTTGACGCTTTCCCGAAAGTTACCCTCCAAAGAATTATATATATATATATATATATATATATATATTATATATATATATATTATATATATAGTCCCAAGATTCCTAAGAGGAACATAGGGCTTCCACAAAGTGTCTCCAGCGAACTCTACTTCTGGCTAGAACTTTGATTTTAAGCCAGGATTTTCCCATTTTTTCCCTTCGTTTAGTACTGTCCTTCACCAAGTTCCCTTAGGTCTGCCTACTTTCCGTCGGCCTTGGGGATTCCAATCCAGCGCTGTCCTGGCAATGTCATTTGGCGGTCTACGGAGTGTGTGGCCCAGCCATCTCCATTTTCTTCGCCTTATTTGCTTTATGACATTTTCTTGTTGCTTTGGTTCCGTGTACTATGGGTGCTGATATCTTCCACGTTTCGCAGCCATACAGTAATACAGCTTTTACATTTATGTTGAAGATTTTTAATTTCATTTTAGTTGGGTAAATCCTGGATTTCCATATGTTGTTAAGCATGTTTTAGGCGTTGCGAGCCTTATTTATTCTTTCATGTACATCACGCTCTGTACCCCCATTACAGTCAATTATGCTGCCCAGATATACAAATTCCGCTACTCTCTCAATTTTCTGGTCGTTGATCATAATAGGTTGGTTGTTTCTGGTACTAAATCGCATTTCTTTGGTTTTGTTGATGTTTATTTCCAGACCAACCTTCTTTGATTCTTCTTGTACTTTGTTTACTTGGAGTTGCATGTCCTGTTTTGTATGTGCTAGGAGGCATATATCATCAGCGTAATCTAGGTCTTCCAGTCTGTTTGTTAATCCCCAGTAAATTCCTCTATTAGAGTTTACCTTTGTTAGTACGGAGTCCAGTACAATGTTAAATAGTATGGGGGATAAAACACAGCCCTGATTTACCCCGTTTAGCATAGCTATTGGGTCAGATGTTATGCCGTTGTGTAGGATTTTGCTTTCTGTGTCACTGTAGAGTTCTTTGATGAGATTTACTATTTTTTCTGGTATTCCTATTTCCTGCAGTGCTTTCCATATGGCCGTATGTGTGAGCGTGTCAAAAGCTCTCTTGAAGTCTACAAAGCACACAAAGAGAGGAGAGTTGAATTCCTGTGACAATTATTCTTAGTGTGTTAATTTGGTCCACGAATGATCTGTTTGGTCTGAAACCGGCTTGTTCCTTCCTCAACATTGGTTCTACACTGTTTGTTAGTCGGTTGTTTATAATTATTACTCGTAATTTATTTATAGTATTCAGAAGTGTGTTCACTAAAATATTCATGCCATCTTTTGACTTGTTCCTGTGGCGTTGTAATATCTTCACCTGTAGCACTTTTTACAATTGGTTGGTGGGTAGTATATCTTTTATTGGCTAGTTGTTTAGTGATATTATATAATTGTCTCATGTTTTGATGTCGGTTCTTCACTGCTGCTGTCTTGGTTAATTCCATAAAACGCTTAATTCCATATAATTTGCTCGTCGATTTTTCACTATAGTGCGTCTTAATGCCCTTTGATCTGCTTCGGTTATTTTACTTTTTCGTACATTTCTAGGTTTTGTGACAATCGAACATTTATTTTGGTATCCTTTGACTATATTTCTTAAACTATACCATGACAATTCCAACATATTCGCTGTTTTCGAATTGGATTTTCCAGAATTAAAAAATCTAATAATAACTGAACAAATTTTCTAATCGATAACTTTACCTTGACCCATTGTACAATCCACAAGGGGCAAAAAGCTTTACAAGACTACAAAATACATTTGACATTAACTGACAATGTCATTGTTTTGATGTCATTTTCCGTAGATACTTCTGTATCATAAAAAATCAACGTACATATGTCAATGAAATAAAAATCCATAAGAGTAATGTTTTTAATAAATATTAATAAAAATGCTATATTAATTAATATGGGAACTTATAAAAACATGCAGAATATAATAATGTAGGATGGTCATATAATAATGTTAAATATATTCTTAATAATGTTTATGGGTTGATTTTATCAAGAGTTCCATATAGTGGACTCCAGGGGTAGTTTACCTCTTGCAGTTGGTTAATTACTTGAACACACTAGATACTTATGATTTCATTTATTAGGTCTCTAAGTATAATACTAGATAGTACTCAGGTGACGTTGACAATATTACCTTCGACCGTTCTCTTGGTTCTACATTAACATAATAACAATAATAATGATCCTAATCCCGTGATTACCAGCCATTTAACTTACGTACTTTTGTTGATATAATATTTTTTGTTATTTGTTTAATTAATACACGTTATTTAATAAGCTTTCGATTACATTGCAAATTTCACTAGGTCAGCGTGCGTTCTCGTTACAACGATATTATTAATGTTATAAACAAACAATCTATTTTTGCAAATGTGTCACGTTATAAAAAAAGATTACTTAGATCTGATGCTTAATTAAATCTCGTTACAAGAGCATAATTTCTCTATATATCTATCAATATAAGGATTTTCACAGCTGTTGCCGCCTTCCTTCTTTCGGCCAACGTCTCCAGTCCTTTCTGTTCTGCCATTCTCCATCTCTAAGGTCTCGTCTTTCCATGGCCTCGTCCACTTCATCCCTCCATGATCCACTTCATCCCTCTTTTTCTCCTTCTTATTGGGCTCCAATCCGAAATCTTTGCTATCCACTTTGTATGATCTGTTCTTCTCACATGTCCATACTAAATTAAACGTTTTTTTTTCGATGTAGCTGAGTATGTCTTGTTCTACTGCCATTCTTTATTTTATCTCCTCATTTCTGATGCGATCTATGTTTGTCACTCTGCAGCTTCTTCTCATGAACTCCATTTTAGTTGCTGTGATTTTGGACCTTTTTCGTTTATGTTTTACCCAATTCTCTGCTCCATAGGTCATTTTACTGCGTACCAAGGTGTTATCAATTCTCTTCTTTGTATTTCTGGTAATCTGTCTATTCCACAGTACCCCGTACATTTGTTTAATAAATATTCTTATCTGTGCTACTCTGCTGGTTATTTCTTGCTCGGTAGTTCCATTTTTTGAGAGTATGAATCCTAAATATTTGAATTTTTCAGTGCCGTTAATTTCCCTATCATCGTCCATTTCCAAGTTTCTCACTGGTTCTTGCTCTGTTGTTAAATGTTCGGTCTTTTTTAGGTTTATTTCTAGTTTATTTTTTGTGTATTCCTTTTCAAATTTTCGAAGCATATAGCACAGATCTTCTTCATCTTGAGCCGTTACCACTTGGTCATCTGCAAAGCTTAATGTGTACAAGAAGTTGTCCCGGATTGGTATTCCCATCCCTTCACATTCCGTTTTCCATGGTTTTATTATTTGTTCAAGGAATATCTTGAATAGTGTCGGAGATGTAGAGCATCCCTGCAATAAGTCTTTTGTGGTCTTAAATTCGTTGGAGTATTTATTGCCGGTTTTAACTCTTGCCTTGTTGTTGTTGTAAAGGTTTTTTTACGGCTTCTATTAACCTCTGAGATATTCTGATTTCCTTCATCGTGTTCTCTGGAAACCGTGTTATATGCCATGTCATATTTTTAAATCTATGAATGCCATGTGTACTGGTCTAGTCTTTGTCATTTTTTTTTCAATTGTTGGAGTGTATATATGTGGTCTATGCAAGATCTTCCTGCCTTGAACCCCGTCTGATCTTCTTCGATTTTATTTGAGATAGATTTTTCCAGTTTTTCTTTTAGTATTTCTCCATATATCCTGCCCATACATGCTATTACACTGATGCCTCTGTAGTTCTCGTATTTGTTCTTATCTCCCTTTTTATGTAGGTTTACGAGGTTTATATGCTTTGGACCATTGATCTGATATTTCGTTCAGGTTTATAATTTGTTTATGGTAATCGGCCTAAACTGCAAATTCCATAGGTGGCCCAACTGATATGGGAAGGGGCTCGTACGCCATAGAACCAAAAATTCTCAATATTTAAGCTAAAAATTATATTAAATATCTTGGCCTTATCATTTACAAAAACTAATGTTGTAACAAAACATGGAATATAACTATACTTTCTAGATCCAACAAAAGCAGTGATTTCCTCAAAATTATAACTAAAGTATGGTGAGTTTTGTGAAAACTCCTAAAAAAGGATTTGTTAGCAATTTCCCATATTAATTTCCCTAATACTTGCGCTCCTAGCCCTCTTACTTATTTATTATATTTACTAGATCCATTTATTTTTAAAACTAAAAGTAAAGAACTTATTTTTACTTGTTAATTTAAATAAAATATTTTTTTCATAATATTAAAGGTTTTTGTTAATTTTTTAGGGTGCTAGTAGCAGATCCTGTGAATCTTCAGTTTGTTTCAGAACTTCGCTGGAAGAATAATGGATATCTTTATGTACTAAGTTCACGTTTCCATAAGTTCTTTAAAAGGACCGTTACTCCAAACGAAACTAATATAAGAATTTTAAGAATACCTTTGAAGCAAACAGTTACCCGTTTTCCAGGATTTAGTCCCAGCTTTTATTTTAAGTGACCAAAATAATATTGTTACGTTAATTTCAATAAAGGACTAAGTTATCAAAATAATTTTTAATCATTCAACAATTTCCGATCTAATTAAATTAATATTAAAGTATTATATTAATAAAATTAATATAATAATAATACCTGTATGTATGTATTGCTCCTAGTTTTTAAGAACTTTTGTGTTGCCAAATATACAGGTCATTAAATTTTTTAAAATAATCGGCATTGGTGGAAAAATTGCAAATATACCTATTGCGCAAATACAAATGATTTTGTGCTCAAATATTAATATGATTTAGTTATATATTTATGAACAATGTCCATTGATCCTGATAAATAAGTTGAAATTTCTATAAATATAAGCAATAAATCATATTCTTACCTACCTGCCAATTACGATACACAAATACCGGTATGCTATTGCGCAAGCTGCCTCTTTCCCTCTCGCACTGTGTGACGTCACGTGCGAAGCAAAGTTTCACATAGAACACTAACGCAATTAAATATACAGGGTGTTTCAAAAAGGTATGTCACAAGTTAAATCACGCATTCCGGGGACAAAAATAAATTGATTGAATCCAACTTACCCTTAGTACAAAAGTTTACACACAATAAGTTACAGCCCTTTGTTAAGTTATAAAATAAAAATTGTTTTTTGCATTATCTGCTAAACTACTTGACATTTTATAATAAAAATGGACACGTTACTTTCTTGTTCTGAAAGCATTTTTCATACAGAAGAAACAACAAAATCAAAGCGCACAGAAAAATTTTAAGGGGGGTGTTTAGCCCTAAATCCCCCCAAACTTTTGAGTAAGTTCAAATCAAATGAATTTTGTGGCATCATTAGTTTAACACATTATTTTAAAAACTTTTTGCCTGTTCTCACCTTTTCGAAAAACTATTTTTTCCTAGTTGGTTATAAAATTACAATTAGTTTCTACGGATACAATAATTACAAACAGTTCCAAAAATAATAGTCAATAATATGAAGCTTTAATTTATTGTGTAAATAAGATTATTATTAAAAATTTTGATGTTACGATGGCCTACACATTTCAGGAAATAGCAGTTATGCATTTAACTTTGGGTAAGTTGGATCAGATTAAATTATGATTTCAATAAACTATCGAGAATAACGTAGGTAAATGTCAAGGAAATAGTTTACTGGAAACGCGTACATTCCAACCGCAAGTTAGTGGCAATAGTGGTTGTCCAATAATGGATGCAACTGATGAAAACATTTTAGAAATCATTGAAGAAGTCACTGGAACAAATAAAAGGTAATACCTGCTCAACTAAATGTTCCTTACGTAAGGGTTTGGAGGCGTTTGACGGATTAGCTGCTTAAACCCTATCCCTTAACAACGGAGTTATTGGTTGAAGATTATCCTAAAAGGATTGGATTTTGCGATTGGTTGTTAATGAAAAACACTTGGAATGTTAATTTTATTAGAAATATTTTGTTTACCGATGAGGCTACCTTCAGTAGAAACGGAATAACAAACCCTCATAACGAGCACATTTGGGCCGACAAAAATTCTTACACCAAAAAAAACTACTCATCACCAAAGGACTTTCAAAGTTAATGTTTGGGCAGGAATTGTAGATAACAATCTAATAGGCTCAGGATTTCTTCTCAATTATTTAAATGGTGATAATTATTTGCAGTTCTCGGCAAGCGATTTACAAGAGTATTTGGAAGAAGTGAATATAACAATAAGGCAAAATATGTGGTTTCTACAAGATGGCGCTCCACCGCATTACAGTAATTAACCCATTTGAGGCCAAAACTTTTATTGTCTTATATTAATGAGATATTTAATTTTTAGGCTTATTAAGGTTGACAGAAATAAAGTATGGAAGAAATTTTGGAATAAATACAATATATTTTTCAAAAAAGTGTGTCCTTTTAAAAGCCCGGTGGCAAAATCACTGATTGTGAATAAAAAATAAATAAAAGTACCAACATTTTAAAACAAAGTTTTTTTATTTTAATTATTTGAACAAATTAAGATAAAAAAAATCTTAAATATCTAATTTGTATGATATTTATTAAAACATTGTTTTGGATGTAGTGCTACATTACATTTATTGCAGCAAAAATTACATTTTTTGTGACAAGCAGCACAACGAGTTTAAGTGTTCTTATAGACAATAAGGTGGTGCATACGATCGTATCTTGAGTGATGATGCAAATTGGCTGAAGGTTTGCTGGGTCCTCTTTTTGTCGTCTTTTTAAAAAGATTCATTGGTTTTTATTGTACGCTACTTGTAGCCAATTTTTCCCGGCAGTCCTTTTCAGATCATCTGTCCATCTCATAGGAGGTCTGCCTCTGGGTCTTTTGTGTTGGTATGGTCTCCAGGTTAAAATTGATCTGTGCCATTTGTTTAGATCGCTCCTAGCTACATGTCCAGCGTATTCCATTTCAGCTTTAATGCTTTTTGCACCACATCGGTGACTTTGGTTTTCTGTCTTATCTATGTGGCTTATTATGGGAAAATACCATTTCTTGCTACGGATGGCTACTCTGTAGTAGCTGATATTTTCATCTGCCTGATCGACGCCACCCATGTTTTCATTATACTGTTTTATAATATTAGGTTGATCAACAAGCACCTTCTTTTTTTTGTTTTTGAGAATACCGTTGTACTTGTGGATAACAATCTAATAGGCTCAGGATTTCTTCTAAACGATACCGAGAATACCGAGAATACCGTTGTACTTGTTTTGTTGAATATATCTGGTTGTGATTGGATATTATGAAAACAACATTATTGTCATTCCATTTGCAAACTACTATTTCACTTTCCTCTGCATAAAATAAAACAGTCTATAAAATACTTGCAAACATTATTAGAAAAAGATTAATAAAAGTAAAAAAAATAAAACTTAGGATTCCATTATGCTACTTATTGTTTTTAAACAAACATCCGATGACTCCCTAAATCAAACGATGTTATATGAGGCATGAGAACATTACAAATACCAGAAAAACGTGTAAGGCTAGTGAGAATGACGATTGGGAACACGGTGAATATGCTAACAATCAAAGGAATCTTTTCAAAACAGTTCACAGTAAATAGAGGTTTACAACAAGGCGATCGGCTATCAACGAATTTATTCAACCTAGTATTAGAATAAATCGTAAGAAGATTAACTATAAGCACGAACAGGACTATTTTCAATAGCACGGAATAGTGAATAGCGTACATGGATGATGTGGTGATACTAGCGAGAACAAAAAACGTGTAGAAAAAGTATTCCAGATATTTGAAGACGAAGCGCAAGATACGGATTAATAATAAATCAAACAAAAACGCAAAATATGGAAATGAGAGGAGACATAACAAATAATAACAAATTTATCAAAATGAAAGGAGCAGAGACTGTCCATAGTTTTAAAAAAATGACAAAATTTGAACACTTAGGAGTAGCCATAACAAACACGGAAATAGAAGAAAAACAGATAGACAAAAGATTAATGAAGGGAAGCAGAGCGATAGGGTCAATAAATTCATAACTGAAAGCAAAAATTGTGTCAAGAACAGCTAAACTGCGAGTATCATCATCATCATCATCATCCAGCCTCTATTTATCACGTCCACTGCTGGACATAGGCCTCCCTTAAACTCCTCCATTCCTCACGATTTTGTGCTCTTTGTTGCCAATTTTTAGTGATACGCCTGATGTCGTCGGCCCAACGTGTAGGTGGTCTTCCTCTACTGCGTTTGTCTGCTCTTGGCCTCCAATTTGTAATTTTGCTCGTCCATCGTGAATCGTGCATTCTCGCTACATGGCCTGCCCAGTTCCATTTTCGTTCCGATATGCGTTCCACAACATCAGTAATACTCGTCCTTCTTCGCAGATCTTCGTTTCTTATTCGGTCCCTCAACGTCACTCCCAGCATATACCGTTCCATTCGTCTCTGTGCCACTCTCAGTTTCGAAGCCGTGGTCTTGGTTAAATTCATAGTTTCCGCCCCATAAGTCATGACCGGTAATACGCATTGGTCAAACACTTTTCTTTTGGGGCTGATTGGTATGTTGGCCCTAAGTGTGTCTCGCAGTTTTCCAAAGCTGCCCATGTTAAAGTAATTCGTCTTTGGATCTCACATGTTTGGTTATCCCTGCTGATTCTTATTTCATGACCCAAATACGTATATTTCTCCACCAGTTCTACCACTTTGTCTTGAATAGTCAAATGGTTATTGGGGACCAAATTTGTCATAAACTTAGTTTTGGTCAAGTTCATTCTCAGGCCCACCTTCGAACATGCAAAATCCAATTCGTTTATCATATCTTTAGCTTCTCCTAAATTATCTGTGATAAGGACAATGTTTTCGCCGTCTATCGTTACTCCTCTGTGGTCCCAATTGATCATCTTAAAGGCATATTCTAATGCCGTTATGAATAATTTCGGCGACAATGTATCTCCTTGCCTTATTCCACGATTTATTTGTATTGGTCGGGTTTTATTGTCTATTTTAACAGTCACAGTGGCATTTTTGTAAATATTATAAATAAGCTCACTATACCTATGGTCAATGCTGCTGTCATTCATGGCTTCTATAAGGCTGTCTAATTCGATCGTGTCGAACGCTTTATGAAAATCTATGAAAGTGAGAACAAGAGGTTTGTTATATTCTATAGATTTTTCAATTAGTGTTTTTACTGTGTGGAGGTGATCAATGGTACCATAATTTGAGCGGAATCCTGCCTGCTCTCTCGGTTGGTAGAAATCTAATTTTTTCTCCAATCTTGATGTCACTACCCTAGTGAAGAGCTTGTATATGTGGTTCAACAGGCTAATAGGTCTATAATTTTCAAGGTCCGTTCTATCTCCTTTTTTATGCAAAAGGATGGTTGTAGCATTGTTCCACTCTTTGGGTACCTCTCTTTGCTGCAAACATAGATTGAATAGTTAAACTGCGAGTATACGAGATAGTAATCAGACCCACAATAATGTATGCCAGTGAAAGTAGAGATCTGAAAAAAGCAAGGTGTTAAGAAAAATCTTTGGAGGAATAAACAGCAGAGATAATATTTAATGGGGATAATCGAATAAAGAAAGAATGAGGATGTATGGAAAACCAGCAATTACGGCAAAAACATGAGCCCAAAGAGTTAGATGGCTTGGTCACATTATACGAATGCCAGAGAATCGAAATGTTAAAATAATATACAGTGCTTTACCGCACAAATATCACAACTAAGAATTATTATGTAGCTGACTTATAAAATGCGATTATCTCAAAACCGGTTGAGTTTTTAAGTTATTAACAAATATACCTTTTCTCTGTAGAAATAATGTATTTTTAATATTTTTAAATAAATAGCGCTAACTTAAAAAACAAAAAAGTTAAGCAAAAATTTATGCTACATATGTGGCATATGTGGCGCCCTCTCAGCTACATCAAAGTATGCATCATCGTAATATTTTTAAGAGCATAATAGTTTGTTTTTGTACAATTACTTAAGGACCACCCTGTATAATATATCGTCGGTTTATAAGCGAAACGCAGTAAGTCAAAAAACTTAGTTTTGAGAAAATGTTTTAAATTTTTTAAAAACAGTTTGATCAATTTTCACCTTTAAAATTTTTATTCGTTGTTTTGTAATTAAACGTTTGTTTTTTTGTAATATATAATAATTTGCTTAAATTTGTTCATGTAATTTTTCGTAGTTCTCGTTACCTAACAAATACTATTTTATTATTTGTTTTTATTTTATCAAACCTAATATAAGTATAAACAGGGCAAAGCCACAGTGTACCCAACAATTGTTAGATATATACTATTTTATAAAGGGTTTTTGCGCATTATAATCAGTTATAATTTTGACAATGCGTTTGTTTCTAGTAGGCCCGGTTTAGCAATTGTTTTGACGGAGCCAATAAAAACTTGTTATTGTTCTAATACCGACAGACGAAGGAATATCCGGTTTTTCGGTAAGAACGCGTCGGTTGTTTGTTGACATTTTCATATTTTTTCGTCAATAATTTGTGCAAAAATGTATTTATTAGTGTAGTGAGTAAGTGTTTAATGGTAGATAATGTTAGTAATTGTCTTGTCAACAATTCTTTAAAGGTAAGTGCAAAAATATGCTAAATATTGGATGTATCCTAAACTACACAATAACCGCCATGATGAATTATGTAATATTTAAGTGTATAACTTACAAATAACCGCAAAATATGATTTATATTTATGTATTTAGTACTATTGGTTTGTTTATACAATCAAAATGAAATTTTAGCAGCTTCTTGTGATGACTTTCGTGATGTCAATTTAACGTTCATTACATAGCGTAGTTTACTTTGAAGCCTAACTGATTTCATTCATCATCAGATATGAAATCTCTACTTGGTTGTCTTAATATATGTGTCCAGTCTATTCTAAGCAGAGATACTTTTATTTTCTTAACAGTGTTTTCCACCTCTTATTCTTCTTCAATTTCTGCATTTAATATCATTCTTCTCTCTCTTTCTCTTGTTACATTTTAGGATTTAAGCCAAATTGCTTTAATAAAATGATGATATTAGGAAAGATACAGGGTGTTAAAGCGGAAATTTAAATTTTTATATCTCGCTATAACTTTCATATTTGTGAACATTTATATATAAAAATTTACAAATGAGTTCTTTTAAATACAAGGAATTATAATTTAATACACACTTTGATGTAGCTGATAGAGGGCGGCACATATGCCACATATGTGGCAAAAATTTGCACTTGAGTTTTTTCTTCATCAAGTTACCTGTCTTTGCGATAAAAACTATTAAAGATACATTATTTAAAAAAAAAGGTATACCTGTTAATACCTTTTAAACTTAGTTTTAGAGATAATCGCATTTTAAAAATCATCTGCATAATTCTGATTTAACGCAATTACTCCAGACAACGAAAGAATAATAGACAAAAACATCAATACTTCTGGATTTTGGTATAAAATAACTTTAGTTAATATTCTAATAAGGCTAACCTTAAAAACTTGAAACCTAGGATTGGCACTAAACTACAATTTCCAGAAAACAGAAGGCAACAAGTGATTATAAACCGACTAAGAATTGGACATACAGCGTTAACTCACCAGCATCTCATAACAAAAGAACTACCACCTGAATGTTCCTATTGTGAATGTCCAATAACTGTTTAACATGTATTGATTGTATGTCCTCTTTATTCCTACGAAAGAGCCATCAACAACGTACCAGAAGAAGCAAAGAAACTTAAAGATATTTTAACCAGTAATATATCAAATACAATCAAATTCCTTACTACTCAAGGACATACGTTTACTACACAAAATTTAAGTTATATTATATGTATCTTTTTGTAATTTGTAATTTATTATGTATAATTTAATACACAATTTGTAATTAGTAAATTTGTATTTGTAATAACAACTGTAAAATCTGTAAAACCCGCTAATAACCTTTAATGGTTGATGCGGAAATTCTAAATAAAAAAAAAACTTTAGTTAATACTTAACGAAATATTAAATAAAATAAATATATTTACGATAAATAATAATAGGATTTGAGAAAATAACAGAGTAATAGAATTTTACATCAAACATTTTAAGATTTTTTTAAATTAAAGTTATAATGAAAACATTGTATTTACAAACCAAATAATAAATAGTTAAACTAGGCAACATTAAACTTTTTGTCAAAGTAAGTGTTCAATATGTCCACCGTTTTCTTTAATTCATTTGTCAATACATTCCATAAAAGATCGTCTCATATTAAATAGCATTATGAATTTTAAAGAAGCTGATGCAGTATTTATTATAAGTATTATAAGAATAATAATAAGTATACTTTTGGAAAATTTTATGAATTAACTAATTTTATCAATCTCCCACCACATGACCCAGGAATACGACTACCACGATCAATATAACATTCAGGAAAGTTGTATTTAAGTATGTTCTCACTGCCCTCTCTTTAGAATGTCGGGGTGTACCATCTTGCATAAACCACATATTTTGCTTTAAGTTTGAAAATTCTTCCAAATCAAATAATTTTGCAAAAAATGAATCTCTCCATTCAAAGTACGAGGTAATTCGCATGTCCGTAAAAAAATATTACCAATGGTTTCAAATCATATGTTTTTCTTTTTTAAATTCATGTTGAAAATACCTTTTTTTTTAATATGAGCATATACAGTATCCCAGAAATGATTTTTCTTTTAATTAAAAGACCATGGTGTGTAAAGGAGCTTCGTTCGTAAAAAATGTTCTATCGATGAAGGAGGGGTCAAGCTTTTTTCTGTTTCGGACAATCAACTTCGGACTGTCCGTTCCAAACGTTAGCGATCATTCTGGCTATGATGATTTTGTTGGTTGCTATACGAAATAGCTGTGTTGAGATCTTTCTATACCATGTTATCAGGTTAGCAAGCCAGGATATTCTTCTTCGTCCTATGGCTATTTTTCCTACAATTTTACCCTGCAAAATGCATTGGAGTAGCTCGTATCTGCCTTGATTTTTCATTGTATGTCCCAAGTACTCCAGTTTATGGCTTTTTACGATGTTGACCAAATCCGTGGTTGTGTTCATCACCCGTCACTTCTTCATTGGTGACTTTGTCTGTCCATGGTATCTTCAGGATTCTTCTGTATAACCATAGCTCAAAAGCCTGAAGTTTTTCGAAGCCTGTTTCGGACATCATTTACAAATCTTCATCTTAAAAGTAAATCTGCTGACAATAGATTTTTCACAATTCTAAAATGGTATGATTTGGTTCCAGTGTTATCTTCAATGGCCCAAGTTCTGGCTCTGAAGTCTCTTGTCAGGTAGCGTATTTTTCTAAATAGATCTCTCGCCTCTCAATTTCTTTGCATATACTTTGATAGTACTGGTTTTTGTCGGCCTTACATCTTTGTTTTATTTCTTTATTGAGGTTTCTAAAACTAGCTTAAGTCACTAGGATTATATTATACTCTGATGCATGTGGGCGCCAAAACAAAAACTCCCATGTGGCAGCAATGTTTCTAACGCTGATGCAAAATAAACCTTTTCGTCAAGTGGTCTATCACAAGTTTATGGCCAGTGGGCACAGTCGTATGGAATGCGATGCTGACCACGGCCAAATTGAAACACAAAAGATTGGAATATCCTATTTCGCATCCATATGATTGGTTCCAACTTATTCGAACAGTAGGAAGCAGAAGAAATTTGTTGTAAAGGAGATGAATCATGAACGTTTTTAAGATTTTGCTTCATTGTTACAATTATTTTTAGTCTTGAGAAAAAACGATTCGACAGGAGAACCTTTTAAATGGCAAGAAGCCAAATGGTTCCGATACACAAAAAGTCCTGGAGAGATATTGTTTAAGAAAACTTTGGAAGAAAAAGACACATTTAAGTCTCTGTCATTCTTAAGACGTGGTGATCCTAATCCAACTTTGCAGCCTCAAAGATGCTATACAGCTTCTCGTCCGATTTCCAAAGAAAAGAAGAAGGACTTGACTAGCCTCCTTCCACTTATAAGACGAGTGTTTCATGACTTTTACAAGAACTTAAAAGTCAGTAGTATGGCTGTTGATACTTTAGCAGACGTAGAAGAATATAATGAAGATTTCTTAGTATTTGCAGAGTTGTTGAAGTTAATGTAAATGATTGACTGTAATGTGTAATATCATACATTTTAATTTTATTCTTTAACAAGTTTTACATATTTAAGTTTGTACTTTTAAGGTCCTATTATGTATTCATATTTTGTTACAATATGTGTAAGAGGTTTTCGTATAATAAAGAGTTGTTTTCTTTAAATCCATATTATATACTTTATGGACATTATAGTACAAGTCCGTTTGACTCGTATCACTTACCTGGTACAAGTAATACAAATCATCTAATTACGTCATAATTTATTTTTTTCCTTTAAAGTTTTTACGCTCTCCTGAAAAATTACATTTTTTGACTTATATACTCTTATTCCCGCCAACCCTAGATTTAAGTTAAAATTCACTTAACTTAAGAGCCTATATTTTCCCACTATACTGGTTAACTTTCAGGTCAGGAATCTTGTTTAATACTTGTAATTGTAATATTTTAAATTCATCAGTGTATTGATAAACTACTCATGTATTTATATACTTGAATATTTTAGTGCAATATGTATGTAAAGTGTTAGCATTAATAAAGTTAAGTAATAAATCAAAGACAATTTTGATCGATACACTATGTATTAGAGTTCGCACCTCTGATGTGAAGAGCTATAAACTACATACAGGATAAACTTCATTAATCATGCTGTAGGTGACAGCTGACAAAACGAAAAGGAGTAATTACGCTTCAATTTTGTTGGACGGCCTTAAAGCGGACATTTTTTCGACGCTTACAATGTTTTGCAACTTTAATTACAGATAAATTATAGAAATTAGGTTAGGACATTATTTTTTATATTAAAATAGACGATACTGCTTTCTAATAACTTTGAAGATATCAGGGTATACAGGGTAGTCCTTAAGTAATTGTAGAAACAGAAACCGTAAATTCTGCACTTTAAAATATTACGATTTAAGCTAATTTGCTTTAATAAAATGTTGATATTAAGAAAGATACAGGGTGTTAAAGTGGAAATTTAAAATTTTATTTGTCGCTATAACTTTTGCTTTTGTTAATATTTTTGGACAAAAATTTACAATTGTATGCTTTTAAGTGAGATAAATTTTAATTTTGTACGTACTTTACTATAAATGACGAGAAGGCGTCATTTATGCCACATGTGTGTTATAAATTTGCGCCTAAAGTTTTTGCTCTTTAAATCTGCTCTATTTGTGTTAAAAAATATTAAAGATACATTATTTTTACAAGAAAAAGGCCATCATCACACAGCCAAATTTGTCCACCGTCGAACATAGGCCTCCCCAAGATGTCTTCACTCTTCTCTGTCCTGTGCAGCTGCGATCCAGTTTGTCACTATTCTTTTAATGTCGTCCGTCCATCTGGTAGGTGGTCTTCCACGATTTCGCTTGTCTGCCCTTGGCCGCCATTCTAAAATCTTCTTTGTCCATCTGTTGTCTCTCTGTCTTGCGACGTGTCCTGACCATTTCCACTTCAACTTCGTAATCCGTTTTATGACGTCTTCCACTCCAGTTCTTCGCCGTATCTTATCATTTCGTATTCGGTCTCTCAAAGTTACGCCAAGCATAGATCTTTCCATTTTTCGTTGTGCTACTTGTAACTTTTTTATTGATGCTTTAGTCAATGTCAGTGTTTCAGCTCCATAAGTGAGCACCAGAAGTACGCACTGGTTAAATGCTTTTTTCTTTAGCTTTATTGGGATATTTTCCTTAAACACGTCTTTTAGCTTGCCATACGCTGCCCATCCTAAAGATATTCTTCTAGATAATTCGCATGTTTGGTTGTCTCTACTTATTTGTATTTCGTGGCCCAGATATATGTATTTGTCAACCGTTTCAATATGCCAGTTTTCTAGTTTTCAATGGTCCACTAGGTACTAAGTTGGTCATCATTTTAGTTTTCGCAAAGTTTATTTCCAGCCCTACTTTTTGGGAGACTCGTTGTAAATCTTGTAGCATTTCGTTGGCCTCCTTTAAGTCGTCGGTTATTAGAAACTATGTCATCTGCAAATCGTAGGTGGTTCAGCCTTTCGCCATCGACACTCAAACCTCTGTTTTCCCATTCTAACATCTGGAATACATGCTGCATTACGGCATTGAAGAGTTTTGGTGACATGTTGTCTCCTTGTCTAACTCCCCTTTTTAGTTTTATTTTTTGAGTAGGGGTGTGGAGGTTTATTGCTGTTGTGGCATTTGCATATATATGTTGAATAATGCTGGTATATCGGTAGTCGATTCTACAATCTCTCAAAGCTCTTAAGATAGCTACCATCTCGATAGTGTTAAAGGCTTTTTTATAGTCAACAAATACTAGGACTAGTGGCCGGTTGTACTCCATAGTTTTTTCAATTAGGGCCTCTAGACAAGTTAGATGGTCATTTGTACCATACCCAGGGCGGAATTTGTACCATACCCAGCATAATAATGTTGTGGGGTGGTAAATAACTTGTTGTTGTACTTAGTTAACCATTTATTTATCACTACTGTACACTCTTTAATGTTACTTAATCTAAATATTTCAGTACTTAATTGACGCTGACTATATGCGGCATTAACTTGCCGTTTTGACGGTACATTAATTAAGATCCCTGAGAGAATGATTGTTGGGGCTTTTATAGAAGTCCTTGCTATATCAGCAAAGGTTTACTTATTAGTATGTCAAGTGTGTTCATGACCTACGCCAAGCATGTGGTGATCGGCAATAGCGCTGATTTAACAATTCTAATTAGAGTATGTTATTTATGAATGTCCTTGATTCAAATTACTAAATATATTTATATAAACAGAATGTTAAATGTTACACGGGTATGAATTATAATATTTTATATATGTGATTCTGATATTTAAGGGTTGATATTACACCATCCCCTTTACGGAAAAAAATTTCTCTTTTGCAACTGTCTCATTCCTCTCTCTCTTTCCCTTTGGAAAAAGAGAAATTTTGCAACCTCAAATAAGTACTGTTTACCTATGCTACCGTATACATATTTATACAAATGTTGGTATATTTTCCTTACATTTATTAAAAATTTAGTAACCTAACCTTACCTCAGCATATTATAAGGTTACCCTAATTGTTCCCTTGTGATATGCTATCTGGTATTCTTCATTATGCCTTACTCGCATATTAGTTCAATATTGTACGTACGTTTTCTCTTACCTTACGTTAAATTATTTAGATTATATTACCTTATATTACCCCCTCTTATGTGCACATAATTTTTACAATAACCTTTACATATTTTACATAATAAATAAATTTATAATAATAAAATCTTATAATAATTCTTATATTAATTCTTATATATGCAAGCATTAATTCTTGTAATGATTCTTGGTACCAAGTAATTGTTTTGTTTTCACATATACACGATTAGTCACTTTGACATCTCACAATAAAGTTTTGTCATTTTATCTATTTATTCATTTATCCCTATTTATTTTGTTTACTTGCTGTACAGTCTAACATTTTTCTTTTTGCTATACACATTTAAAAACATATATATTGTACGAACTTAAAACTATATTTACACATTATATTCATTTAAAAGTATCTCTATATATTATTTGCATTCAAAAGTACATGTATATATTACGAGTATATTCATTGACTCTAATTGTAGCAAAGTATTGCTTCCTTAATTATTCTAGCTATAAAATCTGTGCCTTGGTCTGCTATTATTTTTCTGGGTACTCCATACCTCAAGAAAAATTTTTCTACCAATGATTTGGCTACTGTTTCATTTTCTATTACATATTCTTCTACGTGCTTATGCCTTTGGCAGTCGTCGCATCTCTTCACATTTCACATATTTCTCAACATTTCTTCGTAATTCGTTCCAGAAATAGTATTTCCTTATATTTCTGTATTTAATATAATATATCCTATTTATTTTTCCATAACCTTCTTGTAATATGTGGAAGTCGGTACTTATAACTCTCCTTGGTCTTCTTATCTTGTACTATATTATGTATTGATTGTATTATGTTTATCTTGTACTATACAAGCTTTTATACTTTCTTAAAAAAATGATTATTTTTCTCTTCGTATTTCATTAAGAATTGGCTGATTCTTATTTTTCATCTCTTCTTATTCTAATTTTTCATTATTATCATTTCCTTTATAATCTTCTGCATTCATATTTGTCTCCTAATGCTATTCCTGAAGCATAAATTCTTAACCTAAATTTGTTTTTCTTCGATAAATCGGGGAATTATATAACGGGGCTTATTAGCTAACGGGGATATGTCTTGAGCTTAATAAATGCTTCTTGACATTCAGTAGTCCATTAAACTTTATTTTTCCTAGATCGTCTGTTATATGGTGCGGCTATTTCTGTAAAATTGATGACATGTTTTCTATAATAATTTGCAAATGCAACAATCACTTTGCTTCTTTTGCATTCTGCGGTGTCTGTTTATTCGAAATATTATGTCCTAAGAGTTCCTCTTCTAGCAAAAATATGAACATATTTCTGTTCATCGATTTTCCGTCTATGTCGAAAAATAAAATCCATACTTGTTAGTTCTTCTTGCATCGTAAATAAAATTTTAAATATACGGGTCATATTAATAAATAATTAACCTGTTCAGTTATATTGTACTCATTTCATAATTGATGACCTTGCTTACCATGCAACTATATCATATAATATCTAATAGTAAGTAGGCTATAAAATTAACCTAATGTCGTTATGTAATGTTTATATTAGGAATACTGCTTTTTGTTATCATAATAAAATATTATGAATACGGTTTTTCTTTGATTTCGTATCTTTTTTGCAAAGTAACATTTACTTTGTATATATGGGTCTTTTTTCGAAAAAATAAAAATATCTGCATATTTGCAATTTTCTATGGGCCTTTTTTCTTCAAATATTGATGGTTTTTACTGTGCTTAATAGTTGTTCGACTTTTTCTCTTTTGTTTTGTTTCTTCCTTATAAAATATATAAAATTTTTCTGGTTATCTATCTTCTAATTTATATTTCTCGATTATTTACATTTATGATTCCTATAGGTAACACAATCTTAATCGGTTTATCTATTTATTAATTCTTCTGTAAATTCCTTCGCAACTTCTGGTTTCTATATTACTATAACTGTTTCTTCTGTATTTTGTATTTTGTATCGGTTCGATCTCGAAATTAATTTCGCCTAATATGTACTAATATCGACATATATTTTTTAAAATAATCTGTTCTTCATTTTTCCGCATGTGTGCGTACTTATTTTATTTAATATCGTTTCTTCTCTTGCATATAAATACACTAATTGTATATATTATATTCATTATTTATATTCATTCATACTATATTCATCCTCTACGATTTTGGTACTTCGCATATGTATATTTCTACATTTTTCAATATCTTATTTCCTTTTTCCTATTATATCTCTATATCTTATTGCTCATTTTCCTAACCATTTGATTTTGTTTTTGACCCGAATACTCAGTCTTGGTGAGACTTGGTTTGCTCCAAAAGACAAAATTGGTAGTCTATGCGCCTCCATATTATTTAGTACCTTTCTTACTATTTGCTTGTGGGTTTTATGTTGTAATATAATTTCCTCTAAGTTCTTTATTGTGGCAAACTTCTTTTTCAATAATTTTCCATTTACTTCATTAAAAAAAAAATCATAATTCCAAATTCGTTTTTCCATTTTAATCCATTATGTAGTTACTGTATTGTCGTGCTGGAGCCGCAGGACTCTTAGCGGGTTGGGATTCAAGTACCACCCTAGCTTATCCTCTTAGCAGCCTCCTGCTCGACGTAGATTCTCACCATTAAGGTCGAACCATATCCAGTTTGTCTACATTTCTGTTAAAAAAAATCTTCTTCTGTCACTGTATTCGTATTCGCATGCGGTGCGTAATATGCTCTCGCTGTGCCTCTATTTCTGTGGCATCTCACCTGTGTCCATTGATTATTATTTCTTCTTCGTTGTGATTGCCAATCTCCTCTGTTTCTATTACGATATATCCTCGTATCATGTCTTTCATATTCACTTATATTTCTATAATTTTTGTTTCTATATTCTTTTCTTTCTTCGAATTTATTTTTATAATATCCATATATTGCATTCTTACTTTCTTTCCTCATATCAAAATAGTATTTCTTCCTATAATTTAACACTCTTCCTTGTGTGCTATCTTCTGTCTCGTCGATCGATAAAAATTTGTACATTACCTCTTGTGGGGTTGTAAAGTTGCCTGCCTCTAATATTATCTTGACTTTGTCTGTGCTGGCATTACGTTTCATTGTAGCTACTACTGCCTCTGTTGTGTATTTTTTCGCTAGTTCCAATGGCATTCCTTCCTCTACGTATGCAACTTTTAGCTGTTCCGCTAATTCTTCAACTTCAGATGCATAGACCTCTGCATCTTTATGTCCTTGTCTTTTCTTCGCCAATTTAGCTATTATCGTCTTCGGATTGTCACCTTTCAGTTCTCTCTTCAGTGCCTCTGCTATTCTTGCGATTGTATCTTCTGTAGTTATAACGTTTCTGGCCTTATTAGTTAATCTCGTCTTTATTAATGTTATTGCTGTTTCCTCGTGTCCTATCGCTATTTTCTCAAGTAGTTCTAGTGCATCTAAAAATGACTGCAGTTTACCTGCTCTTCCATCAAACGCGCTGGGTAACACCTTGCTTGCGATATTTAAAAATTCGTTGATTGTACGAGCCATACTTATTTCTTGCTCTATGTCGCTATGTTCTTCCTTCTTTATAGGTTGTTTCTTTGTCATAGGTAAAGAAACTGGCTTGAAATCTTCTACATTTTGTGTATATTCTTTATCCGAAATTTTCATAATGTTATTATCGTTTACGACTTTTCTATCTCCAGTGAGTCCTTGTATTTGCAATGATTCGGCCGTTTCAATAAAGGTATTTAAATCTTCTTGTCTAATTTGTACTTCTCCATGGTATATAAATTGTAGTAAGTCTCTTAATGCTTCGTAAGTCACGTTTGTCAAAATTACTATCGGATGTTGACAGGGATTTGACTTAAAAATTTCTTTAAAATATGGGCTACAAACCGAAAGAACCATTTTATGCGCTTTTATGCATTTTCCTTGTGCTGAAAGCGTTACGTCTACAAAATCTTGACTCTTCCATAATGCATTTATTCCTGAACTTATATTTTCGTGGAAATTGTTCCAGCATAATAAAAATTTTTCTGACGCCATGGTCAATTGTCTTTAAAAGTTCTTCTAAATTATTTTCCTTCCTTATAAATGTAACAATAATTCTAAATATCCTAATTTAAATAGTAAAATAAAGTCATATCCAATTTCTTCGTGTATATTACTTATAGAATTTGTCATCCAAGCAAATTTATATCGTACCGTATATCGTTATATCTAATATTTCCGATCTGTCGGTGTATTTTCATGGTCAAATATAAATATTCTTAAAAATATACCTTAAGCAAATAAAAATGTATGACACTTTTGTTTCGTTAAAACAATATAAATAGTTATTTAGTGAAAACTTAAAAATAAATTATATACTCTACTTTCAAAGCAATAAAAATTGTATATTCAACGTTCTGAACTAAATTCTTTATACTTCTAATAACTTTTCTCAAGTAATAATTATTAATTCCAATTTGTTAGACTGTATTTATATATAAGGGATAAAAAATAAATTTACTTACATAATACATTTAATATATGGTCCTTATCACTTCACCTTTATCCATATTTCATTTATCCATTTTCCATTGTCATGAGCTGGGATGCTGTCGCGGGGCTCCTGGTGGGTTTGGACCGGAATATGGCGGGAATTTTCTAATCTATTGATGCATTTTCCAATTTCGACATGCATTGATTCCATATAACATCTAGTATGCAAATTTCCATCTAAACTTCCAGTGGGATTTTCTTCTCATCTTCTCTGGATGAAGATTCCTGGTTTCTACCACTTTAGGATCGCCATGTAATAAATAATGTTGTGGGGTGGTAAATAACTTGTTGTTGTACTTAGTTAACCATTTATTTATCACTACTGTACACTCTTTAATGTTACTTAATCTAAATATTTCAGTACTTAATTGACGCTGACTATATGCGGCATTAACTTGCCGTTTTGACGGTACATTAATTAAGATCCCTGAGAGAATGATTGTTGGGGCTTTTATAGAAGTCCTTGCTATATCAGCAAAGGTTTACTTATTAGTATGTCAAGTGTGTTCATGACCTACGCCAAGCATGTGGTGATCGGCAATAGCGCTGATTTAACAATTCTAATTAGAGTATGTTATTTATGAATGTCCTTGATTCAAATTACTAAATATATTTATATAAACAGAATGTTAAATGTTACACGGGTATGAATTATAATATTTTATATATGTGATTCTGATATTTAAGGGTTGATATTACAACCTGCCTGTTCTCTTGGTTGGCATGTTTCTAGTTTGTTCTCAATTCTGGCAGTGATAATTCGAGCAAATAATTTATACAGGTGACTTAGAAGACTGATTGGCCTATAGTTTTCGAGGTCTGTTTGATCTCCTTTCTTATACATGAGGAGCGTTATAAAATTATTCCATTCAGCTGGTATTGCTTGGTATTCTAAGCATATATTGAAGAGCTGCTTGATTGTCCTGATGAGAGCAGAGCCTCCGATTTTTAGCGCATCCGCCACTACTCCATTTTCTCCTGGTGCTTTGTTTTTTTTTTCATTTTCTTTAGAGCATGGTAAATTTCAGCCGTTGATATATCGGGAATATCTTCTGAATCTTGATTCATAATTTTTTGTTCTGTATGTTCTGTCGGTTTAAGTCCAATTTATTTGTGTATAGTGTTTTATAGAAGTCTTCTACTATCTCTAGCATTTCGTCTCTGTTGGACGTTAGTTTGCCATTCTTTCCCTTAAGTCTGATGATTTCTTTTTTGCTGTTCGTCAATTTCCTTCTTAATATCTTCATGCTCTTGTTGTGCTCGATTGTCTGCGAGATTTTCTCATTTTTTATGTGCCCTTATGTCCTTTCTAATTGCTTTTGAGACCTCTTTGTTGATTTTATTAATGCTTTGTTGTTCTATACTCTTATCTTTTAGCATTTCTCTTCTTTCTTCCATTTTAAGTTTGGTGTTAGCAGTGATTCTCTCCTCTCTCTTGTTACCTGTACAACATTTTCTTTGAGCTTCTGCTATGGTATTAGTAATTACTTTATTTAGCTGATTTATATCATTTGTGGGGGCCTGTTTTGTAGACGTACCGTTATTTGATCTGCAAACTCTGTTTCATTTTTTTGGTTGTGACCATGCTTTCAATTTTTTCTTTCTTATTAGTTTATTTCTCTCTTTATCGATGTTAATTTCTATTCTAGCGCGAACCATTCTGTGATCACTTTTTGTTGTGAAGCTGTTGAGTACAGTGACATCTTTAACTATAAATTTTTTATCTGTTATTATATAGTCAATTTCATTTTGCGTTCTCCGTCCGGACTTCTCCATGTCCACCTTCTATGTTGTTTTTTGTAAAAGAAGCTATTCATTTGATATAATTTGTTCTGAAGGAGATAGTTTAATAAAGTTTGTCCGCGTTCATTTCTTCCATCGCTGCCGAAGTTTCCAAGTACAAATTCTGATGGATCGGATTTCATGCCAATTTTTGGGTTCATATCTCCACATATGATTGTAAAATGGGTGTGATTTTCTTTCAGTGCTTGTGTTATTTCGTCATAGAAAATGTCTATTTCCTCTTCGCTATGGTCTGTGATTGGCGCATAAGTCTGTATTATTTTGATGATATATCTGTCGTTCAACTTTAGAATGACGTATATTACTCTCGTGGATATACCATGTATTGTATGTATTCTACTGTACAGCTGTTTATTTATGAGGAAACCTACACCTCTCACTGATTTGTTCTCAGTGAACAAAAGTAAAAGTGAAAGAAAAGGTATACTTGTTATAAACCTCAAAATTGAACCGTTTTCAAGATAATTGCATGCTATAAGTCAGCTGCATAATAATTCTTTGTTGTAATATTTGTGCCGTAAAGCACTAAATACCTGTAGATAAGCATAATTCATAGTTTATTCTTATTAAAACAACTCAAAGATGATAATTTAACATTACAGAATCCTTTGTTATGGCTGTTAAATGTCTTATTGGAGAAAAGATTCTTCATCTTCTTCTTTAGGTGCCGTGTCCGTATTCAGATGTTGTCTCTGGCTTACGTCACAAAAACATGCGCGTTGACTTATCTTGTTTTGTTATAGTATCATGCATTATAAATCTTCTTAATTATCATATCTGGATCTAACATGCATTATACGACATCCTTCATACAAGGTTTAATCAGTTCCTCGGCAATGGTATGGGGTTTTCCAGTTTTTGTAATTTGCAAACCAACAATAAATGATGGTTCAGTGGCGTTTTCATTTTTATTTTTGCAGACTCTTTCTATCATACATGACCATGTCTAAAGAGATAAAGCACGACGTTTGAAGGTTTCTTCAGCCTTGTTGGCTAAACCAGGATGATTACTTTCGAAATGTCTTTTTAATTTAGATGGAACCAAGCATCGATTACCAATAACTTTATGACAATTAACGCATTGGCCTTCTGGTACCTGTTATAATATTTAACAGTTAACTCAAAAAGTATTGACTTAATGAAAAACTCGATAGAACAAAAGTAGCTTAGAATTATTTAATTTATGTATTTTCGGAATTATTTTAATCATATTTTTTCACCCCCGAGAAGGGGTGACGGTTACCCCTCAAGTAAAAGCAATCCTGGGCTAAATTTCAAAACTCAAGTAGGGGGTAAAAGAAACCTAAATCTAAATTTTCAAACAAATCCATCGTAACAAGAAAAATTCCGCTACAAAACGGTCAAGCAAAAATTAACAGGTATACTGCCAGACAGTCGTATACGACCGACAGTTCAATAAGTACGTCATACCATGGCGGTCGTATACGACCGATTTGATACGGTCTGTGATATAGTTTCTGTTTTGCCACACATCGTGTAGAGAAGCGGAGTTATTGGAGTATTCGACCGCCGCGCTTAAACGATTAAACTGATATCGAAATTTTGACATATTCTTATTTCGAGTAAGAAATATACAACTGTAAAAAATATCCATTACAAATTAAAAGATACAAAAGTTAAATAAGAACATGAAAGAAATTAAAAATTATCGGTTATTTGGAGTGTTTAATAAAGGTGTGGTTGACCTTCACAAGTGTCACAGTAAGATACTTCCTTTTTGACCCGATTTTTTGATATGTTTACCCGAATCTTCTTTTTATAACAACCTTTAAAGTATTTCTTTATTTTATCATATGGTTTTTCTTTTTCCACCAAAGTATGGGTTTGCATCGATCTCCTTGTACTTCGTATTTGTTGTTTTTTCCTTTTGGAATCATTCTGTGACTCATATGTTAAGAGATTGTCTTCATATGTTAAGAGCGACTTTAAAACATGTTCTCTAAATTCAGTTATTTTTATCTTTTTATCGGCTAGTTGGTTGAAAATAATGTGAGAATTTACGAGTAGTGTACCACAAAGAAATTCCACAGCGAGCTTCCTGTACCATTTTAGTGACTTTCGTAGAGGTGAATGATAACTTGCCATCTGGTCTGACTGGTCAATTGAGGACTTTGCCTCATTGTTATCTATTACAGCCTGAGGTTTATGAACAACACAACTTCGTTACTGAATTGCTCAAGTTTCGGTTGTGTCTTCAGTAGATAGTAACAAGATACCCCTTTTGTCCTTCCATTTTAAAACGCAGTTTTGCAACCCAAACGTTTCTCTTTTTTTTAAAATTTTTATTTATTACTTCTTTTGGGTTTTCACGACGATTTGCTCTTAGTGTCTCAATATAATGGGTTTCCTTGACATGTAAAATATAAGCTAACTCTAGGCTTGTATAGTAGTTATCAGCTACTATCGTACGTCCTAAATTCAAAAGTCGTTCTGATAGGTTAATCACTATATTAGTTGGTACAGAAGCGTTACCTTCATTTTTCTCCTTACCTGATGTATAAACTGCTTGAAACTTTTAAATAAGTTTATCCAGCAATGGCTTGACTTTATGCAAGCGATCACCATCTGGACAGGTGGTATTATCGGATAAGTGTCATATTCTTAGATGGAGCTGAATTGGGTTTCTAGACATAATTTTGGGAGCTATACAATTTTTGTAGAAATTGTCAGTTCTCTACTATTTGTTAATAGAAGGCAGCCTCACAAGTCCCATATACCCCACAAAGCCAATAAATTGTATCAATTCTTTGCTGCTGGTTGAAATCCATCGATGTGGTCTAGATTTGTTACTGATATCATGAGTATCGCACAAAATCTGGTGGCATACAAGTTAGTTTAATTAACCATCTCACCCAAAACTTCATCATCATCATCATCATCATCATCACGTAGCGCTACAACCCTGGGTGGGTCTTGGCTGCCTGTACAACTTTTTTTCAATTTGTTCGGTCTTCTATCAACCTAGGGTCAAACGGAATGTTTATTTTCTGGAGATCTGCTTGGATGTTATCTCTCCATCGCATTCTGGGACGTCCGAGTGGTCTTTTCATTTTGGGAATCTCCTCCCATACCAGTTTTACAAGTCTCTCGTTATGCAGTCTGTGCACGTGGTCTGCCCATCTTAGTCGCTGTGATTTAATTTGTTGGACAATATCGGCGTCGTTGTAGAGTGCTTTGAATTCGATATTGCTTCTGATCTTATACTAGTTTGTGGTGATGTCATGGTAGGCCCGAAAATGTTTTTAAGTATTTTTCGTTAGCTTTTCTCCGTTTACTTTGGTCATGGTCCACGTTTCGCATCCGTATGTTATTACAGGTCTGACGATTGATTTATAGATTTTGATCTTTGAACTTCTTGTGAGATCATAACTTCATCGTCTACGAAACTTTGAAAACAATTATAAGGGGACAATTTTTTTATAGAAGCTGCATCGTAATTTTCCTGTCATTCAGCTTCCGTAGAATAGTTGAAAATCTTGTGATTGCCAATAAGTTTTTTCCATAAGAATTGTTCGTATCTATCAGCAGAATTTTCCTGGCTTTTGTGATCTTCATTTTGCTCAGATGATAATATGTTTTTTTTAGTTTTGTTGATCGATTGTAACTTGAAAAAAGTCATCTAATTCTTCCGGGGAAATAGCACTGTTCGATTCTAAAGGCTGTAGTTGGACAATATTTTTTTAATTTTCACCCAGAGTGTATTTCTTTGAAAATATTATTTTGGCTGGAAAGTAACTTAGAACAGCATGGCTAATTACCAATTTCCCTTTTTGCAACAAGAGTGTTTAACTCTCTACGTTTATTTTTCAAATTTGTTTTTTCTTCCGCTTCTGACCCATCGGAGCTATATGCAATTTCTTCATCACTGGACGGTAAGAATAGAAGTTCTATGTCAGAATTAAAGAAAACACCATTAGGTTCGTCAACTAAAAAAAAGCAAAATTTTTTGTAACCACGAAACTGTAAAAAAAAACGTAAATTATGCAATTCGCAATTTATTTAAATTTTGCAATAGATTGGTTTTGTTTTACTTTATTAGTTTTTATTTATATTGACGATTTGTATAATTTTAGTAAATTGCATTAGTTATTGTTTTTATTTTCTCTGATTTTTGTAAACTTTACCTATAAATCTTTCGATATCTATATTGTCTATATATCTTTCAATAACAATAAAGCATATTTCTATTCTATTCTACTAATAAATAAAAGTGTATTTTTCATAATATTATCTTACTTATTATTGTGTAGGTACGAACTTCAAACAGTAATCCTATGCAATTATTTACATCTGAAAATATAATATGAACGTATGAT
This sequence comes from Diabrotica balteata, assembly GCA_918026665.1. Classification (NCBI taxonomy): domain Eukaryota; kingdom Metazoa; phylum Arthropoda; class Insecta; order Coleoptera; family Chrysomelidae; genus Diabrotica; species Diabrotica balteata. Next base: position 102,509,060 of record OU898282.1, read on the forward strand.
ATAAAAATATGAAAATTATATCTTACCTGAACGTTTATTGCTTTCCAAAACCATGCCTACCATCATTTTACCGCGACTTCCCATTTTATTTCAAGAAATAATGATTGTTTTTACTATTATCTAACTTTAAAAGTAACACGAGCACAATCAACTTGGCTTACTAACAATCAAATCTCTACTGATAAAATATTGGTAAAAACAACCACTCAGCACTATTCGCTCCGTTGGTCTCCCCTCTATTTACAGTCACGTGACACGCTGTCAGATTTGTGAGGACGTTTTAGTATTGAGTCTTATGGGATTATTTTGTCAAACTAAAATATTTTATTTTGTAGTGTTAATATCCGGATACAATTTTTAGAATTAATTAGTTATCTATTTATAGTGACATTTATAGTTCAACAAAGATATTTTTTGTCGTTAATAAAGATTTATTAACATAATTTACGAAAGTGAGGTTATATATACATGATCAACCAATGATCAACATCCATGGTACAATGAATATGTCCATTGTACAGTCCAGTCCAGTGTCAGTCGATTTTGCTTTGACACTTTGTTAACCCTCGGAGCGGATAATACTCGAAAAGTCTCATCATAACAGAACAACCGCCCGACCAACCGCTTGACACGACGGGAATAAGTATGTCGCCTACGCCCCGGCGGTCGTATTCGACCGCTGACATATTTTTTCAAAAATTGGAACTAATAAATAAAATTGGTGAAATATTAGTAATGCAAGTATGTCAGTTGGTTGAAAGATGCACTTTTTTCAACTTGGCACCTTGGGCTTTAAAAAAAATTGTAGCAGTTAAAAACAAACTACACTGTTGTTTTCGATACGTAATTTAGTCTTATACAAACAGTATTAGATCATTTTTTCTATAAAATAATGGAATATTTCTCACTTAGTATGTCACCAACTTAACATAGCGAAAATATGTAAAAGGATTTTAAAACTTAAGTATAAAACTATACAGTATGATTCAAATGTATGGAATAAATTCATTATTTCAGAAACAGACGACTTTAAAAAAAATCTTAAAGCACGACAATTTTAATGGTTGAAAGAACATCAACTGATATATTATATGCATTAGACATTACGTCATCAGTGTCGATATAATGACGATTTTTTTAAATACAAACCGAGGTCACGCGACAGCTCATTTGGAAGGTCTTTTTATCGTCATTGCAATGATGTAATCACTTGAATATTTATTTCTACAGGGTTCACCAAAATTATGAACTTTGTTAAGTAACATTGAATTACCATAAATATTCATTCGCTTGTATACTGTAAATAAGCGTTTCCGAAATGCCGTTAAAAAAGTCACTACATATCCTGCGGTAGATATTGGATCTGATAATCAACCACTTGTAGCAGATATTAAACTAAGGTTAAAATGAATTCAGCAACAAAAACCAAAAACCAATGAACTTAAACGATATAAACGATATAAACATAAAACATAACATTTAAAAAAAATTAACAATAGATTAAAAAACATCGGAGAACAACTAGAAGATCCAGAAGAACTATGGAGTAAATTTAATAACCAAGTTAACGAAATTTCCACAAACAATGATTATAGAAACTTAATAAAGCAAAATAAATGGATGACTGACGAGATCTTAAAATTAATGGAACAACGTCGACTAATAAAATCTAATGTATATAATCTAACAGAATATAGACACTTGCAGAGAAGAATAAAAAAGAAGATCAAATTAGCCAAAGAAAAATTGATGAGAGAAAGGTGAGACGAAATGGAGGATGTAATATCTAAACACGACTTATTTAATGTGTACAAAAGACTAAAAGAAATGAAAAGAATGGCAGCTGTATATATCAGAGTTATTTGAAGATAACAGGACTAATATTGCCGAATTCTACCAAAGCTGTACTGACGGCACAGAAATTATGAAGTGCGACGTAGAACACACTATAAATAATGCTAAAATTAGAAAAGCTTGTGGTCAAGATAATACACCAACTGAGTTGCTGAAACTAATAGAGAATGATAACATAAGAGTAGTAGTAAGACTTTTTAATTAAATATATAACACCGGAGTGATTCTCGCAGATTGGCTCAAATCCATCTTTGTCGCAATAAATATAAAACACAATGCAAGAAAATGCTCAGAATATCGAATAATTAGCCTAATGAGCCCCGCCATTAAAATTTTCCTCAGAATACTTCACAACAGAATTAGACGCAAATGCAAAGAAGATCTCGAAGATATCCAATTTGGTTTTAGAAATGCTATGGGAACCAGGGAGGCACTTTTTGCGCTTAACATCCTAAAAAATGCTATGACCAAAGAAAAGATGTATTTGCATGTTTCGTGGACTCCGAAAAGGCATTCGATAAAGTACAGCATGAAAAAATTAATGGAAATACTAAAAAATATCGGAATAGATGACAAGGATATTCTTGTCATTAAAAATTTGTACTGGAATCAAACTGCTATCGTAAAAATTGGAGATAACTACACCGATGAAATCTCTATACAACGGGGAGTCAGACAAGGTTGCATTTTGTCGCCAACATTGTTCAAATGTTTAGTGTTTAGTCGTGACCCACATTCCGATATAATGCTTCAATTAAACGGAGTCCAAGATGAGAAAGTTCACAAAATGACATATTTGGGAACTGTGATAACGGACTAACTAGATCCAGACATAGAAATTAAACGTAGAATAGCAATGACTTTTACTTTTATAAAAATAAAGTCATTATTTGCAATAACCATCTCAGTTTAGAACTGAGGTAAAGAATGGTTAAGTGGTATGTTTGGTCCGTACTTTTGTATAGTGCAGAAATGTGGACGCTAAAAGTATGGATCATGCACAAAATTGAAGCATTGGAAATGGGGGTTCATAGACGAATGCTGAAGAAACCTTGGACAGCAAGGAAAACTAATGAAGAAGTACTAAGGAGCGTCGATTAAGATAGAGAACTGCTAAAGACTGTTAAACATCGAAAAATGTCTTATCTGGGACATATAGTAAGGGGAAGTCCATATAAAATATTAAAACTGATCCTTAAAGGCAAAATAGAGGGCCGTAGAGGTGTAGGAAGAAAACAAGTTTCTTAACTAAAAACATTCGAGAAGGGATTCAGATACCAAATGCAGAACAATTATTCCATATTGCAGAAGATCGAGAAGCCTTTGCAATGGTGATTGCCAACGTCAGATAATTCTGATATGGCACGCGAAAAAGAATATTGATTTGCTGAACTAATATACACTTGCGAATACCACTGAGAATAAAATAAAAAATATTGTTTCTTGCTAGTTCCGGAAAAAAAAAATACATTGATAACAACATTATAAGCTGAAATTAATTGTTATAGTAAGTATTTCAAGTTATTTTTCAAAAATATTTAAATCAATATTGTCATTGACTTGTCTTTATTTGTCAGTGATCTGTGAATCTGTCAAAAAATAGACATCAAGTTTTTACTCTTCGAGTTTTTTTTAAACATTACTAACAGCATTTACAAAAATGAAAAAAACTGAAACAGAACGAATCGAGATTCTAATCATGATTAGTTATGGAGTTAGAGTGAGGACTCAAGCAGGAGTTCGTAATTTATCTAATGCTAAATACCCCAATCGCGAACGAAGTACTCAATCAACAGTAAGTAAAATAAAAAAAAAATAAAGAAACAGGATGTTACAGATCTTTAAAGAAGTGGTAGAAAATCAATATCAGAAGTCACGAAACTGGACGTTGTACTGGCGTTTTAAGAAAATCTCCATACCAGTTAATGGCAGGTCGCACTAGATAATTATGTCCACCAATCAACTGTTGTAAGAGTGGTAAAAAAGGAGAAGGGGTATCCATACAAAGGACATGTGGTCCAGGAGCTGCAAGAATTCTGCGAAACCATTATGGAAAAATAAAACAGAGATCAGGGTTTCATAAAAAAGGTACTTTTTTCTGATAAAGCTCTTTTTATGCTGAATGCTCACGTCAATCACCAGCCATATCAATACTGGGCAAGTGAAAATCCTTATTGGATAGAAGAGTATAGGACACAATATTTCGATAAGGTGAATATTTGGGCCGGCATTATAAACAATAAAATTGTAGGGCCATTTTTTTTTGGCGAACACTTAACTGCTTCTCGTCATTCAGAATTTTTTCAGGAAAATCTGTTGTCACAGCAGAATCAACTACTTCCAACTAGAAATGATTTGTGATACCAACATGATGCCCCCCCCCACGCTACAGCGTTACGGCACGAAATTACCTTAATAACGTTTTCCCAGGTAGGTGGATAGGTAGAAGGAGGCCTATCGAATGGCCACTAAGGTCTTCAGATTTGACTCCGTTAGGCTTTTTTTGTAGGAATATTTTTGTAGGATATAGAGTATATCAAAATCCACCAAATAATGTAAAAGAGTTGAAGGAGAGCATCAGAACGTAAATTGCACAAATAACACCTGAAGTCATCGAAAATTTTAGGAAAGAATTTATTGCCCAATGTGAAAACATTGTATTATTGCTGAAGGTCGTCAATTTGAACATTGGTTGTAGTTTAATTGTATTTAAGTAAACATTTATTTTGCTAAATATGATTTGCTAAATCACAAGATATGCTAAAAAACGACGAAAGATATTACACAGACCCATACAGTTCTAAAAATGACCCACCACTATCATCTAAACAGAATCTCACGAGGAAAATACAAAATGTTGGCTCAGAGGTATTACCAGAAATAACTGAAGATGAAATCGAAAAATCCATAGACGACATGAAAAGAAATAAAGCGGCAGGTGAGGACAAAATACTGGCGGAACTGCTAAAAGAAGGAGGAGACACGATAAAAAAAATGCTAAAAATACTGTTCAACAAATGTCTGTTTGAAGGTAAAATACCCAAACAATGGAGAAATGCCAACACAATCTTAATACATAAGAAAGGAGACCGAACAGACCTAAACAACTACCGTCCTATTTCCCTTTTGTCACAAATATATAAAACCTTCACAAGAATAATAAACAACCGACTAACCTATAAACTTGATAACTACCAACCAGTGGAACAAGCCGGATTCAGAAAAGGATACACTACAATCGACCATCTACATACGCTTAAAATCTTAATTGAGAAAACCAATGAATACAACCTTCCGCTGTACTTAGCATTCGTAGATTATGAAAAGGCTTTCGACAGCATGGAACACTAGGCGGTTGAAGAAGCTCTGGTCAATAGTAGAATAGATTCAAGATACCGACAATTGATACAGGATATTTACCAAAACGCAACCATGACCGTAATTCTGGACGACAAATTAATAACGGATAATATAAAAGTTAAACGAGGAGTCCGACAAGGCGATATAATTTCAGCTAAACTGTTTACCTTGACCCTCGAAGACATAATAAAATCAACAGATTGGAAAAACAGAGGAATATGTATTAACGGAAAATACCTAAATCACCTTAGATATGCGGATGATATACTCCTGATCTCCTCGGAACGACAAGAACTGGAATTAATGCTGAATGAACATCATGAAAAATCACTGCAAAAAGGCCTAAAAATTAACTTCAACAAAAAAAACGTAATGACAAACACGGAAGACCAAGAGGCAATAAAAATAAAAACAGAAAAAATAGAACAGGTAAATGAGTATATCTATCTAGGACAAGCAATCAGAGCTAATAGAGAAAATCAAACAGCCGAAATATCAAGACGAGTAAGAATGGGATGGGCAGCGTTCGGCAAACTTTCTTACGTTCTAAAAAATCAAACAATCCCTCTATACTTACGAAGCAAGGTATATAACTGCTGTATCATACCGGTGCTCACCTACGGAGCACATACATGGACATTTACACAGGCCAATTTGGATAGGATAAGGAAGGCACAAAGAGCGATGGAGAGACAAATGTTGGGTGTATCACTTAGAGATAGAAAACGTAACCAGTGGATCAGAACCAGAACAAAGACAGTAGACGCGATAGAACAAGCAGCAAAACTGAAATGGAAATGGGCTGGACAAAATGAACGTCTCTAAGACGGACGATGGAACAATGCCATCGGAAAGTGGCGTCCATACAATGCAAAGAGATCAAGAGACAGACCACAGATGAGGTGGAAAGATGACATCAGGAAACAAGGAGGACCCACATGGCAGAGAACAGCTCAAGATAGGGAAAGATGGAGACAACTGGGGAGACCTATATCCAACAATGGAAGGATAGAGAATAGGTTCAAAAAATAAAAACATTTATTGTAGGTTAATTGTATTAATAAACCTACTGTTTGGTTAACCCTGTAGAAATAAATATTCAAATGCTTATAATATCGATGCAAAGGCGATAAGGAGACTTTCAAATAAGCTGTCGCGTGACCTTGGTTTGTATTTAAAAAAATAGTTGATAACGTCAATACGCCGATAATGATGACGTAAAGTCCAACACATATATAGCAGTTGATGGCTATTTAAAAATTAAAATTGACTTGTTTTAGGATTTTTTAAAAGTCGTCTGTTTCTGAAATAATGAATTTATTCCATACATTTGCACCATACTATATATTAAATAGTTAAACAACTATTAAGAAATGATAATAGATATTTATGTTAGATTTTTCTGTTCTAATACTAAACGTCCGGTATATAGGCTAACGACCGTTTTGTTTTTTGTCTGGTCAAACAAATGTCATCTGCATGAAAAATGTTGTTTTGGTAAAGCCTTTGCGATCGTGGCGTAAGATAAAAGGGTAAAAAATACGCAAGACAAAAAAGCGGTGCCTAACCTGCTGTGAAACGTAAGGGACGTTATTTTGTTTTAGTTTTTTCGTTGAACTCAAGCGAAAATTTTTGATCAAAAGCATTATACCAGTTTTTTATTAATAATGTTAACGATGTTGAAATTTATGCACTAAAAATACTCTGTTGTGTATATTCAATAAAAAAAAAACATATTGTTTTAATCAACATTTTGATATTCTGACTTTTTTTTAGTACAGTTATAGTTTACCAAAATTGACTAACTAATTGTAATAATTAGTTGTTTTTTTATCCAATACTAACATTAAATGCAGATTATTTTGTCTGTAATTGCGTTAAATTGGGATTAAGCAGGTGATTTGTAAACTGCGATTATCTCGAAAAAACTTCTTAACATTATACCTTTTTTGTTAAAATAATTTTTTAACACAAATAGCGCCAACTTGAAAAGTAAAAAAGCCCTTGATCAGCTACATCAAATTATAATTCTTCATGATAAAAAACCGTTGGGTATAATTTTTTATAAAAAAATATCCACAAACATGAAAGTTATAGCGAAAAAGAAAATTTTAATTTCAACTTTAACACCCTTTATCCATCTTAACATTAACATTTTATTAAAGCAATTTGGCTGAAATCGTAATATTTAAAAGTGGAGTATCTACTGTTTGTTTTGTAGGACCTAAGGAGCACCCTCTAGAAAAAGAAGGATGGATGGATGAAAAGGAAACAGACAATGCAAACGAAGAGGAAAATAAGTCAAAATATATTAAGAATAATAAGAAAATGCAAAAAAAAAGGAAAAATAATTAAAATAATGGCAAAAAACCTTGGAAAGTGGAACGTGAGGACGCTCCTGGAATCAGGAAAAATGAAAGAACTAGCGACACAGTTAAAACAATACAAGATAGATATTGCAGAAATTCAAAAAACCAGATGGGGGAACATGTGAAAAAATCGAAAAGAAAAATTATACAGTATGGTATGCATGCGAAGAAAAACAGGGATATAGAGAAACAGATTTTATGGTGATAGGAGAAATGAGACATAAAGTTATGGAATTTAAAGCCATAAGTAAAAGAATATTATACATTAGAGTAGAGTAAAAAATAAATCAAACAAGTGTCCATAATAAATGTCTAGGCATCCAGAGAAAATAGTGATAACTTCACAAAGCAGAAGAAACCGCGGAGAAAATCCGAAAAGATATGTTAATCCTTATAGAAGATTTCAGCGAACAAATAGGCAAAGAAAATTTCTTTAGAGAGTTTACAGGTACAAACTCAATACATGACACAACAAACAATAATGGAGAAAGATTATGTACTTTAGCAGCAGCATTAAACAGGGACATAAGTGGCACACGATATAAACACAAAGACATACACAAAATAACATGGATGAGACCAGGAAGTCTGGAGTGTAATCAAATAGACCATATATACTTTTTAAAATCAGTACACAAACAATCGATAAATGACCTTAGCGATAGCTCTCACCAAACTGGCGTGACATGTAACATGGCAGTGACATAACAAGGGTATGGCACTGTTGTGGCAGGTAGCGCACACTACAGTACCATGACATTAAAAAAACGAGTTTCTTTAAATTCATAATTTCGTTTTCTGAGAATGAAGTTATGCTAACGCTTTTATACGTACCCAGTATGAACAAAACTTGTCTGCAACGTCAGTTTTGCGACATCCTTATTGGAAAGAGATTCAAGGGCATAGTGGATTAAATGTTTTTAAAGAATTTAATATGTTTCCTGCGAAATTTTGACAGCAATTTAGACAGCACTCCAACCAAAATATCTGATTTACACATTAAGGGATTATGGCTTAAAATAGCAAGTAGATACTAGAAACTTTGAAATTTGCCTAATTTACTCTGACTTTATTGATAGAAACCATATTAGAATTAAAGCCCCCCGAAATCTGTTAGCTGTGGCTGACGCAGACAAGCTATTGTTGTTGGTTGTTAACGGGGAAATGTGGACGAAATAGTGATAGCAGAGCATTCAAAGAAAGTGCATTTGGAAAACCAGTAGTTAGCTACAAACTTGATCTTCCCGAACCTAAACCATTGCCAGGAGAAAATAATAATGCGACTATTCCCTACTATTTTACAGCAGATAAAGCTTTTTCCCTCTCAGATCGTGTAATCCATAAATATCTACCTAGAAATAAATACCTAGAAATTTCTCAATTAATGAGACAAAATGCGCTGAATCATTCGCTTGCATTGTTACTTAATTACTTGTTACTTGTCATGCCGGTTTAGTGGGTGTTCTCCCTTAAATCTCATAGAGGGGCCAACATCGGACCATATGCTAGTGATGTAAAATACAAAAAATAAAATAAAAACAACGAAGAACGACAAGCAAAAAGCACATTGAAAATGGAACGTAGATAATTTAAAAAAGAAATAAGAAGTAAGAAGAAGATTTGTACAAGAAGTAAATACAGAGATGCAATTTAAAGAACAAAAAATGAAGAAACGGTGAAAAAAAATTAAACAAGGAATAAACAATGCAGCAGAAAAAGTGGTTGACGAAATGCAAAATAGAAGAAGAAATAATTGGTTTGACGATGAGTGCAAACTAGCAGTGGAAGTAAAGAATAAAACAAGATTGAAATGGTTATGAACAAGCAAAAAAGAGAAACGAGAAAAATACAAAGATCAAAGGCAAAAGACAAAGAAACTATTCAAATCAAAAAAATAAAAAAGTTTAATAAAACAACAAATACATAAACATAAATTAAAACTATTGTACCAATACTTAAAACTAAGTAACCGAAAATGGACAGCTAATATAGCTATAGAAGCGAAGAAGCAAGACAATGTTAAACAGTATGGGGTCTAGGATTCCTCCTTGACGTAGACCCTCATTTACTGTGAACTCCTCGGATTCCATATTATTGGTTCTGATTCTGTTCCTTGTATGTCTTTATATACTCATAATGGCGTGCCTGAGTTTAATTTTCACACCTTTCTTTTTTAAACCTATGTCAATCACCTTCCTTGGAGTACCATCAAATGCCTTTTCTAAGTCTATTAAGGCTTGGTATAACTCAGAAAAATGTGATCTTGGATACTTCTGCCCTTTCTAAATCCACTCTGTAATTGTTCCATTTTAGAATCGACTTCTTGTAAAAGACATTTTTCTAGTATTCTCCCATATACTTTGGATGGGATGCTCAGTAATGTTATTACTCTGTAGTTATTACATTCCCGTCTGTCTCCCTTTTTGAAAATGGCTAGAATAACTCCCACTTCCCAATCTTTTTATATTTGGCTCTCATTTCATGCCATCTTACATACTTTTGTTAGGAATTCAATTGTTTCTGCTATAGTTATTTCATCTTGAATTTGGTCTTATTGTTCTACCTCTTCTGGTTCTTCTGTGATAATATCTACATCGTTTTGGATATTCTGTAGATCCTCGAAATATTGCTTCCATCTATCAAGAATGTGGTCATTATCATGCAGTAATATTTGCTTTGGTGTTTGTGGAGCCTTTTCGGTTCTTAAATATTTCAGGGTTTTAAAGAATAACTTTTCTTTAGAGTGGTAGTCTTCTTTCATCTTGTTTCCGAATTTTTCCCAACTTTTCCATTTCGCTGCTAGTTCCATATCTGTGACTTTGATTCTTTGCAGTTTATATATTTGGCAGTTGTCTGCAGTTCCGTTCCTTAAATAATTTTTCCAAGCTATCTTCTTGGATTTCACTTCTGTCTTCCTTCACTCATGTCCGTTGGCATTGCCTGGTTTGTCATAGTTGCCTCGTTACCAGCATTACCAGATTTAAATGTAGGTGTTAAAACTGCATGCCTTAAGCTATCTGAAAATTTACTTTGTTAGGGGACAAATTAAAAATTAGACGGACAGAAAGAGTTTTTGCACAAACTTTAAAATTGTATGCTGGTATATTGTCATTACCAGTGGCTTTTTTAGGTTTTAGTCTTCTAATGCTTTGAAGAACATTATAAACTGTTATTTTTAAAAAGTAAAAGCCCCCCTGATTCATATACTATTGATTTCCTTTTATTGGAAACAGCGGCGAAATGGGTCGGTCTAGTCATCAACGAAGACAAAACCAAGTACATGTTGGTTACAAAGGATCCGATAGCAAATGAGGAACAAGAAACAGTCTTTGAAAGTCATACCTTTGGACGTGTTGACAACTTCACATACCTTGGGTCGCTATTGACTGCTACCAATAAAACAAGGGAAGAAATCAAAAGACGAATAAATCTTACAAATAGGGCATACTATGGACTTTAAAAGCATTTCCACTAAAGAAACATTCAAAGAAAAACTAAAATTATTATATACAAAACATTGCTGAGGCCGGTTCTCACATATGGAGCAGAAACATGGATTCTAACGCAGAAAGATGAAATTCTTTTGGGAATATTTGAGCGTAAAATACTCAGCAAAATATTTGGAGCTGTAAACGACCAAGGCAGTGGCGCAGAAGATATAATTTTGAATTGTATCAGCTCTTTGATGAGCCAGATGTCATAACGTTCATTAAAACACAGCGACTTAGATGGGCTGGACACATAATACGAATGCCAGAAAATACGATTGCTAAAAAGCTAACCACAGGAATACCTGTAGGAAAAAGAAGCAAAGGCCGACCGCGAATTAGGTGGTTAGATGAAGTAGAAACCGACTTACGAATATTAAAAATCAGAAGATGGCAACATGTTGCCAAAAACCGAACAGAATGGCGACGAATCTTAGAGCAGGCCAAGATCAACAGAGGATTGTCGAGCCAAAGATGATGATGAGTTTATATATTTGGTAGTTGTCTGCAGTTCCGTTCCTTAAATAATTTTTCCAAGCTATCTTCTTGGACTTCACTTCTGTCTTCCTTCACTTATGTCCGTTGGCATTGCCTGGTTTGTCATAGTTGCCTTGTTACCAACATTACCAGATTTAAATATAGGTGTTATAACTGCACGCCTTAAGCTATCTTAAAATTTACTTTGTTAAGGGACAAATTAAAAATTAGTATGAGACGGACAGAAAGAGTCTTTGCACAAAGTTTAAAAAAGTATGTTGGTATATTGTCATTACCAGTGGCTTTTTTTGGTTTTAGTCTTTTAATGATTTGAAGAACATTCTCAACTGTTATTTAAAAAAGTAAAAGCCCCCCCTGATTTATGTACTATTGATACTATTTAATCTTAGAAATACAGATCCAAAGTATTCTGCAAAAACATTGGCAATATCCTGACAACCACTTATGTCCACACCCCTATAAGAGACCTCTGTTGGAATTGTATTATTTACACCACGGGATTTTATAAAGAACCAAAAACTACTAAGATTAGTTTATAAATTATTCTCAATATTTTTATTGTGGCACCTATATGCTTTTCTACTCACCTCTGTTTTACCCCTCGTCTCAGTGATTTATATTCCGGAAAAAACCAAAGCATTTGCAGATTTATTTATCTGCCTATGAAGACGATTCTTACGTTTAATCATCGATATAAGTTCTGAAATAAAGAAAGTAGGATACCTGTTTGTTGCTCTTAATATAAGGACCACCTTACATAATATAAAGATATCAAGACCATATCATATACACAAACGACCAACCTACTCCGACCGAAACCAAGCACTTCCTCTATGCTGACGATCTTGCAATATGTGCTCAAGGAAATAGTTTTGAAGAAGTGGAGAAGAAACTCGAAACTGCCTTAAAAACAATGACAGCGTACTACCTGCAGAATTCTCTGAGACCCAATCCCCCTAAAACCCAAGTCTGCGCTTTCCACCTTCGCACAAAGGAAGCCAAGCGAAAACTCCAAATTGTGTGGAATCGTAATGCATTAGAACACACAAATCAACCTATATATCTTGGAGTAACTCTGGATCAGTCCCTCAACTACAGACAACATTGCATAAAAGCAAGAGGGAAAGTAACAACTAGGAACAGCATACTCAGAAAGCTAACGGGAAGTAAATGGGGCGCACGTCCTGGCGATTTAAGAACAACGACACAGGCACTGTGTTTCTCAACTGCTGAATATGCGTGCCCCGTTTGGAGCAGATCTGCCCACACCAAACAAGTTGATACTGCGCTAAATGAGACATGCAGGAGAGTAAAGGGGTGCATAAAACCAACGCCACTTTCAAATCTATATAGAGCAGCGGGTTTTGCAGAACCCTCAACACGCAGAGGCGCTGCAGAACACATAGAGAAAATTAAACAGATCGCGGATGATCGGCATGCCCTCTACAAAGCTCGAACACCACGAAAGCGACTAAAATCTAGGAAAAGCTTCCTTGGAATAGTGCAGGATGAACCGCCTAAGTATTTTCCACTTCATTAGGTTCAATGGACCGGCCAGACCCTAGACATTAAAACGTGGAAAACCTTGAAGAGGATAAGAACGGGGGTTGCTACAGTAAAATCAAACATGGCAAAATGGGGAAAAATAGACCAAGATGATGTGAACTGTGACTGTGGAGAAACACAGAATATGGAACATCTTACAAGCAGAAACTGTCCTCATCGATGTACCCTTGAAGATTTGTGGCTCGCCAACAAAGATGGAACCGACGTAGCCCGATACTGGGCCGAAATTTTATGAATGACATGTCCGGACACGATAAAGTAAAGTAATCAAGACCATAGGGCTACTGAAGTGATACTAAATGAATACTTACACATTTAAGCTATAACGTAAACACCATAAAACAATTGTACAATAAAAGAAAGCATAATTTAGAGAACAAAGAATAACCATACGTCGTTATACAGTGAACGGCTAAATTATGGAATATTATCATTATTTCGAGAACCGTCGAGTTTTGAAGGAAATCCCGAAACAGGTCGATTTTTGTTATAAAATACCCATCTTATAACGTACATGCAGTAGGGATGAGTCACCGGTGTAGGTGTAATGAGATAACCGTTAATTTTTTTTAAATAGAAATTGGTATAATGCGACACCTTATTTGAAGGGGAATTTAATTTTCTATTTAACGACATTACATTTTTAACTAAAATATTTATTTAAGGGTACAAAAACATTTTTTTTTTTATTTAAATTCAACTAAATTACATCTAATGATTTAATTCAGAATGTACTTTAAAGTAAGTAAACAAATTATGCATAACAATTATTTTAAATTAAATGTTCGAAATTCCATCTATCGGTTCCTGCCATGACTTTCTGAAGTAAATACTTAAAAAAGCAAAAATAAGTAAAAATAATAATGGACGCAAAAAGTTATCTCATAAACACTGAAACTTTTTGTCAAATGTTAATTCAAGCAAGTGATAGTGGCATAGTTACTGTAATATTTATTAACGTTAATGTTTTGATTTTGTGAATTGTCATTAGTTGTCCATTGTACTTTTTACTTTTGAATAGTAAATTATGGCTCTCTTAAATGAAACACAACACATAGAATTATTAATTCTTAGCGGATGGGAAGATAAAAAAAGAACACAGAACGAGGTATGCAATTTATTCAACGCAAAATATCCAGACAGACTCATTACCACTCAACAGTAAGTAAAATAGTCCGAAAATTTGAAGAAACTGGGCATGTTAAACATATTCCAAATGCTGGGCGTCCTAAAATTGAAAACAATGTGAAACTTAATACTTTATTAAATGTACATGATAATCCCTACAGTAGTTCAACACAAAGGGGTGAATATGCTGGAGTTTCCCAATGATCGGTATTAGGTATTTAAAAAAAAAAAGGAAAAATACCATCCCTACAAAATTCAACTACATCAGGAATTATACGACGACGATACCGATCGCCGGCTTCAATTTTTTGAAAAAAATGCAATTTTTATGTATCCACAATCCACATTTCATCAATCAAATCCTTTTTTTCGATCAAGCCACATTTTGTGTATATGGTATCGTGAATCGTCAAAATTGCAGATATTGAAGTCAAGAAAACCCACATTGGATGACTAAGCCACACACGCAATATCCTCAGAAAGTAAATGTATGGGCAGGGATCATTAATGACAGAATCATTGGCACTTTTTTAAAGAAAATCTAACAAAAGAACATTATTTAACTTTCTTGAGAAATTAACTTATACCTGTCCTTGAAAACATGTATCTAAATGCGAATAATCCAAATTTACCTAGTGAAAATATCTGGTTTTAACAAAATGAGGCCCTTTCGCATTACGCACGTGAAAAACATCAATTTTTATATATTTATTTTCCCACAAGGTGGGTCAGAAAACGAGGTTTTATAGGGTGACCATCAAGGTCGCCAGATCTAACACCTCTAGACTTTTTCCTGTGGAGTTACATAAAATCAAAAAATTATGTCAATAGACCCCAAAAAAATGGGTATTTTATAACAAAAGTCGACGTGTTTCGGGATTTCCCTTACAACTCGACGGTTGTCGAAATAATGATAATACTCCATAATTTAGGTATTTACTGTATGTCATGTGTATATAAATAATTACAATAAAACAGTCCATACAAAAATTAATAAAAGTAGATTTCAGATTACCAACAAACTCATTTAAAACAAAATATATTCATTATTAAAAGAAAAACATGGTAAAGCCCATCAACTTCATTTAGAAAGATTAATGTCCTACGAGAATTTGACTCCATCGATAATTAACAAACTTTTACTTCGAACAAAGAAAAGTTTTAAGATTCATTTGGCTTTTAAATTTAGCACAATATTTTCATACTGACATAATAACTTTGACAATAAATCAATGATTAGTTAGTTTATAAAGTATTGTATGTACAGTTGCGGTCACGGAATAGTTTACACCTTACTTTTTATATTGTAATACTGTAAAATTGCAGTGTCGTACGGATTTGATAAATGTCAAAGTCAAAAAATTTCAAAACGTCAATGCTTTCGCGAGTGTTCAACAATAAAATAAAAGTATATTAAACTCTTCCAAAATGGTTAGAATACATATGAATTATGCGCAAAAAGCAAGAGCAATTGCCAAACTCGAAGAAGGTTGGTCACTAAGGCAAGTTGCTGCTGATTTGAACGTGAGTCATATGTGCATATGGAAGATTAAACAAAGATGGGATAATTTTCACTCTATAGCACGGTTGGGCGGTTCAGGAGGGCAGAAGATTTCCACAGATCAACAGGATGAGATGTTAGTAGATTATTTGAGAGAATCTCCTTTTGCCACAGCTCAAAAGGCAAGAGAAGAGGCAGCGTTTCCAGGCAGTATTCGCACTGCACGTCGAAGAATTAAAGCAAGTGGACTGCTAAATTGTGTAGCTGCACGGAAACCTTTTTTGACTGAGGATCACAAGATGAGACGAGTTGAATTTTGTAATGAATTTATAAACCGCGATGAGAATTTTTGGTCTAGGGTTGTATTTTCCGATGAAAAAGTATTTCAGTCGTATAATAATGGTCGAATAAGAGTTTATAGGCCGAGAAATCATAGGTATGATGAACAGTGTACGCATCATTTAAGAAATATGGGGACGCTGTCAACGTATGGGGATGGATAAGTGCCGAAGGCCCGGGCGTTTGTTATCATGTAGAGGAGAAGTTAACAGGATTATATTACAAACATATTATTGAGCACACAATGTTGCCATCGGTGATCCAGAGATTCCCCAACAACGATTTTATCTTCCAACATGACAATTGCCCGGTGCATACGAGTAGAATTGTTCGAGAATGGCTAGAAGAAACTGATGTTAATGTTCTTCCGTGGCCTTCCCGTAGTGCAGACTTTAACCCCGTCGAAAATGTGTGGGCAGAGTTAACAAAGAAACTAAATGAAAGAAACCTTAGACCACGGAATAGAATTGAATTATGGAAAGCAATTGAGCAGGCATGGGAAGAGCTTGTTAACTATAACATGACGGGATTGGTGCTATCTATGAACAGAAGACTGCAAAATTGTATTGACAAGAATGGGGCTTCCACCAAATATTAATTATTATTTATCATTGTTTATCGTTATTTAATATAAAATAGATTTAAAATAAAATGCATATTAAAAAAAAAAGACTTCTTTATTTTCGTTATTAAGATCATAATCCATTTTATTCAAAAAACTGTTTTCTATATTTTTCATTTTGTAAAATATTTTGATATTTTAATTTTAATCTACCTATTATAGCTAGTACACCACTGGCAACGTCACTTTGACGTAAAAGGTGCGTTTAAACCATCGAGCAATAAGACAAAAGAGGGAATGTAAAGGTAGAAGGGGTAAACATATTGATAGACAGGAAGTGCCATCTTGAGAGGCCACTTTAGACAAGGATAGAGAGTCTCTCTCCTTGTTTGACATTAAATTTAGTTGGGTTATGTTATTGTTTGTCCCAAATGTCACATGAAATCTTATTTATATTGAAGTTTTTTAACAATTGTGTCGCATTTTAGACTCTTATCATTAATAATTAATTAAAACTTTCTCGTCTAAGACACATTTTGAAAAATATTATATAGCTACTGTTGATAAGTGTCGAAAAATTTAAATTTGGCGCCTTTGCATTTCCGGATGTGTCCGCCATCAGAGGCCACTTTTTTGGTCTCCTTTTTATAACGATTAGATTCCCTCTTTTGTCTTATTGCTCGATGGTTTAAACGAAGTAAAGATTTAAAAAATGGGCTTCTAGATACGTGAACCTGTAAACTATTCCGTGACCGCAACTGTACAATGGTTAATTCTATTTGTAAATACTAAATTTTTTTAATACATAATCTGCATCTGCTTAAAATTACTTTATGAAAAACTACGTATGTCATTGTATATTGTTTCCATGTTTAACTAATGTTTAAGTTATCGAATAACAAAAAAGTAAATCTTTTTAACTGATTTAAATAAAAAATAGCTTAATTTCCAGTTAACGGGAAATATTCTTAATTGCCTTCGTAAGCTGTAAGTTAACACTTTGCCATTACACGTTATACAGTTTGCCTTGCAACAACATGGTCAAAAAACGTCGTCTCTTGCCCAACATGTCTCAAACACAGGACATAAAATAAACCTGAACCAAACTATGATGCTATCTAACATTGAATTTAAAGGAAAGTGAAATCAGAGAGTAAATAGAAATAAAAAAAAAATCCCAACAGTCTATGCCAAAGAGATGATGCTCAAAGGCCTTAAACAACATAGAAAAAGGTATTAAAGAACAAAGTCAAAAATTCAGACCACAAGCCCGACTTGTAGGACCCCGCCTACCTACATACGAACAGGAAGAGTCACAAGACGCCTTGCAGCTATAAAAAGTTAGCGCATCGACCAAAGCGTCAGTTTACTTCAAGCATCAGCGAGAAGCGCTACTAACTGACTTGACAATGGCCTTGCCGAAACGTCGTCATTATATACAAATGTTGAGAAGTTGAATGACATTGAAATTCACATTTTAAAGTATAAGTTGTTAATGTCTGGTGGCACATTTGGCTATTATCTATATCAATATAAGGTTGAATGTTCGAATAAATGAACTTTGATGGTACACAAGGCAAATATCGAACACAGTATTTAATTAAATCTTGCCCAAGTACTTTCGATCACAAGATCATCTTCAGGGGCATTTCGTCAGTTGTGGCCTATCCAGCAGTAACCGAATGTCATAAATGTAAATTGGGACATAACAAATACACTAAACAAAGACAAACAAACACTTTAAAATTTAAAATTGGAGAAGCTACATTTTATATTAAAGAAGCCTGTCTTCTGTCTCCGGCTTCTATAATATAAAATGTAGCTTCTCCAATTTTAAATTTTAAAGTGTTTGTTTGTCTTTGTTTAGTGTATTTGTTATGTCCCAATTTACATTTATGACATTCGGTTACTGCTGGATAGGCCACAACTGACGAAATGCCCCTGAAGATGATCTTGTGATCGCAAGTACTTGGGCAAGATTTAATTAAATACTGTGTTCGATATTTGCCTTGTGTACCATCAAAGTTTATTATCTCTATCTTCAGATCTCCTTCCTTCAGTCTGTATTCTCCTTTTCAGAGCCTTTTTTCAGTGCGTCACAGTTTTTCGATTTTTTCTTACGTATTAAGTTGGATGTGATGAAAAAAGCGGCAGTTCCGTGATTAAAACACGAAAATATTACAGCGTGGCATACACAACCGGTCTATTTTTAACCTACGTTTGATTTGTTGATATTTGAAATGCGCGCTTTCTCTAGCCAATCAGTTACGCGAGTCACGAACATTGGATGTAAAACTCCATTCATTTGGCCATCCTTTAGAAGTGTTGAAGAGTGAAGTGATCTTCAGGTCAGTTCGGGTCAGTATTTGACATTATTTCATAGCGTTGTTGTGCATTATTTGTTTATATTTTTATTTTGTTTTGGTTTTCATTAAAATATTTTTAAAATGCCAAGATTTACGGAAAAGGAACAAGTTCTGATACTTAAAGTACTTAAATATTTTGAATTAGAAAAAGAAGCTGGGCAAATTTTATTACCAATTTCTGCTGTTCGTGAAGTAAGTTAAAAGTTACACTGAAAATAAAATTGTTTTATTTTTACCTACTGTTTATTTCAGCGTGTTGCTGAGGCGTTAGGAATTTCTTTGCCAACAATAAGACGATTGGCAAATGAAGGTGTCCAAAAAGATTCTGATTATTCAATCACAATGAGGCAATCAGTAGCCACGAGTCGTAAACAGACATTATTAATAAATAAATACGAACATGTCATCAGGATGTGTGTATACAGAATGTTTAGTAAAGGTAAGAGCATTACAACAGTTTAGTTAAAATATTTTACCATATTTCTGATAAAAAGGCAGGAGTAACTAATTTCCATAGACATTTCTTTTAATAAATTATTACTAACAACTAGTTACATATATAAAATATATAGAAATGAAAAGTGACTATAAAAATGATACAACTGAATTAAATACCAAGTATTTAAATAAAGATTTAAGAGTCCTCTTTGCCTTTTTGCTAGAGTATACCTTGTGCAGTTTGGTAAACTATATAGATATATTTTTATAACTTTTATACTTTGGATTATTTAAATATGTTTATTACGATTTATGAAAGGAACACTGTTGCATATACCATTTAAATAGACAAATTCCTAATATCAAACCTAACATGTTACTTTACATTCTTAATATTATTCCTAGAAGAATCACTATAGTGTCTTTAAGCTTTGATTAATTTAGGTGAGCATGTGACTCTCCATACCCTGAAGCAAAAACTAGAGGAAGTGGATGGGATTAATATTTTTATTGCTGCACTTAGCAGAGTTTTAAAGGAACTAAAATTTAGATAGGTAAATTGTAGTGTTGGTAACAGAAAATATTTAATGGAACAACCACATGTCACTTTAAAAAGACTTCAGTTCTTAAAAGCCTATAAGGACAATGAAACCAATTTATACTCTCTAAAACCAGTTTTCTTGGATGAGACCTGGATATTCAGCAAAGGAGGATTCCGCAAGAGCTGGCAAGATGGTAGTGTTAATGCAGTCAGAAAGAAGAATGGAGACGGTGATGTACCATGATTCAATGAATTCTGAGAATTTTGAAAAATGATATAAGCATCAGCTTTTACCAAATTTAGAAGAAACGTCAATAATTATAATGGATAATGGATAGTGGAGCTTTAGTGGAAAAAATACCAAATGCTAGTTGGGCAAAACATTATCTATTAGAATGGTTGAAAAACCGACATATTAATTGTTCAATGACTATGATGAAATTTGAGTTGATGGATATTGTGAAGAAGCATCTACCAGAAAAAATATTTATATTTAATATATATATTTTTCTATTTATAAATTTAATAAACAATATTGTTTACTATTATTTAATCCACCTTGCAATAAAAATAAGTACGGTTCTGGCATCTGTCAGAATTCTCAATAATTACATGAAATAATACTCGACACATCCAATACAGTATATGACGTCACAATTAATGACGCACTGAAAAAAGGCTCTGAGAACAACTATATCATCACTCTTTTCATGTTCAAATGTCGGTGGATGCAGCTATTTTCGCATACTATAGAGCATCGACGCGACGCTACTTCTTAGTACCATATTCTGAAACTTCTATATTACTTTAGTGCTGTTTTTACTAAAACATCCCCAGAGCTATCTGCCGTATGTCCATATGGGTCTTAGTATTTTTTCGTAAACTAGTTGTTTGCTATATTGGATAGTTAAGATTTTTTTCCAAGCAAGCAATTTCTTGTTTCTTTGCCTCGTTTGTCAACAAATAATGTATCCTCTTATCCCTTACTAATTTTTTAAACCACCTCCTCCAGGATGGTCCTGCAGCTGGTTAGTGTTTCTATTCCATCTCATTTCTCGACCATCTATTATCAGTTTTTTGGCTTTGAACACGTTTACCTTTCTTTATTTCGTCTTTAGCCAGTCTTTGTATTTCCTTCTGTATTTGTAGTTCCTTTGTCGTTAGATCATTGTTTACATATTTTTTTTCTTCGCGTGCCATATCAGAATTATCCGACGTTGTCGAACACCATTACGAAGGCTTTTCGATCTTCTGCAATATGATATAGTTGTCCTGCATTTGGTATCTGAGTCCATTCACGAATGTTTCTTAACCAAGAAACTTGTTTTCTTCGTACACTTCTGCGGCCCTTTATTTTTCCTTTAGGGATCAGTTGTAAAATTTTATATCGACTTTCCCTTACTATATGTCCCAGATAAGACATTTTTCGATGTTTAACAGTTTTCAGCAGTTCTCTATTTTTGTTGACGATCCTTAGTACTTTTTCATTAGTTTTCCTTGCTATTCAAGGTACCTTCAGCATTCGTCTATAACCCCACATTTCCAGTGCTTTAATTTTGTTCATGATCGATACTTTTAGCGTCCACACTTCTGCACTATATAAAAGTACGGACCAAACATAGCACTTAACCATTCTTTGCTTTAGTAGTTCTAAACTGAGATGGTTATTGCAAAGAAATAACTTCATTTTCAAAAAAGTAGTTTTAATCATTGCTATTCTACGTTTCATTTCTATGTCTGGATCTAGTTGGTCCGTTATCACAGTTCCCAAATATGTCATTTTGTGAACTTTTTCAACTTGGACTCCGTTTAATTAAAGCTTTGCATCGGGATGTGGGTCACGACTGTACACTAAAAATTTGGTTTTGTTTAAGTTTATTTTAATGCCCATTTTTCTCTCCTACCTCGTGAATACGATCAAGCAGAATTTGAAGACCTTCAATATTATCTGATATAATTACTGTATCGTCTGCATATCTAATCACATTAAGTAGTTCCTTGTTGATTTTTATTCCATATGGTTGTCTTTTAAATGCCTTTTTAAATAGCTGATCCGAGTAGACATTGAACAATGTTGGCGACAAAATGTGACCTAGTCTGACTCGTCGTTTATATCTCCAATTTTTACGATAGGAGTTTGATTCCAGTACAAATTTTTAATGACACGAATATCATTGTCATTTATTCCGATACTTTTCAGTATTTACATTAATTTTACATGCTGTACTTTATCGAATGCCTTTTCAAAGTCCACCAAACATGCAAATACATCAGTAATAGGATGTTAAGCCCAAAAAGTGCCTCACCGGTTCCCATAGCATTTCTAAAACCAAATTGAGTATGTTCATGATCTTCTTCGCATTTGCGTCTAATTCTGTTGTGAAGTATTCTGAGGAAAATTTTAATAGTGTGGCTCATTAGGCTAATTACCCGATATTCTGAGCATTTTCTCGCATTGTGTTTTTTAGGTATTGCGACAAAGATGGATTTGAGCCAATCTGCGGGAATCACTTCGGTGTTATATATTGAATTAAAAAGTCTTTTTTTCACTACTTTTATGTTATCATTCTCTTTTCTAATTTTAGCATTATTTATAGCGTGTTCTACCTCGCATTTCATAATTTCTGGGCCGTCAGTACAGTTTTGGTAAAATTCGGCAATATTATTCCTATCATCTTTAAACAAATCTGATATATACAGCTGCCATTCTTTTCTTATTTCGTGCTCATTTACAATAATTTTATTATTATTGCCTTTTTATTTATTGCCTATTTATTATTATCGTTTTTTAAATATGTTTATTATTATCGTTTAAATAAATTTCTTTTAGTTTTTTGTGCACATTAAAAGTCGTGTTCAGATATTACATCCTCCATTTTGTCGAACCTTTCTCTCATCCATTTTTCTTTGGCTATTTTGATCTCCTTTTTTATTCTTCTCTGCAGGTGTCTATATTCTGTTACATTAGATTTTATCAGTGTTCCATTAATTTCAGGATGTCGTCTGCCATCCATTTATTTTACATATATTTTCACTTTGTTCACTTTTTTAAGTTGACTTTTGTTTTCCATAATGTTTGTTTTTTCTTCTTTGTTTGGCAGTCTGACTAAATATGTTTTATTTCATCGATAAAATCGATCTCATCTCTTTTATATTTACGATAATCTTCAGCTCTTTTGTCATAAAATTTCCTATTACTTCGTTTAGTGTTCTTCTATATATTCAGATTCTATTGTCATTTCCTGTAATATCACATTATTTTCTTTTCGAATTCTTTCCAGCCTTTCAAATTGTCCTTTTGTATCATTCAGATTATTTTTGATTTATTCATTTTCTTTCCAGATTTCACTATTATCTTGTTCTAGTTCTGCTAATTCAGTTCTGAGTTTCCTCATTTTTTCTCTGTATTGTTTTGTTCCATTTTTATGTTTTGTTGTTGTTTTTATGTTTATTATGGTTGACTATAACTTTTGAGTTGGGGGTGACACAGTACTAGGGTTAAAACAACGATATAACGAGGATCTCAGAAGTGAAAACAGTGATCTTTTGACGGACTTCTGCAGCACAAATGAATTACGTATTAATATTACTTTTTTCCCCTTACAAATAACCAAACAAGTATTATATACTACGTGTTTTGGGCTCAGTTTCTTGAGGGCATGAAGATGCTGTAAAAGTTAAAAGTGTAAAAGTAAACAGCAAAACCAATAGCCCATTCCTTTTTCAACTTTAATGAAACCTATTACTGTGTGAGTAGAAGACTTATTTCCCAAACAATCATAAATATTTCCTTATACCAGCAACCCTTTCTTTCAAATAGAGAGCTTCTATTTGAAAGAAAGTATAACCACATTCTTTCAAATAGAGAGCTTCCTTCTTCTTAAATTTTGGATGTAAAAGCATTTACATCGGCAAAAATAGAAAGCGATCATAAGCTAGTATTACACAAGATCCTAATGAAAATACAAATATATCATTAAAATAAAATTGCACAATATATCACAAAGATAAATAAAAGTTAAAAATCTGCAGAACGATACAAGGTATTGATACAAAAAAAAAATAGAAACACATATAACTTTTAAAGTGATGTAATGAAGGAAAGCTGACCAAAGAAAGCAAACATTTTAGAGTCAGCTAAAGAAGCTCTTGAAGAAAGAGAGATAAATACAATCAAGTCTCTTCCAAAGCAAAAAAAAACCGGTAATCTGCATAGCGATGAAAGCAAAATGCAAGGAAAAGAAAAAAGGTTACCTGAAGTACATGCCAAACAAGACACCACAAGCGTACGAAGATTACAAGAAAATAAGAAATGAAACACATGCACTTGTAAGGATAATTCAGAATTGACTGGAATTCAGAATGGAGAATTGGGAATGCTTCTCGAAAGAACTAGGGCACGATTTTTATGGTTTATAAAAAAATATGGTGCTTTATACGATGTGAAAAAAGGAAGTAAATAAATTAACAGGTTGACTGCGTTCTCAAAATTATGTAAGCCATGGAACTGTGTATTCCTGTCCCCAGAAATCGGTAGCTAAGCGTGAATAAGATGCGTTACCTACCGTCGGGGACGGTATGTAATAACGTTATTAGTTTTTATATTTTTACGGTTTTATAAAATAAATAATACGAGTTTTAAGATAAATTATTAAAAGTAAAAAATATTGAAAACTTACCATTGTCATCCGTTTTTTGATCTGGTGGTTTTCTATTAATGATGTTTTAAAGTGTCAAGACAGCATACTATTTTTTACAGAGTTATATTAAAAGATTAAGTGACAAAAGGCTTCTTAATATTTTATTAGTATACATGCGAATTTAAAACAAAAAATGTGTAAACTAAATATTATGATTTTGGTTAATAAACAAAAAACAATAAAGTTTTAGAAAAATAAATTATTTAAATGACTGCTATTAAAGCAAGTTAAACACATCCCTAGTTGTCCAGGACATTCATTGCAATATCTTGTTACTTTTGTCACCATATTACTTCTCTGTTTGCTTAATGTGTTTCTCTTAATTTATGATAGCATCCTTGGCATTGTCTTCTCCTTTTATTTCCAGGTCCTGACGTTATAATAAAAGTATCTAGAACTCTTTTGGGAGTAGTGGTATCTTCGTGTGCAACTGATTTAACAAGTAACTCCAGCACCAATCTTTTTCTTAACTCAGTCATAGATAATTCAATCATTTACAATAGCTGTTTTAAGCAAAAATTAAAAGGCTAGTTTACGGTACCATTTTAAACTTTTACCTAAAACTGAATAATAAAAACTCATCTGGTTACTAAAGGCTAGTGCTGTTTTGCTTGATCGTAATCAATAATTGCCTTTGGTTTCAATACAAGCTCACATTCAGTTTCGTTTTCCTGTTGGTTCTAAGGTAGTTGTATGGGTTGGATCAGTACTTAACGTTAGAACTGGGCGTTTGTCCATCCATTTTATAATACGTAAGAAGTTGTTCTGGGTACCGGAAAATTTTTCCCTTTTAATTTTTTTTAGGTATCTTTTTGGGAATATCTCTTCTGTTGAAACTCAGAGTTACACAATAAATTATTTGTTTTTGTATAATGATTTGAGTAAAGGTAAACTCGAGTAATAAGTATCAGCAAACAAGTAGCGGTAATAGCCATTTTCGAAATCAACATGTTCAAAAATATCATACACTATTTGTTCATTCTAAGAAGTATTTGTATAAACTCATTCCTGAATATGGGTTATTTAAACCAACATAAATTTATTGCACGTGGCGATTTGTATGATTAGATGATAAACTGTAATAGACGAAATCCAATCCCCTTCAGACGTCAAAATAGGTCCAATAGCTACAAATTTATAATCTAGCGCCGTTTGGGCTATGTTGTCATGTTCGTTTGTTTAAAATCCGATCAATTGCAACAAACATCCTCTATAGTGCCTTTTGACAATGTCTTTGTCTTTAGTTTTTGTAATAACATATTCGATAACTCCTTCTCTTTCAAACGGGCCCTTATTCGCAAAGATAGTACCAACAGAAACGAAGATACGGTATAGTGCCCTTTTGGCAATGTCTTTGTGTTTGTTTTTTTGTATTAACGTATTCGATATCCTCTTCTCTTTCATTTAACGTGTTACACGTAGTAATCTGACCAATAAAAACGGAGATACGATATAGTACCTTTTTAGCAAAGTCTTTGCTTTTGATTTATCATATTCGTTACCACCTCCTTGTTCCATCGATACCTTGCACGTTGTTGTATCACGTATCGCATTCGTTACTCCCTCCCCTTTCCGACGATATCTCACACGTCATGATCCGATATGCCGTCGCGCCTTCACCACAAAATGTGTTAAACATGAGCAGAATGAACCTTAGCGATTTCTTGTGGGATTTAACATGGGGAAATTTCCAGAATTCTCATAGTCCTTTTACTACATCAACTAATCCCATGACTATAGATATTGAAAAAAAAAACTTTAAGATCGGCTATATCGCAGTCAACCCAGGAATTTATACGTGCTTTTGATCGATGTATATTTAACATTATTTCCCAATCAAATATATTTATTTCAGTTACAATATTCTATAAAAGATCATCGGTTTCAAATAACTTGTAAGTGTCTACAGGATTTTATTTCGTTTACGTTAAAATGTAATATAGGCATGTCTTGATATTGTTTCAACTCACCAATTACATTGCCATCTATATCTTTCCACTCGTTTTCATCATCATTTTCAGATTCTGACATTTTTTCGCTTTCAATTTCTGTCTCATCTTTATCGAATAAATTACTCGTACTGACATCACTGTACGATTTATCTGAAAAAATAACATAGTTTTTTGTCGATTACAGAATCGTCCGAATCAAAAGAATCATCCTATTCATTTTTACTGTTACTATTTGGCAACTCTGCAAGCACATGGACTCTTGAATCATTTGGATTTTGGCGCTCATTTACAATATTTGGATTATTCTCTTTATATATTTTATTTTCAACTAAAGTACTTGGTTTGTTACACTCTACAGTTTTTGTTTTGTTTGTATCAGCTGTGTGAGCTATAAACAATACTAAACATCGATTGACTGCGTAAGCATGCCTATATAAATTATAATGCCTGTGTTTAGAAATCGAATTCGAATCTTAATACAAGTGTAATGCTGTTTTTAACATACAGTTTTCACATACCGCACTTTATTAAAAACGAACACTGGTGCCAGACGACCGGTAACGCAGTCAACCTGTTGACCCGAACACATCGAAAAAGATGCATGGATTGACTATCTAAAGCAAAGTTTCCCAAACTTATCTATACAGCGATCCCATTTTGCTAAAAAAATTGTTCGCGACCCCCCAATTTCCCCCCACTCATTTATACAATATGTGCCTAATTTACAATTATCTGATGGTTTCTCAAATTTAATTTTACTTTACTGTTTAAGTTTAAATCAAAAACAATTATTTTATTTTAATACAATTATTTTAATGATTGCGATCTGTCCCACTAGTAATTAGTAGTTGGTACTTCTGCCAGAATAGCATTTAAAATAAAAATAAATAATAAGAAGTCGACTGCACATTGTACACCGCGATATATTAGCTTGTGTCTACATCGCAAAACTCTTCCATGATAATCGCGAAAGAGCTCGCTACTAGATAGCACTCTGAAACGTTCTCGTAGCCTCGTTTTGGCTTTATATAAGCGGCGATGCCCAACGAAACCTTAGTTCGAATCCAAACAGCTTATTTTTGAGTAATTAATGAGTAAATATTTTACGACTTACGAATTCCCGTTTACGTATTTACCTCTACGATAAATTATAAATTATGGATAAGTTTTTAAAAAGAAGTGCAGAACCATCTACGTCTGAAAGTGTCAGTAGCAGCAATAAAAATAAAAACAGATTCTACATTGATGAATATCTTAAATATGGTTTTACCGTTATTTCCAATAAACCACAATGTGTTATTTGTGGACAAGTCTTGTAAAACGAAAGCATGAAGCCATCAAAGTAAATTCGACATTTAAACAGCAAACATCCAGATAAAAAAGACAAGCCTGTAGAATTCTTTGAAAGAAAGCTGAACGTTCTTCACAAACAGCAAGACAGTTTTCCCTTGGCAATCACTACTAATGAAAAATCATTATTAGCAAGTTATAAAGTTGCTAATCGTGTTGCCAAAATTAGTAATCTGCACACAATTGCTGAAAATCTGATTTTTTCCAGCAGCTGTTGATATGGTACATATAATGTGTGGGGAAGAGAGGCTGCAAAATTAAATACAATGCCTCTGTCAAATAATACTATCCAAAGAAGAATTATTGATACAAACTTTGAAAAATAGGGCTATTATCGAGCACAAGTTAATTAAATCTAGCCCAAGTACTTTCGCTTAAAATAGCATCTTCAGGGGCATTTCGTCAAATGTAACTATCCGGCAAGCGTAGACTGTGATTGTGAAACATTCTACGCTTGCCGGATAGGGCTAGATTTAATTAACTTGTGCTCGATAATAGCCTTATTTTTCAAAGTTCATTTATTCGAGCATTCAACCTCATTTCAATAATTATTGATATGGCAGAAGATATTTAAGCGCAAGTTGTGGAAAATCTTAATAAATGCGCGTACTTCCCTCTTTAAATGGACGAATCCACAGATATATCTAACTGTGTCCAATTCATTACGTTTGTAAGATATGATACAAATAATGGCATTCAAGAAAATATTTTATTTTGTTCCCCATTGGAGACCAATACCACTGGAAAATGTTTACTCGACACTTTTGTGAAACGTACAAGTAAATATGATATTAACTGGGTAAATGTATTGCTATATGCACAAATGGTGCTAAAGCTGTGACAGGACATAAATCTGGTCTTGACGTCAAATTACAAGAAATAATGCCAAATGGAGACATTGTTTTTTACATCGAGAAGCTCTTGCGTCCAAAACTTTACCTCCTGAAATGGACTGTGTTATGAAAACCATAATTAAAGTTGTAAATTCCAATAAAGGAAAAGCTTTGCAGACCCCTATTTTTAGAAAAATTTACGAAGACATGGGTGCTTTCTTTAAAAATCTTCTCTATCACACCGAAGTAAGGTGGCTTTCAAGACACAACGTCTTAAAAAGAGTATTTCACTTAAGAGCAGAGCTTTTAATGTATTTGAAAGATGAGAAGTCCCCATATGAAAATCAATTTTCCGATCCTATCTGGCTTCTGAAACTAGGTTTCCTTGCTGATATTCTCGAGCAATTAAATATTTTGATCAGTAATTTACAAGGTCGCGACATTAATATAATTACAGCAACAGATAAAATTAAGGCGTTTCTAAGAAAAATCGATTTATGGTCGACCTCACTTGGCAAAAAACAACTCGATTTATTCAAGTTCTCAAGATTATAATATTTGATTTTGTTTTACTCTTTTATTTTTACGGACTTTAATATTTAGTTTTATATTTCGTCTGACAATTAATTGTTAATTTCTATTTACGGCGTTGTTAAAATAAAAATACATGATCTAACAAAGTGGTGCTTTTGTCTTATTTTGAAAATGTTCGGCGACCCCCCTAGTACCTCATGGCGACCCCCACTTTGGGAAACACTGATCTAAAGAAATATAATACAGAAGAACAACAAATGACGTTGCAACCACAAACACCAGAAATTATCAGAAATAAATACACACTTAAAAAACACTTGAAAAACATTTTTGATTTGAGAGTAATGTCTCAAAACAAAGAACAGAAAAGCTGCAGGCAAAGATGAGATACCAAATGAATAATTAAAATATTGGAAGCGTTAAGTATGGCTCAATCGACAATATTAATTAATAAGATCATAAGATACAATAAAATATAAATAAAGAAGGAATGAAGAACACGTGAGCTAATCTTATTATTTAAAAAGGGTAAAAAGAAACAATCAGAAAACTACAGAGGCAATAATTTGTTAAAAACACCACCCTAAAATTTACAACTCACCTTATTATTTGGCTATACCTTATTTTCATCTTTCATATCCATAGAATGTTATCTCACAGTGTTGAGATTGAGAAAAGCATCATAAATCTTTGCGGTCGACGTCTTGGCCACCCCTGGTATAGATTTTCCAAAATCCTTAAGAAATAATAATGTGTCCTGTTTTAAAATTTTTGTTTTGCAATTTTATGGACATCAAAAATGTTTATTGCTGCAATCAATTTTTTTTTTCTCTTGAAACGTTAAAATTGATAGCGGCGCCACTAAAATCATAACTGCTATGAAAACAATCGCAAATCGAAGACGGCGCAAAGAAAAAAGTCGTGGCAAGCGGCCTACTATGTAAATTGAAGAAATACAGGGTTGATGTGATGCCGCGGTCGATACCGCATCGTATCGCTCGTGGCAAGAGTGCCGCAAGCAAGTAGTGTGGTGATCGGCAATAGCATTCGTTTCTCGGCCGTTCGATGGGAGGAAAGCATCGCGTCTAGTGCCCCAAAAACATACGAATAACGTGCGCGCGTGACGATCACAGTCGACTAGATTTTTGGAACTTTTTGACTTTGACGCAGCGTTTTTTGTAGGCTCGGTGTGAGATTTGTTCGAATTTAAACACTTAAAGTGATTGTTTTTGTTTGACTTTTTCGGATTCATTCCTTAGTTCTGTACTTTATACTGGTATGTCGTATTGTATTTTGCATGCGGATTTTTATACAAGCAGTTCCCCACGTTAAACTTACAACATAGTAACTTTTATTCTCGGTTAGAAAATATTATTTATTTTTTTACAGGTTTTTAAAAATTTTTTAAAATAAAGAATAAAATTTAAACTAGTTTAAGTAATTTTTTCAATATAATAATTTGATTAGTTTCTTAATTGATTAACAAAACTAATCTGTCATACTTAGAATAATAGGACATGTAGAACAGGTTCATGTAGAACAGTATTAACGATATGTGTGCTGTCGTGCGCTATTTCATATCTGATAGGCACATAAAATATTGTTAGTTTTCGCTTTTTTAACGTTGAAGAAAACTCTTTGTTTACAATAATTACAAAACAAATATTAGACAATTGGTTCTCTAAGATGTATTAAATTATCGTTCATGTTACCAGTTTACGGCAGGTATGAAAACTGTTTACAACTCTAGAAAAAAATATATCAAAACCTAGTTTTGTAGCAAAGATATCGGTTTGCCCAAAAACGCTCTTGCGTTTCTTATCTTACATTATATTTGACATGAATATTAAATTTTTCGTTTAGTAATTAGTATCTAAATATGTACATAGATTAATTCCTGTATAGGTACTATGTATTTATGTAATTAGATTTATGTTCAATAATGTAACATGAAACACAAATTCAGAAAACTTCCACAGACTGTAATTGACCATCATGTTTGGCTGAAACTTTAGTTTCGTCAAATTTTAAACTTAATATTTAAAATATATTATATTTAAAAAAAGATCAGAGATATATTTAAATTTATGATTTTTTGTAATTAAATCGTTGGTTTATGCAAAATTGGTTTTTTCATTGACAAAACTAGCTCTATACTTAGGCATTCCTTTACTGAAACTTTTTCCACTCTGACCTATGTATACTTCTGCTCATATAATGCAAGGGATTTTGTATTTTCTTGGACATTATATCTACAGCTAATTTATATACAATAATAAAATAAAACAAACAAACAATTGATTACATATGTTAATTCATAAATTGTAAAAATTATTAAGGTCGAAATTATGATATCATTTTAAATTTCTGCATTTTATCTTCTTTGGGTGCCGTCTTCAATGAAGGTTGGCGATAACCTCAGCAAAATCATTTCTGTCCCTGGCTTTTCTTATTAAAGATTGAGAATCCAAACCAGTCCACTCACGAATGTTCTTCAACCAGGACGCCTGCCGTCTACCAGCACCACGTTTTCCTTCTACGTTCTCCTCTATAAGAAGCTGCAGTAGCTGGTACTTCTCACTTCTGTATATGTGTCCCAAATATGAGGTTTTCCGTGTTTTCATTATTTTTAAGAGTTCTCTGTCGGTACCCATCTTGTGTAGGACCTGCTCGTTGCTCATATGCGCTGTCCGGGGGACTTTCAGCATCCTTCGACATAACCACATTTCAAAACTTTCCAAACACGAGTTGATTTTGAAGGTCCAGGCCTCCATTCCATATAGTAAGGTGCTGTAAACGTAACATTTCAGCATTCGGTATCGGATTTTGAGATTGAGTGTTTGGGGCGTAAACATTTGTTTCATTTTTAAAAAGACATTTCTTGCTTGTTCAATTTGCGATTTTATTTCTATGTCTGGATCTATATCTTTCGTTATCCAGCTCCCTAGATATCGAAATTTCTCGACATTTTCGATAATGTTACCATTCACATTTAGAGCCATGGGTGGATGGATGGATGTTTTGAAGACAATCATTGTTTTTGTTTTCTTGACGTTAATGTTGAGGCCGTATTATTTAGAACTCTGCCGTTAATTTTAACACCTTCTCTTGATTGCTCTAGTGCTGTGCAAAGATTTCTTCCGAATATATATTGAAAAGTAGTGGTAACAATACACACCCCTGTCGTACACCTCGCTTGATATTGAATATTTCTGTGTCACCGGCTTCTGTTCTAACTGCTGCAGTTTGGTTAAAATACAGCGTTTGGATAATTTTAAAATCGTTCTCGTCTAGTCCCTTTTTGTGAAGGCAATCCATCAGCTTATCATGTTTTACTTTGTCGAAGGCCTTTTGATAGTCAATAAAACATAAAAAGAGATCCTTTTTTTGGTCTCGACATTTTTGCAGCAGTATAATAAAACTGGTTAATTGCCAAATTGTTCATCACTGATATCCTGTTCACATTTCTTGTAAATGCGTTGGTGAATAACTTTCAAGAATAACTTTAACATATATGCGACATTAAACTAATAAGTCTGAAATCACCACACTTCTTTGCTCCTTTAGTTTTTGGAAGGGGAATAAAGACTGATTTTAACCAGTCTTGTGGAATTTCACCGCTTGTATATATTTGATTAAATAATTTGACGATTATATTTAAATGTTTCTCTTCCAGTAGCTTTATGACTTCCGTATGAATGTCATCGGGGCCAGGGGCTTTCCCATTTTTTGCGTTTTTGATTGCTCTCTCTACTTCTTGTTTTAATATAGGAGGACTAGTTTCATGGTTTTTATATATTATGTTGTTTAGTGGTGTGTCCGAGAATAGTTCTTCTATGTAATGTCCCCATACGTTGTGTAGATCGCTTAATTCCCATATCGTTTCATTCTCGTCGTTTGTTAATCTACAAGGGAGTCTTTGTTTTGTCATTCCAGCTAGATATTTTGCATTTTATAAAGAGTATATAAGAAGAGTACTATATTTCTGCATTTTATTATTATTAATGAAGAAAACAAACGACAAGTCAGATAATTAAAAGATAACTGGTCATTATCAGAGGTAGGAAAACATTTTATCATAAGCAGAACCACAGATTTTCTATTAATAAAAAATGGAGGGATTAAGAAACTCTGGAAAGAAGGCGAGGGTGTGGAAGATCAAAATTATACTAACTTTAGGTATGTAAAAATAAAATTAATGTTTTGTAATATCTCCATCAGCATTGATAACATCTTGTAGTCTTCGGTTCATCTGAGTGAAAGGAAGTATGAATTGATCTTCTTCAGAGAGCTCTTCCCAAAGCTGTTGGATACCGTGCCACAGCTCATCAGCATTATGAGGTATAAAATTGCGCCGATACAATCGTTTTACAATAACCCCTCACACATTCTCGATTAGGTTTAAATCTGGACTGTAGCTGGGCTATGGGAAGGTTTCGATGTTGTTATTCTGGAGCTATTAGTTTATTATATTTGCAGTGTGAACAGTACAATTATCTTGTTGGGGGATAAAACTATTTGCTGGATACAACTGTTCTACACTAAGAAACATGTTTTTTAGTATATTCAGATAAGTCTGCCCAACAAACCTGCCATCAATACGCCATACCATTCCCATTTTTCTAGATAAAATTCATCCCCTCATATATTGACGCTAAAATGACCAGCTGCTCGATATCTATCAACATATAGAGGATTAAATTTATTATTATCTGTCTGTACATCCCAATTTTGCACTTTTTAGAAAATTGAAAAAAATTCTCAACTGTAATTATTACCCTGTCATAAAAATCTTGATTTTGTAGCTGATGGTTTAAAGCAAACATAAGTCTTGATTGCTTCTGTTGTGGTGTACGAGGTTTTTTTTGCGGCAGTTTGGTACTTAAGACGCGTTGCTTCTATTCCGCAAAATTTGTTGTCTTTCTTCCCGCAAACCGTGACATAAGTCACGGTCTTGCAGTCTTCGCATTTTTAAAATGATTCTCTTTTAATCTCTCCAAAAAAGTCTATGATCTTCATGAGCAGCAGATACTTTTGGTCTTCCAGAAACTTGCTTTCTTTCGAGAGTTTCTTGTTCTGGTTATCTTTTATTAATATTTAAAGCTGTTATTCTGCTTACGTTGAAATGGTTCTCTACGGCAGATAGTGGCCAACCATCTTCTAATTTCGTTACAATTCTTGCCTTTAGATCTTAGCTAGTATATGGAGCAATTTTTTGATGTCGAACAGAATAAGTTATATGACAAATTCTAAGATTTGGCGGTGACAGAGGTAATATGTAAATAATACGTGATTATCCTTCAAAATACACTGCTCAATTTTCTACAAAATACGCTTTAGAAGTCGTATCAGTTTTTTTAGGAACCAGCTATACCGAATACGAATTGATAATCTTTGGATATGTGTTAATACATTGTTTCTTCAGAGTTTGCAATTTTACCGGTTATTTGTTAGAGAATGCTTATATTTCTTTATTGTGTCTTGACAACATGACACTGTCAGTATTTCTTCCTGCCACCAGTAAGTTATCGTTATCGTGGTCTTTCTGCTAATCGGCTTCCTATTGAAAAAACGTCTGTCGTCGTCTTTACTACTATTGTCATTCAACTTATGTGATCATTCCATTCCACTCTTCTATTTCTTACCCAGTCTCCACCTTGCACCTACGTCGTATCATCGTACTCCTTGCTCTGTCCCATAGTGTCTAACCATAGCTTTTTGTAAGAGTTTTCATCTCTGCTGTTTGCAACTTTCTTTTTGTTCTCTCTGTACTAGGTCGTGTTTCTGGTGCGTATGTCATTATTGGTCTGATTACTGTTTAGGTAACTTGCACTTCTGTTTGTTCTATTCACTTGAGCTTCCACTTCTGCTTCGAGCTGTTCGTAGCTAGGTAGTGTGATGTCTAGATATTTACCCTTTAGCACTTGTTCTGTTATCTGACCTTCCAGCTCCAATTCACTTTCAAGTAAATTTGCTGTTATAACCATGCATTTTGTATTTTTTGGGTAAGTTCACATGTTCAACTTTCTGCCGGTTATATTAAATTTTTGTAGCATGCTTTGTAAATTATCTTCACCTTGAAAGAGTTGTATTGCGTCGTCTGCATAGCAGATTATTTTAAGTTGTTTTTCTAACATTCAGTATCCTTTTTAGTTCTTACTTTTTAATTATTTCATTCATTATCAGGTTAAACTATAGAGGACTTAAATTAAATTAGTTCTTTTACTTTTACTTTTATTGTGTTGTTTTGGTAGATATTTTCGATCGGTTTTATTATTTTTAGAGATATCTGTCTTGCGTACACTAAGTGAATAAGAACATTTAATTTTACTTTGTGAAATGCCTTGACAATTTACAAAACATAGATATTGTAGGTTCTATCTAAATAGTTTATTTTTTTGATCACTCTTTATTGTAAATTGAACATGGGGTTAAAAGTTGTTCATTAGCTTCAAATTCATATCTCGCTATCGATTTGAATCTGTAAAACTACTAAAATGTAGTCCACGGACTATTGGGAGTTGCACTCCCAATTTTATATCTTCCATAAATATGTATTTCTATTAACATGCCTTTAGATATGGCTCTATTAAAATGCAAGGAGTTTGGCTCTAAACAAATATTTAAGGTGTACAACTTTGTTTCTAATGAATATACCTTTTTTTCTCAGATGTACCCCATTATTGAAGGTTCGCGATCACTACATCAACATTTTTCCTATTCCGTGCATCGTTTATTATTCGTTGAACATTCATGCCTATCCAAGCTATGGTATTACGAAACCATGCCATTGCTCTTTTATCTTTGCCCCTGCTACTTTTTATCGTTACTTCAATTATTAGCCATATCAAGTTAAATTTTTGTCATTTCTTTATGTCTTTTTGTGGTACGAGGTCGGTTTTTTAATCATTGTTTTTTATTCTTGCTTTCTAGTTACGTTATTTGCTCCTGCTTATTTATTATGTGTTGTGTACAGGATAATCTAAGCATTTCACGATAGAGTCCTATTTCGAAGGATTTTAGATATGATATTTAATATTAACGCCTCAACTCGCTGCAGAAGAACAAAATAAACATAACATATAATAAATATAATTCGGATATATAAGGTTTAGTTTTCGGTTGCAGATAAATTTGCTTCAATTCAGTGCACATGTTTCTGACTTCCCCAATTTTTATATTTCATTTTAGATCTGGCTCCCACTTATTATTTAGTGATACTCTTTTTTTATTTGGCTTTAAGATTAGTACGTGTAGCCAGAAACGAAGTATGTATTAAGTTTAACTTTTTTAAAATTTTTAAGTGTAAGGTTATCTCAGTCTGACCATTTTGTTATGATAGTAAAAACCATTTTTTAGCTTAATAAAAAAAATAAAATATAATGTAAAACTTGTTTATCAGTTAGTGCCAAAAGATTTATAACATTAAAAAATTGTCAAATTATTGTCAAAGTCAGAATACATATAGTTAGAACCCGAAAAATACTCAATAGTAATGAACATTAAAGTTAAAGTATGTATTTTCATTAAGTAAACCGTTTCATAAAGTAAAACTAGGTACTTAGCATGCAAAATTTGTCAGTAAAAAGGTGTTTATGGACAAGACGAGAAGCTCTTGTTTGTTCGGAAAAATATCTTTCATGAGATACCCCATAATAAGATTCAAGGGGTTGCCCAGGCGAAAGGTTCAAATTTTTTAAACTATTTTTACAAATTGTACAAAATTATTTGGACCATTCCATTGGTATCATGATGTAACCAATTCAAACGATAAATTAAACATCCTAATTTGTAATAATATTTAATGTAAGAAAAGTATAAATTAAAAACATTTAACGGGTTTTTACCTATATATTTTCATGGCTCATACCATGTATACTTCGTAACACAGATGATGGAATTAAAATTTTTAAAACGTTCTGTAATGTAATTGTGATATAGCGCGTTTAGGTATTTTATTATATAGGTACCTTTTATAAAGGATTTGAAATAAAAAAATTTTATTTGAAATACAATGAAAATTAACATGAAATATGCTTACCGCACCTTGTCGAATTAGTTTATTGTGATAAAACTTTGTAGAAGCTTCTAGGTTTTTTTTTCCGTCTTCTTTTTGTGCTGAAAATTTCCGTTGAAGTTAAATCTCCTAACGGCAGCTCCACTGGGCCAAATTAGGACTGTAGACTTCGTCAATTTTATCAAAAGGGAAAGATACCTTATATGTGGAGTGTTTGTCAGTTATATGCCATTCCACGCGGTTAAGAGTAATACTGACTACCTTCTCACCCAAAAATTTTAGATCATAGGTTTTCATATCAACCCCTATGCGGGACACATGTACACGACCTTGTCTAGGAATGATGTTTACAGTAGACGATTCGTTGCTTTCAATAATCGGTTTGTATTTATTTTCTTTTTTCGATTGGGAATTTCAAGATAAGTGTCCTGCTTTTAGATTGTTTTTATTTCCTTTTTGTTTATCACTCATGTATGAATGAGGTAGACTTGTTTGTGTTTTGTTTAATGACATTTAAATGGGTTCTTGACTTGTAGAAGCTGATTTGGTCGGACCTGCCTTAATCCTGGTACATCACATTTATTTTTTAAGGCATGAACTTCACACTCGGGTCTCAGAAACCCAAAGCTATTTTTTAGCAAAAAAACAGAAAATTTGAATATTTGATGGATTTCGGAGAATATCTAATCTTAGTAGAATGTGTAGAAAAAAAATTGACCATGGTGTGGTATTTCACAAAGAGATATATTTGTTGAAATTCAAAAATAACATAAAATAATATTCAAACATAAAACATTGTTATTAAAACAAATAAACATTAAATTGAAATTATCATCTACAAAATACACCTGTATAACTATACTTGTAACAAAAAAAGAAACTCTTTTGGTAATATAAGTCTTAGTTATTCTTAGCCAGGTCTTCAGTTTCTTGGATCTTGATGTTCGCATTCACAGCATAGCTGGGCTCTATGTTCCATGCAATATGGTCTGCGACACTCAGAACACGCAAAACTGGTTTTTCTATATTTTCCTTTTGCACAAAAGCAGCATCTAACTTTTTTTGTTAAATCAACATTATGTTGTGGTAGGGGGGACTTCAATTCCCAGAATTTCAGTCTAATATCATTGCATTTACGAATGACTTCTTCATTTGAGTGCAAAACAACAACATCTAGCATTTGTTCGTTTAACAACAAATTCCAAGATTGTTCAGGAAATTGAACTGTGCTCGCTTCTCCTTTGGTCCAGGTAAATGAATTTCAATTTTTTTTCGTCTTGTACGACCCTGTCTTGCTGGTGCTTGTGTGCTCCACCGATGACCATTTTCCCCCAGTAAACTAGGAATATTTCTAACTGGTTCATCCACTATTTCGTCTTCATGGTCGCTTTGTTCACTGTTGCTGTCTGACAGTTGCTCTTCAATGTAATCTTCATTAGACTCGTCCCCTCCAAACATATCGTCTACGATGCCGTTTTCACTCTCATTCTCCCATAAATTGTCAGCCTCTCTCTGTAATTCAACTGAGTTAAAGGACGACGATTTTCTCTGCTAATTGATGCCTTTACTCAACTATTTTCTCTACTAGTTGACGCCATTATACTAAAATAAATAAAAATATGTTGAAACAAAATTATTACCGTAAACATCACCCTTGGGTCCGGGGTACCCATGCTTGTACTTCTGGAAATATCTTACCTCGTTGTTTCACTAAAATGCAGCGGATGACCCGTATTCTAACCCACCTTACGACAGACTGAATTTACATAATGTGATGACACACATAACCACTCATGCGCATGTCACATTGCAATGAATGACTCTCTGGGTTTCTGAGACCAAACAGTGCAGTTCCAGGGTTAAATACCTTCGTAGTTGTTTCGCTAGATTATAACGTTGGTATGGGTACGGCTGAATTTTATTATATTTATCTTTTAATAAAGAAATTAAATCTTGTAGTTTAACATTAAAGGTGAAAACAGCACTGCATTAACATAGAAAATAGAGCGGAAGGTTCGCAGTCCACTAAAGTATCGAGATCAATAAGAAATATGAAAACCAATCTTACAAAACGGAGTTTCAGCGTTATTCCGATTTAAAATTGGAAATTTCATTATGAAAATCTGTTAAGAGAAAATAAGAATATGTACAATACAAAATTACAGAATGCATTGGCATATTAAGTATTGACAGCTGTAATCGCTATAAAAAATCGTAATGCTCCAGTACCAGCTTAAATATTGACGAAAATAATTAATTATGGAGGAGTCCAGTTAGTACACTATTTAACGCGATTATGTAATCGATAATGTATATATAAATAAATATAAGATACCAGATCAATAAAAAATATCATATAATGATATATAATAATAATGATAACTTCCTTATACAACAGGGGTGTCCAACTGGCAATGCCTCAAGGCCAAAACTAAAACCTTTGCTGTTGTCGCGGACCATATAATATTTTGTTACGTAATTGTAATTAAGTAATAACAAACTAAAGAGAGGTATAAAAATAATTAAAACAAAAAAGAGTATTATTTCTTTTATTGCTCAACAACTACATTTTTTTATAAACGGAAAATTTATTAATAACACTTTTCAATAATCAAGACAAACATAGCAAAAGCAACGAAAAATATGTATCCAATTAGTGTGAGGACTGTGGTCGATCGGCTTCATCCACCAATGAAGAAATGTCCACGTCAAGTTCAGTTGTAGACACTCTCATAAGATGACGTAAGGAAGATCCGTAAAGTTGCTTCTGCTTTTATTTTTTATGTATTTCATGGAGGAACAGGCATTTTCACATGTATATGTGCTTCCGAACATTGACGTCATTTTCAGTCCAAAATCTCGCAGGTTTAGGAATTTCTCCTTTGACAGAAAATTTGAAAAATTCAGGTTCCTTTTCTTGTCTGGTGATTAGGAACATCTCTGCTTGAAGATCACATAATTCAAGCTGTAAGTTGGGTGGTTGATAATAAATGGTTGCTCCAAGAAGGTTATTATAAAGTAGTACACTGCTTTTGAGATTTTCAATTTCTTCAAATCTTGTATTGAATTCATCAATAACTTGTTCAATTTGTGAAATGCAGGATGAAAACTCAATATTTTCCTCGTCGTTCAATTTTTCTGCTATTTGCAGACAGCTAGGGAAGTGTGTCAGGTTGTTCTTTTCCAAAGCAGGTTTAAACACGTTCAGCTTATTCCGGAGTCCGTTTATCATTCCGATCAAATCTGAAACCGTCTGGTTTCTTCCTTGAAGACTCAGGTTTAACATGTTAAGACGATAACTCAGATCTGTTATAAAAGCTAACTGTCTTAGGAATTCTGGATCCTTAAATTTCGGTGCCAGTTCAGTTGTGTCAGATGAAACGTATTTTTTGAGGAATGTAGGGATTTCCTTTCTTATGGCAAAAAATCGTTTTATGCAATTTCCTGCACTCAGCCACCTTACATGGTTTTACATTAGCAAGTCTCCATACTTAGCCCCTGTTTCCACTAAAAACTGCTTAAGTTGCCTGTGTAAAGGTCGACTCAGACACATCAGTCACGTCACAGTCACGGTACCGAACCGGTCCTATTTGGTCACAGAACTATCAACTATCTGACAGCTGGGAAACTGTTTGTCAACTGATGAGTGTGAATGCCGGCAACATATTTGTATTAAAGAATATTTTGTATGACGGATTGGCCGATTCGGCGCAATCACTGTGACGAGACGTGACTGATGTGTCTGAATTGACCTTAAAAGAGATCGATTTCCAACTCTAATCATATTTATAATCTTAATCACGATTTGGAAAACTTGATCTTCCTTGACTGATTTTCCACATAAAGCTCCCTGATGTATAATTCAATGAATTGTTGAGCAAGTAACACCATTCTCTCGAAGCAGACCCACTAATCCAATTTTTTACCTGTCATTGATGGGGCCCCGTATGTTGCTATGGCTAAACATTTATTGAAGCCTCCAATTTTGTCAACTGTTTTCTTTACAGTCTTATAGACGTCTTTTCATTTTGTTGTTCCATAAAGAGGACAAATATTAGATAACTCCTCTTTACTGGTGAAATCATCAAAAGTAGTGAGCACAAATATTAACAGCTGACAAACATCGGTTTGATTAGTGCTTTCATCCAAACAAAGTGAGAAATATGAACTTTTCTTAACCAGGCTAAACAAAGATTTTTCTATTTGCTCACCCATAGCAACAAGCCTTCTTTGTATGATTTAATGTGAAAGTGGCACTGATTCAAATTTCTCCGCCATTTTAGAACCACTGAAAGCTTTGGCCATTTCATCAGCACATTTTTTTTATTAAATTGCCATCACTGAAAGGTTTTTTTGCCTTTGTCAGCTCAAGCGACACGGCCTAAGATGCATGCAAAGCATGCGTTTAAGAGTGTAATATTTTACTGAACATACCAGTTTGCTGTTTAAACTTTTTCTTCAAATCTGCAACTAGGGCACGCCGACTTTCATTTGTGTACGTAGCATACTTCAGTGCAGTTCTCATAGTGGTGGAGGACGATTGTGTTCGTTACACGTCCACGAAGCGGCACGCGGTACAGTACTTGTGATGTAAAAACACTACTTAAGAAGCAATAACTTCGTAGATGACCCTTTGTAGTACAGTACTCCTTTGTTTTGACATTTATGCTCAGCAGACACAACAGGTGTACTGTTGAGAGCAGATGAGCTAGGAGGACAAGAGAAAATTATATATATATATATATATATATATATATATATATATATATATATATATATATATATATATATATATATATATATATCTTTTTAGATACATAAATATAAAATTCTACGAATAATAAATATTGCCAGATTTGATACCTGTAAATTAAGAAAGATGTAAAAAAAATTCTCAAAAGAAAAGAACAGACGTGTATCATAATTAAAACCTATATTGATTTTATACAAATCGTGCATCATATCTGCTTTAAATAAAGTCATAAACATTAAAAAAATAACTATTAAGACCACAGTTTTTCTGATTTATTATCTTTATTAATATGGTGCCTTTCGTTATTTAAAAATACCAAACCTTCAATAAAATGCCGTCCGTCATAAACAGATATCATAATGCATTACTAGAATTTTATAGTCTACGTTTTATTTTTCTTCTTTTTACTATTCTGAATTTTTCTGTGTTACCTACGTATTATTTGGCGCCGAGATTAAAACATTGTGATCTTAAGCCAGTTTTTAAAAACTCTGGTTATTTGTGCATTTGGTTATAATATTCCAATCTTAATAAATTTTAAAACAAATCAAACTTATAACATAAATATTGTATAAAGATAATATAATATCAAAGTTCTGCAAATAATTTCTTGCGGAATGTCTAAGTTACATATTGTTTTTTTGGATTTAGCAACAATTATTGGTTGTGATTCTGATGGTAATCACATGTTTAAATAAATATCATTTGATAGTTCCATTTCCACTCTGGAAATTGTTCTCAAACCGGATTTTTGTACATAAAAAAATAGGGTTTTATTCTGAAACATGTAAAAAATGCAATTTTTCTTATTCACATTTTCTTATTCATATTTCATATTCACATACATTTTTTCCTAATTGGTATAAAAACAAATTTTAAGGACGATTTCCATAAAGAAAATTGAAACGTCAAACATTAGTTATTTAAAAAGGTGAATCTTAATCACCAGTTATAAGTAATTTTAAAGGTTTTGGTGGAGTGGTAAAAGGTGGTAACACAATATTGCGCAACAGATGCCAATTGCTTAATTGTGAAACTTTATCATTATCAGGTAGCATTACAGCTCGTTATAAGACAAAGTCTTTTTCAGAACAATCTTCCATTCACCCCTGTGTCTGGCAACTCTTTTCTATGCTTTAACTCCGATGGATTTTAGATCATCCTCTATGTTATCTTGATACCTAAGTTTTGGTCTTCCTCTGGCTTGTCTTTTCACTGTTCCTCTTCGGTCGAAAATTTTGCTGATCGTTTCATCTTTATCTCGCCTAATTACATGTCCTATCCATCGAAGGCGTGCTTATTTAATACATTTTACAACGTCATGTTCCCCAAAGCTTCTATATAACCCAAAGTTGTAGTGCCTACGTCACAAACCCTGTTCTTGGACTTCTCCATATATTTGTCTTAGAATTATTCACTCGAAACGTTTACGTAATTCTTGGTCGTTCTGTGTAAGTGACCATGCTTCTGAACTGTATGTTAACACTGGCCTTATTGGTGTTTTATATATGGTAACTTTAATTTTTCTAAGTAGTTTTGGGGCCATCTGTTTCTTTAAGCCATACTAGCACTTATTGGCAAGCACTATTTGTCTTTTAATTTCTTCGCTGACATTGTTGTCTTTGGTCAGCAGCGAGCCCAGGTAGACGAAGGTGTCCACACCTTCCAGTTCCAAATCATTAATTAATAGTCTAGGTATCTGGTTGCCTAATCTAGTACAATACATATACTTGGTTCTCTGTGCATTTATTTTTAATCCCATTCTCAGTGCAGATGCCCTAAATGATCGAAATGCTTCGATCAGAGATTCTGTGGATCTAACAATAATGTCTATGTCATCTGCATACCCGAACACTTATATTAAAGATGATGCCATTCGTATTAATATGGCACTCTCGAATTACTTTTTCTAGTGCAAGGTGAAAGAAGAAGTATGACAGTCGGTCTCCCTGTCTTAGTATATTTTTACAATGGAAGGGTCTTGAAAAGTCGTTTTGGATTCTGACTACACTCTTTACTCCTGTGAGTGTAAGTTCCGTTAGTTGAACAAGATGAAGCGGCACTTGAAATTTTACTTTAGCCTATAGAAGTTTTTGTCTGTTGACTGAGTCGTATGCGGCTTTAAAATCCACGAATATGTGGTTAGTTTAGACTCAGAACTCAAGCGTTTTCTCAAGAATCTGCCTGACTGTGAAGACTTAATGTGTTGTTGATTTAT
The DNA here is from genome assembly GCA_918026665.1 of Diabrotica balteata. NCBI lineage: Eukaryota > Metazoa > Arthropoda > Insecta > Coleoptera > Chrysomelidae > Diabrotica > Diabrotica balteata. Next base: position 102,553,427 of record OU898282.1, read on the forward strand.
TGGATCGGAAACCGCACTGGTAGTTCCCAACTGTTTGGTCAGCATAGGGGATCAATCTTCTGTACAATACGTTGGACTTGTAAAACTTCAATGCCTGAAAAGACTGGGATACTGTATCTATTGCAGCAATAACAATTTTAAAATTCGCGGAATAATAATTATTGTCTGGGGCATATTCAAATTCAAGATGAAATGATATACGTGTATTGCGTGGTTGACTCCCTGTGTCACTCGTTCTTGTCTTCTGACGTAGCTACATGCTGCTCACGTGTAGCTCTCGTTCTTAATATATTCTGTCGTACACGTTGGTTACGATGTGCATGAGAATCTATTGCATGGTTCTCTTCTGACCTCATTCTCCGATCTTCATTTATTTGAGCAGTTTGTTCGTCCGAGCTGTAAGTTTACGTCTTGGTTTGATTTTTTTCAGGGCTCATGCATTGTTGAGGTTTGATTTTCTTCAGGCCACTTTACTAAAATGATAACTGATATGCTCTAAAACAATTTAAAATAATAACTAAATAAAAAACATGATAAATATGAAAATAAACTCACCTGGTTTTTTGATTTTATTCTAATCTTTTATAAAATTTTATGACAATAAACGTAACCTTAAAATTACCATTGAATATATACTAAAGTACGTGTAAATAATACACAAAATTTAATTCAAATTTACGTTAAAGTACCTGTAAACTAATAATTTTTCACCACTAACACATGCAAAATAAAACTGCGTGAAACAGTAAATCAAACGTTTAGTGTTTATATTTTTGAAATTATATGATCATCTATGGACTTGTATTTACAAATAAAAAGATTACGACGTACAAAATAGCTTTTGGGCCATCACCATTTATTTGGTTTATAGTACAACAATTAATAAATAAAATATAACATTTAAAATAATTCCTGCTAATGAAATAGTATATTCCTTTATGAGGCGGAGAAGCATGACTTTTCTTGAAGCGCCGGATATTACGCGCCGAACGAAGTGAGGCGCGTAATAGAGGGCAAGTCAAGAAAAGTCGCTTCTTTGCCGAATAAAGTATACTATTTTTTCTTCAAACGTAGCAATTTTCAAATATAAATAGTACAATTTATACGCTATTTTTACTCGAAATTAACTGTGACAACTATCAAAGTCGTCTAGATGTTAAAAATTAAAATAATTAAGTCGTCGGTGGGATGCAAGTCAGTTGTTTGCAATTATTAAATACAGCTTATGGTTGTTGCAATCGCAAGAGCAAATTTAGTGCGAAAATGGAAAACCTAAACGAAATTGAGTCCGCGGCTAATAATGCAGTAGCACGTTTGGGGCCCTCCAAGTCCGGAATAAAGTATCGGTTAGCGTACAAGCACTTTCAAGAGTGGTGCGATACAAGAGGAGTACGGCAAGTTACCGAAGGCATTTTACTGGCATATTTTAATATAATGGAAAATGAAAATAAATGGAAATTTTTCTACAATGTGGTCACGATACTCTTTGATAAAATCATTTTGATAAAATTTAGAAAAACTGTGGATATAAGCAAATTTTTAAAGTTACGTGCCTTTCTGAAAAAAACAAGCGAAGGATATACTGCAAAGAAGTCTAAAGTTTTCACTAAAGACAAGTTTGATAAATTTTTGTTTAAAGCGCCAGATAAGTTGTATTTAGGATTAAAGGTAAAAAAAAATTATATTGCAAAGCATGTAGTATACTCTACTAAATTATAAAAATATTTCAGATTGTTTTGTTAATTGGGGTTACCGGCGCCTCTCGATGCGACGAAATGGTAAAAATGAAGACTGTGGACATTGAGGATAAAGAAAATGTAATAATTATCAAAATCCTAGACAGTAAAACAAGACAAATTAGATCTTTTACGATAATTGGTCAAAACTACATTAAACTGTATAAAAAGTATGCATCACTGCGGCCTGAAAATTTCACAGAAAACCGATTTTTTATCAAGTACCAAAATGGAAAGTGTTACTGAAGCGTCATGGGAATACATTCGATCAGCGCAGTAGCCCAAAAAGTAGTTAGTTATTTAAATTTAAACGATGCAAGCGCATTAACGGGTCACTCTTTACGACGAACTTCAGCAACACTTTTAATAATTGATGGAGGCGGAAATCTAGAATGCCTCAAGGGACATGGGGGCTGGAAATCAAGCACGGTTGCCTTAAGGATATATAGAGGATTCAATAAGAAATAAGAACGATAATGCTCAAAAAATTTTAAACCCTCATGATTTTCCAACATCGGGAATGATTGCTGAAAGTTGTTCTCGACCATCAGTATCATCAACAATTACCAATGTGTATCAAGAGTCGGGAATATTTTTGCACGGTTTCAATTTTGAAAATGCCTCTTTAACTAATTGTACTTTTAATATTACTATAAATAAAAATGATGTTTAATTGTTGTTAATGACATTTGTATTGTTGCTTTGTGACATGTTTCATATTGTTGCCATGACAACATTTTTCCCTCCGCCGTAAAAAAATGAAAAAAAAAACTGCTGCCGGCGGAGACATCAAACTTTGACAGGATCGAGTTAGATAAGTAATGTTATTATTATTTGACGTTTGAAGAAAAAAATATTTAACTCTCTAGTAAAAAATACATTTTTTGTAACACTTTATATACACTCAATAAAAGTTAATATCTGATAGTATATAGTATAGATCAGTATATACTGTTTGTATGGGAAAATAATTCTGTGTGTGTGTGTGTGTAGATAGTGGATGGCATCAGAACTTGTCTATTTGCCACAGAAAATTTGTATTTTTTTTTTTTTTTTTTTTTTTTTTTTTTTTTTTTTTTTTTTTTTTTAATTAAGGATAGGATAGGGATACAAAACATGGCCACTCGTTTCTTGTCTAGGGACCCATCAAGACATTTTTATTAAGACAAACTAGACTAGGTCACGGGCAGGAGGTATTAACAAATGGGGTAAAACAGAGGTTTGGATTCTAATTATATAATGTTTGTAAATACACATATATACATATTTAACCATATATGAGCTAAATTTCTATTTTTGCTTCTAAAACAAACTTGATTAAAAGGTTGTATATTTCTTTATCTTGTTGTGCTAATAAAGTAGGAATGTTAGTTGGTAGACTTACAAACTTTTTCAGTTCTTGGTACAGCATATCCGTATGTGCAGTATATTTTTGACACTCTAAGAAAATGTGATTTATATCGGATAGCGGTTTTTTTGGACAGTAAGGACAACACGGAGAATCTACGATACCAATCCTAAATAAATGAGCTGGAAAGCGACCATGATTAAGTTTTAAACGTGATATAATTGATGACTTATATCTATTATAATCCCACGAATTGATGTAAGGAATGTTTGTCGGTAAAACTGGTTGAAGTTTAAAATAAAGGTTCTCTGATGTAGTTGAAAATTTACTGTACTGAGCTTCCCATCTAACCCTAACATCAGTTTTATATAAATTAATAAGATCTGATGAGCTGCACATGTTTACTTTCAATTCTGAGTCAAGTGCTTGTTTCGCTGCGAGATCAACTGCCTCATTCCCAGTTATCCCTGAATGTCCTCTAACCCAGACTAATGTAACTCGTACACCATACTCCTGCAGTTTATATAGACTATTTTTTATAGATAGAAGAATATTTTTGTTATAATGGTTAAAAGGAGGACTTTTAATGGCGTGCAAAACTGAGAGAGAGTCTGTTACAATTATCACAGATAAAGGTAAATTCATCTCGCACCAATCTAAAGCTTTCTTAATAGCTATAGCTTCTGCACTAAAAATCGATAAATAATGAGGGACTTGATATTGCTCAACATGGTTAATATTAGAAACTAAAAATGCACAGCCTGTTTTAAATCTTTTTTTTGATCCATCCGTATAAATGATGATTTTATTTTCTCCTAAATTACAGAGTATAGATTTGAAAATTAATTTTGATAGAAATATATTATCTGGATAGTTTGGAATTATAATGGTTGGTTTAAATATTAAGGCTGGAAAATCGATTTCGTAAATAGGATATTTTTTTTGACTATGTATTAGTTCTTTATGTCTCTCAGTGTTAATAAAAGCCTCAGCAAGCGGGGGAGACGTTTTAATTCTCCAATATTTGTTTGTAAGATTCTGGACCGCTATATTTGATATTTTTTTGACCATAAATGTACTAAACGTCCTATACTTTATTAGCTGTTTATTAGATAAGTACTCTCGTCGAAGGCACAAAGGCGGTTCTTGTGCTTCAGCGAGAACTGCATAATTCGGTGATGACATCATAATTCCTAGACTTATTTTAATTGCCTTATATTGAATTCTGTCTAAGGTTAATAAGTTTGATTTGCTAGTTGAGGCATAAATGGTACATCCATAATCCATTATTGAGCGGATGTATGACTTATAAAAAGTAAGGGATATTTTAACATCTGCACCCCACTTATATTTCGAAACTGCACGCAGAATGTTGAGCCCTTTCTCACATTTTTGCTTTACGTGTTTTATGTGGCTGGTCCATAGGAGTTTATTATCAATATAGATGCCAAGATATTTATATTCTTTTACTATGGGTATAGTAAAATCACCTATGGTATACAAATCGGGTGTTCTAAGTCTGTGCCTAGTAAGACACATAACCGCTGTCTTTTGCTGTGAAATACTAAAACCCATAGTATGTAACCAATCACGTATGCAGCAAAAAATATACTCTAAATCTGTAATACATCGTTCATATGAACTATGGATAGTATAAAAACAAATATCATCAGCGTACTGAATAACTTTTATATTGTCATCCATCAAACTATGCAGCTCTGCTGTGTATACATTAAATAATAGTGGACTCAATATTGATCCTTGCGGCAAACCGTTATATACTGTTCTTGGCCCGTGGAGTACATTTCTGTGGTCACGAATATAAATTTTTCTGTTTAGAAACAAATTTATTAAGTTATTTGATACCTGTTTGCTGATACCCATTCTACACAATTTTGTTTTTAAAATACTCAAATCAACCACATCATATGCACCTTTTAGGTCCACAAATAGGCATAACATGTATTTGTTATCAGATAAGCATATTTGTGCATCTGTAACCATATGGGTCAATGCATCTATAGTACTACGGCCTCTCCGAAATCCATACTGAGTAGTGGGTAGGAGAGAATTGCTTTCAATAAAATATTCTAGGCGAAACTTAATCATGCGTTCAAAAGTCTTGGTCAGACAAGACATTAACGATATAGGTCGATATGATGAGGGTAATTTTGGATCTTTAAATGGTTTTTTTATTAAACATATAACAATATTTTTTAAATCCTCAGCATATTCTTGTTTTACCCACCAGTTGTTAAAAATTTTTAAAATTATTTGTTTAGCTGACACTGGAAGATTGTGTAAAATTTTATATGTGAAACCATCCAAACCGGGAGCTGTGCTTCTGGTTTGGTTTAACGCCAAAATTAACTCTGAATATTCAAAATTTTTAGACATAGTATCTGAAGTAGAATAAAAATGAAAATTTTTTTGATTGTCTATATCGACATTTGAGACCGAAGGCGGGCCAGCTGATTCAGAACATCCTCAATTAAATCTTCGTGCAATGGAGGTTTATTTTGTTTATGATATTTGTTTCTTATAGCTTTTACACAATTCCAAATGTTTGAAAGAGGTGTAGATCTATTGAGTTGATTAACAAAGGTTATCCAACTATTTTTTTGTTTTAACTTGAAAATGAGTTTAGCCTTTGCTGCAATATTTTGATAATTCAGATAATTTGTAATATTTCCTTGTCTTCTGAACAATTTAAGTGCGTGGGAGCGACTTTCAGCTATATCAGAACATTCTTCGTCCCACCAATAGGGCCTTGGGACAGAAGGAATGAAAGGTTTTTTAACTGGCATGGATGCAGATGCTGCTGAAGATATGACTTCAAATAATTTTTTTGTTATTCGACAGTTATCTGAATCATTTAGAGCTAAATTTGTACTGATTTCATTTTCAATAAATGCTTGAAAGGCTGACCAATCGGCACGACCGTCATTCCACTTAGTTGCCGGATTGATTTCGAAAGATATGGGAGCAATTTGGAGCTGAATTTGAATAGGGTAGTGATCAGAACCTAAAGTGTCTTGATATACTGACCAATTTACCAAATCTGCCAAGAAAGGGGAGATAAGAGTTAAATCAACTGCAGAGTGATTACCATTGGGATTAACTCTAGTGGGCGATCCATCATTTAAAGTAATTAGTTCCAAAAAATCTAAAGCTTCTGTTAAATCCTTTCCCCCGCGATCTTCCGGAATAGGGCCCCACCTGTGATGGTGTACATTAAAATCGCCGCAAAAAATTGTACGAGAGATATCAAACTGTACCAATAAATTTAACCAATCTTTTTTTGTGGCTGCTATGTCTGTAGGTTTGTATACTGAAACTAAAGAAATATTTATATCTGGAATAAATACTGCACATACTTCAATGCTCCTTGAAAAATTTTGGGTTATTACACTTTCTTGATAGTTAATTGTTTGTAAGATAAATATACCAACTCCGCCATATCCGTCATCACGACATCTTTTAATGAAATTATATCCCTTTATATTAAAATTACTATTAGACTTAAGCCAAGTTTCAGAAAGTATGATAATATCAACATGGTTTTTATTAAGGTAATTTAACAAATTATTTTTATTAGATGTTATTGACCTACTATTCCACTGCAAAATTACTAATTGGTTTTTAATTGTTTGTTTATTAGCCATTTTTAAAGTTTAATCAGTAAAAGAGTTTTTCACTTGAATCTGATTCACTATATGTTTCCATAGCATCATTTGGATCACTTGGAGCAAAGGCACTTTCTACAAAGTCCCTGATATTAGATTCCATGAGAGTATTTGGTGCTAATTGAAAATTTTTTTGAAATTTATTTATGAAGGAGGTAATTAACATTATAGTTTTCTCTTTATAGTCCATAAATTCTTCTCTGTAAGGGTTAGGTATAATGGGTTTAGGTTTTTGACTAGGTTTATAAGTTTTTTTTTACAGGCATCGTATCTGGTGTAGGAGAGGTTGGGTGTGTTCGTTTAATTGTTTTATTAGAATTGGCTTTAGAAGCTGGTTTTGGTTTTTTAAAAGTAATATTAGACGATGGACTGTCGCCAGAAGTATTTGGAAAAGCTGGAAAATTGTTATCGTTGTTTAAAATAGAGAAACGGTTATTCGTAGCCACCTTCGCATATGATGGATTATTATATATATTTTCGGCTTCTTTAAAAGAAATGTTTTCAACTGACATAATTTGTTTAATCCCCTTTTGCTTTGCATATACGGGACAAATACGTGAAATTGAGGGGTGTTCGTTATTATTACAATAAATACACAAATTATTTTCTTTACAATCCTCTTTTGTATGACTTGTATCTGTACACTTTTGGCATCTCTCATTTTTTGATTTACATTGTCTAGCTGAGTGGCCATATCTCAGACATTTGAAACACTGTACAACGGGTTGTACGTACGGTTCAACATGAAAATTGCATAAATTTATTTGTATACATTTTGGAATTTCATTTCCTAAAAATTCTACTATTATCATTTGTCTGTTTACCAAAACTACGTTTCCATCAGAGTCTGTAATTTTCCTTTTCATACGATTGACACATGATACCTGTTTGTTTGATTTGATAGCAGTTAATAAATATTCTTCAGAAAAGAAAGTATCTACCATCCTGACAACTCCTTTTTTGTGTGTATAAAATTTAGGTATAAATGCTATTAACTCATTTTTTAATATAACTTCGTGGTTTACTAAGCTATTGGCTATTTCTAATGTATTAAAAATAACCTTTACCCTATTAACACCTACCGGTTTAATATCTATTACGTCATTTTTTAAAGTTTCATCTTTAAGTAGAAAGTGCCCTATTTTAATTGGAAAAAGTCTCCCTAAATTTTTATTTTTGTGTTCAACAAACACATAAAATGGACCAATATCTCCTGGTCTATAACTGTTATTCATATCAATTAGTGGAACATACCTGTTGTTTTCACTATCACTTTTATCAAACGTGTTTTTTTCATCGGGCGGCTTATCACCGCCCGTTTTTTCTGACATCACTTACGCTTTAAAAAACTCTAATATGCTCTTCGTAAATATCAATACCAAAACTAACAACTAATTATACTTATATTTTAAAAGAATCAATCACCAGTAAATTCACAAAAACTCGAATACGTCCACACACCTTGACTAACGAATTCGAACTCGAAAATAATTCTACTTTTACTATTTTCCTTACAATTTCATCATATTTTCTCAAGTTTAAGTTAAACTGAAAAAGTAAATAGACGTGAAGTTTGTTAAACGTCACTTTATGTTCAAATGAACTCCTACTGTAGACGTGAAGTTGTCTATTTCCTCGTCTATTAGACGAGGAATTCCTACATTCCTAGGAATTCAAATAAATAGTTCAAAACCAAAATTACCAAATCGATTTAGTCGTTTTAGATTTATTACAAAAAGTTATAAAAACATTGTTAAAATGTTGTAATAATATTTTATAAAATTATTATTAATATTTTATAAAATTAATAATAATATTTTATAAAAACAAAAAAAAAAAACGTTTCTTAAACGTCATTTTATAATGGATCAAATAAACTAAAACTGTAGAAGTGAAGTGGTATAAAATTTTTGAATTTACAATTAGAGAATTAAGGTTGTACCAAAAAATAAACTTTTACAAAATTTTATTGCACTCGGTTCAGTGGTTTTTGAAAATTAGAATATTAGATAAAGATATACATACATATCTCAAGATCTTCAAATCCGCAGTAGTGGCTCCATTCTCGTCGACTTAACTAAAGTGGTACTCTGTACATCCTCCTATTGTAACAGTAAACACTGAATGTACACTGGTCAGATTGATGTATTAGTACGTATAAAATACCACTATTGTTGAAGAAAACAATAGAATATAAAAGTATATTTAATTTATATCGAAATGATAAAAAGCAAAAGAAAAGAGTTAAATAACTGTTGTTATAAGCCATACATTAATTACCGTATTTATTATATTTCCAAGAAGAAACAACAGATATTTCCGTAAAACTTACAAGACCACCTAATGATTATAAAAGGCTTCATTATCTCTATATTGTAATAAAAGTTCACTAATGCATTGAAAATAAATCACAATTTAAATTGAAAATACATTATATTTGACATTGTTCTGAACTATTTTATTGTGACATTTTAAAGTAATTACTATTTAAATGGGAATAAGCCATAATATATAATAAATACAATATGAAAGCAAAATTAAAGATCTAATAATAAAAGGACCTTATACAAAATTAACAAAGGATCCAATAAAGCCTTTGGAAAACAGAATATACAGAACTTTATTCAAGTTTAAAAATTGTTTAACAAGTTATTATAGAAGATTAATTACACCTCATTACAGCAAGACTCGTCGTTTTTATGGAGTACCGAATGTTCATAAAACGAATATACCGCTTAGACCCATTGGTAGTACCATGAATTCTCGTTGTAGTGAACTATCAAAATTTTATTTAATTTTAATTATTAAATAATATGCAACCATTTGCAAATAAAAATGACAAATTTATATAAAAAAACAACATTCTTTAAATAAATTATTAAATAGTGAATTTAATTTAAACAATACTTTAGTAAGTTTTGACATAAATGGTTTATTTACGAATGTGCCATTACATAAGACTTTAAATAAAGTCAAGACAAAATTAGAGAGTGATGATATATTGGCAACTAGAACAAGACTAAACATATCAGCTATAATGGAGTTTTAGCTACATTAACATTATATACCGGGTGGTCCAATAAGCCGATCTCTCAGCTATATATCAGAAACTATTCATGTTATAACTTTAGGAGAAAAAATTCCTTAGTAAAAGTGGCCAAGAGAAATCGCTGAAAATAACTTTCAAGAGTCTGGATTAACCGCTAGGGGGCGTAACCTGCGAAGAAAATTTTGAAAACCAGTTTTTTGGGAAATATGTCCAATTATACCAAGTGTTAAATAAGTAAACTAGAAAGAGGCATCAATTCTGCACAAAGTTGTTCAAGTACTTTTTTATTTTTTCAAATAAAGGGTGGGGGAGAGTGGGAAGGTATTTGTGGATAAATACCTATAACTTTGATTTGGATCAACCGATTTTAACAAAATTAGTGTCATTAGAAAGAGTATGGATGAATTAATTTACATCTACTATAAAATAATTGCATTTAGTGTTAATTATCGTAGGTAAAGGGTACTTTCGAATAGAAAAAATTAAAATTTGTTTTTCTTCAAAATTTTTAATGGAAACACCTATTTATTGTAAATTATAATGGAACTGGATTAAATTCGTAACAAAATGGCGCAAACCGCATGTTAATAGCTTTTATCGAACTAGAGATATGAATAAAAACGCATAAACATAAGTAAGTATAGTATGGACACACCCTGTATTATAAAATAAATTAAAAAATAAGTCAGTAGGTACTTTCAAAATTTTTTGTAGCAGGAAACTCTTATTGTTGATACCTATTTTGACCATTGTTATTTCATATACATTGTTATTCCATTGATTAAAAATTGGTTTTTCGAAACTAAGTAGGTAATGAATTTGACAGGGAGTTCATATTGTTTATTTATTGACAGCAGTCAAAATATTGTTAAGAAGTGTTGTATGTAGTATAATTCGAATTGAAAATTGCACTTTTTTCAACAGATATTAATATTGGTAATATTAGTAATTAATTATCAGTACTAATAATTCGTGATGAGTATGTCAAATTGTATTTTATGATTGGAGTTTATTTCGAATATCAAATAAATGGCGCTATTGCCTCACGTATATATTCTGTAAGATATCCTGGCAGGAGATATTGTGGCAAAGAAGTAGATATTTCGGACTACTTATATGTGGATTCTGTTGAATTAAAGCAAGAACATTGATTGAATTATCTTCGGTCATAACTCTACTACGTCGTTTAAAACAAGGACGAGAAAAACTATCAGTTTCTCTTAATCTTTTTGCTTTTCTTTCAAATACTTCTTTGCCATAATGTCTCCTGTCACGATATCTTACAAAATATATACGTGATACAATAGCGGCATTTTGGTGACATTCGAAATAAACTCCAATCATATCATACAATTTGATATGCTCATCACGAATTATTTGTACTGATAATTAATTACTAATATTACCAATATTAATATCTAATGAAAAAAGTGCAATCTTTAATTCGAATTATAATATAGCACTTCTTAACAATGTTTTGACTGCTGTCAATAAATAAACAATATGAACTCCCCGTCAAATTCATTGTCGTAGCCTACTTAGTCTCGAAAAAAACTATTTTTTACAAAATAAGTATCAACATTAAGATTCTTCTGCTATAAAAAAAACATTGATAGTAGAGATCTACAAATTATATCGAATCTGTATCAAAACCAGAAAGCAAGAGTAAGAGTCGAAGGAGAACTGACAGAGGAAGTAAGTATACTTAGAGGAGTTCGACAAGGGTGTATCCTTTCACCACTCTTATTCAACGTCTACAGTGAAGTGATTTTTCAAGAGGCTTTATTGGATATCGTGGAAGGTATTTATGTCAACGGAAATAGCATTAATAATATTAGATATGCCGACGATACTGTCATATTTGCAAGTGACATGGAAGATCTACAGTACATAATACAACATGTATACAATGCATGTGAAAGTTACGGACTGCAAATGAATCTCAAGAAAACGAAATCAATGATATTCTCAAAAAAACCACAAAATGTAAATAACCTGATCATCAATAATACAACGATAGAAAGAGTAAAAACATATAAATATTTAGGAACGTGGCTAACCGAAGATGGAGATCAAGTAAAGGAGATCAGATCTAGAATAGAAATGGCAAGAAACACGTTCATAAAATTGAAGAAATTACTTTGCAACCGTAACCTTAATTTAGAGATTCGCACAAGAATGCTACGTTGTTACGTCTTCTCTACTTTACTATATGGCATGGAAGCGTGGACAATAAAGCAGTCTGAAATCAAAAAATTAAACTCCTTTGAGATGTGGTGCTACAGGAGAATGCATAAAATATCGTGGATTGAAAAAGTAACTAATATAGAGGTGTTACAAAGAATGAAGAAAGAATGTGAAGTCATAAAAACTGTTAAAATTAGAAAGATTCAATATCTGGGACATTTAATGAGGGGTGAGAAGTACGTATTACTGAGGTTGATTATGCAAGGGAAGATACAAGGGAAGAGAAACCCAGGACGACGCAAAATGTCCTGGCTAAGAAATTTGAGAGAGTGGTTCGGCTGCAGCTCATTAGAATTATTCAGAAATGCGGCCAACAAAGTTAAAATAGCGATGATGATTTCCAACCTCCGGTAGGAGAAGGAACCCGAAGAAGAAGAAGAAGCTATAAAAAAATTTGAAAATACCTACTGACTTATTTTTTAATGAAATTTATAACACAGGGTGTGTCAATACTATACTTACTTATGTTTATGAGTTTTTATTCATATCTCGAGTTCAACAAAAGCTATTAACATGCGGTTTGCTCCATTTTGTTACGAATTTATTCCAGTTTCATCATAATTTACAATAAATAGGTGTTTCCATTAAAAATTTTGAAGAAAACAAATTTTAATTTTTTTTATTTGAAAGTCCCCTCTACCTACAACTATGAAAACTAAATGCAAGTATTTTATAGTAATCTTTGTTTCAAGTTAAGAAAATAACATTACGCTTATGGACATCAGTGTTGCCAAAACTCTCAGACACTCTCTTTTGCACGGATGTCCAAGATATTCCCTTTGTTTAATTTTTGAATTTACATTTTCAATTAACATTTAACTGGAAAGTCAGAATAACTACTACCTTATTATCATTATGTAGTCAGAGAATGACATAAAATAGCCGACATACGCACATCGTATTATTTTAAGTTGCAATTAGTAATTAGATATACGCATTCCAAGCAGTCAATATTTTCTACTGATTTCTATGATTCATGGCATATCGTATTCTCACCGAAAAACAAATAAACTGTCGTTACTATAATTAAAATAAGATAATATAAAATTATCATTTGTAAATACTATTTATCTAATTAAAATCATTTTCCCTACTTTTCATCTCTTGTTTCGAATGGGCACTTTTGGTCAATTACGTTAAAAAACATTAATTTAATTCATGTTTGTGGAAACGAAAATACAAATTATACAAACCTAAATTGTGCTTGTGTGTGTCGTGGCAACGCCGCGTTGCTATCGTCCATAAGAAATACATGGCCCTATCTCCGCAATGTTATTTTCTAAACGTGCAACGTAGTATAGATGTGAATTAATTCATCCACACTATTTTTAATGACACTAATTTCATTAAAATCGGTTGGACCAAACGAAAGTTATAGGTATTTATCCACAAATACTTTCCCACTCTCCCCCACCCTTTATTTGAAAAAATAAAAAAAAGTACTTGAAAAACTTTGTGCAGAAGTTATGCCCCTTTTTAGTTTACTTATTTAACACTTGGTATAATTGAACATATTTCTCAAAAAACTGGTTTTCAAAATTTTCTTCGCAGGTTACGCCCCCTAGCGGTTAATCCAGAATCTTGAAAGTTATTTCCAGCGATTTCTCTTGGCCACTTTTACCAAGGAATTTTTTCTTCTAAAGTTATAACATGAATAGTTTCTGATATATAGCCGAGAGATCGGCTTATTGGACCACCCGGTACAAATAATACATATTTTCAACTAACTAATGAATTCTATAAACAAAATTTTGGTTCTAGCAATGGGCTCTAGTTTATTTTCATTATAAGCCTATATATTTATGAAAGATTTTGATACAAATATTATTTCTCAATAAAATTTAAAACCCACAGTATGGTAGAGATATGTAGGTGATGTATTCTCAATATGGCCTCATGAATCAATCCAGCAAGTTGTTGGACACATTCCTAAATGATATAAATGATAAATAAGAAACAATAACATTTAACATGGAAAATGAATATAATATACTTTTACTCAGGTGTATAGAAAACCAAACCACACCAACAGATATTTAAATTTCAAATCAAATCACAATATTAATATTAAAAAAGGAATCATTAAATCTTTATACGATAGAGCCAAAATTTCTTGTTCTGACGAAAATTCGTTCTTATAGGAAAATCAAAAAATGTTTAGAATGACAGAATTGTTCTAAAGCTATTTTCTTGTGGCATTTTAAAGTAATTACTATTTAAATGGGAATAAGACACAATTAAAGATTAAAATACGTTTATTGACTTTTCAATTAACGAATCCAGGTTGATAATAATGATACCTTTTTCTATAGATGCTAATATTTAATATTTTCTATAGGCCATAATAGAAGTCAAAGTTTGGCTGGCTCGATTTTTCACAGACATCATGGAAACTGGAAATATCCCAAAAGAACTAAAGCGCTCTAAGATAATAGCCATACTAAAGCCAGGCAAACCCTCTGACAACCCAAAAAACTACAGACCAATTGCGCTTCTCTCTGCCATGTACAAACTATTAGAGAGGCTTATATATAATAGAATCAGTACAGAACTGTTCCAGGTGATCCCAGTCGAACAAGCAGGTTTTCGACCAGAACGAAGCTGCGCGGACCAGGTAATGTCACTCACCACCTACATCGAAGCAGGTTTTCAAAAAAGACTTAAAACTTCAGCGGCATTAATTGATCTCTCGGCAGCTTACGATACAGTATGGAGAGAGGGCCTTATATACAAAATTCTCCATGCAATCCCCTGTAAACAATTAGCACGTTTAATAGTTAGCATGCTCAACGACCAAATGTTTCAAGTAGTGATGGGCACAGATATCAGCCCACCAAAGAAACTTAAGAATGGCCTACCATAGAGATCAGTGCTCTCTCCATTACTATTTAGCTTATATTTAGCAGATATGCCGAAAACACAATCAAGAAAGTTCGGATTGTGCTGTTACCGCAATTCCTCTGTAATTTTCACACTCGTCCTTGCTGCTCTTTTTGTGGATAGTTGACCTGATAGATAATTTCCATTCTTTTAATTCGTAATTCGACCCCCAAATGTGTCTGATATTGGTTGATATCTAGTGGGGGTGTCCAGATACCATGAGATTTATTTTTAATTATTATGTTTCTTTCTCTTTTTGTGTTGATTTGGACATTCTCTCGTATCATTCTGTGTTCACTGCTTGTGGTGAACCTGTTAAGTACTGATACATCTTTAATTATTTGTTTTTTGTCACTTATGATGTAGTCGATGTCGTTCGTTATTCTACCCGTTTGGACTTTCCCAGGTTCATATTCTGTGCATTTTTTTTGTAAAAGAAGCTGTTTATGTTGCATAAATTATTCTGGAGTAGGAAGTCTAGTAGCGTTTCTCCTCTCCAATTATTTTTGCGTTGAAATCGCCATAAAATTGTATCAAGTACCTCCTATGATATACGATATCGATATTATAGTAGTGCAGTATTAGTAATTAGTAGTATAGATATAAGTATAGAGTAGTAAAAAATTATAATCGCTAAAAATATTTACGGTAAAGAACTTGGCTAATAAATCTTAGATAA
The DNA here is from genome assembly GCA_918026665.1 of Diabrotica balteata. Classification (NCBI taxonomy): domain Eukaryota; kingdom Metazoa; phylum Arthropoda; class Insecta; order Coleoptera; family Chrysomelidae; genus Diabrotica; species Diabrotica balteata. Next base: position 102,569,052 of record OU898282.1, read on the forward strand.
TTATTTGATTGTAGTTGTAGGTATACATTTATTCCAAGAAAAGACTTCGCGAGTTGAAATTGACACGATTACCAACTTTTGTAGAGGAAATAACCGTACAAAGAAAAAAAAAGACCAAAATTGTACAATGAATTACTAAAAACATGAACTCATTAAAACAACCAGTGGGTGACCAAATTATTAGGGACAGTAAGATGATTTCTTAATTTTCTAGTTTACCTGAATTTTTTTAGCAAGTTGTTGGCTTTAAGGTTGACATTTTTTGTTTGTATAAAAGAGTATGGTATTGAGATCACAAAAACAATGAGTTCTATTAGTAAAACAATTTATTTTTTTCACAAAAAAAATTGTTACATAAAATCAGTAATTTCAATATTTAGTGATGCCACCCTTTGCTGCAATTACAGCTTTTACACATCGGATCATGCTTTGAATACAGACTGCTGCATTGTGTTTTAATTTTGGGTTAAGATGCCATTCTGTAATACGGGCTTTACACCAACAATAAATTCACAAAGAAATTCATGAATTTATGCATCAATTTCTGTGTCAATAAATTCGTGAATTTCTTGGACGTAAAAGTTTCTTTGACTTCAAATAAATTTTTACATCAAGTGTCATTATTTCAGTAGTACCAATGGTTTTATTATTGGATGTTATTTATTGTTATGTATTTGAATAAATATATATTTGGATTTGAAAATATAATCAGAATCAGAAAACAATATTGTTTTAAAAAGAAAATAGTGATTAAGATTGTACAAAAAATTATGCTGAATTTGGTAAAGAGTAAGAGCGTAAACAAGAGGTAAAAATAAGTGGAAATTACATTATAATTAGTGAAAACTTTTTATTTTAGACATAGTAGATAATTTCAAATAACTTTAATAAGGACAACATAGCTAAAGAAACAGAAAAAGTGGTAATTTGATTTTTTTTATATGATAGAACAAGAAAATCTAGCATTCATTACATACTAAAAATTATCTGTAGATAGTATAAATGTTTATCAATTCATGGTGACTTTTAGAATGATGAAAGCCTTTATTTAAATACAATACCTGCCCCAACCAAGTAGAAGTAAAGAAGAGAGAAAGCTACAATACTTTTTATAATGTTTTAACCACTATTCATAATATATTCTTAAGAGATATTTACCTAATATAAATAAATAGCTATGTTTATTGTTAGAATATTGAGATGTGTACAATTCTAATCATAAAGATATATTGTAAAGAAATGAATACTTAAAATAAATAAAACATGGAAATAACCAGTAATACTTTACCACTATTTTGTGAGCTGATTCTTTACAATTTTAATGATTTGTCTTTAACATATATTAGGTACAATTTGCTTTATTGAATAGTAGGGTAGGTTAGGACTAAACTAAATAGGTGTATAAACATACAATAGTTTTTAAATATTGTATAATTTAAATAATAAATGAAGAATCATAATAACAGGAATAAAAGCTAGTTTTAATATTTGTTATACACAAACAACTATGATTTTTATCTAAATAAAAACTGTACAGATTTTATCCGTAGGATATGGAATCCTGCACTTTTAAAGGAAGATAGTCAATTTGAGAAGAAAACTATGAATAATAAAGTAGGAGAATAAGAAGAATGAATAAGAAAGAACAAAATTAGTAGCAGGCCAACGGCTTCATGTAGAAAAAGAGCACAACGGAAATATGTCAGAAAAATGAAATTGTGTTGAAGACATGCATTGAAAAGAAATATTTTTAATTAGGTTTAAAAATTAAATTATACAAAGAAAAATTTAATAAAAAAATGTTCTATGTATATTAATGATTCTCCGAGGTTTACCCATAACACAAAAATATTTTATAGGGTTCTCAAACACCTTCAACTTAAGGAAGTTCAATAACGTCTTTATTTAGCAATTCATCTTCAAAATTGTCTCCACTTTGATTTTTTAATTGAATCATTTCAACTATACAGCCACTTTCATTGGCTAAAATTGGAAGCTTTCTTCTTCCATACACATTCTGTTAAATATCTGGAATTCATTGCACAAAATTTCAGGATATCTTAGTGAATTGTTTTAGTGGACAGTCTGAATGTGAATTTAAAATCTAATCAATAATATAGAATTATTCATACCTGGTTCAAAAAAATAGATGAGTGGACTCAACGCAAAGTTAATTAAAAATCCTATCAATAATACAATATTATTCATACCCGTTCAACAGGAAAATATATCCAGTATCACCAAATTATCAGAATTTAAAATGTCTAAATTCTTTTTTTTTTTTTTTTTGAAAGTTGCTGTTTTTGAGAATTATGAGCGGAATGTGACAGCCTAGGTACTATATCACTCCATACTTTTCATTTTGCAATCTTATAATACTTGGCATTTCAAAGAACACCATACTTTCCTGTTTCAGAAATAAATAGCATCCATATCTCTTGGAAAACGTTGATTAATCCATTTTTAAACTTTCGACTAGACCAAGTAAAAGATAGGAGTGAAGAAAAAGGTAGAATTATATAATCTTTTATTAACAAATATTTACTATATATCCTGAAAGCGTTAAATAAATAATATTTGAAAAAAAAAAACATGTAAGAAAGGAAAAGTAAACAATATTTTAATATAAACTAGAGTTTTCTGCCTCGAAATTTTATGTTTTTCCTAAAAAAAATACATAATATTATTTTCTGTCTTTTCCTTTTTACCTCTTTTCCGTAACTATTACTTATTACTTGACACACGACTTCAAAATGCAAAGTTCAATTTGGTTCAATAATCAAAAACAAAATAATTATTATCCTTACCCACGTATTATTAACAACAATTATTAACCCACGTCCAATAAATGAGAAAAATAGAACATGTTCTATTTTGTCAATTTCTTTACGAAGTTACTCATGAATTTATTCACGGCAAAATTGGATGTCAAATTGTGCTTTACACCGGTCAAATTTGACCTTGAAGCGACTTCACGAATTTCTTCATGAATTTATTGTTGGTGTAAAGCCCGTATAATAAGAGCTTCAATCAACTGCCGCTTCGTTGTAATAAAATCTTTGGCGATCTCCCGTTTGATTAACTATCACATACTCTCTATGAGGTTCATGTTGTAACGAACTATTTTGCTTACCTCAGGGTAAGGACATAGGGGTAGAAGATTGTGCATACAAAATAATCGTAACTAGTGCGTACGGCACTCAGGGGCTTGTTGGAGAGCTTGGTCGTGGATAAGTTGAAAATAAATGGGTCAGATTGGGGTGTTTACAAAATGAAAACAAAAGGATACTTACATAAATCTCCTGGGTCAATTATGAATAAGATATGGCAAAGAAGATTTACCTCTAGCTATTTTCTTTATTGGGACGCCGCTTCGAAAAAAAAAACTTCCTGCTGGAAAAAGAAAATTTCTTCTTTCCTAAACTCAAGAATACATACTAGAGTTAGGAGACTTTCTAAATAAAAATAAAAAAAAATGGATCAGAGAAACAAATCAAACGTTTATTTTTTGTCTCAAACAAACAGTCATCAAAAATACAGATTAAACAAGAAGCATACTATATAATAATAAAAAATTAACAAAACTTAAATCTTTATCTGTTTACAAAAGGAGATTGCTACAACATTTTTGGAAAATGGTTCCTAGGTTATTTAGTAATATGGCCAAATTAGATTATTAAAAATGAATAACAAAAAAACATAAAATTTAACCTTATATATGAAATATCTTTTCTATATAATAAACAAATGAAAATTGTTTACAACAATGGATTAGAGCAAAATGTCATGTCAAAATAACATTTTAAGACAGAATAAATTATGACATTTTTTTAGCTGCGACTCTAACATAATATAAAACTTTAATTATTACAAATTCTTTATAATGAAAGCAATTATTAAAAATAATGTCTATTTTACTTGGAAAAATTAATATATTGAATTGTTTCCTTATTTTCACATATTTCGCCACTTAACATTTAAAAAAAAAACTTGCTACATCTCTGGGGAAGCTACTTGGACAAATTCTCAAACTGGAACACAGGAAACCATTTCTATACTCAGGAGCGACGATCTAAGACGTAAATGGGGTCGAATCAAGCAGGCAAACAAAAAAGACTGATGGGGACATCCTATATATTAATCTTCAAAAATTCCATTAGTTTCCGGTACACTGCATAAATCTTTCGATGATTACTCTGTCCAAACTGCCATTATGCAAAGAGTATTATCATCTTACCGGTCTTAAGACATTACACAAAAAACAATAAATTAACTTTTGAATCGGTAGAAATACACGTATTATATTGATTATTTTAACCGGAATAATTTTTTACTTGACAATGTAACAGAAACAAAAACATCTATATTTTTGCCTTATCCCGTCAAAAAAAAACATCAACATTAACAACATACATTTAACTTCTCCGCCGAAATATAAAAAAAACTTGCTATATCATCGACCGTTTTAAAATTTATTTGTAAAAGACAAACACAGATTTCTTGGTAATTTTTATGCGTACTGACGAGATAAACAACCAGGGACGTACTTCAAAATTCAAAACAGAATTTATATGATTATATAAATATTAAATATAAAACGCTACAATGTCAGGTGAGGGCAGGACTGCAATATTTTTTTTGGCAGAAATGCAGATATACTTCTAGCTTTGAGGCACGGTGCAGAATCGTGCATAAAAATGTAATTTTTTTGACCAGGGAACCATTCTTTGAGCTGGGGAAGTAGCCGGGTTCCATACCCTTGGCCGAGATTACAGACCACACCATGACACTAACTGGATGTTTAATCCTTCCCACAGTGCAATCTGCATGGAACTGCCCCCCAGGACGTCGTCGGACGAACGCACTTTTGTCCACCAAAATTTGGAATGTTGATTCGTCGGAGAAGCATACCTATAAAAATGAAAATATTTGCTGTTTACGAACTTCATTCGTTTAAAAGAGTTGTACTTACTTGACTCTAGTTTTCAACGATCATACCTCGGTGCTGCTTGGCCCATTGGAGTCTCTTTATCTTCATGGCTTCGGTAAGCCGTGGTTTTTTGATAGTACGGCGACTTATCTGATTCTATTCGACAAGTATTTGTCGGACTGTTCTTCTGGAAACATTAGGTCCTTGAAACTCTTTTTACGATTTTTGAGACAAATGACACTGATTTTACGAGGTCAGTACGAGAAGTAGTGATCCTTTTCCTGCCATGTTTTTCAACACGGTCCGGTTTCAGTGCCTCGTTTGAATCAATTTTAAATTTAATTTAATTTACTACATACTTTGAAACACTTGCATTAGTTGATATTACTCTTTGGGGAAGTGTAGAGTGCAGTAATATCGTTTTTATTTCTCTAATTTTCCCTGGAGACAAGTCTGCATGTTTTCAAAAAAAAAAAATTTCTTGCAAAAAAATAATTTTAATTTTGAACAATGTTTTTAAATAAAATCGTGTCATTAAAGGCAGCAAAAATGACAAAATAACAAATATTACTTACCTGTTAAATGTATCTGACACGAAAACCTAGAAGAAGCGCTTTAAAAAAGTTTTAAACAAACTTGCAAATATTTTTAAGCCTCACTGCGATAACAGCTGAAGACCAACTGAGTTGCAACAGCAATTATTATTTCATACATAAGCAGTCTACCAGTGTTGCCGCTTATGAAAAATTTTAATAATCATACCAGAACTGCCAAATATAATACAGATATAAACACCATTTTTTGGTCAAAAAAACCATTTAATGTAGAAAACAGAAAAATATATGTAGTGTTTGACCAACCACTGTATATAACTATTATTGATATGTATATTGGCTTAAACAGGCTAATATTGACTATAAATATCTTGCACCAAATGTTTAAAACAGTTGTAAAATATATAAAAATCGATTTGATATTCTACATAACAATCATATCAGTTATGATCAGAGAGCAATAAATATACAAATTCGCCGATTGTAATTGCTCATTAAATCAGCATTTTATCAGCAAAACACAGCAGGAGCAAACAAGCCGCTGGATTTATATCAAAATGAATTTAAATAAATAGCATCAAGCAGAACTGAATATTAATATTAAATACCAGATATAAACTACATATATTGATTACAATAAAATGTGATTAAAATATATACTAACATTAGCTAAAAAAAATAATACTAGAATAATTACAGGAATGTGCTTGATACTAGATTAAAACAATTGTCGTTTAAGGAGACTAGAGTGAAAAAAATTAAAAGCGATAATTACTAATTTACATGTCCAGTTCAAACAATTAAATCTTGTTTATCCAGAAAATAAGCAATCGAAGTGTTCGTGTCAGTTGCGTGCAGGAGATCGTGTTCAGTGTAAAGTTTCGCCAACAAAGGACGACAACCAAGTAGATATATTGAATCTTGTACCGTTCCACATTCACATAGGCCATCGGAGTCAGCAGGCAATAGCCCCATTTCTTCACGTTGGTTTTACACTTGGGTACACTGACTCGCAGACGAGTGAGAGGCCTTCAGACAGGCAAACCAGACAAAAGTTCTTCTGATAAGACGACGAAGAAATGTTTCTTTCCATTTAGCAAAACGAGTTCTTTTTGGTGTAGTTTTGCAGATTTGTGGATCTGACCAGAAAGATTTTTCTCGATTTGAGCCCTAATGCTAGTAATCCGGTGTGGATGTCCCGAATCTAGGGTTTGTTTTCTACTTTGCTTCTACCTTGCTAAAATATTTAGTGTTAGAAAATATATTCTTTTATTTACAGGGTGGAGTAATATAAATTTATTTGTTTAATAAAACTCCAACAGGAATCTTATGACTATTGCTATCTGATCATTCACTATGCAAGTATACATCAATAAGCAAGTTAGTTCTATATAAATATTACAAGAAACTTATCTAAGGTTATATTCAGCAATATTCCTTAGGCTCTAATACATTATAGTACTACTAACTAACGTGTACACTTTAGCCGCACTTTACTCTGCTTTTTCACTTTCACTCACTTATAGCACTAAATCAAACGACTTCGTTCTCTTTAGTCTTCTTATCTGGTTGGCGTTGTCTAGGACTTTGATGGCCTCGACGTTCACGTGGTTTAAGAGCCTTTGTTCATGACTCTCGGCAAACTTACTTATTGTCTGGATAACTGTATCCATCTGGAGGTCTCGATGAAGATCACAGTTTCTAAAGTACCATGGAGCGTTAACGATGTTCCTTAATACTTTATTCTGATATCGTTGTATATGTTGGATGTTGCTTTCTTTTGTACAGCCTCATAGCTGTATTCCGTATGTCCATACCGGTTTAAGGACTTGCTTATATAATAGCAATTTGTTGTAAATAGACAGAGTGGATTCTTTCCCATCAACCAGTACATCTTTCTGAACTTAATTTCTAATTCCTCCTTTTTTTTTTTCTTAACATGTGCTTTCCAACGTAGTTTGGAATCTAACGTCATACCCAAATATTTTGCCGTATTTGCATAAGGTATTCGGTTTCTATTTATATGTACTGGGATATGTTGTTCTTTTCTCAATATGTTAAATTGACATGAACAGATTTTGTTTCATTCAATTTGATACGCCATCGGCTGGTCCAAATGTTAATTTGTTCAACAGAGTTCTGTAACATGGTAGTTGCATCCTCGTGGTTTTGTCCGACTGCTAGAATGCATGTGTAGTCTGCAAATGTCGCAATTGTGTTAGGTTCTAATGATGGAATATCGCTGGTATAGAGCAGGTATAGCACTGGCCCCAGGACACTTCCTTGTGGAACTCCAGCTTTAATTCTCTTAATTCTGAACATGCTTCCTCATATTTAACTCGTAAGTATCTGTCGGATATATATGATTCTAGTAGTTCAGAATATTGTTTTGGTAAGTAGCATCTCATTTTATGATATAGTCCGTCATGCCACACCTTGTCAAAAGCCTGCGCTACATCGAGGAAAATTGCGGAACAAACTTTTCCTTCTTCTAGAGCATTTCTATGATATCTCTTATTCTATGCACCTGATCTATCGTTGAGTGGCTTGCTCTAAACCCAAACTGATAATTGGGAATTAGATTTTTTTCCTCTATAATCGGTTTTAGTCTCTTCAAGAGTAATTTTTCGTATAATTTAGACATGACAGGTAACAGCGAAATAGGCCTATATAAAAATATAATTTAATTATCGACATTGCTATTAGGCAAAATTAATCAGAAAAACGAACAAAGGCCTTTGCAGCTGATAGAATAAGATATAACAGGATAATCTAAATCTGATGACGCTTACAAAGAGCCTGAAACATTCAGTAGTGACGATAACATCTTCGATTCTAATTATCTTGGTGCTGATGATGATAATAGTGACTCCAGTGACCAGCACCTTATGAGATATAATAGTAGTGATAAGGATAACATTGTTAGTGACCTCAATTTGCAACCACCAGAGGATATGTGGAGTTATACCACTAAAGATATTCCTGATTTTTGGTTTGGTTTCGGTTTGATATCCAATATGTGTTTGAAAATACACCGACTGCAGCCGAATGTTTTGAAAAGTTCTGGAATGATGACGTTATGAACATGATTGTCAAGTCTATGAATGCCTATACTGACATTTTGAAGAACACCAAAAGACCACACACGAAATTATAGATATAGTTCTATTAAACCAGTAATTAAACCTGAACTTAAAGTATTCCTAGCTCTGTGCTTCTTACTGAGTCACTCCAAATGTCCTTCAATAAGGAAAAGGTTCTCGATGGACCCAGTATATTATAGCCCTGTATTTCATCGACATATTTTTTTAAAAATATTTTAAGGAATTCCTAAGGTGTTTTAGTTGCTCTTACAGACAGATTGGCGAAAATCTTGATGACAAACTACAAAAGGTTACACCACTTTTGTATAGATTATTATCACGGGAATAAGTCTGTCGCCTACGCCCCGGCGGTCGTATTCGACCGCTTACATATTTTTTTCAAAAATTGGGACTAATAAATGCAATTGATAAAATATTAGTAATGAAAGTATTTCAGTTGGTTGCCAGATGCACTTTTTTCAACTTGGCACCATGGACTTTTTTAAACATTTTTTTGTGGCAGTCAACCTGCTACGTACGTTTCAAATAATATTTGAGAGATGATACCCTTTGTGGTACTAAAGTTCTTTATGATTTTTTGTTCATTTAATTTAACTTTTAATTTAATTTTTAAGTAAAATATTATTATTAAAGTAAGTAATAAACTAGAATTTTGCTGAAGTATTTATATTTTTTATATCTATATATAGCATGCCGATAAACTCCTCATTTTATATATAAAATGAATTTTCATCAAGCATAGGTCGACTTCATTAACTATATAGATTTATTGACGGTATTTTTATGAAGCAATTTATTAAGTATCAGCCATAAATGTTCGCTTTTTGTTGTAACATTGCGTTATAGCAACGATGCTAACGACATTACTATTTCTTTTATATAAAGAGAGTCATTAAATATACGAAGACTCTCAACTACTACTTCAACAACGAAGGACGCGAGAAGATGAATACGCACGCGACAGCCTGGAACAGGTTTTTTCTTCTTTCTATTGCCATATGTAACGGTAGCTATTGAGTGGGTGTTCAATTCTAATAATCTTTATTTAATCATGTAAGCTGTTAATGTATGGACATTATAAAAAGTTTAGTTTTTCATTGTATAAGTATGTTACTTGGTGATTTTATATAAAAGAAATGATCAAATTTCAGGAACTATCGTAAAACTTTTCGTTTTGTAATTAAATGGACTATATAGGGCTATACCTACGCTATATGGAGGGATCGAAAAGAATCGTAATTAAAATAGGTCATAGAATTAGCTTTTTTTCTTTTGAGTGCGCCATATATAGAGGAATGTGGTATTCATTTGCTCGTTCTAGTATTTTCATACCTAGTGAATGGTCACTTTTGCTAAATCCCTTTCTAAAACCAGCTTGTTCTTTTGACTGGTATCCATCGAATTTTGTCGTCAATCTATTGGTTAAAATTTTTGTTAGGAGTTAGGACGGTAGTTTTCTATATCTGCTTTATCCCCTTTCTTGTTTAGGATTCTTTTTTCTTTTAATATCTTGTTAAAAAGGGGATGTAGAGTATTAATTACCACTTTTCCACCATATTTCAGCATATCTGCAATTATTCCATCTTTTCCAGGCGATTTGTTGTTTTTCATTTCTTTCAACGCCTCCTTTATTTCTGTTTTGCTTATTTCTGGCTGTAGCTCTGAGTTGACATTTTTTTATTTTAACCTTAAGTTGGTTTTTAATTTCTTCTGGTGGTTCCTTTTTCGTTTTATATAATTCTAAGTAGAAATGGCGGATTATATTTATGATGTCATCTTTAACGTTTGTTTCTACTCCATTTATATCTTTTATTTTGTTTATTTCAAACTTACCTAATTTCGGCCTTAAGCATTTCATATTTTTGTTGTTCGTATTACTTCTTCTATTTTTATTTCTTGTTCTTTTATTATTTTCTTTTATCATTCTTCTTATTGTTTTATTGATTTCTACATATTCTATAGATTTCCTTTTGCCTCCTTCGTTCAGCTTCCTTCTTTTATCCATAAGCTTCTTTGTTTCTGTTGATATATAGTTGTTCTTTTTTAGATCCTTTTTTGCTATTTCTTTTCCTGATGTAATCATTGTTGCTGTAAATATGTTGTCTATTTCGTCTATATCTTTATCATCACTGTCTAAGTTGTTCTTTGAATAAGGTCTATGTATATCTCTTTATATTGCCCTAGTTTACTTCTATCTACTAGAAGGAGTTTCTACTTATTTTTCTTTTCATCTCATAGTTACCGTCAATACTAATTTTTGCTCTGACCATCCTGTGATCGCTACCTGTTGTGAATCTGTTAAGAACTGTTACATGTTTAATGATATATCATTCCGTGGACAGTATGAAGTCGATCTCATTTTTTGTGGATCCATTAGGGCTGATCCGTGTCCACTTTTGTTGGAGCTTCTTTTTATAATAATAAAGGAGTAATAAAGGATAAAATAAAAAAATATAAACTATCGAAGACTGATACTATTTTAATAGGAAAACTCTGAAATTAACTTCCTAATCATTACAGATTCACTAAATTCTCCAGAAATCATGTCCAAAATCTATTCTGCCCAAACTGTGGTCAAGATCATTAGACAAGAATTGCACAGTGTAAATAACAGAATTATTGCTTTCCCGTGGGTGCCATCTGATATTGGAATCACGGAAACGATTTGGCATATAAATATACACGAGAAGTCTTAGAGAGATCTCAAATTATATTTCCACAGCAAAATAGATCCTTCTTCCTCTTTATGAGCAATTTTGCTTGTTTATTGGCGGAATAATACCTATATGGAATTTTGTAACTCCTATTCCATCTTTTGCGTGGTCGTTTGATACTTCTTCTGCCGATTGGTGACTTAACTCTTGCTATTTTGACGACACGGGTCTCCTGGTCTCCCCTATTCGGCTTATGTGGGTATTCCATATTTTTTTCTATTTTGTGTCCATTCATTTATATACTGCACGTTACATTTTCTTACAATGTTTTTACTTCTCATTCAATCTCTCAGTATATTTCCTGTAATTCTTTTCAGTACTCTCACCTCTGTCGTTTCCAGTAGTGTAACCTCGGAAACCAGCCAGATGGTTGGTGGAGAGCGAGTCGTGGGTTCGAAACTAGCTTTTGGAACCGTGAATGGGTCCAACGTATGAAATAAGTAAAGTAAGGATAAGAGATATTATAAAAGATACAAAAATAAACAAAAAGATAGATGGGTAAAATTACCAAAGACACGATACGATATAAACAGGGAGCCATTCAATTTTTTGGGGTTAAGGAGAAAATTAAGAAACCTTATAAAAGAAAAATGATAAGGAAATATGTTTAGGTTCAGAGATCAAACCCAAGGAAAGATACCAACAGTTAATTATCAAATAAATTTGGTCAACACACTATATAAACAAATAATAAATATATTACTTACCTACGAAACTTAATCAGCCTGACCTTTCTACTGGTCAAAGGTATAGTAATATTTAAAGGTAACAAGCAAATTCTCAGAGTTACTATTTTATCAGGGAACTTGTTAGGAGCCGACCAATAAAATACATACATAAAACAATAACAATATATCCAACAACAAAATTATGACGCTGCTGAATGCAACACAAGTAATAAAAGTACACCAACAACTATAAAATGATGGTGTACATATAAAAATAAGCAGTAATACATATAATTAGAAAATAATATTAAACAAAGATATATAATACAATCATGTACAAATAAAGTTTTGTGGGCGTACCTCGAGATATTACAGTAAAAAAAATTAACAAAAATTATAACAAACACAAAAGATAATCAAAGCTAAATTTACAAAAATACAAAAAGGTTACAAACATAAAACTTTAACCAAACCGCACTTGGTTACACCGATTATTTGCTACGTACTATTATTTAATGATAAACAGACTTAAATGTTCCTATTTATTACTTATTGAAATTTCTTTAATTTAATGAAATGTCCTTTAAATTGAATGCAAAAATCAGCAATCTACAGGTGAAGACATGGATGAACTTTGATTTGCCCAGATGATTGCAGATAATATGATGCCATACCATATCATTTGCCCAGATAATTGGAGATATTAAGATTATGGTAACTTACAGTAATTCCTGATGACTGCTGCCTAATTCACTGAAGTTAAATACTGTACTTAATACTTTACTTGTATTATACGTATTATACGTGCCTTCGACGAAAATTACCAATTTATGAAAAAGAACCCGCATACCGAAAAGCATTAGTTCCTTTCATACTCAGGATTAAGACGGAAAGAATTAACAACCTTTCGTAATTAGAGAAATTCCGGGTTATGTAGGTAAATTATTCCGTCATAAACATTTCTAATCGTACACACTATCAGCGGCGTATCATCCACATGGGTAAAAGGAATAAAAATAATTAATATTTTAATTATATAAAAAAAAGGTTACAGTAGCCTTTGTCTTGTGGCTCTGTCGGGTCTTGTTTCTAAGACAGGAAACAAATCAGAAATAGCCAAATAGATAACTTCTAGAATAGCACAAAAAACAGGCAAAATTACTTTGCTAAAACTTTGTTGGCTAAAACCAACACTTTAACCTTGGTCTAATAGTTCCACCAATCGTTTTTCTCAGTGGATCATTAATGCTGCGGCAAAATAATATAGTACAAATACAAAAGTTTAATGGTAATTTGAATTAAAACAAAATATATTTATTATCTCTAATTAAGTTAAAAGTTTGTAAAATAAGAGAAATATGAGACAACCAGTATGAGGAACAATAAATAATAAATATTTAGATTGTGGCATTATGTTGTCTATTATTTACGTTCACTCGTTATAACGAAATATCTAAATATTTACCACATATTCTCGTATATAACTACATACTTTACCCAACAACCGACCCTACGGTTAATTTTTAACTCAACAAACTTTCTATATGTTACTATATAAACGAAACCCCATAATAATCTACTTATACACGTAAGTAAATAATGCGAAATTAAACATCCTTTATTCTCATGTAGACGTAGCTAGCGGGGATTATAAATAATTCCGTTGGTTTTGAGGAAGTCGTCGCTGAATTATTTATAACCACGTAATAATGATTTTTCCACTAAGCAGCTTACTGGTTTAACCCGAAGTTCATAAAACCCAATTATTAAATATAAGGTTTTGTAATTTAGTTTGTCTTTGTGAGTATAAAAATTATCACCACATACCTGGATAATTTTCGACTCAGGCTTCCTGGTAAATCGGCCTTTTAATGTTTAAAGAAAGATTCTATCCAACAGTCTTTGTTCTTAAAGCTAAAATACGTAGCGAATTTTATCCTCTTCCATAATTTGTCTTTAGTTCCTGTTCCTCTCACCATAGCTCACCATTGACCAACTGGCTTAGCTGTAGGTCTTCATCCTGCAGCAACAAAGCAAAAGTGTAGTTCAATGTTTTTATACCGACATCGCTGAATCAGTACTAGTTAATTGATGGCAAATAATCCTTCGCGTTTCTAGTACTCATTCCATTTTGGAACACTAACTGCTGTCTTAACAATATCCCCTCTAACTTTTCATCGATTCTCTTATGTCTTACTTTAAGCAGAACGTTTAAAGTATGACTCATGAGGCTCAGAGTTCGATAGTCAGAGCACTCTTTTGCTGCTTGTTTTTAGGGATATTTAGATACGCTGACCTGAGCTACTCTTGTGGTATTATTTCCGTATCGTACACCGTGTTAAACAAATCTGCCAATATTTCCAAGTTAGATTGTTCTAAATGTTCGTCAAAAAAATGTTCGTTATATGTTTACATATGACTATGATGTTCGTTAAAAAAAACTTGTTTTTCAAAGGTTTTTTAAGAATAGCTCATGGGCTAGCAGAACCAGAAACGAAGAAGTTCTTCGAAGAATGGGACATCAATGAACTTTATTAAATATTATTAAGAGGCGTAAACTAGAATATCTTGGACATATAATCAAAGAACCAAGATATGAGTTCCTTCGGCTAATTGTCAACGGTAAAATCAAAGGAAAGAAATGGATAGGACGGAAGAAACTCTTTTGGTTGAGGAATTTGGGGCAGTGGACAGGTTTGACAGCGGACCAATTGCTACACGTAGCTCAAGACCAAGATCGAAACATGGCGACTACCATGCTTATAATAATATTATAAGCATGGTAGTCGCCGACGTTCCGTAGGGATATGGCACTCTAAGAAGAAGAAGATTGTTCTACTACTTTTAACAGTTCTACAGGTATTTCGTTTAATCTAGCTTCCTTATTATCTTATTATATTTTAATAGCATATTTAGTTTCATATGTCGTGGCCTTTTTTATCTTGGAAAAGTTTTCTAGGGAAGAGTAATAGAGTAGTTTCCCATTACTTTCTCCATCCATTTTTATATAGATAGAGAGTAAGGTGAATGAATCACCTAATTACTTTTGGTAATTAAGTGTGAGATAATGGTTCTAGAATATAATTTCTTCCAGGTACCAGGAGATTGGGAAATAATTGTGGCTTAAGAGGGCAGACTTCTATCTATATATAGTTCTATCTTAGACTGGGAACGTAAGAGTATGTACTTTCTCCCTCTTGTCATTTCCCCATTACTGAGGATCGTAATTTCACCCATTGGTCTCTAGCTTCAGATGCTCTGAGATCTTGGCAGAATGAGTTTCCATTCGAATTCTCGCTATTCCAAGTAGTCCAGTTACTGAGGGTTTTTACTTCCGAATTCTTTATAACTGAATTAATTTATTTGAAATTTTGTGTGTTGGTAAATAATTGCTCAAGGAACAAAAGTTATATAGTGCCGATGTGCACTTCCACCCTGGGGGTGTTGGCCACCCTTTTTCGAGGGCGGAAATTTCTTCACTCAAAATAACCACGCTGTTCGATAGAAGGACAAATTCCAAACAAAAAATGTAGTATTCCAAACATTTTTTTCGCTAGATCAATACTTTTTTTGAGTTATTCGCTGTTGAAAAGTGTCAGTTTTCGTTAAAAAAAAGGGTTTTATCAAAGGAAGTGTAACGACTAAAATTAAAGCTCATAAAAAAATATTGGTTTTTTAATGAATATTTTCAGTTCAATAGTAACTGAGTTATGACTGTTCAAAGAAGGTTTGTTTTTGTTTTTGTAATTCAATACGAGTATTTAACGTTAAATAACGGGAAACGGGTACATTTTTCGACAAAAACTCATATAATATTTTTAAAAGAGCTTGAAAAGACTATTAAAATGAGTGGTGGTAAAAGTCCTTTGCATCAACTGTACATGAGATACGATCAAAAAAAACGATTAGTTTCTCAAATTTTTGTAAAAAAAACGCAATAAAACTAACGTCATGTTCACTAGGAATAAAATAAATTCTTTTTCTTATAGAATTCACTTTATTTTAGTGTTTTTTGATCCAAAAGTTTAGCCACTTTAGAATACCCAGTTTTTGGAAAAAGTAAGATTTTACATTTTGTTTTGGAAATATAAAAAAAAATCCTTTTTTTATAATAACTTCAGAACTATAAAAGATACGTAAAAGATGACAAAATACAAAAAATAGGATTTTTTATCAACAAAAATGTTCATCTTTTAATTTTTTTTGTAGCTTAAAAAATAACGGAGATATAGTTGGTTGAAGTTGGCTTTATAGCGCATGAACCACTGGTCTCTGACTCTTTGACGCTTCACCCTTTAAACATGATGGTAAAACATTCTAAAGTCCTTAAAACAGGACTTTAGAATGTTTTACCATCCCTATACTAATAGACCGTTAAATTACCTGTAAAATCGTTTTTTTATGCATGTTGTAGCATCAAAATTAACCGAGTTAGTGTAAAAAATAACAATAGTACTTTTTAGAATAAATTTTGGAGCATGGAAAAATTTTATAATTTGGAGCATTGGAGCATTTTGATGGAACTAATAGACATTTAATATATACATTATGCATCTATGTATCTCTTTATCTCTATATATCTATATATATATATATATATATATATATATATATATATATATAAAACAAGCTAAAATAAAAAAATTGTTATATATTATAAACTCAATTTTTTCTATTGATGTTCATGTCTAAGTTAGGGATTTAAGGATTTTATTTTCATCAAAAGGGGTGCTTGTAAGGGTTGAGAAAAGTAGGCTCCTTTTATAAGTAAAAAATAATTTTCATATACAAACAATGCACTTTAAAAATGTTTTAATTCGTTAAAAATATTTTTTAATTCATTTTTGACAAAGGAGGTGGTTAAATAAAATGCACTCAAGAAATGTTTCAAACCGATAAAAATTTTTTTTAATTCGTTTTTAATTAATTTTTGTCATAAGGGTGGTTGTAAGGGTTGAAAATTTCCAATAAATAAAATATTATTGTATAGATGGGGTATTAATTTTTATTTGTATTTAAATGTATAATTGAAATATCTCAAGCTGCTACGACTTTTTTTTCGTATTATTTTTATAAAAAGTATTAGCTTTTAAGGAATTTTAAAGGATTTTAAGGGTTGAAAATTGTGAATAATTAATTTTCATATTAGAGAACACATTACAATATTTACCTTATGCGAATAAACAAGATTTAAGTAGGTACATAAAATACTTAACTCCGTGTTTTTCTCAGTTTTTGCAATAAGTGGTAGTTTTCACTCCATAAAAACAAAAAGCGCACCTGGAGCATATATAACTTTTGAAGTGAAGGGTAAGATAAGCTTAATTTGAAATTTTCAAAAAAATCGATGCATTTAAAAAAATTCGGAGTTATTACCATATTTTAAGCCTCACTAACTGGAGTATAGGTCTACATCCTCTAGGTCCTTCCATTTTTTCGTCCATTATTTTTCTGGAAACTTTTCGGGGGCGTTATTTTTACCAGTCCAGCCTTCACCACTTTACAAAACTAAAAATGTATTTATATAACATTAAACCAGAATTGGATCCCGTAACGCAACAAGGAGCCAACTGACATTAACTTAGTTTTGAGAAAATCAAGAAAAATTTTTTTTGTTCAAACGTCAAATAATGATGACATTACTTACCTAACTTGATCCTGTCAAAGTTTGATGTCTCCGCCGGCAGCAGTTTTTTTTCCATTTCTTTGCGGCGGAGGGAAAAGTGTTGTCATGGAACAATATGAAACATGTCACAAAGCAACAATACAAATGTCATTAACAACAATTAAACATCATTTTTATTTATAGTAATATTAAAAGTACAATTAGTTATTGAGGCATTTTCAAAATTGAAACCGTACAAAAATGTTCCGATATGCTTGATACGCATTGGTAATTGTTGATGATAATGATGGTCGAGAACAACTTTCAGCAATCATTCCCGATGTTGGCTGTTTTTAATAATTGGAAACAACTGTCAAACAACTGTAACCAGGGAGACGCAAATCGCACCGACGACTTAATTATTTTAATTTCCAACATCTAGATGACTTTGATAGTTGTCACAGTTAATTTCGAGTAAAAATAGCCTATGAATTGTACTATTTATGGTTGAAAATTGCTACGTTTGAAGAAAAAATAGTATACTTTATTCGGCAAAGAAGCGACTTTTCTTGACTTGCCCTCTATTAAGTCATGCTTCTCCGCCTCATAAAGTTATATACTATTATTTATTTGAGGAAATTATTTGGATATAAAAATAATAAAAAACGACTCAAAAACAAAGAAGTTTCTTAGAACTTATGGACAATAATGCTATTATCAAATTAACAACTAAAAAATTAACTCCTAAGTAAGAAAAAAATCACATGGTTTTTGTTGTTAAATATAACATTAACAATCCGCGTCTGGTTCGAAATCTGGATTTTCGTTAAATCCGTCTATATTCTCGATTATATTATTATCTGCTATAAGATTTGTATAGATATTGTGGTAACTTAAAAGTATTAAATCTTTAAGTTTTGCTTCCGAAACTGGCTTTTCTTTGGTCACAATGGTTCCAAATACGTGACAAACTGTGACCCAGTTGAAGGGTCTCTTCCTGTTCATTTTTTTATGCTTACTTCTGTATAATCGTCAGTGTCTTGATAAATTGTTTTAGAAAATATGCCATAAGGCTTATCTTTACAAAATTTAATTTCTTTGGTTTGTAACCAACTTATTGTCTTGTTGGTTTTACATTTTTTCTGTTGGTAATTTGTTTTTCTAATTTTGCACTACTCAAAAAATCTTATTGTATTATAATATTTACATACATGTGCCGTTTTTGTCTACAAGTTTTCATTATATTGCTATATTCACCAGGTAAAAATATATTATGTTGCCTTTTAAGTGCACATTCCACATCTCCAAAATCACTATCATTTGAACGAAACGTATGACTTGGAACTAAAAATCTCAACCTGATAGTCTTTAAGAGCTGTAATTTCTCTAGAAGTAATTTTAACAGAAGTACTATTTTAATGTTTCTGTTTTGACCCTCTCAAGAGTCGCTCCACAAAATAATGTGCTCAACTTTATCGCTAACATTACTGAAAATATATTTTCTTAGAAAAGACTCCACTTCTTGACCCCACGGTCTGCTTGTCCTTCGAGCCATAAATGAAAAGTGGATTTTTTTTGCTTACCCGAATAAATTCCGCAATTATATACCCATAACTGTCGTTTATAAAATATAATATTTGAAGATATGAGAGACAAAGGCGGCGTTGTTTCCAAATCAAATGTCAGGGTTTCTATTTGTTCATCTTTCATTGCTTTGGTTAAGTCAAGGTTCATTTGTTTTCTTCCTAATTCAGCTTGTTCCAAATGTAGTTCCGCTTGTTTAACAATATCTTTTTTTTTTCATCATCTTTAATACTATGTCTCTTAATTTTAAAGTCATAACATTTATTGCAGGTGTCTTTTTTGGCCTCTTTAGTCGCAAGTTAAAATCATTCAAAAAAACTTTTTGAAAAGTTGAAAAACTGGCAGGATTTTCACTTTTTGTTTTGTAAAGATTATACATTATTAATAAAGTAGTTGCTTTTTGTAAAAATCTTGGTCCATTTTACGTGCTCTTCAGTAATACGATACATACCTTGGAAACTGGTTTATATAGTTAACTATAATATGTCTTTCATCTGCTGACATTTTGTTGTGCCCACTGCGGACTCCTCGCTTATCAAGTGTAGTCAAAGTTCTTACTTTCTGAAGAGCAGTATTTATGCGTTTATAGTTGACACTTGCAATGTATTGGTATACATATTTCTACATACTACTACTTTATTTATCAAGTATTTTCTTGAAAATTGTCGTGCTGCAGGATTTGTGGCCTACAAATTTTTTCTCTGTGCAGAATGTTCTCTAACGGATGTTAATATAAATGTAGTTTGTAGATTATAATCAGCTAAGTGCCAATAGTGTTCGAAAAACTTAAGTTCTGTTCAAACTTAAGGGTTTGAACAGAAAATCTTTCATGGCATGTAGCGGTACATGAACAGATGTATCTGATAAAATCTCTTGATTTTACTAGTGTTCCTCTTGATGAGTAATATTTCATATTGCTGTTAGTTTTTATTTTTCTTTCTTTTATGTCTTGTGCAAATTTTCTCTTTTCTTCCTTTTTTTTGGACGACCCGAGAAAGATATTTCTGCAATCAAAATAGACTGTTTACTTAGATTTTAATCTATACTTTCATCTGAAGATAAGTCACTGTAGGTAGGTCCGAAATTTTTATCCTTAACAGAATCATCAGAATCTTCTTCATCACTCACATCGTTAGTAATCGAAATATCCTGTTCAATACAATTACTGATTTCTAATTATGCACATGAACTACTTCTGGTACTTGGTTCCTACTTTTCCTTGCTGTTAATTAGCTGGACCTAAAAAATAATTTTGCAATGAGAAACCAACTTACATATTACAAAAATACATCAAGGTGGAATTAAAAAATTACAAAAAGAGCTTACTATTTTGAAAATTGTTAACTAACATACTATTAGATACAAGCAACTAAAAAATACAATATTCTACACAATTTTAAAAATATTTTTAAGGTTGGAAGTTAAAAAAATATATAAATCAATACACATACCTTTCGCAAATTGCAAATATAACCTTCAGTTGATGGCATCAACTTTACATTCCCATAGTTTTTTGCACTCTTTGCGATAGAAATTTATTTTGGTAAGGTAACAATTTCACAATAATTATTGATTGCCAATGGTAATTAGAAACCTAATGAAATAGATCTACAATATGGAACCAACTATCGGATGTTACAGATACCTGCAACAAGGAATCAAAGTTACTTGGTTCGAAATTGAAAACCTGTACCACCGAATTTATTGTTCTGCAATATGGTTCTATCGTCACTAGATGGTGTTGAGGTGCCAGAGTATTTGGTTTGTTATTGCAGAACATGAATAATATTATTTACAGTCTATTCGACCAATAACTTCATTTAAAAAAAAATGTTAGTTGGTTCCTTGTTGCATAACGGTGTCCAATTGGTTGTAATGACCAGTAAATTTTGATTAAGCGTTACAATAAAAATTGTAACGAGTATTTTAGGTTTCAATTTCCAATGGAAAATGGTTTAAAATATATAAATTGAGAAATTATGTGAACCCATAGAAAAGCCTTATGGGAAAGAAAAGAGGGAATAAGAATTGGTGGAGAAATCATAAACACCATGAGATTTGCAGATGACACGGTAATTATGGCTGAGAGTATAGAAGATCTACAAACTTTACTAGATGCAATAAATAGTGAATGTATTCAAATGGGACTTGACATCAACACAGATAAGACCAAATTTATGATAGTATCAAGGAGTCCAATAAATAATGAACAACTAACTCTTGGTGGACAGCAAATAGAGAGAGTGACAAAATATAAACATCTGGGAGCTTACATCAACACAGAATTAGATCCAGACCAAGAGATCCAGATACGAATAGAAATGGCAAGGGCAGCATTCTTAAAATTCAAACAATTGTTCTGTGACAAAAATCTGAATATTGCGCTGAGACTGAGGTTTGTTGAATGTTACGTCTGGTCGCAATTATTGTACGGGGTAGAAACATGGACACTAAAAGCGCAAATAGTTAAAAAGATTGAAGCCTTTGAACTTTGGATATACCGGAGAATGTTGAGAATCCCATGGACTGCCAGGGTCACCAATGAGGAAGTGCTGAGAAGAATGGGTCGAGTCAAAAAATTGTTGAGAACGATAAAAGTACGCAAGACTGCATACCTTGGACACATACTAAGAAATAATAAATATAGTCTTCTGCAGGTCATCATGCAGGGTAGAGTCGATGGCAAAAAGGGAATAGGTAGAAAAAGGAAGTCATGGCTGCGAAATATTCGAGACTGGACAAACATGACTGTAGACGAATTATTCCACGTTGCAAAAGACAGAGAAGCTTTTAAAAATGTGGTCGCCAACCTCCGTTAATGGGGACGGCATAGGAAGAAGAAGAATGTGAACCCATGGACGTATAAACATAGATGGACACAGCAATAAGATACCTTTCACACACAATGTTTTGAAGCTTCCATAGAATGTGATGCTTTCGCAATGAGCATAAGCGTGCTTGAATTTTTACTCGTGGGTAATTATTCAGATTTTAAAAATTGAAAGTAGTAATAATTTATAAAAACACGTTTTAAAAAGGTACTAAACAGATCTTTTTTAATCAGATGATGTCTACTTACAATTTAAAAATGTCTACTAATTTCATGAATTTATATCTTATTCAATACATTAATGAACATGAATAAACCCAATGGTACGCCTATTAAAATGTAAACAAACACGCTTCCTCATTTCCTCATCTTAAATAATGTAAATTGTATGTACTTAAAAATGAAATGAGAGATCGGGATGTAACTATTTCGTTTATTTTATTTCACTTTTCACAAATATCACTCAAAATACAGCCAAAATATAGAAAAACAACTTTTACTAAAAAGTAAACAAACATGGAACAGCATTTGAAGTTTGACGTAGATCCATAAGACAGAGAAATGTAAACAACCGTTGCCATTTATAAATAGTTTTCAGTGCTTCTACATATGAATAAAATTGATTGATATCTATTATACGCTATTATTAAATGATAATGCACACTATGTGCACACTTTATATCTTGATTACAATTAAATATATTAATCTAACCAATAAATTATTATTTTGGTTTGATAGCACCTGTAGAGTATAAAATACAGAGTAATATTTTCAGCGATTCGCGAATAAGAAATTTTAAAACAAAACGTGACAACAGTTGAAGGTGCTGAGAATGTGACCTATTCAAATAATTTTGACTTCACAATTTTATGTAAATAACTGCGTCCATCTGTGTTTATACGTCCATGTGTGAACCTATAGATGTTTATCAATTGGCGTTTTGTGACAGCCAATTTGACAGTTGACTTACTTGGCCTAGATCTTGTGGGCAAATTTGACTTCAAATTCTGAAGGTGATGCTGTACCCCAAAAGTAATATCAAATTCCGATTTTTATGTACTTGTGTCGGTAATTGTAGATATGGTTACAAAACTGTTTTCCAGTGGTGTACCTAAGATCTTCGTCTTCTCAGCCTTCTATCGTCCATTTTTGGATTTAGGACTCTCCCAAGTCCTTCTATTGAGCTCTATTCTGAACAATACACCTTTAATTTATTCTGACTATTGTATTTATATCGTCTACACATCTCATATGTGGTCTTCCTCCTGGTCGCCTACCTTTGTAAGTTCTCCAATGTTGTATTGTGGCATTCCAACGTTGGTCTTTTAGACTAGCAGTATGAGCTGCTAAGCTTCATTTGAGTTTGGTAATTTTTGTTGTGATAGGAATTATGCACTGGTTAAACCCTTTGCTCCTCAAGTATTAAAGTATTTGCGGTTTTTTAATATTCAACTGAGTTTTTAAAATTTTGGCTATGCTAATCTTGCTCTTCTAGTGATTTTCGCACTTTGATTCTCTTTATCAAGTTTCAGAATCTGGTTTAGGTAGACATATTCCTGGACTTGTTCTATTTCACTGTCACTTATTATGCGTCTTGGGTCGTCTGTGTTTGTTATTGTTTTTGTTTTTGTTATACTTATTCATTTTTATGCCGACGTATTGGGAGCTATCTCTGAGTTTCTTTATCATAATTAATAATATCTCGAATGTGAGATATAATCACGATTCTGTTACTTTTAAATACGTATGTAGAGTTTAGAAATTCAGTAGGTACTGTTAAAGTTAAAAACTATAATAAAATGTGACAGTTGATGGCAGCAAAATTAAAAGAAAATTTTGGAATAACCACTCTCCGTCTCTATGTGAGAATAGATGAAGAATGGTTATACGCCACTATAAGAAGTTTGTCGACAATAAGGACCAGACAGGAGCAGGTCGGGGATAGTTTGAATATTTGGAATAAATGAAGGAAATCTTGTATAAAAAAATATGTTAACAATTTTGTTGTCAACATCGACAGAAACAAATATTTTAAATCCCGTTGAAGGATCTTAATCAACGAAGCCTGCAATAGAAGAACTTATGGTAGCAGTAAAGGAATATGCTGGTCTTTGTAAGATTCAAAAAAATTGAAAATAGCTAGCAGAAACAGGAAAAGTGCTAGAAAAAAATTACGAAATATTAGAAACAATCAGAAAAAAAAACAAGAATACCAAGAAAAATTCAATTTTGAAAAAGAGAAATTTGAAAAATTGTTTCAATTAGAAATTAAGAAACAAGAGGTCAAAGACAAGAAAAATATTTTAATAAAAAAAAGTAGAAGCGCGAAAAAACCGTCTTTCCATTGAAATTAAAAAAAAAGACCAGTGTGAAAAAGTATTATTTATTGTTATTTATAATTAGTTATATTTGTACTTTATACGAATATTTATTATTAAGTTTTGTTTGGAAAGCAGGAATTTTAGATTTAATAAAGAATAATTTTTCACTCTGGTATACTTGCTTAACTTTGACATGTTTTGTTTTTATTTTCTTGTTAATAACCTAACAATTCATTATTTAAAATTTTTATTGAGGTCGAGCAAATTAAATCAGGCATTGATTAAGCATACAAATGGTGACATGCAATGTTTCAGGTATAATTAGTTCTGATTGAAAACAAAATTTTATATCGTATATATTTTTATTAAACTAATAGAAAAAGGTAAAATAAAGTATTATTAATTAAATGGCAGAATGTGTAAGAGTTCATTTGTCCTTTCAAAGCCTTCTCTACGTTAAACACCTTCTGCTAGTCTGATGTTAACAATGCCTTCCACATAATCTTCAACAACAGTTACGTCATCTGGAGAATCTTAATTTCTGTCTGAAAAATTATTTTTTAGCCCTAGATTATGTAACACACAGCACGCTCCAATAAAATTGGCGATATCATTATCATCCCTTAATTTTAAATGATATAACAAGCAACATTTTTTTTTATTTCTCCCAAGCAATGTTCAACAACAATACGAGTTTTTGATAAACAATAATTGTAATTGTGTTATCTTCACAAGAATCAGAACTTTTACTGGGTTTATCAATGCGTATGTTACTTCCATCAATAATTCCTATAACAGATGAAAACCATTGGTTGGAAATTGTTCCATTTTATGTAACTGTTCTTCTTGAGTTGGTCTGAACATACATCCTTGTATGATGTTGCTTTATGACCAGTAAACCACAAAAAATCAATGCATAGTCAGTTGCACGTATATTGTCAATTTCTCCACTTAATTGAACACATATTCTAACCTAGCAAACCTCTTTGAAATTTCTTGAGCAGTCTCTCTTCTAAGCCTGAAATGCTCCATAAATTGTTCATCTCGAGACTGAAGAATGATTCCATCTAAACTGTTTTCATTTTTGGATATCATTTAAATATTATTTCCAATTCTTTCACCTGAAGAACTAAGTTCGTTCTACTAATTCAAGTTCAATACGATGTGCTGATTACGAAGCTGTGACTAGTTTTTTTCCAGCACGTCAGGATTTTGAGAAAAGCGTGCTTGAAATTTTTCATTGAAACTGTCAAAAATACTGAGAAAATACAGGGTGAGTCATGAGGAACTTTACATACTTCTACCATATGTAGAGTCCCTCAGGGAGCATATCATGTGGCCACTAAAAAATGTCAACTCCTCTTCCTTATTAATTAACAGGGTGATTTGTGTAATTGACCATTTATTTTATTTTACTGTAGTGTTTATACGGCTCATTTGATTTTTTTAGTTTTTGCATGATACAGTACACTACTATCAAGCATTCGACTGGTATTAGCTAAACTAAAAAATTCCAGGACTGGCTTTGGAATAATTAATTTAGGGATTCGTATTAAATATTACACCCTGTATATATTTTTTTAAAATGCAATAAGTGATTTTCAAACTACATAAATAGCCAATGAAAACGACATATGCGACAATGTTGTCGCACTTTTATTAAATTTTTAGTGAACGATCAAATCTTCCAAAAACCAAAAATAGAACGACCATAATGAAGTATCAAATTATAAGGTAATTAATTTAAACAAATGTTATAAATTTCAAACATTTTAATTGAAATGATAAACTGAGTCACTGCACAACAAAAAACAGTAACTACTAACAATAACGAAGAACAATTTAAGAAAAAAAACTAAAAATATGTACATAGTTATGATAAACTCATAAATTAGAACTGGAAAAGATACAATAATGGTAACAAAATAAAAATAATTCAAAATAGATTTTCGAAATGGAACCCTGCAGCCTGTACACATTTTTGTTGCCGAATTGTTAATTGACGTATTGAATTACGGATACTCTGGGGATCGTTTCTAATAGTATTACAACAATGTATAATTCTATCAATTATTTGTTGTCGGTTATTAATATTCACTGCATAAACTAGTTGCTTCAATCGTCCCCAAATATGGTAATCAACGGGATTGAAATCAGGGGATCTTAAAGGCCACGAAATAGGACCTGCACGTCCTATCCACCTGTTGCCATAAACATTATTGAGATGTTGTCTCACTGCCAGTAAAAAGTGTGGGGGTGCCCCATCATGCTGAAAATATATCCCTCGGATAGCAACGTTCGCGTTTTCAAGCAAATTCGGCAAAATATTTTGTAGTAAGTTCAAATAGACCTGCCCTGTTAAAGGACCATCAAAAAAGTGAGGACCTACTAATTGGTTATTTAAGACACCAATCCACACGTTAATCGAAAACTTTAACTAAGAACGACGTTCTCGAATAGCATGGGGATTTTCTTCTGCCCACACATGTGAATTTAGTGAATTATTTATCCCGTCTCTGGTAAATTGGGCTTCATCTATAAATAGTGTCCTGTATAGCGTTGGCCGATTATTGTTAATCCATCTACAAAATTCCAACCTATCGATCTCATCTCCAGCATGTAGTCGCTGAACCATTTGAATGTGATATGGGTATAGATTATTTTTTTGTAACACTCTACTTACTTTTGATTGAGTAACATTGAGTTCTCGACTTACTTGTCTAGTGCTTATTGTAGGGTTCATAGTAACGGCGTCCATAATGTCATCTTCCTGCGGTTTATCTACATGTCGCTCTGTTGTTCCACTAGGAAAAGTGCCATTTTCTCGCAAATAATTAAAAACTGACACAAATGTTGGATGACTGGGAGTTCGACGATTAGGAAATCTGCGATATTCTCTACTAGCAGCCCTACCATTCCCATTACAGAATCCATATACAAATATTATGTCTGCATATTCTGTGGTCGAAAACTGATGTGGCATTTTGAACGAAAGTAACAAAAGCTCTACCAAAACTAACACAATGTACTTAACGTAGATATGGCAGAAGAAATATGTATTCTTGTACACATAAATAACAATTGATAATGAAAATAATGACAATGGGTATAAAATATCAAGAAACGTCAAACGGTCAACGCCAACCTTCATTTTAAACTTTTTTAGATTTATTTTTATTTAGTACAGTTGATAAAATGTATTATTATTTGACATAAAATTTTAATCATTTACAATCAACAAAAACTAACACATACAAGAGGTTTGACTTTTTAATCAATTTAATTTATTATTTATCGAAAATAATGCCCCAATACGATCTATGAGTAAAAATTTAAAATTGAAAAACAATTGATTCTATCGTAGAGATAATACAAAGTGACAGTAAAGATGTTAATTTTCTACGTATTAGATTATGTTGTAGGAACTCATTTTAATTAAAATGTTTGAAATTTATAACATTTGTTTAAATTAATTATATTATTGCATTTTAAAAAAAATATATACAGAGTGTAATATTTAATACGAATCCCTAAATTAATTTTTCCAAAGCCAGTCCTGGAATTTTTTTGGTTTAGCTAATACCAGTCGAATGCTTGATAGTAGTGTACTGTATCATGAAAAAATTAAAAAAATCAAAGGAGCAGTATAAACACTACAGTAAAATGAAATAAATGGTCAATTACACAAATCACCCTGTAAATTAATAAAGAAGAGGAGTTGACATTCTTTAGTAACCACATGATATGCTCCCTGAGGGATTCTACATATGGTAGAAGTCTGTAAAGTTCCTCATGACTTACCCTGTATAATACATTAAAACTATTTTCAATAAAAAGTTACACTGCAAAATTGAATCGGTCATAAAAAAATGCAGTGTAATCTATATTAGACAATTGTTGGTTTTTTTTGAATAAAATAGTTTACTTTTTTCGTAAAAACTACTTTTTGTACTTTTCTGTTTGTGAATTTTTGTAAGCGAGTCCCTTTTGAGGTCCAGCAGTAATCAGTCATCATTCTTATACCCCATCTTCCTTGGTAGTAACATCTCTCCAACTCCTTTATGTCTTGGTGGAAGCTTTCTTTCCGTATCTCGCTGACAGCTCCAATATTTTCTGGAAAAAGTCAAGGTAAGAATCCTGAAAATGAAGTTTGGCTATTTGTTGTTTTTTGCGAATACTTCAGATTTCTGCTGGGTCATTGTATTCTGGAACAGTCTATCCGATTTTAGGGGTTGAATTTGATGTATCGAATCTTTTATTAACAGATATTCTTTAAATTTTTTACTTCTTATTCAATGTCTATATTGATAGTTATTTTACATGCAGTTTTTAATTTAAACCTACTTGGAGCACATATGATGACTAGAAACGAATTGATTGGGAGTAGTCAATCGATGTCGAGATCCGCTATTCTATAACGCTACCTGTGATGACACCTTCTTGTGGCGCTAATTCATTTTACTATAGAGAAAAAAAGTAATACAGTACCAGTATAGAAGACTCGCAGTCAAATGCAAACTAAGTAGATATTAAATTAATAATAAAATATAAATAAATAAATATTAGCTGTGTAGCATTTCTATTTTCTTTTTTGTATATGTTAAAGCACCAAAAAATATATATTCTCAATCTTTTTGCATCGCTTACATTGATAATATAAACATTTATTTGGTTTTATTTGTAGTAAATATTTTGCTATTTCTTTTCGGAACTGAGTTATGGTAATATTGCAGCCCATTACTTTTTTTATATAATATGAATGCATTTACAACTGCTGATTGAAGGAGAATTTCAATGGCCATTTTCCGGTTCCACTTTATAGTTCTTCTAAGATAGGAAGCAAGAACCTTTATTTGGTCGGATAAATCTATGAAACTTTTCTTTTTATTTTAGTCGATGACAACTTATGGCTTTTCTTTCACAGTTCTATTTCTTGATGTTACTGGTAGCATTATTTCTGTATGTGTTGTTGACAACATCAGAACCTCGCGTTTATCACACCACTTTATTACTACAACTCCTGTCACTTTCTGCACCAATTACCTGCCCCTTTTTTTAGCTTTTTTTCAATATTTCTTGGATTTTACTTTTGATTTCTTCGCAATTTTCCAACAAGGTGTGTTTGTCGTTCTAATAATTTATACGCTAGTTCAATACTCGTGTAATAGTTGTCAACAAATACAGTACATCCGCAGTCAAGAAGCCCGTCACACATAGTCCTAAAACAACCGAACTGGGAACACTAAGTACACTATTAGTTTTCTCGCTATCACAATAGATTTTAAAGTCATAAGTATGCCCATCTTCTATATAAAATTTAAAAAATTTTACACCAAACTTATGCCGTTTATTTTTGATAAATTGTAGGAAAGATAGTCGACCGCAAAAGGGAACTAAAGTTTCGTCTATACACATTACCAGATGGCGTTATACAGTTTCGAAATTTTTGTCGGATGTTATCTATCAGCGGTTTTATCTTATAAAGTCTTGTGAAAATATGTGAATTTTCGTTATTAGTAAAATACCAATTCAGAAGAAGTTCAAATCTTTTTCTTAATATGACTTGTTTTATTTCATAGAAGTATAGCACTTTAGAAGACCAATAAGAAGATAGTTTTGGCATTTGAACAAGCCCAATCCAAATTTGTGATCACAAAAATATTTTTATTTCATCTATATTCATATCTTTCTACTTTCTTATTCGAGCATTAGGTAAAAGTGATTTCTCAGCTTTTTGGGTGGCATATGTATTTGTAATAATTGATGGATTCGACCGTTACTTGATGGAAATTCATTTTATGTAACAATAAAACACTGAAAACTTTGTTTTCAAACTTCCACAGCATTTATTTTAAATCTTATCACTACAAGTGATTTCTCTATTTTTGGCTTGGGTTTACAAATTTATAGTCTCTAATGAAATAGGTTGAGGAAGGGAGAACTGTTTGTCTCAAGTTGGTCATTCAGAATTATATCTGTGTTTTTTAATTTGTTTATTTCCATAGATTCTAACAAAGATAGGTTAAGGCTTTTATTTTGAATGTGAAGAATTTTAAATTTGGCATTAAAAGAATGATTATGATCTAGAAGGTGAAGTGCGTATGTCTAATCTATTTTTCTATTCTTGAAAGCCCTTTTATGTTCTGCTATTCGTTTATCAAAGTTTCTACCAGTTCGACCGATGTAAGTTTTTGGGCAGTCGCCACATTTAAGTTTGTACACACCACTATTTAAGTGTTTATTATTTTGGCTCTTGTTATTTTTAATATATTTGCCTAGGTTGTTATTTGTTCGGAAAGCTGGTGTTATTCCTTTCTTTTTTATGTGTTTTGCAATTTTTGTTGTTATTTTGCCTGTTTATGTAATCGAGCAGAAGGTACTGGGTTTTTTCTTTGGTGGCGAAAATACTAATTTTAGGGCTTTCTTGTGTAGTTTTTGATTTAACATTTTATTAATTGTTTGTTCATTGTATCCGTTGTTTACTGCTATTTGCTTAATTATATTTAATTCTGTCTCAAAGTTGTATTTTGACATAGGAATTTCTGTTAATCTATGTAACATACTATGATAAGCCGCCAGTTTATGTTGTGATGGATGGGATGATGAATTGTGTATAGTCGTGTCAGTATGGGTAGGTTTATGAAATATGGAGAAGTCATATTTGTTTTGAAGACTGCTAATTTTTAAATCTAAAAAAATTATGGATTGATTTTGTTCTGTTTCTATTGTAAATTCAATATGACTATGAAGTAAAATAATATATACGATAAAAATTGGTCAAGTTGCCTGTTTGTTCCTGTGAAACATACCAGTACGTCGTCTACGTATCTCCACCAATATAAAAGCTGTTTGATTTCAAAACATCCCGTATTCAATACAATAAATAAAAATAAAATAAATTCTACGCCGTATATACAATAAATAAAAATAAAACGAATTCTACGTCTCCGTCTGGATCCCGCGATGAATGAACCCTCCGGCGAACATCTATAAAAGAAAAAATATTATTATTACTAATAAAGAAATGAAATAGGTGAAGTCGATCTCATGCGGACTTATACTCGCTTCCACTTGAATTCAGCGGAAGCTCCGAACGCGCTCGCAAACAAAATATTCGGCTGTGCAGACCCACGGTAATGTTCAATACACAAAACCGATGGGTTCTGCTTGGTTAAGGGCAGAGTACAATCCTCAATACGGAAATCTATCTGTCCGGGTTGGCTCGCAGGTTCACTACACCAGTGAGTAAGGGAGCCTAGAGCGCTAGCTACAAGACTATCTAATTCCACTCACACTTCACTGTTGCGTTGGTTTTTGTCTTTGGTCTGATGTGCTTCTTTTGTTGGGGTTTTGTCATCCTGTTTTAGGCTTTTGCCTCTTCAGGATGTGGTTTTTGTCTTTTTTGGTGTTGGCTTCTGGTTTTTCTTTCTTCGTGGTCCACTGGTGGGGTTCAGCCAGGACAATCAGCGGAGAAAGGCAGTGGTCGGTTCTTTTCAGAATTGATTTCTAAAATATTAGTGAAAATTAGTGATTGTTAAATTGGTATATGTACAAAATGAGATATTAATATATATATAAATACATGCATTAATATGTTATAGTTAGTAAATGTATTAAACGCGACGCGAGAGAGCAGCTGCGGCTGTATCCTCAAAATAGACAGGTATCATTTGCAAGTGGGATCGGGAAACCGCAGAAAACCGATCCCCCCCTGTCTAGGCAAGCTCGAAGTGAGCAATTTAGCTAGGAATGCGACGGAAATAGAGGGGAGTTGCCTCCTGTATGTCAATGTATTCATCAGGGAGTTCGTTACTGGCGAGTTCCAGTAGAATTGCGGGGAGGTGTGGGATTTTGGGTTTAGGATGTCTGGTGAATACATTGCCGCGGGTAGAGCAGACAGTTTTTAGGATGCGTTGAGCTCTGAGGTTTTGGCTCCGGATAGTGCGTGTAGTATAACTTCTGCTCAGAGAGTGTAGTCTCTCATTTAGGGGCTGGATATTAGATAATTGATGAATGAGGGCTGAAGGGTAGTCGTTTGCGTCTACCATTCACTCTACGCAGAATCCTCCTCTCTAGACTTAACAGGTTTTCTTTGACTGATTTTGATATTGTAGCATAAATATTGGATCTGTATTCAAAAATAGGTCTAATAAAAGTTTTATAGGTGAAAATTAATGTTCTAGAGTGCGTAGCCCCGAAATTACATCTCAAGCTATTGAGGAGACTCAATCTGCTCCTAGCCTTAGCGCAGGCTGTGTTCAAATCGGCCCTCCAATTCAAAGTTCGTGTGAACTTCACACCGAGGTATTCGATCTGATCACGGAGTTGGAGTTGATCTCCCCACAGCGTGAGATAGTTTCTTTCGTTAAAGGAGGCCGCGCGTACACTGTGATTAGGGTGTCTAAAAAGAATCATTTGAGTTTTGTTCGGATTCAGGGACACTCTTCATCTCCTGCACCATTTTTCAACTAGTCTAAGGTGATTTTGAGCATACCTGAGAACAGAATCAACGTTCGTTGCTGTAGTTACTAGAGCAGTATCATCCGCGTAGAGTAGAGTGGTGGTTTTGTTTCGTGTAGTATTTGGGAAGTCGCTGTTGTATATTGTGTAAAGTATGGGGGCCAATACAGAGCCTTGTGGTACTCCAGCTGTTGGAGTAAAAGAATCAGAGAAATAACCACGCTCCTTTACTCTGACCAGACGTTCAGAGACGTAAGATTGGATTAGTCTGACGAAGGGAATTGGTAGTCCAATGTTCAGTAGTTTCTTGATCAGTCCCACATGTCAGACTTCATCAAAGGCTTTTTGAACATCGAGAAAAATACCTAGTGCAAGTTTGCTGTCGTTCAGACTTTGAGTAATGTGTGTAACAATTTCAGTCAATGCCGTATTAGTAGAGCACCCTTCTCTAAAGCCGAATTGAAAAGAGGGAATGATATTGTGTTCGTTAGTGAAGTCAATGAGTCTTTCTTTTAGGATCCTCTCAAAGACTTTTGCTAAAACATTTGTAAGTGAAATCGGCCGGTAAGAGTTAGGATCTGTGCGGGGTTTGCCCTTTTTTTAGGAGCATAATTGTATTTGCTACTTTCCATTGTGACGGGAAATAGCAGAGTTTGAGGGTGGCATTGACAATATTTGTTAAATAATGGTAGACACTCGGAGGAAATTGTTTCACGCAGCTCCTGGCAATGTTGTCAGGACCCGGTGCATTCGATTTGCCGATATGACAAAAATTTTTGAAAGTTTGTTGATCCACCGGTGCCATGATGGGATGGTCATGCGGCACCTGAGCATCGAAAGGGGCGCCGAGTAGTCTGTTTACGTCTCTTTCAGTCGCAGTCAGGAAGGCAAGGTCAAATCTAGGATTATTAGGTGAGATTAAAGTGTTTTGTAAATGGTCTTTAAAGGCTTCGGCCTTTCGTTGATGTGTGTTAATGATTTGATTGTTCACTATAATGTGAGATGGATTATTGGTTTTTTGTTTAGTTAGGCACTTGAATTTATGCCAGAACTTACCACCGTCACGGAAATCAAGACTAGAGGTGGCTGCCCGCCATTGTCTGACCTGCATTTCTTTCACCTGTAGTTTGATCACCGCGGACATGCGGTTATATTCTGCTTTGATAAGAGGATTTCGAGTGCGTTGAAACTGACGTAGGAGTCGTCTCTTATGTTTGATATTATTGATTATGTATTGCGGTAGAGGTGGCTTTTTAGGGTTTATAACCTTATTAGGGACTGATATATCAATTGCTTGATTTATCAGATTTGAGATAGCCGTGATACCTAGATCGATATCATCTGTGTGTACTAAGTTGCCTAACTCTGGAATGTTATTTGACAGAAAGGCTCTGTATCGGTCCCAGTCAGCGTGCCTATAGTCTCTTATTACCTTGGGTGGTGCAGGAGGGGTGGGTGTAAATATCTGTTCCTTAACCAGCAGAGGTAAGTGATCCGACGTGATGGAATCACCCAGAAAGCATTCGTCATCCAATAGATCGATCACATCATACGTACATACAATATGATCGACTATCGACATGCCCTGGTGACCCACAAAAGTCGGCTCACGATTACGGATACGATGGATAGGAAAATTAATGAGCATGTCCGAAAAGTCGTTACCTGCATGATTTGTGGCGGTGTCACCAAATTGAATGTGTCTGGCGTTAAAGTCGCCGAGAATAATTGCCTTATTGAGGCTGGAGATATAATCAAACAAAATTTCGGACATGTCCTGATGAGGATGTTTGTAATAAGAGACTATTGTAATTGTCGTGTTATTGTCGTGTTATTGTCTAGGTGGATGTCCACTGCCAGGAAGTCAACATCATTAAGGTTCAGGTGCATAGGTGTAACATGAGGGGAAAAGGGGATACCGTATTTGATAAGGAAGCCAATACCGCGAGATATTTGGCTTTTAGGACGGTGTACCGTGCAGTAACCGGGGAATGTTGGATCTGATTTTGAAAGGGTGTTGGTGAGGGCTAGGATTTGGATATTATGATGTTGAAGAATATGTTTAATAAGGGGTCGCCTATTCCGAACACCCTCGCAGTTAACAGCACCTATTGAACTGTCCATTAGAGGGGCAGGAAGGAGATGGAAGCTCTGTTGTTATGAGCCACAAGAGTACTCTTGTGACCGAACATCAGAGTGGAGATACGGTTGGTTATATCCAAGATAAGCTGACGCCTATCTGGAAGGAGGTTAATGAGGATGAGGGAGGTGAATTCCATCACTGCCTTCATGTCTGAAGACAGTTCGTAGGGTGGATCTCTTTTATCTGTGGTTATAGGTTGGGTTTCTTGTGGGGTTTTTGGTATTTCCCTTCTGAGTGGGCATTTGGCCGAATAGGCCGCATGCTCGCCACCACAGTTAGGGCATTTAGGGGCTTGTGGGGTAGGGCAGGAAGTGGATTTGTGGTCTTGACCACAAGTAGGGCACCTATACTGTTTTTGGGGGCACTCCGCAATGGTATGCCCGTTTGAACTGCATTTGGCGCAGTACTTGGGTACAGGAGGAACGGAGTTCCTCCTGTACCCAAGGTACCCTCCTGTTGGAGTTAAAAGGTAGTTCCGCAGTCATACGGAGGCCGTCAAAGTACACGCCCCTGGTCAGCATCTCCGTGTATTTTGATTCACTTGAGGTGATCAACTTGACATAAGTGGTGGGTTTGTTCTCTCTGGAGATGATGCGCCAGAGACGTATGACAGGTATGTTTAGTTGTGTGAACAGGATGGTTAGTTCGGCGTCGGAGTAGATTCTGTCAACTCCCTTGACGACCACCATATAACCGGGATTGTGGGTACGGGTAGTGGTATTTTTAGTGGTTGAAGGATTTGGATTGTGCTTAGGGGAGATCTGGATTTTAGGATCCCCTACAGCATCACGGAGTCGGCGTTGGACTTCAACGTGATTTATTGGGTGAGGTGTGGTAAGGTGTGCGGTTCCGGTGGGTAGGACTTTGATAGTGGTGATTTGGTTCAAAAGTAGTTCTCTGGTATTGAGGATTCTGAAAAAATCGCGTTGAGTGGATTTTTCCAGAGGGATATTTGTAATAAGGTAGTTGAAGTGTTTTGGTTGTTGGGAAGTTGTTTGTGGATGCTGTGGTTTAGGAGAGTGCGCTGCGGTAGCGTAGGAAGGGATTTGTTGAGGGATGGAAGTGTTTGTATGTGTACTAATTTGCGGTGTGAGTTGTGGTGTAGGTGTAGTTAGTATATTGGTAGTATGTGTGGTAGATGTTTGCTGATGTTGGTGTGCTAAGGTGTTTGTTGGTGTTGATGAAGGATTGGCGATAAGTGAGGACCGGGACAGCTGCAAACGCGCGATCAACCGGTCGATTTGGTCTATGGGGAGGATAGTCACCAGGTCCTCGACGAAACTGTCAGTGGCGACGTTCATCTTCGGAGTGGTGTCGTTGGTATCAGGAATATGTAATGTAGGGATATTGTAGGTAATAGGAGTCGGTAGTATATATTGATTTGTTGGTGAAATAGGAATCGGTGATATTGGTTTTTGGGGTAATGGTGGAAAGTCAGGTGAATTAGCATGAGTTGCGTCGTTGCTGGTATCGGATGTCATTGAATGATTATGTACGGGAGGAGGGTCAGGAGGTTCAGCAGGACGCGGCTATGACCTATTAGAGCGGGTCGAGCGCGGCATTACTAAAGTGGTTTGCTAGGCGTACACCCAGAAGACACCCTTTTTCCTATACGCTGTGCAATGTATAGGATGGCGGGTCGCCGGACTATGCTTACTATGAAATGAGCTGTCGGTCCCCCGATGCACTTCCTTGTGTACTAATGAAGTTAGTATGTATACTAATGGAACTTACAATCAAATTTTCCTCGAGTTACTAATTACAATTAGTAACTATATGGAATTCCAATGGAGTCAGTTCGTGACCCAAGTACCGCACTTAACACTAGGCCAGCTAGTCAACACTCAATTAGTAACCAGAGAGAACCGGCTACAGCGTACGCAGGTGGCCTTTTCTTACAGCAACCACCTACTATGCTTTCACCAGTTACCAATTAGCTAATAGAGTGTATAAGACGAACTGCCCCAGATGAAAATATGCAGCACTTATTGAATCTCGACTGGTTTTTTTTTTAATTTCCTTTGTTTTCTTTTATGTACCTAAAATTATTTCAGAGAACCGCTACGATGCTGGACCTGGTCGTCCTATCGCCCTAACGGAGGCTGAAAGCCCCGGCTACGGCCGCGGATGGCTCTTACAATACCATCCACCTAGCCTTCACCGTGACCAGCAGAATCTCCGAAACAGCAGACGGGAGCACCCAACCAACACAATAACAGCCCTATGAACCCTAACGGTTTTTATAAAAACCGTTAAGTCGAACAATGGGGGTAGAACAATGAACAATGGTTCTATTGTTCTATTGTTGTCGCTTCTTATCGCCTGTCTATTGTCTTCTTATCTCTCGGCGTAACGTTCGTCCAAGCGATCAGCTTATCGACGATGCCTATGGCTGTCAACTGATCCTATGCTATAGGAACGAACGGGTACCTAAAAACGAGAAAACAACCGTTCACTGTGAATTCACGATGCCCTTGAGCTTGACTGACTGACTTATCTAATTCCGCCAGTCACTCGCCTTAAATAGCCGCTCCTAATCCCACTCCGTCGTCTCGTCGTAGAAGTGGATGCGCGAATATAGACACTTCCACGGTTCGAACTGTTAAACGATCAGAACATCGTTACACGGCCTTGAAGAGAGATTTGGTACTGGGCTGCGTGGTGCATACTTGCTTCGCGGTTCAAAGTACGATTAAAAAAAAAATTGATGTAACATGTTTATGTATGGAATATTCATGGCATACAAATCATTTATATTTATACATTACGGCGTTCAACGTGTAAATTTAAACCAGCTTAGAATAAATATATGATAACTCGAAACTAACTGATCGAATAAAAAATGAATCGAGGTGGAGAACCGGCTTCTTGTGGCACTAGTTTCGTGATGCTCGCCTCTGCCTTTAAATATAGAGAAAAAAAATAATACAACGCCAGTATAGAAGCTTCGCTTCAAAAAATAAATAATTTGAACGAGTAATAAAATTTTCCCAAAAAGAATAAAAAAAAACGAAATCTGACTGAATAGAAAATTTAATTTATTTCTAAGATATGGCCGTCAACTTAGTTCTTACACGGATTTCCGACAACATTTCATTCAGGATCACTTTGGAAAAGCTAGTGGCACATTTCGAGAATTCCGCTTGTAATCTCGCCAATCAGACACCCAAGAGGCGGTTGCGTCGTAAGCCGGCATGAAAACTTTCAATTACCTTTCCCGTTTAACTAATCCTGCCTTGGATCCCAATGAACTCAAGTTGAATTTTATAAATGTTGCAATTAATCAGAACTACGGCACTTTCTGTATTAAACTTGTTATAAAACGTTGTAGGATAGCGTTTTAATTTGTACAATTATTTCTAGTTTTGTAGGGTTTTAGCATTTTCTGTTCTGATGTAATTATGTGTTCCCTCTCTGTAAGAAATTTATGTTTTTTTTTGTCATTAACGCATTCCCAATCAAATAAACACAGTTAAATCTAAGTAACTCGCACACTGTTCGATATGAATAGGTAAGACGGAAATTTTAATAATACCCGCATATTATATTGTAAAACTATCTGATTAGCAGAAATCCTGTCTTACTCAGAAAAGGAATGTCATAATTTATATAAGGCGGAATTCGATAAGCCTAACATTAAGGAAATACTATTTTAAATTTATGGTTGGGTAAACAGAATTGTAGTTAATGTTGTAAAGTATTTTACCAGCCTCTATAAATTAATAAATTGAAAATCAATTAAATTAAGTTTGTTTTTAATAGAAGAAATAATTTATTTTTATATAATAAAAATTATTATTTTTTATTTATTATTATTTTTATAAAATAAAACTGTTTGTAGAGGAAGAAGAACTTGCAATACTAAATACATTCTTCAAACTACCACCAATACGCTTGTATACCTGGGTCTCCCCGCATGATCAACCAGGACACGTAATACGGAATCAAATTGATTACATAATGGTGAACAAGAGATTTCGTAATGGATGCCTATCAGTTAAGATTTACCCAGGTGCTGACGTATTATCAGATCATGTTCCTGTTGTTGGTAAATTTAAGTTTAGATTCAAGAAGGTCACAAAAAAGAATAGTAAAGTCTGTCTCAATGTATATCGTTTTGAATTTTACCTGATTTATTATCTTATCTCCATCTAGGTATTTTATGACAGGGCATCAGAGGCGGACTCCAAGTAAAACTAATAATATAGCCATTTCTTTTCGAGGCATCTATTTTATTGTCTAAATTTATTTTTTAGACAAATTTATCTAAATCCGTTAGTCTGTCGAGTTAGCGGCGCCTATTACAAGAAATCCCAACGTCCCGTAAACGCAACATTATTGAAAACGATTAGGTATGCAAAAACCAAAAAAGATTTTAGAAATACGACACTCTATCTTTTCTACTGATAGATATGTCAATATAAATTGATAATTTAAGAAATACAATTTTATGTTTAGTACGCAAATTATATCGACAAAAATATGAAAAAAAATTTTTCGATTTTTTCAATATTGAATAAATTAAAAAATATATACCTTTTCAATTATTTCTAAATCTTTTATTAGATTCGTATTTTATGTACTGTTATGTATTGTTTTATGTATTGTTAAAATGTATCAATAAAAATTATATTTAAGCAGTGATACATTTAAAAAAAAATGCAATTAAAAATGTTTCGTTTACGCTACGTTGGTAGGGATGGGAAAAACCTACCGGTTTTAACCGAATACCGGTTTTTTTTACTTCGAAATAACCGGTTTTATCGGTTGTTTTTTTGTCCCGGTTATAACCGGTTTTTTATTTTTAAAGTAAAAACCGGTTATTAGGTTTTTACAGTGATTAGGATTAGGTTAGGTATTATTTTGGATCCCACCCAATCATAATTATTATTCTCAAGTAATTATTCCAAACAAAACTAAAATTCAATTTTTATTTTATACAGAAGCAAAACCTCACATTAGCCAGAAACAATTAAATTTTATTATAGTATTTCGTCGAAAAAGTATTTGTAATCATAATATCTTTACATAAGAAGTGATCTGGTATTTATTATGGTTATTTGACTCTTGACATTGAAAGTGGGTGAATGGCTTTTTCTGATTACCAAAAATAATGACTGTGAATATCGAATTACCGATTACGAATACGAATCTACAAGGATTTCCCTACGTTT
This sequence comes from Diabrotica balteata, assembly GCA_918026665.1. Lineage (NCBI taxonomy): Eukaryota > Metazoa > Arthropoda > Insecta > Coleoptera > Chrysomelidae > Diabrotica > Diabrotica balteata. The sequence continues at coordinate 102,609,140 of OU898282.1, forward strand.
TCAAAACGATTTATACCCATACCGGAAGTCGTAAATGAGTTAAAAGTAATACATGATAAATTTTTTTTGATGGTAGTAAAAATAAAAGATGAATTGCATTATTCAATTTATTTTTAAGTAAAATATTTATGTTGATATTATTTTCTTTAAATCCCATTTGTAAGAGTCTGGGGAATTTTTTTCTCACAAAACACAAAAAATTGTGTTGCGAATGTAGTATCGCAAACTAAAGTGCATTGTAAATGTAACTTTTTAATCTATGTATTTAATTAAAAAACCAAAAACCGGTTTTTGGAAAAACCGGTTCTTTTGGCCGGTTATAACTGCCAGGTTAAACCGTAAGCAAAAAAAACCGGTATAACCGAAAACCGGTGTTTTGTCAAAAACCGCCATCCCTATACGTTGGGAACTAATGGGTTATATCGGTTGAAAGCTGAAAAAATTCAGTACAGCATATTGTAAAAGTAGAACATTCTTATTTGTCTACGCAAAGTTTTAATATACAGCCCATTGTGATTAATCTAAATGATGACTCCGACAGTGAAACAGAATTGAACTTAGAATAACAACACAGAAAACTAATCAATATTAATTTAGTTTAAATCTTGTATTGTTATGTTTCGAATATAAATAATATAAGTATTAGAATAAGAACACAGATATTTAATAATCATTAATTTTTAACTTTTACAGTGTAGTTTAAATACCTTATTGTTATCACTCAGTATTGAATATAAGTGTTTAAAATACTATTAAATAAATGTAATTTTCTTTACAATAAAATAGATGCCTCGAAAAGAAATTGCTATATTATTAGTTTTACTTGGAGTCCGCCTCTGATGCCCTGTCATAAAATACCTAGATGGAGATAAGACAATAATCAGGTAAAATTCAAAACGATATACATTGAGACAGACTTTAATAAAAAGTGCGATATGAGAAGACTAAAATATAACAAAACAAAAGAAATAGTCGTACAGATTCTTTCAGAAAAGCTAAGTAATATGGAGCAAATATATAATGCCGAAGAATCACTCCAAAATATATGTGAAACCTTTAACAAGATCAGAAAAGAACATCTAATAGAAAAGAAAGATAAGAAAAAAAGTTGGATGAATGATAATGTACTGCAACCTAAGGAAGAAAGAAGAAAATCAAAGAACAACAAAATAATGTACAACAAGATTCAAAGACAAATAAGAACCGAAATACGAAAGGCCAAAGAAAATTGGTTAAAATCACAGTGTGAAGAGATAGAGTTATTAGAACAAAAACATGATACGTTTAACATGCATAAAAAGGTGAAACAAGCAGCTGGTCTTCAGAAATCCAACACAGCTAACAAACTGCGACACCGAGAGGGGAATATCATCACAGACAAAAATCAAGAAATCCGCATATGGACAAAATACATACAAGAACTCTTTGATGATACTAGATCCGAACAACCTCCATCCTACATATGTGATGAACACTTACCAATCACATCAGATGAAGTGCAAAAAGCCATATTACAACTAAAAGGTGGCAAAGCTCCTGGACCTGACAATGCATATGCTGAGCTCATAAAACTATTTAACACCGACGGTATTCAACACCTGACAAAAGTATTTAATGACATATATTTAAGCGGAGTAATACCAAGAACATGGCTGAAGTCGACCTTTATTGCTTTACCAAAGAAAACAAAATCCGTATCCTGCAGTGATTTCCGAACCATCAGCTTTATGAGTCATATTCTAAAATTATTTCTGAAAATCATACATCAAAGGATATATAGACTGTGCGAAGAAAAAATCAGCCGTACACAGTTTGGTTTTCGGAATTCAGTGGGTACGAGAGAGGCTCTCTTTAGTAATCAAGTGCTATTTAAACGATGTAGAGACGTAAACTGCGACATTTATGCGTGCTTCATTGACTACCATAAAGCGTTCGATACAGTAAAGCACGACAAGCTGATGGAGATATTAACCAATATTGGAATAAACACCTGTGGTTTAAGAATTGTCAGCAATGTGTACTGGAATCACACATTATCTATCCGGACAGAGGCAGGAGAATCCGACGATATCAAAATCAAACGTGGCGTCCGTCAGGGATGTATACTATCACCACTGCTGTTTAACATATACTCTGAGGAAATCTTTCAAGAAGCAGTGGGTGATGTTGAAGCCGGAATTCGAATCAACGGAGAATCTATCAATAACATTAGATACGCGGATGACACGGTAGTATTCGCTGACAGTTCTGAAACCCTCCAGGAGTTAATAAACAGAATCACAGAGGTCAGTCAGAGATACGGACTTTCACTAAACACTAAGAAAACAAAATGCCTGATGATCTCTAAGAAGGAACAGCAATTTGGACAAATCAGTGTAAACGGTCAACAAATAGAAAGAGTAAAACATACACCTACCTTGGTACGAACGTCAATGAAAATTGAGACCATTCCATAGAAATCGAATGTAGAATAGAGAAAGCAAGATCTGCATTTCAAAAAATGGTTCAACACAACAACCACAAATCTTTTTAGAGCAGCAGTGTGCAAAGTGCAGATTGCCATGATGGTCGCCAACATCCGAAACGGATTGTCACTACAAGAAGAAAATATAATAAATTCTTAAAAGTACTTATTACGTATACTTCAAATTCAATAGGATTGTCAGGGCAGACATGTTGTAGTTCGTAAACACTTGATATTAAGCGGCTATATATTTATTTATTTATTAGCAAACAAATTTACTTCTTAATTATCGTTTTTGCCAGTGACATCTGATATAAGTCCGAACTGGATAAAGTATACTCGTTTTCTTGCGAAATTTATTATTTAGTAAATAGTAATTTATTATTTATTTATTTAGTAGCTTATCAGTGTCGTTGAGGTGCACCTGAATGTCAAGAAAGGAACAGGAGGACATTGTTATCTTTTTCGAAAATAATATTCTTATTGCAATACTCAACATTGTTAAAACTCGCCGGCAAATAGTGGAAATAAATATTAAACTCAGGTAGTCAGAAGTATTACATGAGCGCACAGTCGGGTAACATGACATCAAAACCAACATGCAGTACTTCTATTGATAAACAGAAAAAAAGGAGGTGGTTATCCGTGAAAGAAAAACAAATTATCAAATCGTTTTATGAGAGATTCTTCTTCTTAACATGCCATACACCAAAGTGCGTAGGCGACTATCTCATTACTAGAATTCTGTTCTTGGCGGCGTGACACAGCTCGCCTGTATTGTGTATTCCTGACCATTCTTTAATATTCCTTAACCATAATTATTTGCGGCTAATTGTTTGCGGCCGGCTCCTCTCCTACCTTCGATCTTCCCTTGTAGGATTAACTGTGGTATTTCATATTTTGCTCCTCTCAATATGTGCCCAAGGTAACCAATCTTGTGTTTTTTAATTAATTCAAAGAGTTCTCTTTTTACGCCGGCTCTCTTAAGGACGTCATCGTTTCGAACTCTATCCACCCAAGGTATGCGCATGATTCTTCTCAATGAGGGATTGCGTAGACGAAATCAAGATATGTTTATAGAGGACGTCGCGGCATTATGTGGTGATTTAACGAAAGTATCGGCTTGTACGGTTTTTCGAATAATTCAAGATAATTAACCACTTTAAAAACCTATTCATAAGGGACGTACAAAAATTATATAGGACGATATTACGAAAAGTATAATCAAAAGAAAAGTTTATGGATTTTATCTAAGGAACGCATATCCGCATGGATATTTTATCTAAACTATCCATACAGATATTACAAAGAACATTACGTGAAATGGATTTTCGGTATGTAAACAGATAAGTCAGAAAAGTTTGTTAATCGAGAGATACGAACTAGTGATATAGTTAGGAGACAATATTAAAAAAAACCTTGTGATTTTAGATGTCTTGGACGCAAAATTTATTATCTAGACAAGATGTGGTTAAATGAGGGTCATACAAAATCCTAAGTATGGCAAGACTTAAATATTAAAAGTTCACGTCAGGCTTTTTATGAGGGACTTTCAACCGGCTTAAAAACACTTTTGGGCAAAGGAAGACGCCTTATTATTATGAACATAGGAAGTGATTCAGGCTTCTTACAAGGTGGTTTTTTTTATTTATATGTTATTTATTTTATTATTTTATTTATATATGCTTAATAAAAATGAAAAAATTATTTTGTAATCGTGATATTAGTATTAATCTACGAACTAGAATGTTAAAATGCTATGTATTCAGTACTTTGCTTTACGGTGTTGAAGCATGGACGCTTAAACAAAGGAATATTAAAAATCTCGAAAGCTTTGAGATGTGGTGCTACCGCCGTATACTAAAAATAAGCTGGGTGGATAAAATTACAAAAGAAGAGGTAATACGCAGAATAAATAACGATCCAGAAGTTATCATGAATATAAAACAGAGAAAACTTGAATACTTAGACCACCTGATGAGAGGACAAAAGTACACATTCCTACAAAATATAATGCAAGAAAAAATTCAAGGACGCAGAAATCCAGGCCGTAGAAGAATGTCCTGGTTGAGAAATTTAAGCGAGTGGTTTGGCTTTACCACTAACGAATTATTCAAAACAGCAGTATATAAAATTAGAATCGCCACAATGATATCCAATCTCCGATAGGAGAGGCACTTAAAGAAGAAAAAGACAAGGTGGTTTAAATGTATTCACCTCTATCAAAAAGGGCGATTATCATGAGGATATAAGTTCGGATGTGTTTGAAAAGTGGTTTTCTTCTGCAAGAAGAATATCAATAACAAACCTAAGCAAAGTAATATGATGTAGAAGAATTCCTCCAGAATAAATATGAAACCCTTAACAAGATCAGAGAAGAATATCTAATAGAAAATAAAGAGAAGAGGGAAAGTTGGATAAATGACAATATACTACAACTCATGGAAGAAAGAAGAAAACCAAAGAATAACAGAAGAATGTACAAAAATATTCAGAGACAAATAAGAACCTAAATACGAAAGGCCAAAGAAAATTGGTTGAAAACATAGTGTGGAGAGATAGAGTTGTTGGAACAAAAACACGATACATTTAGTACTTACCGAAGGTATCCTTCTCCGCCTTGAATGCCGTTGTAGTCGTCATTCGTGACCCTGGACAAGGGATTCTGAGCAGGTACTAGTTTCCCGGGTCAAGAAACACCTGGAATCTGTGAAGGATAGGGAATTATTCATTTTCCCTGATAGGACTGTCTAAGGAGTTCCCACCCACTAACCATATAATGGAATTACATTTCCTTAATTCCGGATGTTACAGTTATACCGCCGATACTCGGTCGTCAGAGCCTCGTTTGTAATAACAGGGTTCACCAACGTGAAGGTGAGGTTGACATTTGAGTAGGAGAGGCTGTTTGAGACGCATCACTACACCAGTAAACCCTTTCAAGGTTAGGCCCTAGTAATATAAACTTCATAGTGGCTAGTCAATTAAAGGGATATATTGTATTGATCTCGTGAGAATCATAAAAATGGCAAAAATTGAGCTACGTTTTTTATTTAACACCTGTATAAAATCTAAGTTTATTTACGGCAAAACACAAAAACTGTCTACGAAAGCTGAACTCTTTACATTTAAAACGAATCTTAATTTTTGTCGATAGGTCACTTGATTCAAAAGATATCGAATTTTTACCGTCGAACTGATACAAATTTTATTGAACATTGATTTCGCGCGTCTAATTGACATGCAAAATCGACGGTCACTTTATGCATTGTTTCTAAGAATACAGTTCATTCTAGACAATAAATTCTTATAAACGTTTCTGTTTAAAATTATCTCAGCTACATTTTTTATTAAAAACTTTTTTTTTCTACGGTGTACAGATTCTTAGTAAAACGATTTTTTTGCGTTTTGATACCTCTGCGAGGGGGTTTTACGGGGAAACACAAGGGTAAAAAATTTTGCATATTTTTGCTTTCGTTGCGACACGTTGCTTTCTTATTTTGAAAGCATTTTTGATAAAAAAGAAACAACAAAATCTAAACCAACAGAAAAATTTTATGCGGCGTGTGCAATCCTAAATTCCCCCAAACTTTTAAGTAAGTTTTAAATAAAATGAATTTTGTGGCATCATTAGTTTAACACATTATTTTAAAAAATTTTTGCCTCTTATCACTTTTTTCAAAAAACAGTTTTTTATTGAGTTACGGCCCTTTTCATTAACCATTTAAAAAATTACGTGCAACTAAATAAATGGTTTAAATGAATTAACAAGTACAAAAAATATCTATAACCTCTATAAATATGACGTTTTTATGATATTTTTGTTTATCATTTTATGACACTGAAAAATCATATATTTCCGACGAAATTGATTTGCAGCTTCAATTATTCTAACCCTCAATTGTTGTTCGTCCTCTATTATTAAGGAATACACTTTCTCTTTCACAAATCCTCCAAAGTAAAAGTCCATAGGGTTAAGACCTGGACTTCTGAGTGGCCAAGAAATAGGTGCGTCACGACCACTTGCAATCCACCGACCAGGATACTGCCTGCAAAGGGATTCCCAGACTTCATTACTGTAATGCGATGGTGCGCCATCTTGTAGAAACCACATATTTTGTCTTATTGCAATATTAACTTCTTCCAAATACTCTTGTAAATCGTTTGCCAAGAACTGCAAATAATTATCACCATTTAAATTGTCGGGAAGAAATACTGGGTCTATTAGATTGTCATCCTCAATTTCTGCCCAAACAGTAACGTTGAAAGTCCTTTGGTAATGAGTTATTTTTTTTTGGCGTGAAAATTTTTGTCGACCCAAATGTGCTCGTTATGATGGCTTGTTATTTCATTTCTACTGAACGTAGCCTCGTCGATAAACAAAAGATTTCTAATTAAATTAACATTTTGAGTGTTTTCCATTAACAACCAATCGCAAAATCCAGTCCTTTTAGGATAATCTTCAACCAATAACTCTTGAACCGTTGTTAAGTGATAGGGTTTCAGCAGATGATCATTCAAACGCCTCCAATCCCTTACGTGAACAACATTTAGTTGAGCAGCTATTACCCTTGTACTTGTTCCAGGGGACTTTTTCAATGATTTTTAAAATGTCTTTATCAGTTGCATCCATTATTGGACGATCACTGTTGCCAGCAACTTGCGGTTGGAATGTACCCGTTTCCAGAAATAATCGTCTATCGGGTGTGTTTCGATTGGGGTATTTTACTGCATAACGTCTTGCGGCTGCTGCACTATTTCCTTGAAATTTACCTACAATATTCCCGATAGTTTATTGAAATTATATTGTAATCTGATCCAACTTACCCAAAGTTAAATGCATATCTGCCATTTCCTGAAATGTGTAGGCCATTGTGATCTTAACATTTTTAATATTAATCTTATTCACACAATAAATGATAGCTTAAAATTATTGACTATTATTGATGGAACTGTTTGTAATTATTATATCCGTAAAAACTAATTGTAATTTTATGGCCAACTAGGAAAAAATAGTTTTTCGAAATAATGATGATTCGAAAGAGGCAAAAAAGTTAAAAATAATGTCTTAAACTAATGATGCGACAAAATTTATATGATTTGAACGTACTCAAAAGTTTGGGGGGAGTTAGGGCTACACACCCCCCTTAAAATTTTTCTGTGCCCTGATTTTGTTGTTTCTTTTGTATGAAAAATGCTTTCAGAACAAGAAAGTAACGTGTCCATTTTTATTACAAACTGTCAAGTAATTTAGGAGATAATGAAAAAAACAATTTTCATGTTGTAACTTCAAAGGGATGTAACTTTTTTGTGTACACTTTTGTATTAAGGTAAGTTGGATTCAATCAATTTATTTTTGTCCCCGGAATGCGTGATTTAATTTATGAAATACCTTTTTGAAACCTGTATACCTAATATGAAAAACGGATGCGATAATACCAATTAACAAAAGTGTCATGAAAATGAATTTAAATGTAACCTATCCATATATTGTAATAAACTTGTCAATTGTTACTGTCTCTAAGGGATTGGAAAAATGTAAATACATACGTCTATACGCCTTGAATATAGCTTTGTTCCCAGTATAACAGTTTATAATTTATCACAGGGTATGCATATATATGACGTATTCTCTACGCGTTTCAACTGTATAATCATTAAGCCATAAGAGTATGAAGCACACTGAAGATACAATATGCAATAATATAAAGAAAGGCGTATATTTTAACCAATTTTTATTATCCTTGTCATAATTTGCATTAGCTAATGGATATTGTTGGTTTAAAAAATTACCCATAAGTCCAATCCCACAATTAAACGAAGAAAGAATGGTCCTGTAAAGTCAAACGTTCATTAAATACTTTTTTATAGTTGTGAATACGAATGCGCACGTCACCCACTGAGATTACATGTGGACCACCAACGAAAAATAATTATGTTGTGTCTGATTGGAGAGTAGCTGTTATGCTCAAGATTTAGCAATTAGTGCAACAATAGGAGGCTAATAACAGATAAGCTTCAGGAAATTAACCGAAAACACTCTTGTAATTGTTATATTCGGGAAATTAGTAAGTGTAAATAATGTTTATTATTATGTTAAGAACTATAAAAGTGGTATATTTACAAAATATTTTTCATGTTCATTAATATAATGGTGAGACTTAATAACAAGATAATATTGGAAATACCTTAGGTACTGAAGTTTCTCTTGTAGCCAAGAATTCATTTCATCTTTTGGGTGTATACTAGTTCGCTCCTGCGGTCAGATTTTAATACCCCACAGAAAAATTTTCACTATGTAACAAAAAACAAAATTTGTTTAATTTACTGTTTGTATTTTGAGAACGATTTTCGAAATGGAAATTAAAACGTCAATAAACGTATTTTTATCTTTAATTGTGGCTTATTCCCAGTTAAATAGTAATTAATTTAAAATGCCACAAGAAAATAGCTTGAGAACAATATTAAATAATATTTGTTTTAATTAAATTCTACATCAAAGGTTCTTTTACCTGGTTATCTTATTCAAGTCTAAGATTGCTTTACGACCAGTAGTTGCTTTTATAAAGACAGTAATGATAATGCAGTAAAAAGGGATTAGAAGTTCTACGTAAATAAAGTCATTTTCTACCATTTGAAATAAAACCAGACCAGATAACTCTGTAAAGCTTAAGGTATTTTGTTTCACGACCATTTAAAATTTAGTGATACACTTATTGGGTTTCTGCTTAGGTGAATAACAGAAAGAGCCTTCTAGATAAAATAATGACCTTTTTGTAAATACCGCTTGGTTTGTTAAGTAATTTGCGAAAGAAAGGACCGAATAACGAGATATTATCCAGTAAACACAAATCTCAGAAGATATTATGTTGAGACTCTCCTTAAATACGAAATATATATCTAAACTTTACCCAATAAAGAACTTCAGGGTCTATTGGGAGAGTTCATTAAAATATAAAACAAACCTTATATTTATCTTGTCTTAGAAATATTTTATAATGAGTAAATTATGCAAAGTGAAAAGGATTAAAAGCAAATAATTGTTGCTACATTATTTAAATACAAATAATCGTTTATCCTGAAATTAAATTGATCTTAAGTACATTCTTTTCATGTAGTAATTTTTGTTTGATATAATATTTTCTTCTTTTAACCCTTATACTGTATTGCTAAGACTAGAGGCGGTAACTAACATTTGGCAAAATGGTGCCAAAATCGATTTCGAAATTTAATGCTAAAATGTTTTCCCTTTAAAAGTTCGTGTACTAGCTAACATTTTTTTGTATGCATATATGGTTCAGTATATTAAGGAAATCATTAATATTATTTAACAACAAAGTTTTATATGAGTAATATTTTTTTATAAAATAGGGTACCGTTAAAGTAATAAATTTTGGTATAAAACTAAGCCTTAGTTGTAGTTGATTTTCAGTTATAATTTTTTTTTCTATTTCGAATTAACCTGTCTCGATATCTTAGGTATAGAATAGAAGTATGCTATATTGTCACTAAAAATTGAATTTTATGGACAAAGCTGATAAAGGTTAAAAAAAGTAAGAATAACAATAACAATTGAAATTTACTAAAATTACAAAAATCGTCAATACAACAGAATAAAATGTAATAAAATCCATTGCAAAATTTTACTGTATTGCACATTGCATAATAAAACCTGTTTTATTAAAAAAGTTTAGGCTGGTGCATGTGATACCCAAATATATATAGACCATGGACGTATAAATTAGACATATACACTTTGTTGCTTGTACCTAAACGTACTATACTTTCTTAATTATTCGTTAATTTATATATCTGATAGACCTTCCACTGAATAATAAGGACTATCAGATATATAGGCTTTTGTCAATTTACGGAACTTAAGGAAAGAAGTTATAGATTTAATTTGCAAAGGGAGATAGTTGTATAATTTTTTTGTCGAAAATAATATAGATTTCTTTACTAACTCAGTGGATATGATCGGTAAATAAACATCAAAGCTTTAATTTCTGGTGGAGTAGTTATGACTAGGTCTTGCTGGAAAAACATGTATTATAAAAACCAGGATTTCCACAGATTTCACTGTATTCCTTCACTCAACTATTTTCTTCAATTTTTCCTGTTTAGCCAGTCCCCTTCCTGTAGGTTTCTTCTTCTCACTGCTTCGTCCACTTCATCTCTGAAAGATCTTCGGGGTGTGCCTCTCTTTCTTCTTCCTATCGGGCTCCACTCTGTTATTCTATTTATCCAACGATTTTGGACTGCTCTTCTGACATGTCCGTAGGTACCTCTTCTGTTCGATGTAGTCTATTATGTCGGAGTTCCGTGTAGAAGTTAGAGTTATGTTTGGATGTTTATACCCATAAGTGAGGATACTTCTTGTCAAGTATATATATTTTTTTTGTTTTCATGCTGATGTTGTTATCCCATAGTACCGGGTTCAATTTTCGTATGCAGTCTCTTGTTTGTCCTAGTCTATTTTTTATATCTTCCTCCGTTGTTCCTTTGTTTGATATTATGAAACCTAAATACTTATACTTGTCTGTTCCTTTGATTTGTTTACCTTCGTCTATTTCCAGCTGTTTTATTTCTGTATTCTGCATTTTAGGTATTCAGTTTTCTTTAGGTTTATTTCCATCCTATTCTTTGTATATTCCTGCTCTAGTTTTCTCATCATAAAACTGAGGTCATCCTCGTCTTAAGCGATCACTATTTGGTCGTCAGCAAAACTTAGCGTATATAGATATTCGTTCCTTACTGGTATACCTAGTCATTCCCACTTTCTATTCCGTGGTTTCAGGGTTTTTTCCAGAAATATTTTGAACAGGGTGGGGGATATGGAGCAACCCTGTAGTAGTCCGTTGGTAGTTTTAAATGGACTTCATATTCTATTGCCCATTTTGATAGCTACTTCGTTATTCTTGTAGAGTGCTTTTACCGCGTTTATTAATCTTCTTGGAACTTCGATGTCTTCCATTGCTTCCCATAGCTTGGTTCTAGGTATTGAGTCATATGCCTTCTTAAGATCAACAAAAGCCAGGTGGACGGATCTATTTTTGGCCATTCTTTTTTCTATTAGTTGTTCGACCGTGTAAATGTGATCTAAGCATGCTTTCCCCGCTGTAAACCTGCCTGGTCTTCTCCGATTTTATCTTGTATATATATTTCCAATTTTTCCTTTATGGTCTTTCAATACAGTCTGCCTATAGACGATATAATGCTGATTCTCCGATAGTTTTCGCAGTTTTTTCTATTTCCTTTCTTGTATATTGAAGTCATATATGCTTGGGTCCATTCTGCCGGTAAGTCTTCTCCATTCAGTGCTCTCTCAAACATTTTGTGTATCATATGGAATAACTTTTCCGATCCGATTTTTATTAAATTCGTTTGGTATTCCGCCGGGACCTTCTGCTTAATTCGATTTCGTCATGTGTGTAGATTTCTATTCCGTTCATTTTTGATTCTTTGAATTCGGGGCGGTCTTCGGTTAGCAATTTTTTATAGTATTCTTGCCATTTGTTTTCTTTGATTTGACTGATCTTGATTTTCTCTGTCTTATTTGTTTGGAGCGACTTTAAGATGCGCCATGACTCTGAAAATTTCGTTCCTCCTTTGTGCTGTTCTATCTTTGTGCATGTTTTTTCCCATCTTTCATTTTTTTCATTAGCCACTTTTCTTTTCACTTCTTTATTTTTTTTCCTGTATAGTTCCAAGTCCTCATAGTTTTTTGTGTTCAGGTATTTTATATGGAGTTCTTTTTTCTCTTTTATGCATGTTAGTGTGTATTCGGTTAATTTCGTGGTTTGGTGGGTGTATTTTTGGTCCACTTCTCCAAGAGCTTCTAGGGCTGCTGTCTTCATGCAGGTTTTTATGTGTTCGTATGTTTGTTCTAATGATTCATACCGTAACTCTCCTACCTCGAAATTTAGTTTTTTTATCAAATTGTGATTTACACAATCAAAAGCTTTGGCATAGTCACAAAAACAGTGGCAGTATAAAGATTATTATTTAGTACTTGACATACTTCATGTAGTACAGAAAACATTGCATCGCTGATACATTTATTAGATAAAAAGTCGTCGAACTGACTTGGTGATAAAATGGTGTTTTTAACGAGAAACGACATAAGTCGAGCTTTTATAGGTCTCTCAATAATTTTAAATACGACCGGTAGTAAGACTATAGGTCTATAGTTGCAGACATTAGATTTATCACATAACAGATAGGCACCGTAAGAAGAAGAAGATGAAGAGGAATAATATTGGCTCTCTTTAGGCACCATGGAAATATACCTTTTTCAAAGGAATCATTAAACAGTGAGACCAGGACTTCCAACACATTACTTGGAAGATTTAAGAAAATTTTTAAGAATGGTACATCAGTACTACATGAAGATTTGCTTTTGATACTACTGATTGTTTGAATTAGTTCAGATTTACGAACTGGTCTTAAAAAGAATGAATTCGAGACATTTTTTAAATTGGGAAGAAAGAAGATAGGTTCTAAAGCTATTTTCTTGTGGCATTGTAAATTAATTACTTTTAAACTGGGAATAAGCCACAATTAAAAATAAAAATACGTTTATTGACGTTTCAATTTCCACTTCGGAAATAATACGTATTTTGAGAACGATAGAAGATATCGAGTTATTGGTTAATCTAACTCTTGGTGGGGTCAAAGGATCGAGATTTATCGATGGTTCCAAAATATCCTGCTTAATTAAGTTAACATGCGAGTGGAGCATTCTTTGATTTGCAAATTTCGATGGCCTGCTTGTCCGTGACTGTTTTTGTATTTTTCACTTTACTTTTGCTGTTGCTTAAAATGGTTATTGGATTTTTCAAGCTAACGGAGCTTTCGATGTTCTTCGAACTCATATTTGACTCAGATGAAGGCAATGGTTCGGAATATGAAGATTCTATAGACCAAGTTTACACCAGGTGGCCAAATTTATTAATAGGTAATTGGTATAAATATTAGTAATATAATAATACATAGGTAATTATGTTGCCGAGAGGGGGCATTTGGGCCTGTGGGACCCATCGCCAGCTCTTCGGACTTCGTCCTGTCCCCGGAATTTGATCGGGTGTTGACCATCTTTGTTTGTCGCTATCAAAAGGGTTAATAATCGCTACTGGTATAAAGTAACAGTTACCGTGACAAGTATCGGTTATAGGTAACAGTTCCAAGGAACGGTTACGAAATAACGGATTAAAGATAGAAAACAGAACAGGTACAATAATCTAAGTATTCCTTGACTTACGGAAGGAATAGCTTAGTAAATCAAAATAAATCAAACGGTATAAAAATATAATACAAGATAAATGCTCCTAAGTGTTTCTTGACTTACGGAAGAAACAACTTAGGACAGAAATATAAAAGAAAGTGAAAAATATGCAAATGTGAAAATAAAATATGGAAATATTTCTTAGTGTTTCTTGACTTACGGAAGAAACGGCTTAGAAAATAAAACATTCAAAGTTTAAAACAAGAAATGCAAAAGGGAAATAGATTATAGAAATATGTCTAAGTGTTTCTTGACTTACGGAAGAAACAACTTAGAGCAGAAAATAAACAAGAGAATATGGTAAAATAGATGTACAAATATTTATAAGTGTTTCTTAACTTACGGAAGAACAACTTATAATAGAAACAAGAAAATCAAATACAGAAAAGATGTGAAAATATTGCTAAGTGTTTCTTGACTTACGGAAGAAACAACTTAACGAGAAATAGAAAATAAAATAGTCAATAATATGAAATAATATCTTAGATAAAAGTATCAGAAATAATAATGCAAATATGAAAATACTTCTAAGTGTTCTTTTGACTCACCAGAAAAGAACGACTTAGACACACACAAATTAACAAGTCGAATAAAATAGCAAAGCAATATTTCTAAGAGTTCTTTGACTTACCGGAAAGAACAGCTTAGATACAAATACAAGAAAATAATCAATCAAAATAATCAAATAAAATATCAAACAATAAGTACATGAACAATGTGTAATATTCTAACCTGAAAAGGTCTGAATATACAATAATGCTAAAATAAAAATGGTATACAGGAAATCAGAAATAAAACAATAACTTAGTTGGAACAATAATAGCACCGACTAGGTCTACAGTAGAAGAGGCAAGCTCGACTGACCGATGAGAGAAATTCCATCTGCTTTTATATAAAACAAATCCTTTGTTTTACGTAGCAAAAGTGGAATTTCCCTGCATCGAGTCAATTAGAAATTCGGATTTGCCCAAACTTGGAATTTCCAAGTATTTCTCCGAATTTCTAAATGCGTCCGGCACCGCTGTCAGCTTCTGCCTGACACGCCTCCGGAGACAATTAACACGGGAGCAAAGGTTTACAAAATAGTACCTACAGAGTTATGATACAGAGTTTAAAGAGTTATGATAAAGAAATAACAATATTATGTAAATTGTATTGTGTTAAACAATTCAGTAGTCTTTAAAAAGTCTATTAGTCTATTAGTGTTGACATTTTGTGAGGATGTGATTGACGGTAATAAGCATATCGTTGCATTGATAGCATAACTGTTGGTCTG
This sequence comes from Diabrotica balteata, assembly GCA_918026665.1. NCBI lineage: Eukaryota > Metazoa > Arthropoda > Insecta > Coleoptera > Chrysomelidae > Diabrotica > Diabrotica balteata. Next base: position 102,624,164 of record OU898282.1, read on the forward strand.
TAGAGGACATAAGATGACCGTGTGTCAAACGTTCTATTCTCAATCCTCGTACAGCTATCTTCTCTCTTTTGTTCAGAGATGCTAGGAAAAAATAGCTGTTAATATTAATTTTCTCTGAGCTTTGTGTTTTGGTGGTCCAAAGTTCCTGCCACTTGTGTTGGATATTTCTTTTGAATTTTGATTTTAAATCTTCTTAGAGCTGTATGTTGTACGGGTAGGTTTTAAGTAGATGCTTCTTCTGCAGCGCTGTCAGCTATATCATTTTCTTGGATGCCAATATGAGAAAGCATATATTGTTATTAAAGTCCCTCGGAAAGTGTTGAGATGGATCGATTCTAGTATTTTTTGCACTAGGTGATGTTAATTGTAAATATTTTTTAACGAATGAATTTCGGATAAGGTGTCGGTGCACAGAGCTAGACTTTGATGACGGACAAAAGGGAACTCGAGAGTTTATGAAATACTAAAGAGTTCTCCTGTAAATACGTTACATTCGTTGTATATTCAATCTTGTCTCAACACTGTAACAACAGTAGTGACAGAACAGCCAACTCCATCTGCGTTTCGGGATGCATCGGTATAAAACTCCTTATCATAGTGGGATGAATTTACAATATTCTTGAAAGATTGTCGAAAACTATATTATTTATTTATTGATTATTAAATTTACAGAGGGAAGAGTTTATAAAAGAAGGTGTTCTAGAACACGGAGATGATTCTGATTTGATAGATGCAATTATCTGAGATAATGTGTGTCTTGGCATAAGGGTTATAGGATCTGTGGGATTGAAAGTATACATCTGGGCAAGATTACGAGTCCAGGTATTGGCGAACTCAAAAGATTAAATACAGGGTTGGTCAGTTTTAACGAAATTCTGCTAGCATAATATAGAAATAGTTGCTGTCACTGAATGCAAAGGGGAAGTTCATGAGATTCACAATAAAGACTTTCAGCGGGACTTAATCGAAAAGCTCCCAAGTAGATTCGGAAAGCAGTGTTGTGATCAAAGTTTAATGATAATAATAAATTATTGCATGCGGAGAACTAAAATATCCTACCATAGTTTAAGTTGGATCGGACTATAGCTCAATATATTTTGAGTAGTACACTTTCATCGGCACCCCATTGATGGTGGCAGAATGTCTTTAACAAATTCATTCTGTTTAAGCAGTTGCCTTATATTTCATCAACATGACGTCGCCATGTGAGTTTATTATCTACAGTTATACCAGTGATGCTATGAGTTGATGACACTAAAAACGTGTAATGATCAATTTACGGTTTTGTTTTACTCCGTTTAGTGTTATTTTGGTTATTTCTGCGCTGTTGTATCTCGTGGTGAATATAATTATTTTGGATTTATTGGAAGAGAATCTGATGCCATTTTTCTCGGAATATGTAGTAAGAGACTCGACAGAATTTTGTAATAAAGATGAGGTTGCAGCTGTGGATACACTAAGGTCGTCTGCATATAGGGCAAATTTAACGGGAGATTTTAAATGGGAGCAAATATCATTGATGGCTAGTAGAAAAATGTCTACTCAAAGTAGAACCTTGGGGTACACCATTTTTAATGACATAGTTGTCGAACAATACTATGTTAACTGTGATTCTGAAATTTCTATTTTTAAAAAAGTTGTTTATAAAGCACAATATGTTGCCCGTGACGTTATTTTCTATTAGTTTTTTAAGGATAACTCACGTACATGTTATTGTTCTGAAGCTATTTTCTTGTGGCATTGTGAATTATTTACTATTAAACTGGGAATAAGCCACAATTAAAGATAAAAATACGTTTATTGACGTTTCAATTTCCACTTCGGAAATCGTTCTCAAAATACAAACAGTAAATTAAACAAATTTTGTTTTTTGTTATATAGTGAAAAATTCTTCTAATAATTTAATTTTATCTGACTCATTTATATTGACAATTCAGACATACATTATGCATTTTAAAGTAGACGACTTTAAAATAATATTGCCAATATTGTTGAGTTGCGCTCCTGGACGACTTAACTTATATTATACTTTATTCGAGAAAGTTCCTAAAGATATATTGAAGTGGATGCTAAAACCAGTATTGAGTAGAATATATCTTCATTGCTAAATACGTTTTCTTTAATTTTTCATCTGCCAAATGTGCTGTTAGATCCCCACATTGTGCTGTGAGCATTGAAATATCCTACGAGGATGAATGGCAATCGGAGTTCTTTTAAGTTAGAAATTTCTGTGTAAGGCGGTAAATATATATCGCAAATAGTTAATTTATAAGGTAACCAGAGTGGAACAGCTACTACCTATAAGTTAAAAGTGATGTTAAATTTTTCTGACTAATTGCGCGTAGGCGTGTGGATCTAATCTGAGATAGCCTATGTAGTTTGTTAAGAACAGATTTTGATTTTCCCTAAAATTTGTTTCTTGTAGACAAAGAATATCTAGATGTCTCTCGGATGAGTGGTTGAATGTGTTGTAGACGGGCGTAAAATCCATCACAATTCCATTGTATTAAGAGAAAGTTGATACAGAAAGAAGAAAAGACAGCCCAGAATAAAAAAAATGTATTAATAAGATTGTTTTAAAGAGTTTTGGGAGGTAAATGAAGTATCAGAGTAAGATTCATGGTGACTGAGATCTGTTTATGAAAGACATGGTAATATTAGCTTTAACATTGTATTGCTGTACGATTTTTTTCACTAATCGTGTATATCTATTTTTTATTGTTCTTTGAGAAAAGTGCGGGTAGATAGAAATTAAATTGCTGTAGATTGTATTGATGTCGTTTGTAAACGGTAGATGATGGCGATGATGGCTCGATGGTAGGGGTCATTACTGCCTTTAGTATTTGCTAAAAATGCAAAAAGATCGTTTAAGGAGAGTATATTGTTTTGTGGATTTTTGTTGTAATATTCGGTAATGTCAAGTTTTAGCTTTTTCTACTCGGATTTGTTTTTAGTTTATTCGTTGGAGATATAAGGCGGTTGCATTACAGAGGTTTCAGGTAACGGAGGTGTAGGAAGACTAGATTCGTCATTAAGTAATTCTGAAGGAGGTCTTTTTGGCTTATTACTGGAATGTCTTACTGGAAATATTTTATGTTCATGACCATCATATGGAATAGTTATTGATGTTTGTAGCTGTAAATCTCAAAAGGGAGATACATATAAACTAGATTCAGCTAGGTCATGAGACATGAAAGTTGATATATTTAAAATAACAATTCTTTTGGTTGGAGATATAAGTCTCCGAATATGTAGTAAAAATGTATTAATTTGAATGAATGGATGGCATTTTTCGATAAGTTCAGACTAAAATAAGTAAATACATACCCTATTATTTGATATCTTGAATGAGAAGCAAATGTTCTTGGCCCCAATGATAGTTATCAGTTGTCCTTACGTGACAGTAAGTCAAAGAGTTTTCTTTGTCTGGTGGGCCAAATAGACATCCATATTTTTTTCGGTATTAATACTATTGTTGTGATTAAGTATTAGTTTATTGAAAATGTTACACCTCTTGAAAACTAAAGGTAATGTCTAGGTTTTACTGGTGTCACTTTCCGGTCATATTAAAAACCATATTCAAATGAAATTTGCCAATTTGAAAAAATGACCACATTAAAAACATTAATGGACAGATAGACCCAGAAACATGTGTCAGGGAGTGGTAAGAGACTCAAGTTAAATCGAAACGCAACCTTCTTTGTATATTTCTCGTCCTTACTCGACGCAATGAGTACAATAATAATGGTAATTGATATGGGTAAATTGTTTGTAGTGGAATAGAATTATTCCCAGCACCGCTCTGAATGGCTTGATTAAGCTTGGGTATACAGTTTACTTTAATTGCTATCGACGTATCTTCATCTTTCCTCACTAGAGGTCTCTAGTTGTATACTCTGGTAATTATTTCCCTGTAATTGCCAGAGTAATCAGTGCATTTTGATTTGGTTTGAGTCTTCTTATAAACTCCTTCTGATGGCGGGTGGACCCAGAAACACGTGTCATGGAGTCATAAGAAACTCAAATTAAATCGAAACGCAACCTTCTTCGTATATTTCTCGTCCTTACTCGACGCAATGAGTACAATAATGATGGTAATTGATATGGGTAAATTGTTGGTGCATAGTGGAATAGAATTATTCCCAGCACCGCTCTGAATGGCTTGATTAAGCTTGGATAAACAGTTTACTTTAATTGCTATCGACGTATCTTCATCTTTCCTCACTAGAGGTCTTTAGTTGCATACTCTGGTAGTTATTTCCCTGCAATTGCCAGAGTAATCGGTGCGTTTTGATTTGGTTTGAGTCTTCTTATAAACTCCTTCTGATGACGGGTAGACCCAGAAACACGTGTCAGGGAGTGGTAAGAGACTCAAATTAAATCGAAACGCAACCTTCTTTGTATATTAATGGAAAACATTATTAAATGTAACGTAAATAAAATGATCCAAATTTTAAATTAATAAATTTATCATTTAAAATAGTTTACTCGTCAGTTATATATTATATTTACTAAAATGTTGAAATTGATATATACCCACCTACGTCCACACAATTGTAAAGTCGCTGTTCGAAATTATTAACAACATTAAGAAGATTTTATGGGTTAATACACTATATTCATGCACTATTCGTTATCTTAGTTTTTCCAACGAAGCTGGAATGGTATTAAAAATCTGGCTGTTTAAATAACTCCATTTGAAGAAGTCCAAGAGAGTTAAACCATTGTCTTATTGAATGGAAAGCGAGATCGTCGATTTAACTCCACCTTTTTTATTATTTTTATGGAACCAAGTTTGTTTTATTGGCTTACTGACTTTTATTTAAAACCATCTATCAACACAAATTGTTACATATTTTTCAAGTTTCCATGTCAAGCCAAATAACGGATAAACTCGGCGACCAACGATCTCTAACAACCCCTGGGATTATAATCCGATTTAGATAATAGGACTTTATCGTCGCTCCTAGTTCGTGGGCAAAGTAATATAATTAAAATTGGTTTTATTATTGAATTAAACTCACACAGGAAAATAATTTTATATATTTTAAGTCAATTTTTCGAAATAAAGGTGTAATAGGGTCAATAAAAATATTTTACATATGAAGATAAATTCTAAAATTATGACATAAATACACTTATACTTAATAATAATAGGTATTTAGTAAAATTTCATACTGAAATTAGTCCAGGTGCACAACCCAAAAAACTCAAAACTTGTTCTTAATCAAACAATGTGTATATTTAAGTATATTCTATCTAATAGTGATTTCGTCTTTGATTTTCTAGCGAAAGAATAAGTTTCTCTTTCTCTCATAAACTCAATTTCAGATCAGCAAAGTGTAAAGTTGATAGTTTTTCATTAACGAATAACCCGGGAGAAAGAAACGTCAAAAAACTGTCAAAGTGTTTAGACGCATTTATAAGTTAAATCTTAAAAATTTAAATGTTTAGATGATTATTTCTACTGATTTGAATGTTTAAATAATTATGTAGTTGATGTAGAGCCGCCGACGAGTTAACATCGGCATCGTGAGTGTTCAGCATCGAATATATCGTTTAAATAGTGTGCCCGATATGGTTTTTGTACGATAAGAACAATTAATACCTTTTTATCAAAAAGTGATTTAAAACATTATTGTATAAAAACATTTAATACAAATAATTTGTTGGCCCTACAGGTCAGGCATTGAGTTGTTTAAAAATTAAACTGTTCAGTTAATACCAACAACTGACGTGTAGCTTATAACACTTCTACAATGTCATATGTAACAGCAGCAAAAACAACACCGACACCAACCTACTTAAAGAAAGAACAAGCAATCATACTCCGTGCCGAAGACAGTCTCAAATTATTTGATTATGTAAAAGCAATTGGTGATATTATCGAACCCAGGAACATCTGTTTCGCCTCCAGAATCTCTAGCAACAGGGTCTGTATATATTTAGCTAATAAAAACATAGTAGATGAACTTGTAAAATTTCATCCTACCATACAAATCGGCTCCCTAACTCTAAACATACGTAAACTCGTTTCTCCTACAAAGAGAATCTTAATATCCAATGTCTCACCGTTTATCCCATATGAAATTATCGAAACCGTTGTTAAAAGCCTACACTTACTTTATTTACTTTGTTTATTAGCTGTTGTAAACTTTTAAGACGGTCTGAAAAATAATGGTGTCATCCACGTATCGAATGTTATTTCGGCATTCTCCATTTAGAAGTATTCTCTGTTCTAAATTTTCAAAGTCTTCACTAAATATTTTCTTTGAGTATAGATTAAATAGGATATGTTTCAGTTGTAGTGGCAGAAATTTCTAGGAACAGTAAAGCCTCACCAAACACAGCAGTGGCGTTCCAAAAATTACTTATAATTTAAATTAAATTGTTAAAGTTAGGTACACATATTTTATTAAACAATGATATTAGATTATATTTTAAACAATATTATACTACATTTTAATACATATTATTATAACATATCACACACACACACACACACATATATATATATATATATATATATATATATATATATATATATATATATATATATATATTTATATATATATATATATATATATATATATATATATATATATATATATATATTATCTTTATGTGGAACCATAGATACGTGTTACAGACTACATTATTAATAAATATTAATTACAAAGATTGTTTAACTTTAAAACCTTTAACCTAAAAACTTTAATTTGTTATATAATTACTTACTTAAACGTCACAAGTTAAATAAAAGAATACACGAAATGATTGTGATAAAATAAAAAAATAATACATACATACAGGACAGTTTGGACAACTTATATTCACATAAATTACATAGGTACATCGTAATGTTAAATTATATGATTCACTTTCATAATCAGATGATTGTCGTCGTCACTAGAATCATTTAAATCAATTCTTAATTCTTTAGTAATTACATCTAGCAACGTTCACTTTCCAAACACTTATTTTTCAACTTGACAACATGTTCACTCACTTTCTTCCAGTTATCTACAGTTACTCTAGCAAATTCCTGTTCCACCAACACTTTTACGCATTCTAACTTAAAATAAACGTTTTGTTTTGAAACTTCATTTTTTATTTACGCCCAAACCATTTCTATAGGGTTCAGGTCTGGATGATATAGCGGAGGTTTTAAAGAAACATACACTTTGCCAAAATTATATTGAAAATGATTTTGTTTGTGTAGTTTGATGATTTCATACAATTGCGGTTTTAACATTGACGTTACAAATGGTATTTTTTTTCTGTCAACCAAGATATCATATCCATTTTTTTTTTTAAATTACTGGTGGGTAATTCTAAATAATAAATTAGAAATTAACTTTTACCAAACTTTATAACGTATCAATTATTAAAAATGGTATTATAACAAACAAAAAGTTTGGTATCTATAAACCAATCAAACTCCGTTTATTGTTTAAGTGAGTAATAATTTTGTAATTATTGCGATTTTAAATAATTTAATTTTTTAATATTGCAACGCCACTGCATGGGTCTGATAATAGATATTCTATTGTTTGCGCGATTAACTATTTCGTGGAAGGGCTCTCCACTCGATTTGAAACAAGCTGTAATAGAGGTGAAAGTATACATCCTTACCTCATGTCTCGCAGAATCTATAGCGTTTCTGTCGGTTTTACTCCATGATTTGTTTTTATTGTTGCTGATTAGTTCCAGTAACAAAATTTTATTATCTAGTCTTTATAACAGTATTAATTGTATTATCTAGTCGACAATGCAGGTGAAGATATGGCAAGTCATATATATCGTGAAAATAATAAAAAGTAGACTGCACAATGGACCGCAGGAGTGATGACGTAGATTTGATTGACATCTGTCAGTTTCACTTTACAAACAAACGTTGTTTAGTGTGGATAATTTGTATTTTTCGTTATTTTTTAATTGATTTTTACAGAATCTTTCCGCTTTTTGCAATATCTAAGTATTCTAATAGTTACTACAACAATTTTACAAGGTTGTGTAAATAATAAAGTATGTTGTTTTATAAAAATAGCAATAAAATACATGCATCAATAAAGTAAGGTTAGAATTTCTTTAATGTATACTTTTAAACTATATTTCATAGTTGTGATCGTAAAAAAACACTAACCTTAAAAGAAAAAGTAGCAGAGGAAGCAAAATGTTAACTTTATAGAAATTAAAAAGTCTTGAGATTTGTCATTTCAACTTTTGTTTCTAAAGTAATAAAAACAATATGACACATATGACGTCACCCTCCTGCTGTCCATTCATCTTGCGTACGGTCCGTCCCAAACCCTTTTTTCAGTGCGTCATAGTTGTTCGAATTCTCTCTAACGCATTAAGCTAGAAGTGACAGAAAAAAACGTGAGTCGCTTATTATTATACATAGAAATTAGAAAATTAGGTATCGTTTACGGGTATTCGCATATTAAAGCGAATTCTACTTACGAACGTATAATTGGTTGGAGTTTAGAATATGCTAAATGGATATCCAATCAATTATGCATATAAATATAATTTGACACAGATGATCTTGATAATGACAGTGACAGTACTTTCACAACAACTGATAAAATGATAATTGCCATTCCAGGTTAGTATTTTCAGACATTTTAACTACAGTGAAAATTAAATTCTGTATTTATTGTCATAAAAATATTTTAAATATTCCGAGATATCCCTTAACTTGGCACGCACATAACCGCTGTAAGAAAAATGTTTTTGCTTACTGAATATTATCTTTTGAGGGCTCCATTTTCAGAGTCAATTACATTTTTGTTTCTATTTTAATTTTTTTGACATTTTATTGACGTTGTATCTCATAAGATACACTGCTAGGCGTACGGTATATTACAATGTATCTCGCAAGACACATTGCCAGGTATACTATAAAACAAGTACTGATGACCAATAGATACATTGCCAGGTTATTAGAAAAATACCTCCGTATCTAGAAAGATACATTGCCAAGACGTATATTTGTCGTTTGGACCAATATGTCCAAATATAATAAAAACATTAAACAAATCTACAATTTTTTCGCTAAGGGTCTTTAGCATTATCAAGACTTTTAGCAAAACAATTGTAGATTTGTTTAATGTTTTTACTACATTTTGTGGAACTGTGTTTTACTTCAGTTATTATGAACAGATACCATAAAGTAGGGGTTTAAACCATAAACATAATATTTTATCATTTAGTTTATTCAATAAACTACAAAGATGATCAAACATTTATTTTTACAGCTTAAATTCAAAACTTTAAATAAAACTTAGAACACTCAAAAAATAAAAGTAAAAAGTAATAATTATAATTTGTTAAAAAATTAAAAAATTTAGTTATGAAAATCATAAAAACAATTACGGGATTCCACTAAACATAACCTCGCTCTACATTTTGAACAACTCATAGTTGTTTGTCCTTTGCAACAGTTTCGACATCGTCCTTTGGTTGTAAAAGTTGCAAAAAAGTGTCCAAAAAGATCTTTTCTAACATCTTCTCCAGGTATATTCTGGACGTGAGTAGGAATCTTTTTTTTTTCGGTGTATTAATTCCGTCGGATCTCCTTTTTCAATTTTTAAATAGAAGGGAATCGGCAAGTAATATTCTAAATTCCTTTAGACCCATACCATTTTCTTCGTCCTCCAGTAAATTATTATCTCCGCGATATAAAATCCAAGCGTTGTTGACACATATATCCAGTATTTGGGAAAAAAATTGAAAGGTACCACCTGTGGCTTTTAAAAGGTGTTCGGTATATATATATATATATTATATATATATATATATATTATATATATATATATATATATATATATATATATTTAGTGTCCAAGTTTCGGCTGCGAAACTTGGACACTAAAGAAAGATATAATAGCTAAACTCAAAGTCACTCAAAGGTCAATGGAGCGATGCATGTTAGGTATAACCAAGAGAGATCGAAAAAGAATAGAATGGATCAGACAGAAAACGGTCACTGATGTAATCCACCGAATAAAATCTTTAAAATGGCAGTGGGCGGGACATTTAGCAAGAAGAACTGACAATAGATGGTCCACTAGAATTACTCTGTGGTATCCAAGAGGCGTCAAGAGACCAAGAAGACGTCCAAATTTAAGATGGGACTATGACATAAGGAAACAAGCCGGTACAACATGGCACAGAAAAGCGAATATTAGACAGTCGTGGGCAGACATGAAGAACGACTATGTAAGGGAGGCTCCATAATTGGTAGAATACGCTGATAATGATGATGATGATGATATATATATATATATATATATATATATAAATATATATATATATATATATATATATATATATATATATATATATGTATATATATTTGTATATATAAATATATATTATATAATATATATATATATATATATATATATATATATATATATTAATAATATATGTGTATAAGATGTTGTATTGGTATTTCTGACTATTGGTCGTCTTCAGTACGGTGCAGCCAAGTTAGGAAAAGAGCATATTAACTTGATAAAGGAGAAACAGTTTTTGTAAATTTACATGTTTTTCTTTTTGTGAAAAAAACCTTCAATTTTTCACAAAAAAATTTTTACAACTTTGACCAGCTTTTACGGCAATATTCTCAAAATGGTAAGTAACATCAACTTAATTAAACTAGATTGTCAATTTTCATGTGAAACTATTTGTAGCTCATCCCTGATGATGTCGATGACTATCGACGAAATATTGGATTAATAAAGGACTAAAGAGTACACTTAGCCTATCCTTTCAGCTGTTTGTACCCAAAGAGTCTTATTGTTTACTTTATTTTTTAACTTAGCAATATGATAAAACAATAATTAAATTATGATCCAAATAGCTAATTAAAACAAAAAAATATATTTAGTGAATTTTATTACGAATATGTAAATAAATTTTATTAACGACGCCAATTTCATAATTCATATGTTTTCAATTCTCCAAAAAGCCAACACATTCCAATTCCAAAAATCGCTGTTCTCGAGTTGAGGACCGCTACCTGAACAGCCAAAATAAGTGCACCGAATTACGGACCGAACGAGATTTTAATGAGTAAAGAAACATTTACTATTAAAATATTATTTTAGATTTAGTTTCTTTTGAGCTGTATTGAAAGGTGTTCCAAATGAGTGAAATTAATAGTTATTGTGATTATTACAATTATTGTGATTATTGAGATTCGTACTTTTAATAATATTTTATACCTGAGTATAATGATTTCCTTATCAGAAGTCTTGGTCCTCAATTCGCGCGATTTTTTCAGGTATAAAGGTAAACCCTTACTTAAAATTTTATTTTGATCCTCAATTCGTGTCTTCACCCAAAAATTGTGTATTATACAAAAATATCAGACAAAGACTTTCTACTATCTACTAATGACTTGTTTCCTGGTAACCGATATTAATCCTTGAAAAATGTAGGTAGATTTGATATTTCAATATAACATTTTATTTACTTAAACTAATCTTAAATAAAATGCTAATTTGAAAAGTAAAACTGCAAACCGTAAATCGAAAAAGTGTCCTTTCTTCACAAAACAATATAACTTCACAACACAACAAAATTAAACCGTATATATAAATATGATATAACTATAATATGATTTTACAAACATTTTTTGGTCTTCTTTTTCTCTATTAATTTTTCTTTATAGACATATTCGGATTATATATATATATATATATATATATATATATATATACGACCGTCTATTTATATTAATAAAGTATATAAAAACTACGACCGTCAATTTATATTAATAAAGTATTCAACTATAATTCAACTATAATAGTGAATTCAGAGGTTTATTCGGTCATTCAGGTTGGCAAAATAAAACAGAAGTCAACTACTTCATAAGTTTATAGAAGACGTTTCGCTTTATACTTCTAAAGCTTCATCAGTTCTCTAAAATACAAAGATGACATAGAGTTTATAAGAAATACAGATCTAATAATTTATTACTTACAACTCAATATGTAGTATTAAAGATGTTATTGTATATTATTATGTACTTAAGTTTACTCATAAATTTAGAACTAACTTAAACAAAAATTTAACAGAAACAAAGAACACAAAAACTTTGCAAAAAATAATATTCGCAAAAATATTGGTATTATTTATTTCGTAAGATGAGAGAGCGGTAAACCTGGCTTAAATTGTCGATGTCAGTTCTTTTGTTTATTGTAGATGGGTTTTTTAGGATCTTACACATTTCAATAATGGAGCGTTTTTGATGGTTATTTTGTTACAAAATGTGTAAACAAATGATATATATGTATTATATATATATATATATATATATATATATATATATATATATATATATATATATATATATATATATGTGAAGATCACCGATAGTTGCATTTGATTCACAAGCTTTTGGAGTACATACAATAAATCAAAAATCCACAAGGAAAATAAATTTTTGAATCTGACTGTATACCATAAATCGCAAATTATAGAACAAATCGTTACAAGCATAATATACCAAATGTTTTTATCACTTTTCTGTTAATCCTCTAATGGGCAAAGTATCTAATAAGATACAATTAGTATTTGTCCGTATACCGGGTAATGTATCCAGAAAGATACTTATTCAATTTTCTTCAGTACCTGGCAATGTACACCCGAGGATACAAACTAAATTGTCGCTTAACTGGCAATGTGTCTTCCTAGATACTACTTTTCAAAGTGATCCTATCTGTTTGTTTATAGACAAATTGTGAATATTATTTTATACAATTATTTAATGAAGATACAATTAACTATAATTATAGTTTGCCAATCCATACAATAACTATTAATACATAAAAAATTAATTTACTTACCGAATGACACAAATTACCACTTTTTTGGAAGTCATTTTGAGCACGTCTACACAAAACACTCTCTAATTGTGCCAAAACTCTATGTATGGCATTCAAATTAATTTGTTGGTTAGCCGAATGCTATAGGGAGAGGGTACTTTTAAAATCTTGCTGCAAACTTAGTTTATTTAGAGGAAGTATAATTTAATAAATAACGTATCCTGGAGTGCACATCGTCAAGTTAAGGGATATACCGAGAATGAAAAAAGACTAATATTAAAATTATTAAATTAGTTTCAATTAGAAAATGAGGCTGAGTTATCTTTATTTCAGTTTCTGTCGCTCGCGAATCAGATTGTGAATTCCGGAATGATATTGAGGAAATATCTTAAACTAATACCTTTATGGATATTTATATGTATTAAAACGGTTCTTTTTAGAACCACGACATTTTCTTGAAATGTAGGATATAATTCATACCAGCCACATATCTAGTGTAATCATTGATTTTCAAGAATCAGATTCTGAATGGGATTATAGATTGTTTGAAATATAATATTCATTTTTGTTATTCATAAAAAAGAAGGTAAACTTACATTCTGTATCTTGTTTTTTAACTAAACTCCATTAACACGATTTCATCTGGATATCGGAACTGGTAGATTAACTCAAGAATCAACTGCTTCACTATTTAAACTATTTATATTGTTTTTTTAACTAAACTTTATAACCTTCTTTCATTTGCACACCAAATCTGGTAGAATAACTCAAAAATCAACTGCTTCACTATTTAAACTATTTCCACTATTTAATGACAACTCTTCACAAAATTAAACTATTGGCTGCCACACAAACTTATCAGAAAATTCCTTATCCAAATATGACTGATTTAAATCGATATTATTTTATCGCAGGAATGTTTACTTTGATGCCTCGCAATTGTCAGTAATTTTTTTTACCTTGCAGTCAACTCTTAAAAGATTCTAGGAGGAAGCGTTATTTTAAATAAACAAACCTTCCAATTCCCTAGTGTTTGTAATAAATAATAATAAATATACACAAACTGCTATGCATTAAAAAAAATAACCTTTTCACGTTTAGCCGATTACGATCCTGCAACTGTCAGATTTAACTAAAATGTCATGCAATAATTCTCGACATTCTTAAAATCCTATATGACGTCAAAATTAGTGACGCACTGAAAAAAGGGTTTGGGACAAACTGTACCTACGTCTTTGATAAACTTTTTTAAACTGTGTGTCTTGTGCTCTCTCCTCGCAAAGTACATCTACAATGTACAATTTTAAGAAAAATTTAAACGCATGGTTTATTAGACTATTAATCTCCCTATACCCTCTGCAATTTTTTGTTTTATGTTTCTTTGTTAATCTTGTAACGATAAGACTACCAAAGAGAATTGAAGTAATATTGTAAAAATAATACTTCAATCAACCATGGGAGCTTATCGTCTATACCTTGCCTAGCTCAGTATATCAGGGTGAGTTCGTCTTGTCTTAAAATAGGGAATGAACCTGAGTTCTCAGTTGATAGCAAATAAAACAAATTTTAACCAAACATATTTATTTAATAAAATAAAAAAACACAATAATCGACCCTGCCAAAGCTTAACAATTGATGAAATACTTATTGCTTTGTTCGATGGGCTACTTGTGTGTCCTAGCTGCTAGGTCCTCCAATGGAATGTTGTAATATCGGAGAGCTGCAGTCACACGTGGTTGTATTTGCTGATGTGGTCAATAATTCCAGTAAATTCAATACGGCTGTCAATAAGCTCAATAAAATATAGATATTTCCAATAAACCCAATAAAGCTTTGAATATTCCCAATAAAGTTGAAATATTCGCAACAAACTAAAAAATAAGAGGAATAGGAGCATTAGAGACACATCAAAAGGAGTTTAACCTCCTTGCCATCTTACAAAGTTACAATTCAACAAATAGCGTATGGCAAGGATAAAATGAGATACGATTGTTACTATGGTTGTTAGTTAAATTCTGTTAAAAAGTCCCAATGCATATATATAAAAAAACAATGTGCTTTCCAAAGAAAGTAAGGTTACAAGTATCGGAAATGCGGTCAAAATTATAGAATAAATATCACAATGAAAGTACTTATCCCAAGAGAATTTGTGAGACCATAAAATAATCTAATTATAATTTTTGCCTTCTTTTATAAAATGAAAATCAGACAAAAAATTATATTCCCACTATATTAGAATATTTAACTGACAGTAACATAAAGTAGTGGGACTGCTTAAAGTTAGCACAGATGTCATAGGATGTTGCTATTTCATGAAACTAACTTGTCTGTCAACACAGAACACAAAGAGAGAGGGCGAATATTTATTCTAAGTGACAGAAAGAGAGAGTAAATAGTAGCAGAGGAAGAAATGAAAACGAGGGGAGAAATATAGATGGCGCCAACTATTTTTAAATAAAAATAGTAAAATTAAACTGAAGATAAAGAAATTAATAAATTAATAAAGAAATTAAAATGAAATAATTATTTAAATATAAATTAATAAAGACGTTTATAACGTTACAATCTAATAACAAAATATTAAAATAATTATAAAACTAGCAAATCTTCTGAAAAATTTTCTGTTTCATAGAAAATATTAAAAAATTTACATAGTATCCTTAAAGATTTATCTGATTTGGTTTGGTCCGGTGTTGGAAGGATTAGCAGTCTACTAGTAGACGTTTTCAGGGGACACCGTCAATAGTGTTTACTTTGAAGTTGATGCGACACTATTGATCTCGTGGAGGCTCTTTCCTTGTCTCCAATCCAACATGACAAAATGGGAAAAAATTGACCAAGATGACGTGAACTGTGACTTTGGAGAAACACAGAATATAGAACCTATTCATACATGTAGAAACTGTCCTCATCGATGTACCCGCGAAGACTTGTGTCTCGACAACAAAGATGGAACCGACGTTGCCCGATACTGGGCCGAAATTTTATAAATGACATGTCCAGACACGATAAAGTAAAGTAAAGATTCAACATCCAGAAATTCAGACTGTACTCTATCTGGTCCTGCAGCTTTTTATTCTTTTAGCGATATTAACATCACGTTTGGCTCGAGAATTCTCTGTGGATTTTGGCCTGCTACAAGATTCGTCGCCACTCTGTTTGGTTTCCCACTTCCCAGTCTGAACTCCATCTAACCACCTAATTCGCGGTCGGCTTCTGCTTGTTCTTTTTATAGGTGTCCCTGTCGTTAGATTTTTAGTAATCATATTGTCAGCCATTTATTTTATGCGTCTGGCCCAACTAAGGTGCTGTATTTTATTGAACGTTATGATATCTCGTTCAATAAAGAGGTATAATTCAAACTTATGTCTTTAGTTTTTCTTTAGATATTTCCTTAATAAATTTTTTTTTGAGTCTATCGTATGCTCTATTTGTAATATTTATTCCCCTTTTAATTTCTTTTCTTTTTTTGTTGGTAGTATTTACTAGCGACCCAAAGTGTGTAAAGCTGTCAACACGTTTAAAGATATGACACCCAAAGACTGTTTCCCGTTCCTCATTTGCTATAGGATTCTTAGTAACCGACATGTAGTTAATATTGTCTTTGTTGATGACTAAACTGACCAGTTTCACCGCCATTTTCAATTTTACATAATATTCCTCAACATCTCGCTTGCTACGTCCTTCTATGGCAATGTCATGGGCGTATGCTAAGATTTATATCAATCTATTGTAAATAGTACCGTCATCTCCAATTCGTGTCTCTCGGACTGCCTATTCCAAGAAAATTTAAAATAGGAGACAAGCCAGGTACTTATCACTACAGCGACTTATCTGAGTTCATCCTTTATCTTAACGGATCGAACATTTTCTCCCTGTATAATATCTCGCCTGATAAGCTTTTCTGGTATACCTAAATCACGCATTGATTGGTATAGTACTTTTTTCTTGACACTGTCATATGCGGCCTTGAAGTCGACAAATAGGTGATGGATGTCAATGTTAAATTTTAATATGTTTTTAAGGATATGTTCTATTAAATGAATCTAGTCAATTGCTGATTTTTCTGGAGTAAATCCGTCCTGGTATTTTTCAACTATGCCAACTGTGTAAACTGTGTTGTTAACAGAGTTAACAGGGTACTAATTTTTTTGCATTACCTATAACTTATTTATGATCTGATATTTTTTAAACGAAGTGGTTGAAATCTCAAGAGGTTCTATTATTATAAGTTCTATAATATATTATAATTTCTATATATTGATAAGTCCAAATACATCAAGAAGTAGAAATAACAACCCTGGAAAATACTCCTATAATATTTCAAGCGGCATCATAAGAGGTTTTGTGTCCAAGAATGCCCAAAGAAATATTTCAATTTGGCTCAAGTATATTCGCTCAAGCTTTTATTATATTCGAGTTGCAAACAGTGTTTAAAGTAAATAATACAAAGTAAATGGCGAGCCATATCAAAAACCATTTTGTTATGATTGCGAGTACATAAATAAATTGGTTTTAAAAAGGTTTTGGGAAAAATATTTAGCTTCTTGATGTAAAAAGAATTAATACTACCTTCATGGGATCGGAGCTATTCCGCGGTATAGGAGAAGTAACTTGGCGCAGCCTAGTAGGAAACCATTTCATTTCAGACGATAGCATATAAAATGGACAAAGTAGACAAAGTATACAGTGGTGAGTGCCTTATCACCCGGCTTTTTAACGTAAGAGATAGAAAACACGGTTACCTTGTGAAATCAAAGGAGATGAAACTCGTAGAGGTGGGAAATAATCGATAGAAACCTATAATTTACATTACATTACATTACGACTATCGATAGTCTCACACCTTTAGACGTTACCTTCGATCTAAATCACCTCGGTCATAATTATTACGTTTGACAGTTTGACGTCGTATGTGTGACGTATTTCCATTTTTTAATTTAGATAAAGTTAAAACTGATTGAATACAATAAAGCAAAAATGTGAATAAAATAATATAATTAATAGTGATTACTTATTCTAAAGTTTTAAATTATTAACCAAGAATAATTTCTACTATGATTTGAGGAGTTTCATACACTCTTGTCACAGAATAATTAGCAATTCTTCGTGGATTAGTGGTAAGAATTCGACTCTGCGACGCAGATGATTAGAGTTCAAAACCTACATGAGGTTTTGTTTTTTCTTTTTTTAATAATTTAAAATTATGCTGATATCGTTTTGCTTTGAATCACTGAACATTTATATCAGTCGTTACTAGTATTTGAAGTGTTTAAAGTTAAACATAAATATCTTATTGAAAAAATAGTGTCGTTGTACTTTCGAAAATAAAGTAAAAATTCTTCAAAATTAAAAGAATGTTTAAATAAGTAAAAATTTTACAAAAATAAAAAAAATATTGTAAATAAACTTATCTACAATATGTTCAAATAAGCCTTCATTAGCAGCAGAATAATAACCCAAACTGTCACTAAAGAATTATAAAAGTCTGATGGATCAGGGTTCAAGGCACGATGTACTCATGCAGGTGGTTAGGGTTCAAATCCTACACGAAGTTGTTACTTTTTTAAAAATTTGAAATTATGCAGATACTATATCGTTTTGCTTTAAATCTTTATTAGAAGTGTTTATAGTAAAACATGAAAATCTTATTGAAAAAACAATGTCGTACTTTCAAAAATAAAGTAAAAATTCTTCAAACATAAAAGAACTTTCTAAATAAATGTACTTACAAAAAATGTTTAAATAAGCAGAAATTGTATAAAAATATTCTAAATAAACGTATTTTATTCTAATGAAATGTATTTACAAAAAATGTTCAAATAAGCCTCCATTAGCAGCAGAACAATAACCCGATCTATTATAAAAGTTTCGTCTAATATTAGTTAATGTTTCTGGACTAATACCTCTCATTGAATCAGAGATCTTTTCTCTTAATTCTTGAAGATAATTAGTCCTATCGTCTTCAATTCCATATAGTTTGGACTTGATATATCCCCACATAAAAAAATCACAAGGTGCGAGATCAGGTGATCTTGTAGGCCAAAAAATATCTTCGTGTCCACTAATCAATCGATTAGGCAAAGTCGTACTGAGATATTCACTGACGATGCGAGAATTATGTGCAGGACAACCATCGTGTTGAAACCATATGGAATCGAAAGGAATTGGTAAATTACGAACGGCTGGGACAATTTGATTTTGCAGAAGTTCCAAGTATTTCCGCCCAGTCAACATACCGTCTAGAAAAAATGGACCAATAACATGATTCCCTATTATGCATTCCCAAACATTTACTTTTTGAGGACGCTGGGTACGAGCGACATAAATCTGACGAAGATTTTCTCGGGACCAATACCGAGCATTCATTGAATTGTGACGGCCATGCAATGAAAACGTCCATTCATCGGTGAACAAGACGTTCTCTAAAAAATGTTCATCTTGATGTGACAATGTTCATCTTGATGTGACATTTCCATTGCAGTTTGACAAAATTCTAAACGTCTATATTGATCCCCAGGGAATTGTTCGTTGGATTTATGAAGTTTATAGGGTCGGTATCCATGTCTTTTCAAAATTTTACCAACTCTAAATCTGGAAATTCCATATTGTTCTCCGAGACGAGATGCTGATTGGGTAGGATTTTGCTCAATACTTGCACAAATCAAAGTGTCCCTTAGTTCCAAATCTGGATTTACCTCCCTTCGTCTACGAACTGCTCTTGGAGCGAACACGGATCCATAAGTAAAAAAATTACGTATAATAGATTGAATTGTTAATCGTGATGGAGCCGGCCTATTTGGAAACATATTTACAAATTTTTGTCTAATCATGTTGTCTGGGAATCCATTCACATGCCAGACAACAATTTGCACTTTTTCCTCGACCGTTTAAACCATTTTCACGAATTGTTTTTTTAATAAAAAGTTTGTACCTTGCGTAATTGCAAATTGTACCTGCAATATATTGTTTTAGAAACTGTTCAGCTAACAAAGATAGTGCAGAAATGAATAGTAGTCTTTCCTAGTTATCTAAATCTTAATCATTTAAATTTAAACATATATGTGCCGTATACATAAATATTTTCAGATCGTATTCAGAAAAGTCTACTAGACCACATTAACCCTTGAAATCTATAATCTAATCTGTTTCTAGTTTATTTCTTTTTTTAAATGCTCAAATAATGATCTGTAATATACTATTTTTAATATCTGTAATATATCTGTAATATACTATTTTTTTGAGGTAATTAGTTCTTTTAAAAACAAGAAGTCTACAGGGTTTGAAGACATGCCGGTTTTACTCTTAAAGGAATGTTCATTACAACTGGTTAACTGAATTAATTAACTATTCCGTGAGTACCGGAAAATTCCCAGATATTTTAAAAACATCAAAAGTAGTACCGAATTATAAGAAAGGTTCACGAAACTTATTGTCAAATTACAGAAGCATATCTATTTTAAGCGTTATCGCAAAAACTTATGAAAAAGTAGTGTATAATGTAATTACGTCATTTTTAGATAAAACCAGAATCCTTATAATTAACCAATATGGATTTCGACTAGGACGTTTGTGTGAAACAGCTACACTAGATTTAATTCAAGTTATCCATGAAAAAATCGATCAAAATTTGTACACTTTTGGAATATTCTTTGATCTCTCGAGGGCCTTCGAATGTCTTGATCCAGTGTGTTTGAAAGAAAAACTTATAGCTATAGGCATTCGCGAACCAGTTAACTCATGGATCTATTCGTACACAACAAATAGACCTCTTTTTGTGTCTATTAATATTTCCTCGGAAATATACTACAGTAATTTAGGAATACCCCACGGTGGCATATTGGGTCCACTACTATTTTTACTTTATGTAAATGATATGCCTAAATATATCTCAGAAAAACATATATTCATGTATGCAGACGATACCATCATACTTGTCTCAGCGGAATCTGTCTAGTTAGCACAATCTCAGATCAAAAATGTAATACTGTCGTTTAAAAACTGGTGCTACCGAAATAATTTGGTAATAAATCTGGATAAGACAGTGTGTATTTAGTTTTCTTATGGTGAAAGAAAAAAACTACTTCTTTGTTCGAAATTGCAGACAACGTGGTTATTAAATCAGTTAACAGGACTACGTTTCTTGGCACGATTGTGGACAACACTTTAAATTTTCGTGAACACGTAAACAATACCTGTTTAAAATTAAATAAATCATATTTCGCGATATTGTCGTTAAAGGACGACGTTAATATAAATGCGTTGGTTACAATATACTATTCTCAAGTGTATTCCATAATCAGTCAAAACATTATTGTTTGGGGACAGGCATCGGAAAGTTTGAAAGTATTTATCCTACAAAAACGAATAATTCGAACAATATTTGGTTTACGCTTTAAGGACAGTTGTCGACAATGTTTTAAAAATAATAACATTCTTACGCTTGCTTCAATATATATTTATAAATTACTATCACATACGTTCACTAAGTTAAATGTTCTTAAAACAGCAACGCGTATAACACAAGAAATGCAAGGATACTTTATCTTCCCCATCATAATCACACAAATTTCAGAAAGTCTCCTGAATATGCAGGCTCCCTACTTTTTAATAAACTACCGTCTAGTTTTAAAAATTTTAATTCACTAAGAAATTTTCAAAAAAAATTAAAACAATTCTTAATCAGCCATGCCTTTTATTCAGTACGTGAATTTACAGAATGTTTAACTGAAATTATTTAGAAGATGCCCAATGTCTGTTGCATATTTTTATTTTTGTATTTTTAATATGTTTCGTACAAGTGTTAGCGACTTATTGTTTATTGTATTTGTACTGTATATTACTTTTACCCAATGTATTTGTTTGGTTTGGGTTTAAACGTTTAAACAAAATATGCCGTAGAAAATTGTTCACAAATCTATTTATACTGTATATTAGTGAAATATATTCCACTGATGATATCTTTACCCTTAAAATTACTTTGTCTTGTGTTCTTATCTCGTGTTTACTAATTCGTAATAAAGAGGCCTATTCTTTTCCATTCGTGTTTGCACAACTACATTTTACGCTGCTTAGAGAACTTTTATTGGGGTTTATATCACTTTTTATTTCACCCTGCATAGGCGTACCGAAAGCATTCAGAGATGTTTAATTATCAATAACACGGGTAAATATCATATTAAGAGTCACATAAATAATAAATAATATAACTAATTATTAGTTAATTTATAGCATACAAGCTAATTATATATTTTAAGATTTAGATACATTAAATAACTCCACACATTGCGTTGAAACCTCAGTCTGTGACTTACACTAGAGTGTAACTGTGAATAAACGAGCCGACGATATATCTAGACAGAGCTCATCAACTCTGATTTTTGAGCTCTATCCAGTTATTAAACGTTATAATGGTTTGCTTAGTCTTAAAAAACCTATGCCAAAGAGATTATTCGATTGCTGAACCAATAGTTGTAACGACTATTTTGCTTACCACAGGGTAAGAATATGGGGGACAAGATTGGGCAAACAAAATAATCGAAACAAGTGCATACGGACACTCAGTTGGTTGTTGGAGAGCTGGGTCGTGGATAAGTTGAAGATATTGGGGGTTAGATTGGGGTAACTACAAAAAAAAGAAATAAAGGGGTACTTATACAAATCTCTTGGGACAAACAGAATGAAAATAAACGGAAACACCTCAAGAAATTTAATATAGGGCGCCACTTGAGGTGCCCAATTATACCTATTACAACCACTAGTTGTAACTAGGGAAATAATTGTATAACATCAAAAATATAGAAAAAAAATATCTTTTTCAAATAAAACTCAAAATAGATCAGAGAATCAAATTAATCATTTATTTTTGTCTCAAACAAAACAGATCAAAAATACATATTATAAAAGAAACATATCATATAACATAATACAAATAACAAAAACTTACATGTTCTTTGTTTACTATATTATGGCCAATTAGATTATAAAAAATTAAGGATCCCTTTTAATGAAAACATATAAATTTAACCTTATATATGAAATATCGTTTCTACATAATAATCAAATTAAAATTGTCATAACAAAAAAACAAATTAAGCTTGCTGTCAGGTATCACATTTAATTTTGATGACAAAGAATGAAAGCAATTATTACTTTAGCCAAAAAAATATCTGTCTTTACTTTGAAAAATTAATATATTGAATTGTTACCTTAATGATTTTTTTTTTATACAAACACTTTGAAACTTTACATCTCTGGGGAAGCTACTCGGACAAAACTTTCAAAACTGGAAGGCAGCAACCATCAGGATTTAGTTCTACACTCCAGGACAAAACGATTGGAACAGGAACTTAGTGGAAGAAATAAGCCGACTACGGGGACATCCTATATCATACTTTAAATATTTTCCATATTCTGGTATCTGCACAAATCCTTTAAATATTTAGTGGCTACCCTTTTCTAAATCTGTCATATTACAGAGAGTAATTGTTCCACTATTTAACAAAATTTGTCGACTTTTGCAAACTACATAACTAATACGTTTGTCCTGTTTGAAATCTCTCAGTCGACCCTATTGTCACATGTCTGCCCCGCTTGGAACTTAAATCTCGACTCCTCTTCGTTACATTTTTCAAGAAACTCGCCAAAAATTTCCCTTCCGTCTTGCAGCTAACCTGTCCCCACAAACTCAAGAACCAAAACAATATCCCCTCGCTCGTATCGACAAAAAACCTGTTAAATATTCCTTTATTGCGTTTTTAGACGCCAGTATTGGTATCCTAAATAAACAAATATTCTTTTTGACTCTCATTCTAATAACGAAAAACAACTTTTTGTCAACTGGAATATTAGGGGAATTCATGTAACATAACACCTCTTTGGCGACAAAAAAAACTGTTTGTTTCACCTAACATTGCAACACAGAGATAAAAACATATTTCCAACGTTAATACGCATTTAAAAATCTCGTCAAAAAAAACTTGAAATATTTACAACGTACCTACATTTAACTTTATTGATCGATTTCTTGGTAGAAACAACAGGGAGGTACCATAGAAATATTTTATATGCACTTTAAATAAAAAACGCTACATAGTGATGGAATGACATAAGCTAGACTTTACATAGCAGAATCTTTCAAGAGTCTCCTTGCCCATTTCCACCTCTTCATTAGTCAAACAATTCATTAATAGTTGGTATATTAATACAAGAAAGTCATTGAATCTGATTTTATTTAGCTAGACCAGGTCTAAGTAATTTAATTGTAAAAGTTTTATACGCTATTATTCTAAGGGCTTAGATTCCTAGTATAGTGGTGTTAGCTTAAATTTTGGTGTAGGCATACGCAGCTAATTATAGGCAAAAAAGAGTATCTCGGTGAATCTGAATTTTCAGATGCTTCGGCATCCGGGCAATTATTATGTCTAATCCAGAGGCCCAGATATGATCAAATTAAGCTGCTTTAGCTGGTCTAGGAGTCCCGAGGGCTCAGTAATGCTTATTAAAAAATACTGCAAACTTGATTCTTACTTACAAGTTTACATAATAATGTTTATGTAATTTCATTATATTTACAAAAATTAAATTAAAATATGTATTAAGAGTAATAGCTGAATACCCTAAAATAAGTTTTAAAAACATTGAGGACTAGTTAAGCATTTATAATTGCAGAAACTTAAAAAAACATAAAAAAAATAACAAAAATGTTGTTTGTATAAATCTGAATTATGCCAAGAAATAAGAACAGCAAATACAAATGAAAGGCCTGAATTTTTTTTTACGAAATCTTAAGGAGAATCAAAGTAGAATATAAAAATACTTCTGAAAGTATATATAAAATTTAATTATAACCAAACGCTTAAAGTTACAGGGTACTGTCAAAAAGAAAAACTTGGAGATGTAGTACCTACACCACATTATTGCACAAATACTACTTTTATCGTATTGTAATTATCTATAGGTACGCTAAATAAAAATAAATAAATTATTGCATGATTCTTTTATAAGAAAAATTTAAACGGAAAAAAAAATTTAGGACTTACTGTAGAAAATTTAACTGCAACTAACATGGGTGATAAAAATATAGGGAAGAAGCCTATTAAATAGAGAGAGAAGCAAGTACATAAAAAGGATATTAATTTGAAGGATATGTAATATGAACGAATCCATAAGCAGATGGAAAATAAAAACAGCATGAGACAAATCAATAAGAGGTCAAAGAAATATTAATAGACCAAGAAAAAGATAGTGCGTTAAAGCAATGCGGATGGCTAACATCTAAATAGGAACAAGCCTTTAGAGGGCCTATCAAAAAAAAAAGAATAAAAAGAATGTCTGAGAAAAGAGAAATATATTCTTCTACGTATAATAAAATTGGGAGAGGTTAAAAAACGGTCCAAGAAGTAGAAAATATTCATAAAAACGGATAGTAGGCAAATACCAGGTTGGTTTGAGAGGTGGTAAATCGAAAATTCATCAGTTTGTAATCCTGAAACAAATTTTATAAAAACACTTCAATATGTCGTAGATACTCATCACATTTACTTACTACAAAGAAACCTGTGAATAAAAAAGAAATGTTTAAGGCAATGAAAGAGCTATAAATACGTAAATTAAACAAAACTCTTGAAAAAGTTAAATGTAGAATAAAAAATTCAGGCAGAATTGTCTGAACCTTTTAAAACAATTAACGGGCTGCACCGGGAGACCCTCTCTCTTGTATACTAATGTATGTCATAAATCCCAATCATTGGTTCAATATATAATAAATCTGTGCAAATCCTTGCTTATGCTGATAATGTCAATATTGTTGGGAGAACGAAAAACTGTACAAGAGGCGTATTTAGCATTAAAATAATCAGCTACAAAATTTGGTTTGAATAATAAACACTAAGAAAACAAAGTATATGAAAATAAGCACGCAACCACAAATCCTACGACCACTTGTTATAGAAAACGACGTCATCGAAGCAGTGAACGAATTTGTGTACCTGGAAGCGCTCCTAAACACTGAAAATAATACAACCGCAGAGATAACGGCCAACTGATGCTATTTTGGGTACAATCGCCTCGTTATCCACAACTGTATCGAGAAATACAAAAATACAACTGTACAAAACAATGATACGCCCAGTCCCAACATATGGTACAGAGTCCTGGACTCGTGAATGAAAAGTAATGAAAACATGTTCAAATGTTTCGAGAGAAACGTACTAAGGCAAATCTGTGATGGATAGTGCATGTAATGCAGATGGAACAAAATGACCGAGCTAGAAAATTGCTCCTTAATAGACACATTGGCCAGGGACGAAAAGGAAGACCCAGAACAAGGTTCCTTAATAACATCAATGAAGATATGAGAAATATGGAAATACGTGCTCGCAACACAAGAAAAATTCGTAACTCCATTTTCCTTATATTTTTAGGAAAACAGTAACATTTTCACAGATATCTTTTATTTGATAAAGAAGAACGATTAAACAACTATATTTTAAGTTTTGAAGTCATATTAAGCTGAATTATATCAATTTTAATTTCAAAAACTAGCGGATATAGCTAAAAATACAGAAAATTTGGAGTTACAGGTTTTTCTTCTTTTGGAATGAGACGTGCTTATGGAGTTACGTGGCATTCTTTATAACGCTGGATTGGAAAAAATTAATAAAAAGCATTAGTTTTCGATTTATAAAAACATATTATCTGACACACAAAAAATGTCCTAATAATGAAATACAGACCAATACTTTTGAAAAAGGTTTAACATACAATTTAGTGTTATTTAATTACCTACATTAGAAATATAAATTAGCCTCAATTTTCAACAACAATAAAGAAAATTTTAATTTAAAATAAATCTAAAATAAAATCGCATAAATATGTACAAAAACAAGTGTAGTACAACAGTGATGTGATAGGACTTAAAATACCATAGTTAGTAAGGGAGATTGTCATAAAATGAGTGAAAATCGAAATCAAGGGTATTTTTTAAATACTGCAAATGTTCGAATTTGTCTTTCATTAATGGTATTCTATTTGTGCAAAGTTTCGGTAGGTCTGCGAAGTTCTTGGGTGTTACATTCTGATTTATTTAATATGGCAGTTCAATCCAATTTTCACCAAATTTTAACTTGTAATAAATACCTTGTGGTAAATATTTTGTAGTTCTAATATTGGTCACAATTGCATCACCTTATTTTACCCGGTCGAATACTGCTTACATAGTTAACTGCTCTGAAGTCCTTAAAAAGATCATGGTATAGTCAAGTTATTACAAATGGATTTTCCTTTTGCATATTTGTATGTAATCACCGGGCACATTAATATCGCATCCTCTCAATTGCACAATTGCATCATGTCGGCCTCCATCTGGGTGTGCCCTTTATAAATTTATTTTTGTAAATAAATAATTTTTAATAATAAATAATTTTGAAACATATAATTTTAATGTCTTAGACCTCCGTGATACATCTTCATTTTTTCTATCCCTCTTCCGTTTTGGTGCTTCAAATACTACCAACGTTTTGATATACATTATCTTTTCAGACCATATCCATGTCCAGAACTTATTAAAAGCATGTTCCAAAACAACAAATCCCTCCAAAACAACAAATCAAATCAACGGTCATAATCACTTAACTGACTTAACAGAAAATGCGCGGAGTTACGTGTTTTACAAACATAACTTTTTGGCCAGGGAGATACCTGCTTTTCTAGTAAACATTTTAAAATTAGAAATCTAGATTTAAATGACGTATTATTTGTCGGATGTCTAGAATAAGCGATTTGCTAATAGATGGCAGTAAAATCTCATTTTAAGTAAAAATTGGAGTTAACCGGTTGTCTTGTGTCGACGACGATTTATTTAAAATACTAGAATATAAGCAAATATATAGCAAATAACAAATAGTGAATTAGATTAGTTGCTGCGTTAAATAGAAGAGAACAGGTTTAGATACTTTTAGACAAAATGGCAATAGGAATATACCATGCACTGGAAAAAAAAAAATAGAATGAAAAACTCAAGAAGATAACCAGTTCGTTAATTCTTCTTTTTTTTTCAGCTTTTTTTAGGGGTCCCTCTTTCTTAATTTTCTTTGCCAATCATTTCTGTCCATCGTGTTTACTTTACCATAACCTTTCTCTCCCAAATCTTTTGCCACACAGTCTTTCTACTCTTTTCTCTGTTTTTCTTTACCTCTCTTTTGATCAACTTCTAGCAGCTTTATCATTCATTCCACATAGTTTTAGTTTCTATGTTTGACGTTATCAAACCATTGCATTCTTTGATCTTGTCAAGTGTTTCTAAATCCTGGCCAATTTGGTCCTATTTAACATCCACTTTAACATTTTTATTTCAGCTACCTTTACCTTATTTTGTTGAATCTTCTTTACAGGCCACATTTCATTGCCGTACACCAACGCAGGTCTCATCACACTCATATATCTTTCTTTTCCGCCCTTCCTCGATTTTTCGATCACAAAGTATTCCGCTCTTTCCCTTTCAGTTAAACCAATTAACCTGTATCCTGTGGGCTATTTCTAGATCTAGTTTTCCATTTTCCGTAACGAAGGAGCCGATGTATGTAAATTCTCCTACTCGTCCTATTTTTTTTTTTAATAATTCGATGTCCGTAACCAGGAGTCTTTCTCCCAACCACATATAATTTATTTTCGACCTACTAACCTTAAGTCCCCCTCTTCAGTAGCACTTTTTCAACCCACCAACGTCTAACATTTATTTGCCCTCATCAGCCAGTAAATCCTTCTTCTTCTGGTTCCTATCCGTTTCGGATGTTGGAAATCATATAGGCAATCATAACCTTGCTCGCTGCGGCTCGAAACAGCTCCGTTGAGGTTTTCTTAATCCATGTTCTTAAATTCCGCAGCCATGATATTCTCCTTCTACCGGATCCTCGCTTACCTTTGACTTTACCTTGCAATATAGACTGTAGCAGGGAGTAACGGTGATGATTTCTCATAACGTGTCCCAGATATTGCAATTTTATGCGTTTGATCGTAAACACAATCTCTGGTTCCTTCTTCATTTTTCCTAGAACTTCCTTGTTCGTGATCCTTGCTGGTATAAATCCACATCTCAAATTCTTCAAGTTTTTTAATAGTGGTGTCTGTAAGCGTCCATGCCTCCGCCCCGTACAACAACACAGAGAAAACATAGCATCTCAAATGTCTCATTTTTGTATTGAAGATGGCGCTCATTTTGTTAAAGACCGTTCTTGCCTTTCCTATGCGGCACTTTATTTCCTGTAAATTGCTCCACTGTTCGTTAATAAAAGTTCCCAGGTAACAATACTGTTTTACTCGCTCTATCTGCGTCCCATTAATGTATAGATGAGCCCCGTTTATATTCTCCTTGCTGATAATCATTTGTTTCGTTTTGTGGGTATTAATGTTTAGTCCGTACGTTGACTGTACTCGTTTATTCTGTCCATTAGCCTCTGAAGTCCCTCTAAACTATCTGCTATGACCATGGTGTCGTCGGCGTATCTAACCTTGTTTACTCTTTCACCATTTAGAAGGATGCCTTCGTCTATTCCGTAAAGAGCCTCGTTAAAAATTTTCTCTGAGTACATATTAAATATCAACGGCGATAGGATACATCCCTGTCTAACTCCACGTAGTATTTTTATGTGATCTGTTTCTTCTTCGTTAATTTTCATGTATGCGGTCTGATTCCAGTAGAGTTTTGAAATTATTCTGAGGTCTTTGTAATCCAGGTCTGCCTCTTTTAAAATGTTTATCATCTTTTGATGTTTAACTCTGTCAAATGCCTTTTCATAGTCGATCAAGCACGCGTATACGTCGCAGTTAACGTCCCTGCATCTTTGAATTAGTACCTTTAAAAAGAAGAATACCAAAGACTATTTCGTGCTTTATCGTACAACAGGTTCCAAAACCGTACCTATACCATTTTTTTGAAATTATTATTTAGCAAACAGTAAATGCGATATATGGCTGATGACAGAAAACTTTAAAAGAAAATTATAAGTTTTCGAAAGAAAAGTTCTAAGGAAAATCTTTGGAACAATCAACAAAAATAAGACATGGAGATCTAAATGTAGACATGAACTTTACCCATAAAATATAGGTACAAAATATAGTTAAAAAAATACCTACATATATTATAATTAGGTAAGGTAATAAACCTGGATGTCGACCCATACTCGTAGCTGATCCGTCATTAACTTTCACTCGGTCATGCTCACCTCATAGAAGATGAGATAATTCTTGCACATATTGCCTCATATCCGATTACATAAATACAAAGATAATTTACTAATTGATATAAGGTTGACTCCTCTCTCCCGTTGCCGACAAGAATGTAGCGTAGAATAATTTTTGAAATAATTTTAAACTGTTTGTCACTGTTGAAGTGTAGTGTTATAGTCCTCTTCCATCATATTGATATCACATTATGTTATCAAATCCTCAACAGATCAAAAAACCATAGGCGTCACCCTATACTTGTTTTGAAATAAATAAAAACAATTAATATTTTAAGATGCCGTCAACAATTCATTATCTTTTAAAAAACCTTCTGTAAAATAAGTGTCCACTAATCTCACTATACCTTTTTTGTGCGTAAAAAATGTCGGTTTATATACCACACGATTATTGTTAATTATACACGGGTGATTAACGAGAGAATTCAACGTTTCACGAAATAAATTAATGTAAACAGTAATTTAAAGGTGATTATTGTTTCCTATACAAGTTATCGCCTGACACAAAAAAAAAATACCTTCTTTGAACGATTACCTGGAATTACTGATAATGCCTCACTAATGATAGTTTAAGTAGTTTTTATGCCACATTACAGCTTATGCCAATAATATAAATTAGAAATTGTTTGCATCTTCCATTTAGTTTGTAGATGTACAGTTGCGGTCACGGAATAGTTTACACCTTACTTTTTATATTGTAATACTGTAAAATTGCAGTGTCGTACGGATTTGATAAATGTCAAAGTAAAAAAATTTCAAAACGTCAATGCTTTCGCGAGTGTTCAACAATAAAATAAAAGTATATTAAACTCTTCCAAAATGGTTAGAATACATTTGAATTATGCGCAAAAAGCAAGAGCAATTGCCAAACTCGAAGAAGGTTGGTCACTAAGGCAAGTTGCTGCTGATTTGAACGTAAGTCATATGTGCATATGGAAGATTAAACAAAGATGGGATAATTTTCACTCTATAGCACGGTTGGGCGGTTCAGGAGGGCAGAAGATTTCCACAGATCAACAGGATGAGATGTTAGTAGATTATTTGAGAGAATCTCCTTTTGCCACAGCTCAAAAGGCAAGAGAAGAGGCAGCGTTTCCAGGCAGTATTCGCACTGCACGTCGAAGAATTAAAGCAAGTGGACTGCTAAATTGTGTAGCTGCACGGAAACCTTTTTTGACTGAGGATCACAAGAGGAGACGAGTTGAATTTTGTAATGAATTTATAAACCGCGATGAGAATTTTTGGTCTAGGGTTGTATTTTCCGATGAAAAAGTATTTCAGTCGTATAATAATGGTCGAATAAGAGTTTATAGGCCGAGAAATCATAGGTATGATGAACAGTATACGCATCATTTAAGAAATAGTGGAGGATTCTCTGTCAACGTATGGGGATGGATAAGTGCCGAAGGCCCGGGCGTTTGTTATCATGTAGAGGAGAAGTTAACAGGATTATATTACAAACATATTATTGAGCACACAATGTTGCCATCGGTGATCCAGAGATTCCCCAACAACGACTTTATCTTCCAACATAACAATTGCCCGGTGCATATGAGTAGAATTGTTCGAGAATGGCTAGAAGAAACTGATGTTAATGTTCTTCCGTGGCCTTCCCGTAGTGCAGACTTTAACCCCGTCGAAAATGTGTGGGCAGAGTTAACAAAGAAACTAAATGAAAGAAACCTTAGACCACGGAATAGAATTGAATTATGGGAAGCAATTGAGCAGGCATGTGAAGAGCTTGTTAACTATAACATGAGGGGATTGGTGCTATCTATGAACAGAAGACTGCAAAATTGTATTGACAAGAATGGGGCTTCCACCAAATATTAATTATTATTTATCATTGTTTATCGTTATTTAATATAAAATAGATTTAAAATAAAATGCATATTAAAAAAAAGACTTCTTTATTTTCGTTATTAAGATCATAATCCATTTTATTCAAAAAACTGTTTTCTATATTTTTCATTTTGTAAAATATTTTGATATTTTAATTTTAATCTACCTATTCTAGCTAGTACACCACTGGCAACGTCACTTTGACGTAAAAGGTGCGTTTAAAACGAAGTAAAAATTTAAAAAATGGGCTCCTAGATACGTGAACCTGTAAACTATTCCGTGACCGCAACTGTACATTGTTCATGTCTTACCTACCTACGTTTTTGGTGTCGATATTTTGTTATTTGCATTAAAAAATGACATCGACAACAGGTTTTATCCCGGTTAAGTGTAGTTTTAAAGGTGCCTTCAGTCTAAGAGAGAAAAATATAATATTAAATGTACACAATGCACTTGTACATCAACGCCCTTTAAGTAATGTTCGTGAAATCGTTAACCGAGTAAACCCTTGGAAATTGAAGAAATACATAAAAACATGATAAGACGCAGAGTCCACTCATTTCTGTTTACCAAAGAATTTCCAACATTGGACAAAATCCAAACATTAACTAGATATTTCCAATTATAAGCAACAAGAAATTATGGGGAATTTTGTAGAGAGATGGGATTTCGTTGGCAAAAGAATAGAAGAAAATCCGTTTTAATTGAAACAGATTACATTGTATGTTGGAGACGAGATTATCTAAGAACTATTAAAAAGTACCGAGAAGAAGGGAAAACAATTTTTTATTTGGACGAGACTTGGCTAAATGAAGGTCATACTGTACCATATCTATTGGTTGATACAAATGTGAAAAGTTGCCGTCAGGCATTCATCAAAGGTGTATCTACTATAATAAACAATCTTTCCGTTGGAAAAGGACGCAGACTCATAATAACCCATATTGGAAACGAATACGGTTTTGTCAATGGTGAATTATTGAGTTTTGCCTCAAAATCTGCTGACTGCTGACGTTTTTGAAAAAATATTTTGAGCAAATATTGGATTTAATTCCAAAAAATTCTTTCATGGTCATGGATAATGCTAGTTACCATTCAAGACTAGCAGAAAAATTGCCAACAACGGCATGGAAAAAAGGAGAGATAATCGAATGGTTGGATAAACACGCAATTGAGTACAAGGAGAATTCGACAAAAAAGGAATTATTACCTATTGCAAGGCAACATAAAGCAGCTTATAAAAAATATATAATTGATGAAATGGCATGAAATACCGTGTTGTAGTTATTTTACGTTTATCCTCGTACCACTGTGATCTGAATCCGATAGAAAATATATGGTCTCAAGTAAAGGGTGAAATCGGACGCAACAACAAAACTTTTAAATTAGAAGACTTACAACAATTACTAGAACATTCCTTATCAAAAGTAACTCCGGAAAATTGGAAAAATATTGTTAGTCATGCTCACAAGGAAGAAAATAAAATGTGGAATTTGATTAATAACTGATGCAATGCCGGAACCGGTAATAATCAACATTGGAGTTGAAAATTCCTTAGATTCTGAAGAAAGCAGTGAATCTGAAATGGACTTTGATTAAAATAAGATTCATTTTTTTACAAATCGGCCCCTGTTACGGCCACAAATTATTTTATATATAACCAATAAAATAAACATCTTACATTTCTTGCAAATTCATTAGTACCTGTTAATTTCTATCACTCCGACAATGGCAACTTTAGTTAGGGATTAGTAACCCTCAAAACTATTGTATTCTTTCTGCTTCAACCTTTATACCTGGTGGTCATACTCAATTTAAAATTGTTTTCCTATATACTTCTGTAAACTTGTTGACAAATATCTATTTTTCATTGAGTCACCCGTATCAACAGTTTAGGAATTTGCATACATAATGTGCTATCAATTTGACGAAATGCCCCTGATGATGCTGTAGAAAGCGAAAGTACTTGGGCAAGATTTGATTATTAAAATTTTGCTCGATATAACTGCCTTTAATTTTTTAAAGTTAATTTACTAATTATTGTGAAGTGTATTTGATTTAACAGAATATTTGGCGGTTTAAAAAGTATGTGATCAAGATCTATAATCCTTACAAACCTTTCATATTAATATATTTTGTTATTGTTTTTTCTCATTTAGGTTTTTATGTATTCCCGATTTATTTTCTTACTATTCGTTCTTTATTTTTGTAAAATTTTTGAAAGTTTGTATTTGTAATATTAAGTTTAACTTTTAATTACAAATGGCTCGCAAATAATTTTAAATTCTATTGTATTAAAATATTTAGCCTAGTTAGTAATACAAGTTACGCTACTGATTTTCTTAAGAAGTGATAAGGATTCCACGTAAAAACAACCCCTAAGGCCCATAAAAGAGAGCTTTGGGAATTTCGGGGTTTTACAATGCGGGTTACATCGCCTGTTTTCCTGTTTTTACAAATGAAACCTGCCGATTAAACACTTTTCTCTTAATGAGTTTAATTCTGTTAATGTGTTTATTTGCCGCAAAACTTAAAGAATTGAAAATAAACTAGAGCGCTCTTTTGTTTGTCGAGTGG
This sequence comes from Diabrotica balteata, assembly GCA_918026665.1. Taxonomy (NCBI): domain Eukaryota; kingdom Metazoa; phylum Arthropoda; class Insecta; order Coleoptera; family Chrysomelidae; genus Diabrotica; species Diabrotica balteata. The sequence goes on from OU898282.1 coordinate 102,658,665, forward strand.
TATTACCAATAATTGGATGTGAAACTAAAAAGGTTGGCTGGCTGGTAGATTTTTACCGCAAGACAACAACGCTAGGTAAATATTAATGGCCGACTGGTAAAGAAATTACTGGCTTGTCTGTCCATCAACACTAATGAATAAACACACATTAGAAAAAGTCAAGATTATTTAAAAATATGTGTATGCAGACACACACACACATACACACACATACACATATATATGTATATATATATATATATATATATATATATATATATATATATATATATATATATATATATATATATATATAAGCTAAGATTAATACTATTACAAGAATTCATATTAATCTCAATAGGCTCCCGGGTGGGACCGCGTCCATTTATCAATCACTGGGCCGAAATTTGAAGACACCACTACACTAATGACTAATAAATGCATTACTCCTAGTTTAAATAGCGGATAGTTCATTTATACCGTCTATGGTGATGTGGTTTGGGTTCAGCCTGAAAGTGGAGCATTGGAGGATCGAGCAGATGATATTTTCTTTATGAGAGATCGTCGTGTCTAAGGTAACCGGATGCCGTCATCTCTTTTATTGAGACAATTTGGCCTTTTTTCAATTTCTATAGCTTTTAGATAATTTTTGATTTATAGAAGCAAATGAGGGCTATGGAGTTTTTAAAATTAGTTTTGTGACCTCTATGAAGATGATTACCGTACAGAAATGGAATGTTCATAAATCCTATTTTAGATTTTACGATTTGTTTCTATTATATAAGATCCTTGTCAGTCTATGCAAGGAGTTTCATAGTCTCCGTGTTGTTTATTTGGAATGTTTTCTTTGATTGATCGGAAAGTTTTTGTTGGGAGATAAGTAAATATTGTCTTTACTGCTCTTGATTTAAGAATTTTGTCGATTTTGTCAGTGATATCTTTAATGTGAGAAAAAAAAGCTTTTGTATGATGAGTGACTTAGTCTTTGGGTTAAGACTGAGTGGGAAATTATTGCCTGTGTATGCTACTATTTATGTGATTTTCGCGAATAAGGGCTTGTCTTAAAGTAGAAAGCTTTGCGGGTCTACTTGCATCATCGGAAAGACGTATTATAAAGACGTATGTAAAACAGAAACAGTTTTTGCATGCAAAAAATGAGTGGATGACACAAGAAATTCTAGATCTGATGGAAGTTCGACGGCAACACAAAAATAGAAATATTATCGAATATCGTGAAATTAATAAACGCATAAAAAGAAAAATTAAGGAAGCCAAAGAATCCTGGCTTGAGAATTTATGTAAAGAAATAGAATACCTCCAAAAAATGCATGACAGCTTCAACCTGCATAAGAAACTTAAATATACTGCCGGAATTAGAAAACAGAAAAATGCTCACATACTTAAAAGCGCGGACGGAAAAATTTGTGATCACGAACAACAGTGCAAAGAATGGAAGAGATACATCACTGACCTTTTTGACGATGCTTCTAGGGAAAATGCTCCAAATACTGCCTATGACAACCAGTTGGACAGAGGTCCCAATATACTGAATTCGGAAGTCGAAAAGGCAATACAGCAAGCCAAAAACAATAAAGCACCTGGACCAGATCAAATCCCTGCCGAACTACTTAAACTTTTGGATGAGGAAAGCATTGCCTGCTTAACCACTTTCTTCAACAAAATTTACAACGAAGGAAAAATACCAGATGATTGGTTAGAGTCACTGTTTATAATTACCAAAGAAAAACAGGCCCACCAAATGCAGCGATTTTAGACTAATCAGTTTGATGAGTCACACACTGAAGATACTCTTACGAATTATACAAAACCGAGTATTCCTTCTATACGAAAGTAAGATGGGTGATAAGCAATTTGGATTTAGAAACGGTCTAGGAACTAGAGAGGCACTATTCTGTATGCGCGTTCTATTACAAAAAAGTTGTAAATTCCGAAAGAATGTTTATGTTTGTTTCATCGACTTCGAGAAGGCGTTCGACAGAGTCCAACACAATACACTTTTCGACTGCCTACGGGCAGCAGGACTTGACCACTATGATATAAGACTGCTAAAATACTTATATTACAATCAAGTAGCCTCTATCCAAATTGGAGACAGTCCCACTGAAAAAATACCCATCAAACGTGGAGTACGGCAGAGTTGTGTTTTGTCACCCACTCTTTTTATTCTGTACTCTGAAGAAATCTTTAGGGAGGCTTTGGATGACAGACAAGAGGGAGTAAGACTAGGTGGAGAAGTAATCAACAATATTAGATACGCTGACGATACAGCCATTCTTGCAGAAAGTTTACAAGATCTCCAAACATTACTAAATCTAGTCAGTGAAGCAAGTTATCGGAGAGGCCTAAAAATCAACATTTCAAAGACAAGGTGGATGGCAGTTGGAAAGATCCATATAGATCAAGGTCTGCTTTCTCTTAATGGAGAAGAGATAGAAAGGGTAAATCATTTCAAATACCTTGGCAGCTGGTTAAATGTAAATTGTGACTCTGATGAAGAGATAATATCCAGGATCGAAATATCACGTAAGGCTTGTATGACCTGGAAACCAGTTTTATGCAACAGAAACCTGTCAATGAACATTCGTAAGAAGGTCCTGAAATGTTATGTGTGGTCGATCCTATTGTATGGTTGTGAGACATGGACGTTAAAAACCACAATGCTAAACAAGTTAGAAGCATTCGAAATGTGGTGTTATAGACGAATCCTAAAGATATCGTGGGTTTCGCACACTTCCAATGAAGATGTTCTTCAAATGATCAACTCAGAACGTCTGCTCATAAACATCATAAAGAGGAGAAAAACAGAAGACTTCGGCCATATAATTAGAGGAGGTTTCACAGTAGAAGAATTATTTCGCGCAGCAGCCGACAGAGAAAGGTTTCAGGAAATTGTAAGCATGATGACGGCCAACGTCTGAATACGGACACGGCACCCAAAGAAGAAGATATAAAACAGAGTGATGAAAACCCCTTGGGATTGGTTTTTCTTTATGATAACATCGAGAAACGGTAGGGATGAATTAGTTTCTACCTCCATCGTGAGCTTGTTGCGAATGCTGCAAACTCGAAAATTTTTGAGTCGATAATAGCTTGGAACTGCACACAGTCCCTTCAGCAACTGGTAAGTAATAACAAAGTATAGTTTCTAGAGGAGTCAGGCCAAAACAAATTTTTGCCAATAAAATTATTAATAGTCTTGATGTAGAAGAGGAGAATACTTCGTTCATCGAACCAGAGTTATTCTGTGGTATACCGAAAACGTATATAGTAAAGCACGTAAACGAACGGGAAATTTAGTGTAGCCTATTGAGAAAATATTTAGGACAAGGCCAAGCAAAAAAAATACTCTTGGAGCTTCAGACCAAGGAATCAGAATAATGGCAGGTAAAGACTTAATATTACCAACTGAGATATCATCTCTGTAAAATAGACGTGGTGGAAAAAGCAACATGCAGCATTCGCAAATATACCAAACATATTTTCTGTAACTGCAGGACAATTGTTCTCCAATGTCAAAAGTACTTTAAGAAAAGTGTTTTTATACTCCGGCAAATAAAAAATGAAATGAGTCACACGCGTGATTACTTAAGTTTATTGTATCATTCAGCTGTCGTGTTTCTTTACCAGGAACGTGACAGTAGTGGATAATTTATTGTTTAAACAATAAAAACATACATAATTGAAAGAACTTAAAAACGTTAAATAAGGTATTACAAATGAACATGTAATATAACAATATAATTTAAAACATTTTCGGTCGTATTCCGGTACTCCATCTACATTTTTTTTCTTCTTTTTGCAGTAGATTTTATTTTCTTCTTTACGTGCTTATTTATATTCCTCCTCTGCTTGTCTGGTTCTGTGCTCCATGTTGCATTAGTAAGTATATGTACTCTGTTTTTTCCTTTGTGTTATAATCTGACATTCCTTGTCAAACCGGTTATTCATTCTTCTTCTTTTTTATTTACCTTCCATGGCTAGTAATTCTTTAGGTGCTTCTTTCATGTTTCTGCTCCCTTTTCACCATTTATATTTTCATGTTTTTATATAGTTTCTAGTTTGATTTTTCTTCTAATCTTCTGCATTTTGTGGCCTTTTACATAAAATCCAATAGGATCTTGTCACTTTGGAGTTTAAAATTTTAGTCCATCTCGAAACATGGAGTTATCATTAAAATGTCTGCCATAATAAATCTGGTAAATACACCGCAATGAACAGATATCCAGCACGCTTAAACAATGTGTATTATTTAACAACAATGGGAGAATTTACAGCAATTCAATTTAATTGAAAAATATCAAATCATATTAGGTACGCTCACATTTACAAAAAAAAAAAAGTTTCCATACGAAAAAAGTATTAGTAACTCGGATAGATCGCATGGATTTTTTATATCAAACGTGAATGTTTCAGAAATTAAACATTTCAGGATTTTAAATATAATATAGTTTTATATTTTCACGAAACTTTTCTACAAGAGATTAAAAATTTAATGAATTCCGGAAAATCGCTGGGATGCAGTATTTGTTTTAAAATATCTTTATTGATATTTAAATGTCTTATATATTTAAAGTATCTGTTAGAAATATTATACACAGCAAATGAAAGGTATGTAAGTTAAAATCCGTTTCGAATTATATCACAGAACGTTTTAGGACTAAAAAGTCTATCATCAGTGTTTTAAAACACAATGCACATGAGGTAAGCCACTAAATACCTGGTATAAACCCTTTAAATGGTACAAAATTTAATGTTTTACATTTTATTAAAAATTATGTTGTGATGTTAATATACTTATGCCTGGTTGCACCAACATATCTTAAGCTTAAGACGTGCCTTAGTTAGGCCTCAGCTCAGACTGATCGACCGACCACGACCAAACCGTCCGACGGCGATCAACCAAATTTTGTATTTTTATTTTTAAGAATATAAAGAATATTTTAGAATCAAAAATTATGGTGCAACGTAAGTGAGAGTTAAGGCAGCCCTAGCTATAAGAAGAGCTTGGCTATGCTGGAGCTTAAGATCTATTGGTGCAACCAGGCATTAGTGACACTAGAAGTGTTACATCCAGAAGAAATAATTTTTTGAAATTAATTTTTTGGCAACCGACAATGACAATATTTAAAACATGCTGTGATAATAATAATAATGTTTTATCTTTTCTACTTTTTATAAAAAAAAGTTTTATGTTTTTATTGTTTTAGTAATAGACCGATTTGTAAAAACATGTTCGTATAGAAATTTTTAGTTATTATTTCTCAGTCTAATTGTATTTAGTGTAAGAAAATGCCTCGAGCAATAGAGATATTGGTTTGTCGTATCACGAAAATAGCCGTCGTGTTAATTGTACTGCAATTACGGTTAGGCGTGTCTATCGTGTGTGGAAAAACGAATATAGAGGAACACAAAGAAGATCAACTGGTCAATCGAGGAGTACCTCAGAGCGTCAAGATAGGTGCTTTAGATTACTAGCTCTGTGAGACCGTTTTGCTTCTATGCGTTAAAATTCTGACCAATGGTTTGAAGTAGTAGGTAGACCTGTTAGTATGCGTAGATTGTACCGTCACATTCGAGCCTTTGGACTGGTTTCATTCCGCCCACAACTAGTGGTTTGAATTGGTGCAGAGAATGGCAGCATTGAATGGCAGAATGGCGTAATGTAGTATTCAGCGATGAATCACGATTTCGTTTAGGAATACATGATGGTCGTAAGGTGGTAAGACGCCACCGTGGAGAGCGGCGAGATATCGGGTTTGCTGTTGACAAGCAACAGGCATGTACACAGAACAGTTGGAGTAATGTTTTGAGGGGCTACTACCTATGATATCCCATCACCAGTTGTGTTTATTCGAGACAATATGACAGCTGTGCGTTATATTGATGATATCTTACAAACCACTATTTTATCTCGACGGTCGTCAAGACGTCCTTTTTTAGCAAGACAAAGCGTCTCATATTCCTCGTTAAACTATGGACTTTCTCCAAGAAGCTGGAGTTAATGTTTTGCCGTAGCCGCTCTGTGGTCCGGATTTGAATCCTATCGAACATGTATGGGATATGATGGGAAGGATACTGTCCACTTTGTACCATCCTCCACAGACTCTGGCATAGTTAATACATTAAGTTCAAGTTACTTGGAACGAGGTGCCACAGGCAGACACCGGTCATCTCATTTTGTCAATGCCTAGACGTATACAGGAGTGTATTCAGCTACAGTGTCGCCAAACACATTATTAATTTTTTTTATTACTTGTTATTAAAAATTCTTGACAAAGTTATCGTTTCATTCTTGATGGAAATCTACCATGCTGCCAAAAAATTAAGTTTAAGAAATTATTCCTTCTGGGTGTAGCACTTCTAATGTCACTGAGTATATATTTCTTAGATAACCTACAAGGCAACGTAAGACTCTGATAGGGGTTGCAGCTGACCTTCAAAAAATGTCTGAATGGGTTCTAGATAGCAAGAAGATAGTTTCATATCGGTTGCACCGGCTTTTTACTTATAACTAGATGTTCTACATTCTCAATGTATCTAATGGATGAAGAAAAAAATTGGTAATTATGGCCGTGTTGTGCGCGTCGTTTATAGTGATTGTTTGGCCTACGACGATCTCAAAAAAATGTCCGATGACTCTTTCAGCGTAAACAGCGTACATGAATCATAATATGGTATATTTTATAAGAAATTTGTTCTATAAAATTGTATTGTTATAAACAAAGCTTAATTTTATGTGTTGATGATTTTGTGTATGTTTAAAATACTTTAATCATATTTCTATAATGCATTTTCTATAAAATGTTCAAACAATAATTGGTTTGTATTCAAAAACTAATTAATAATTGAGCTAAAGGTAGGTAGTGAAAGATAAAAAATATATATTTAAATAATTTATAAAATTTTAAAGTTAAAATTAAAAGTTTATCTAGTCAACACTTACTTACATTATTATTTTCTTTTAAGAATTGATTTTCAGAGATATAGATATTGCAACAATAAGTGAAGTTTTTATAATAAGGCCACGTTTTTCTTAAAAAATTAAAGCAGTAGTTTGGTGTTGAATATATATGTCGATAATCCCTACACCTAATTATGTAAAAAAATATTTTGGGTAAGCTCAGTATTGAGAGAAAGTTGTCTTGGTATTACACTTCGTCACTTTCTTCCTTTGAATCACTGTTCTTCTCATTGATAATAATTTTATTTAGAACAGCAATATTTAGAACGCAAGATCTTTTTTTTCGAAATTTTTATCGTGCTCTATTGCTTTCTTCCAGGTATTCTCAGAGATATTTTTTTAATTCAGAATCTATTAGTTTCACGACAGTGATGTAACATTTTTTTGTCTCGCATTATGTTTAAGTTGAGACCATAACAACTCTATTGGATTTAAAACAGTAATATGGTGGTAGTCTTAATGTTGTATGTTCATTTTTACTTGCTGCATCATCAATAATATCGCTCCTTAAATACAGAAGCACCACAAGTCAAAATAAGCAAATTGTACAAGAGAGACATTTACAAAAATAATTTGGATTACTTTATGATTTTTGTATAAACTATGTGTATTAGGTAGATTTTTTTGGTATCAAAAGATGCGTAATTAAATAGCCCATATCAATAAAGCAATCTTAACCATAGCTCGAATGGACTGTCGAAAAAATGCAAATAAGTTAGTTTTGTATATAGACTTTGTCGTCGAGAACATTAAAATTTTAAAAATTAAACCACCATAATTAGGAAAATTTGAGTTTTATTTTCAGTTGTCAACCTTACAAAATGTCAATTTATTAAAAAAAGGCACATACTAACTTACTACATACTAAACTTGCTAAGGGAAAACAAATAATTGTTAATTTTATCATGAGATCATCAATTAAGTCTTTAATATTACCTATAGTAGTAGATAAGAGGAATAAATTTACGTTAAAAACAAAACTTAACCTTTTAAGCAAAAACCTTTAAAAAGAGAAACAGAGGTAACTTTATCTTAAAATAGTATTATTAGCAGTTATAGTCTTATAAAATAAGGCACTAAGGAGAAAGACACCTTCAAAATAATCATTTCCATGATCTACACTAATCACAACCGTATGAAGCACATAAACGTGGTTCTGTCAAAAATATTTTTATAAAACGTTTTCTTAAAACTACATTGAGCGTAATGCTAAAGGATAAAAAAAAACTTAACGAAAACATTAAAAATCAGTTAACAACAGTAACTTGTGCACTAATTTAGAGATTATCATAAAAAGATTCATAAAATCTTGGCACTACGTTTTTTTGGATTAGCTTTAGAATGCATTGCTTCTTTGCTTCAGGAACTGTAAGCTTTTCAGTGTAAAGTTGGTTTAGAGTAAAATTATTATCAGGCACTGCCGTTGACTTCGTGCGGCGTGTTCTTAACGTAGATACCGACCTGAACTCTTCCTCTTCGTAGGAACTTTTAAAGAAAAATATGCCATTGCTTACTTTATCCGCCTTCAGAATCTTTATATCGGTCCATTTGAATTTATTGCCATCATCATCTATATTGTAGTTTCCTGTACACAGAGGTTTGAGGTCAAAAAAATCTCACGTGTCAGTTCTTCAACGGTATAAGGCTTTCCAGTTTTCTTTGCTGATTTAATCAGAGTGATATACTGGTCTGGAACGTAAATTGGAGATGATTTCAATACTCTCGTAATGTTACGTTGCATGACAGAATGAACAGAGTCTCCTTCGTTTTGAGTGTGCCCTTTTATTAGGAACTTATGAGTAATACTCTTGATGTTTGGCAATTCTTGAGTTGCGTATTGGTACATTGCCAGCATGAATTTGTTCTTTTGTTGGCCACAGCAATTATCGCTATAGAAAGTGACATCACAAGGTTCCGTGACATTGTCATTCAATTTTCTAAGATACATTAGAACACAGGAGACAATTTCATTAATACCTCGGGCTCCTTCTTCCTCGTGCCATACAAAACAAGTTGTGTCCTTTGTACCGAGCTCGGTTACTGTGAAATTAAGTAGATTTAATTTAGACGTATGCTCGACACATCACCCCGTGGACAAGGCATCACCGCTTGGAGGTCGTACACAGCCACTACGAAGGATTACTCACAAGCTCTTTATCTCTATCTTTTGCAGCTCTAGCGAGGTGCTCTTTTGCTTCAGGTGCTCGTCGTAAGTTTCTTATATTAACGATTTATCTTCAGCATTTTGGTAAGCCATGCAATCTTCGCATTGATCCTTCTTGGGCTGCCAGAAAGATAAGTTAAAATCATGTATAAATATGTTGTAGTATACTTGATATGAAACGTGTGATCTACCTTCGGATTCACATTTGTCTACGTAATGTCGATGTAGTGCCGCGACTGTTAACCCGCCCTCAATATACTCCCGAGTCGATCGCGACCTACAGTAATGACTTTCTATGCGGGGTATTGAATTGATTGATCCATCGGTCAGCTCTGAGTCTAGTGTCTTATGGTTGTTATGTTTTCCCCTGTTATCTTTAAGGTGCACACCAGTTTCGGACTGTTTTTTGACAAGGGTTCTGATCATAGTGTCTGAGATTGCAAGGGTATTCATAAAGAATACTTTACATACCCGAGTTTTTTTATTATTCCGAGTCAGATAAAATGAGTAATTGTAATTTTTGCGACTGCTCCCTTCACGAACGTATCTATATTTTGGTTCTACCTTGGTCATGTGATCGTGAATAAACTGTCGTTGGATTTCCAGATCACCGCACTCCCAGAACCTTTTAAAGATGTGTTTTCTTTCTTCAAACGTAAACTCTGTAGAATATTTTAATTTACATTTATCGAAACATACAGGACCCATTTTTTTGGCCTCATAAACTTTCTTAGACTTGGACATAGAAGTATAGGACATACCTTTGTTTTTCAATAGCTTGCTCTGGTTTCGTTTCCATAAAAGCGGTTCTGCTTTTCTTTTACGACACCTACTGCGCGATTCATCATCAACACTAGGAGACTGCTCACCGATGCTAGATGGGTGCTCCTCAACGCTAGGTGGCTGATCGTCAACTTCGGGTGATGGTGAATTAATATTAAGTAACCTCTGGTTATCCACGGCTGATTGCGGAAAGTCTTGAATGCCAGGTAACTGTGCTTGTGGTTGTTATTCTTCATCGGAATCTGACTGGGCTTTGCGGTTTTCAGAAAATGGATCTTCATACGTAGGATCTTTGACACTATCATCGGATGAGAAATCTTTTAGGTTATTTGTAGAACTGGAGCTACTTGAAGAACTAGAACTGGAACTGCTCGAAGAGCTAGAAGATTCACCAGAGGAAGAATCACTGTCTGAGTCTGTTTCTTTAATGACTAAAGATGGTTTATTGAATATTCTGTGATTTGGAGGCGTTGCTTGAATATCTTCGTTATTTTCAACGGAGTTCAGAATATCTAAAGATAGCTTACTGTCCGGTAGAGAGCTAATGCCATTAGCATCATATTCATGATAAATAATATTGTCAGTCTGAATGCCAATTGAATCCAGTTCACTAGGTCGTATTGTTGAAGAAGATTGCTGTTCACCTCGAGGGTCATTTATTGGTGGTATCATGTCCAAAATACGTTGCGCTCTTCTTGCCATTCTGAAAATAAAAATTAATTATAAGTACCTACCTGTATCAAACAATTTACTTTCTCGTAAATAGGCGTTATAATGTATCTATATGGGTAAGTAAAATTTAATTGGTTTTAAGATTTCTAAATTATTTTGTTTAACCCATAAGATTACTCCAAAAACTACAAAAACTTTCCGACAAAACAACAGTAAAACTAAAAATTGCTTTTTAATATATAAAATAAAATCTATTTAGAGATTACTTTCAAATACAAAGATACCATATTTCGAAATATGTAACTTTAGAATAAAGAAATAAGAAAATAATTCTAATTATTTTTTACAAAACTAACATAATTCAAAATATGGTAGTATTGCATACAAAAATAAGAGATAATATCAAATTTATAAACGAAAAACTAACCTATTTTAAAATATTGTACTATTACACATAAAAATGATGAGATACTTACGTGTATGTGATCTGCAATACGAATGTATTTTTGAATGTGGCACTTTTGAATATATAATTTCACCTGTCTTTTAGCAGTTTTTTGGAATGTGTTAGTTTTTCATAAAAAATGCGTGCACTCGTGCCGAATGTCTAATGGCAACTGAGGATTTGGTAGTTTTGCACGGAACTCAGTTACAGAAACGGTACAAAACAAAACTAACGTATGTGGGTTTACGGGTGCTTTTGATCATAAAACGACAGCTGGTTGAGCGAAATATTAAAGTTTCATCGGTTAAGATGCATTTTATGCAAAAAAATCAGTTTTGATATTTTTTGGAATGTGTGACTTTTGTATTTAAGGAGCGATATATTCCTTTACAAATACTTTTGTAATAAGTACCTCTACTAATTGAACTTTAGTGTACCAATCTTCAAAACATAAATCTTGTGATAATAAAAATCTTGCAATTCATCCTTTCGAGAGTATTTATTCGGAAGTTTGGAGTTTAAACTAAAAATTATATGTATAATAATACCGAAAGCCACATCAGTCTTATTATCGGTCGTTCAGAATTTTGTGGAAATTTAAAAACCTAGGTCAGCACATCAGGGCTGTGATAAGAACCCGACAATCGAGAAAGAGGAGTCATAAACTCATAACCTTTTAGTGATAGGTACAAAAAGGGGCTTACATCGGCAACTTTTAGCAGTAGCGTAATTCAAAATATTATTTTGATTAAATAGACCTAACAGTTATAATTATTTGATTTTATATGAAGGTAGGGAAATCGCTGTCACCAAATGTAATACAAAAAAGATCCTCAAGGGATGCTAACCCTGCGAGCGGCTGCAAAGAATACTGGTCACACTGGTCTAAAGGGCTGGCTCGTCTTCGTGGATTTACGAGAAGATAAGGGATTTTCGGGATAGGGGTAAGGACTCCTAGGTCTCAGGTCCTGTAAAGAGCAGAGGTTATGGGCTTACTTTTGAAGCCGGAGATATGCATAAGCAGAATCTCGTACTCTCCTAGTCTCTAATGAGTCGGACGAAAGGAACATTAAAAAAACCAATTTAGAGTCTACAATATATTGAATTTAACCTGGAGTTACAAATACAATCGTTAACACGTTAATCTGCGCGTCGGGAGCTGAGAAGCAAGATAGTGAAGAGTTGACAGTTGTACTAATATAATTACTCAGGTTAGTATATAGAAATCTGTTACCTTATGTGTATTTAGGCTTTCAACCACGACACGTTTCGGTCCTCTGGAACTCGGTCAGTTGAGGGTTTCCTCCTGTGTTACGGACTTACGAGCTGCCACAATAACCGGACTACACGAGATACTATGCCGGGATGATAAGCGCTCCCCGGAGAATTACCGACTGCCTATTACTGCTCGCGTACGGGACGCTATCGCGTCCGACCCGATGCCGGCGATCACTGCCTGGCGGCAGTCACGGTGGCCCGCTATTAGTGACTACCCATTACTAACTGCCTATTACTAACTACTTAGCTACCGTCGTTTTATCTTGTTTTATTGTGCTCGTACTTTCAACGCCGGTTCTAGTACCAAGGTCGTGTTTTCGCTGAGTTGTAGTCTTAGGCGTTATTACTCGTATTTGGGTCACGGGTGTTGTTATTTTTTACAACAATAGTTTCTGTTTGACGTGCTTTTTCTACGTTTAAACAATATTCAAACAATGCAATAACTAGGTCAATTTCTTTGTGTGATTTAAAATGCAAACTTTACTGTAATAATTATCCCTTATTTGATTTGGAATATATAATAATTATCTCGAATAAATATTATCTTTTCTATGCTACTTAGCCCTTTATTCCAACTTCTCACTCACTTGCTACGCTCACATTACAATATTTTGTTCGGTACCACTTGTACACCAATTGATCTATTTTTTTAAATTTCTGAATTATCTGTAACCGGGCTATATACCTGACAAGTAGACTAGAATATGACTGGTCGGCTTTACATTTATTAGTCTTTTTTTCCGGCCTTTACAAATGGATTTACCAATGCCGGTTATAGAAGCATCTACGAGTATACAGAAATTTATTCATTTTTTAAATTCAAAGTCCAAAATTTAAAACCAATTTAAGTAAATTTTTTGTAATCATTATATTTTGTCATATAAATACAGTTATATCAGCAATTTAATGGATCCCTATAATAAAATAATTACCACAATTATTACAATAGGGCTTTAGGCCATTCTGTCGTCAGCGGTTGTAGGTTGTGCATTTAAAATGTTCCGTTTATAACAAAATTAGTTTTATAACGATTATTATACCTATTAATAAAATGTAGCAAAATACCCTAGTTTACTGTACTAATTAATTAAAATATTAGTATTACATTTATTGAATTTTATATATTATAGAATTCGCATGATTAAATATTAAACACGCATAAAATTTGAAAATATTTGAAACAGGAATGTATGCTAAAAACAGAAATTATAATTTTGTTTATATACTAAATAAACAACGTTTATGTAAATATCAATCGAAAAATTATAAATGGCCTTAATTCAGTTAAGTCATCATCATCATCAGTAGCTCGACAACCCTTTCTGGGTTCTGGCTTATTCTAGGATTTTCCGCCATTCTATTCTGTTCCTTGCCTTGTTTTTCCAGTTGGTAATCTTAAGTGTTTTCAGATCTTGATCCTTTGGTTCCATGTATCTAAGTTTGGGTCTTCCCTTTGGCTTTCTCCTTACTGGTGTTTGCCTCAATATATGTTTTGGCGTTTCAGTCTCCAACATCCGTTCAACATGGCCCATTCAGCGCAGACGTCCGATCTTTATGGATGTTATGATCTCGGGTTCATTGTATTATGTGTATAATTCAAAATTATATCTTCTGCGCCATATGTTATTTGCCTTTACCCGTTTATATATATGTCTAAGGATTTTTTAATCAAATATAACTCATAGATTCTCTTCGCTTTTCGAAAGTGTCCATGTCTCTGATCCATACACAAGGACCAGTTTTATCAGGGTCTTATATATTTTGCGTTTGGTTTTTCTTGTGATGATATTAGATCTTAGATGTTTAATAAGTCCATTATATGTTTTATTAGCGATATGTATTCGCCTCTTAACTTCTTCACTGACATTGTTATTTGCGGTAACTAGTGAACCTAAATATGTAAAACTTTTCACGCTTTCGATGTTATAGTCTTTTATTGTCAGATTCTGTAGGTTTCTTTGGCCTGTCGATTTACTGGCCTTCATGTGTTTGGTTTTTATTTTGTTAATGTTTTGTGCTGCTCTTTCTATCGCATTAAATGATTCTATCATCTCTCGTTCGCTTCTAGCTATGATATCAACGTCATTTGCAAATGCCAATATTTGTACACTCTTTGTTATTATTGTTCCTCTGGTGTTGACTTTTGACTCCCTTATAATTTTCTCTAATGTGATGTTGAACAGAATACAGGATAGGGCATCTCCCTGTCGCAGGCCCGTTCTCACATGGATTGTATCTGTTAGCTCGTTTTGAATTCGAATTTTGCTTTGTACTTTAAGTGTTTTTTACTATATTAATAAGTTAAGTTGGAATATTAAACTCTTTCAGTGCATTAATCAAAATTCTCTAAGTCTCTAATTCTCATAAGCATTCTCAAAGTCAATGAAAAGATGATGTGTGTTTATATTAAATTCACTGGTCTTTTCCAAGATTTGCCTTAAGACGAAGATCTGATCTATTGTGGACTTCCGCCTGCGCAAACCACATTGATATCCCCCAACAATTTGTTCTGCATATGGTCTCAATCGGTCATACACAATATTGGACAGTATTTTATATGCCACAGTTAGTAGCGTTACTGCCTGGTAGTTTTTACATTGAAGCTGATCTCCCTTTTTATGTAGTGGGATAATTACTCCGTTGTTTCAATCTTGTGGCAGTTGTTTACTATTCCACGCAAGTTCACTATTAGTTTGTGTATCGCATTCAATAGGGAGTCTTCACATTCTTTTATTAATTCTGCGCTAATGTTGTTTAATCCAGGTGACTTGTTGTTTTTCAGTCTGGTAACTGCTTCTTGCATTTCAGCTACTGAAGGGGGGTTTTTGCTCTGGTATCATGTAAGGCTGTGCTTACCTATAGTTGGTAGGTATTGTTGCTCTTTTCCTATTTTTTCGTTGAGATCACCATAAATACTTTTGATGTTATTCTTTAGCATGAATGGTATGCAGCTTCTAGTTCTTCATAGAATTTTTCGTTGATATCGTCTTACTTTTCCTCTGTAGGGCATGCACATTGAAGATGCTATGCATGCACATTCTAGAGTTCATAGCATGAAAGTCTCTTACTAGGTGTTTATTCTTTTTATTTACAATGAAGCCAGTACCTAGTGCGTGGTCTTTAGCGTCGCAACTATAGAATATAATATGGTGTCTTTTGCCAATGGTGCCACTGCCGGTCCATCTCATTTTCTGCAGAGCTGCTATATATATGCCATATCTATTCAGTTCACCGAGCAGATTTTGGAGGGCTCCCCATTTATATGGGGATCGGATATTCCATGTCGCGATTCTTAAATCATGTACCTTTTCTCGCGCAGTCGACATCATTTGATCAGTCCGGTCTTCTTTCCTTGAACATTTTTTCTCCCTTCCTCGTCGGCCCTGTCCCTTCTTAACATTGGGGTTATTTACCCAATCTCCGGTAGGGTTGCTCAGGTTTGCCAGGGTTCACCCGTGTGATTAACTCACACTTCTTGGAGGTGAAGATAGAAATTGAGTAGGAGTGGCTAGAGATGTTATCAGGAAGCAACACCTTATATTGCGCATCATTACTCCTTTGAACCCCAATTCAGCTAAGTACCGTTTGCTAAAATAAAAAAATAGGTAATTAAAAAATAGTAATAAACTGGCATTCTATCTAGTTAAGGACGAAAATTATTAGACACATTTAAAGCTACATAATTGGACCCACAGATAAAATATGCCAGGGAGAACTATCTATCTACATATATAAAAAGCCAAGAACGACAAGTTATACTGTTTGTCTCTTAGACATAGAAAGAGAGAGGACAGGTAATGTTCATTTAATAAACCTTCGAAAAGTGAAGCCAGTTTCGATGTGACCGCGATGTTTTGTGACGGTACGTTGCTCATTTCCAGCTTCAATTGTAAATAAAAAAAAAATATTTATTAATATATATATATATATATATATATATATATATATATATATATATATATATATATATATTCATTATTCTCAATCTACTGAAGAAATAAAAAATGACCTGGCAACTTTTTTGGTGCCGGTTGATGCCAATTTAGGCTTCAGTCAATTCCATACGATTATACGTCCCCTCTCTTTCTTTGTCGAAGGTTGTCCGGTAGGGTAACTACGCCACTTAGAAAATGAATGTGAACTAACAAAATCTGACTTTTCAATCATATTTTGTTCTTGAAATGATACAGTTGATTAAAAATAGATAAAATAGAAATAAACCATATAAAAAATGGTTGGGATAATAATCCAAACCAAAGGGCACCAAAACAAGAAATGGTGGATGCTAGATATATGTCTTCCAAATAAAGACCAAAGTTCAAGGGATTATTATTTCCTCGTCAATAATTGGATCTGCAAAGAACATCAGAAAGAATCACCTATCGTCTGCTTACAACGTCCAATATAAAAAGACGAATGAGTGAAACGTCTTCAAGGAACGGTGCCCTATTTTTTTATGGAGCAAGGAGGTGTGTCAAATGTCAGGATAACATGCGTGTGGTGATTTTGGTGGTGGAGTGCTAAAAAGCTAGGGTTCAGCAGGAGACGTTTGTGTTAAGGAGCGCACAAGAGGGATTGTTGGTGTCAGACAAGCTAAGAGAGGTACTTCAAGGTATTACCAGCCATACTAAGAACGTTAATGTTTTTGGCGTATGGCGATATTTTATGGGAATTAATTCTAAAACGTCGAAATACTCATCAAGAAGTTCATTTCTAGTGTTATGAAAAAGTTTTGCTGCAGGGAGTGGAACTTTTCTTTCCGGAATAGTGGTGGGTATTTGCCCTTGGCGTTAGCGAGGTTCTATCGAGTTCTGCTCTCGTGCTGCAATTTGCATATCGAACCTTTGAGCCATGGACTGGCATATGTGCAGTCTTATCAAACCGTTTTTTTATAGGAAACTGTAGGTTTATAACTATTAGAAATGGCTTTGGTACTCTTTTTTTCTCTCTGTGGTAGTTCTGGATTAGCCCCAATGAATCCAGTAGCTACATCAAATCTAAATTCTTTTATATTTAAAGTTTCACCTTTATTGAATCGGTGTTTGAATAATACAAGAGCGTTGACAACAGATAAATCTAAGAAATGACAAAATAATCTGTGCCACCATTTTTTAGATTTTCTGTCCACGCTATATCTTGCGATATTTTGATCAGATTTGTCGACAAAATTCATATATTTGTTACAATCCCTGACCTAATGGATGCATGTTATTTCTACAGAAATCTTGTCTTTTTCCTTTATTTTCATTGTTTCTAAATCGTCAGGATTGTAAAAGTTGCTAACAAAATGAACAAGTTTTGTATATTTCCATTGCAAACACAACAGTTTTTCTTTACTCATTCGGCAGTTGGTATTGCCCCTGTTAATGAATTTCTCGAGTTTTAAGTCCTTAGGCTCTATTTTGGCCCTTTGCTTGCAGTTCCACATGCATATAATACCTTCATTTAGTAAATCTTGCTGTAGTTCTACGGCATTAAAAATATTGTCATATATTATACTCTATATAAATATACTCTATGATACATTCCTACAAGAAAACGAGTAAGATCTTTCACGACACGGGATCCAGGATTAGTTTTAGCTTTTTGTTATGGTCAACCCTTCCGGTATAAATTTGAAACTGTGAAACATATCTTGACTGGTCTTCTTCTTCTTCTTCTTCTGGTAGCACTACAACCCGGGGTGGGTCTTGGCTAACTGCACAACCTGCTTCCATCTCGAACGGTCGTCCATGACGTTTAAGTCAGTGGGTAGCCCCATTGTTCCAAATCTGACCATATATTATTTCTTCGTCGCATTCGTGGACGTCCTAAGGGCCTTCTTCCTGTCGGGACTTCTTCCCAGATTAACTTGGTAAGGCGGTTATTAGGGAGCCTATAAACATGGTCAGCCCATCTTAGACGTTGGGATTTAATCTCTTGGACTATGTCGCTAGCACTATACATTTGTTTGACCTCGGCATTTGTTCTCATTCGGTATTGGTTAGTTTACTTTCCATTGCTTTTGTTAGCGTCCACGTCTCACACCCATACATGAGCACCGGTCTAATTACTGTTTTATATATCCTGATTTTTGATGTTCGTGTTAGGCTCTTGGATTTAATAGTGTTGTGGAGGCTATACATACATCTGTTTGCTGCCTGAATTCTTCCTTTTATCTCTTCCGTGATATCGTTATCTGTGGTGATAGTCGCTCCGAGATATTTAAAACTCTCCACTCTTTCAAAGTTATAGGGGTCCATTGTTACATTTTGTCCTATTCTATCTCGTCTCTTTTGTCTGTTAATGCACATATATTTGGTTTTCTCTTCATTGACCCTTAGACCGGTATTTTTTGCCTCTCTCTCTAATTTATTGAAGCTTTCTTTTACATTGGTGACATCCATACATACATTGGTGACATTGACATACAATGTCAATGTCATCCGCGTATGCTAGTAGTAATTTTGGTCCATTTACTGTCAGCAGTTCTGTTCTAATTTGTGCGGTTCTTACTACTTTTTCCAGGATTATATTAAAAAGAAGAGGTGACAGCGCGTCTCCTTGTTTCAGTCCACTGTTTATTTCAAACGACTCTGAGAGCTTGTTACCTATCCGCACTCTAGATCTACAGCCATTTACACAAACTCTAATGAGCTGGATAAGTTTTTTTGGGACTTGACTGGTCTGCTCGTATCCAAATTTTATATTCGCGTTTGATCGGCTTTTGTCACATGTATTGATGAAATCTTATTCGTCCTTTAACAAAGGACGAATAAGATTTTGGCCTTTAACAAAGGACGAATTTGTTTGGGACGACAAATAATACTTAAGAAATATGTTTCATATAAAATGTCTATCAACGGTCGTATTTTATACAGTTTAGCGGATCCTGCTTCACCATTTTTAGGTTAAATGGAATTATCATTTATGTGCAAATTTGGAAGTAACCAACTGAATCGGTCACGAGAAATGGAAGACGAAATAAACGAATTTGTCAATTCAAATTGTGTAGACCAATAGTCATTGTAAGAACATTTACGTGTTAGACCCATCATAAGATTAACACCAAACATTTGAATTCTTCATAATGTTGTTGGAATATAACGATACCCATATTGCTGTGGAGCGTAACGATTGGTTTCAAAAACTATTTTCTCAAACAAATTCATTGGGAATAAGCAATAGAGCATTTCTAGCGGTATAGCAACATCACGGAAACATTTGAACCACTGTGTTGTGTAACATTTTGAATTTTAGACGGATGATATAATGACGTTTTCATCCAAGTTACTTGACGTATACGCGGCAGCGCCTGGTCTTCTAGATCAGAGTCATCACTCTCCAATTGAACATCACCTACAACATGATCACTTTGTTCTTATTCTCAAAAAACAAAAGTAGTGATATGTCATCTTCAAGTGGTGCATCTGAAGTATATGATCCACTGTCAGATAGCAAATAATCTAACAAAGTATATCTGTTGTCAGAAGATGATGAGGTTTTGATGAGCTTTTCTAAAACCAAAGAAAATAATAAATAATAATTTTATGCCCTAGTGGTCCCGTATGGAACCAGACAAAAAGTATCTAATATTTCGACATGTATAAATTATTTTTTAATTTTTTATCACTGTGCCTACTTTATAATCGTTATTACAAAAGAAAATGTACAAAACTTACCGGACATTTAAAAAAATTGAGAAAAACACCAAATTATAAGTCTAGTAAACAAACAGTAACGATTTTCGTATACATCTGAACAGTAATGAACAGCTTGCTAGACACGCTTACTAGGCCACGATATAAAATTTGGATAATTGAGGTACTTTATTGGAACCACTCAGACGCAGAAGGATAATGGGACTTATTTTATATGGGACTATATTTTTTATTTTTTGAGTATGCCTGTATATGCTAATGAGTAGTCTGCAGTTACAATAATGTTTTTGGTTGACATATTTGTTATATATTATTCTAGATATGAATGTATGCCATTTTAAATTTGTTTAAGTTTGAAAATCACCAACAATTAAAGTTGCAAACTTTTCATTGCGATTTGTATTTAATATTACGAGATGCGCAAGAACTTTGCCATCAAACTGGGAATATATGGAGTGGTATTAAAGCTTTCCTAGTTTGAAAAGTTGTAAAGTTTAATAGGCTACGTCTTAAATTTTATGAAAGATTACAGACATTTTATTATGAGTTTCCCGATAGATAACAATATAGCGTCGACTTGACTGGCA
Organism: Diabrotica balteata; assembly: GCA_918026665.1. Lineage (NCBI taxonomy): Eukaryota > Metazoa > Arthropoda > Insecta > Coleoptera > Chrysomelidae > Diabrotica > Diabrotica balteata. The sequence continues at coordinate 102,679,195 of OU898282.1, forward strand.
CTGTTAAAATTGTAATCTCTTTGATTCTTAAAAGCTCTACTGGTATTATGGAATATAAAAGATACAATCATGTTTTAAAAAATGATGCAATATTATACATAAACAAATCTTCAAAGCAGTCCAGATTGTTTTCAACACATATATTAGAATTGTGTTTCGTTGCCACTATATAAATAAAATCATCAGTATTTACAGTACAATATTTTCACAAGTAAGCTTTGAATTTGCGTAAGTGAATTTTATTAGAAGTCGACAATCAATCAACAAGATTAACAAGAATTTTAAAATTAATATTTATTATTCTGTGACTAGGTGGGTACTTCTTCCCTTTTCCTTCAATTACTAGCTTCGCGACGGAGGTCGGTAATCATCATAGCTATTCGAACTTAAGTGACGGCTGCTCTGAAGAGTTGATTTGATGAACGTTCGTATCATTCTCTCAGGTCACCTAGAATTCCTAAACTCTGTTGAAAATGTTAAGATCTCCTTTAAAGTAAACAATAAATTGAGTAGAGCAATATGCAATAGTAAGGACTCTATTGACTTCAGCAAACGCAGTGGAGTTTATAAACTTCAATGTTCTGACTGTGATGCCACTTATATTGGTAAAACTTGTAGATCTCTGGTAACCAGGGCCAATGAACATTCTAAGTTAGAGAATACTTCTTCTTTCTCCCATCATCTTAAATATCACAATCCCACAATCAAGATACCAGATAATATTTCTCTTCTTCATAACATCCCAGATAGAGATTCTCTCAAACTTGACCTTTTCGAGGATTTGGAAAACGTCAAGGAAAAGAAAAATAGTCCCAATTATGTTAATCGTCACACCAGCCTCAATAGAGACTTCGTACCACTACATCGACAATTTTTCTACTGATCCAACTTTCTTACATCCAGTTATACTTATTTCTACATTGTTTTCTCTCTTTTCCTTAGCTTAATTATTGCCCTATATATCTTGTCATACTTAACACTATTCTTGTCATCATCAATACACTAACATCTTTATTCTAATATCCAATTTCCATCCTCTCAAATAATTTCCATCCTAACTAATCACACAGGTTTTCTTATAAATACTCACTTTACATGTATTATTTCCTTACCACAGTCATTTTCAGTATCCCCAGCTTACATCTTCACGTTCATATCTCCTATTTCTTTATCCTTGATTCATCTTCCATAATTTTCAAATAACCTTTTATCTCTACTTACTGAATATAATGAAATAATTAGTTATTAACATCATGGTTGCTCTTTTAATAATGATTTAATTTTCAATTACCTAACTTAAATTTTGTCTTACCCTGGTATACAAAATTTAATTTACATCACAGTCACTTATTGTTTGACATTCTCCCCCTTTTTAACATACCAAAAATTGCTATGGATTCTACTACATATTAAACATAATTTTTCACTAAAAATGGCCTATTCATAAACGGAAGCACAATGACTTTTGCTCCTACCACATCATTCCACTTGACGTTGACGGGTACTGACTGATTTTTCATACCATCTTTCTATCAGTTAGCCCTAGACTCTAGCACAGATCAGAGGTAATGCAAGTCGACAAAATTTCAAAAGTTATAGGGGCCATGTTATGTGGGGTGATGATGAAGTTATTTAATTCCGAAAAGATCTTTAAAATAAAGTTTTAAGCATTTTTTTAACCTTAATACACACGAACATTACGTGCTTTGTATTGGTTATAGTGTCTTTGGACTTTACATTTCTTCTTGGTTTCTTGAATTGCACATGTTTTTATTTATCAGTTCTTCTATTATCTCTTGGTCTTTGTTGTTGAAAGAAATGATGTTTCATGTTGCTAATCTAATTGTGGGTTTATTTTTCCTTCTTGTTTTCATTTTCTTTCCGCGATTCGTTATCTTAGGTTCCGTCTGGTTCAGAGGCTTTATTTCGGTTTTTTGAGCCTTGTGTTCTTTGACAATGGGTAGGATGCTAACCTGATCTATCAACCCTTCTCTTCTATCCGGCTTGAGACCGGTTGTGTTTATACCTATGTTTCTCTAATAAAAATGAATAAAACCTTACACAACTCCTTCTTTTTTTAATATTGTTCTGAAGCTATTTTTCTTGTGGCATTGTAAATTAATTACTATTAAACTGGGAATAAGCCACAATTAAAGATAAAAATACGTTTATTGACGTTTCAATTTCCACTTCGGAAATCGTTCTCAAAATACAAACAGTAAATTAAACAATTTTTTTTTTTAGTTGTGGCTTATTCCCAGTTTAATAGTAATTAATCCTTCTTTTTTTTTCAGAAGCCATTTCTTCTCCACCAAATAGATTGGTGGAGAAGAAATTGCTTCTGAAGCCATTAGAAGCCATGAAAAGAAGGTTACTTTTTCCCAATAATTTTTTTAGATCTCAGTTAGAGTAACCATTTGAAGAAGTATCCCAAAGTAAAGATCTGCACTGAATTTTTGTGATAAATCTGTATCAAAACTCTTGATATTACGATAAAAACACAATTTCGCAAGTAAAAACGTTCCTTCACTAGCGCTGGCGCTGGTTGCCAACAACTGGTGTACCAGTGAGAGATGCGTTCGGTTGTACTCGTATAGTAATTATGTACATAAATATTACATTATAGGTGCAACCAGAGAGGTGGAAACACCAGGAGAATAGACGAACACTACTCGGCTGGTGACGCTACCAAAATAATGGAGGAAATAATATGTGTAATATATACATTACGTAATATATTAACACTGTACAAGTTATAATTTGGCAGCTTTATTGATATATCATTTGTTAAGAAGCAACGTACATAAAGTTACGCATATTTAACAATACTTAGTATTTTTTGATATTTTAAGGTTAATATGAAGAATATTTTTTGCACATACTTTGTACATTATATAGAATACTTATATCTACGTAGATGACGTGGTGGCATAGCAATTCTTTAGGTTATCTGCTGAGTTTGCGGATAATTTGATTTGGTTTTTCCTTTCTCTAATTTTACTAGTTATATAAGCAAATCAGAAGTTTTTTACTTTACTGTTTGTGATCTAGTTACTAACTTTTATGTCGAGACTATGTTAGATTATAAAAGTTTTGTAATTCTCTCGTTGCTATTGAATCTATTTTAACCTTCTATTTTCATTGCATAAGACGTGAAATGAACCTAAGCGACTCCAAATAACTTATTCTATTATCTTGAAATTAATTTTAAGGGAAACAATTTCCCACTGCAATATATTACAATAATTCAATTTACGATTCAGGGTGATCTTAATTGTCTTATTTGTCAACTTGATGCTACATAATTACTTGTGCTTGGAGTTTCGAGGACTCTAGTCGTTTTAACTGAGGAGTGTCACGTTCATTTGATGTAAACAGTAGTGTTTCGAAATAAGTTGTTAAGAACTGGTACACGAATTGTATTTGACGAGGACATATTTAGGGAAGAAACAGTAAACATTTAAGCTTTAGGATTTAAAGGTTATATGAGTATGACGTATTGTAAATATTAATTTATATATCGTTTCAGGTTCTCTGTTCACTTTTTGACATTAATAAACGTCAAAAACAGTCGCATAAAAAATATCTTACGAAAATTGTTTTTAGTAGTGAAAGAATACAAGTGAGGCTTGTAAAACCCGTTTTGTCTGACCCTTAATAGTTTTTCGTTCCCAGTGATCAAGAAGAATATAACAGTTAATTGTATTTAAATTAATTTACTCCTATTAGGGGTTTCCGTGTTAATACAATGATTTGAAGTGATAAGGTAATAAACTATTAAAAAATAGACCATGCGTGAAAACATCCAGATAAATCTCCAGATATTAAATAAATGGATGAAGATGTTAATATAGAAAAAATAGAATCAAATAATAACGGCACATGGGACGATGACTCTTAAATTAAAGGGGAAACAGTAAGAACTCTGATAATTTTACAGATAATTTAAGAAAACATTTTCTATATCAGAGCAGTGATACAGGTCCTTACAAAAAAAATCTCCTGATTTTAAAACTAAGCTTAAAGCTATCAAAATCGGTGATACTTTCTAAATTTTTGAATTTAGATAACAAAATTACTAGTATTGATTCAATCGGCAAGAATAGAATCAGAAATCAGTCAGCTTTTTAATCTGTAACAATAAAACACTAAAAACTTTGTTTTTAAACTTCCACAAAATTTATTTTAACTTATCACTACAGCGGTTTCGGCTGATTGCCTTTCTCAAGTGATCTATTTTTGGCATGCGTTTACATTTTATAGTCTCTAATGGAATAGGTTGAGAAGGGGAGAACTGTTTGTCTCAAGTTGTTCATTCAAAATTATATTTGTGTTTTTTAATTTGTTGATTTCCATAGATTCTAACAAGGATAGCTTAAGGCCTTTATTTTGAATGTGAAGAATTTTAAATTCGTCATTAAAAGAATGATTGTGATCTAGAAGGTGAAGTGCGTATGTAGAATCTGTTTTCTATTATTAAAAGCCCTTTTATGTTCTGCTATTCCTTTATTAAAGTTTCTACCAATTTGACCGATGTAAGTTTTTGGCAGTCGCCACATTTAGGTTTGTACACAACACTGTGTAAGTGTTTTTTATTTTGGCTCTTGTTGTTTTTGATATATTGATGAATAGGTTGTTTGTTATTTGTTCGAAAAGCTGCTGTTATTCCTTTCTTTTTTATGTGTTTGACTATTTTAATTGATATTTTGCCTGTATATGTAATCGAGCAGTAGGTACTGGGTTTTTTCTCTGGTGGTGGAAATACTAATTTAAGGGCTTTCTTGTGTAGTTTTTAATTTAACATTTTATTAATTGTTTGTTCGTTGTATCTGTTGTTTATAGTTAAGTTAAATAGTTAATGTTTATAAATAGTTAAGTTTGTAATATATTCTTCTTCTTTTAAGTAACATATTCTTCTTTAATTATAATTATATGTGGTTATGTATATTTATGTTTTAATTTCATTGCTTTTATAAATAGAGTTTTATACGGTCCGCTGGCTTTGATTTCTTTTCTTTATTTGAATATACATACCTAATTCCAAAAAGGGATGCCAGCGAGTTCTAGATTGAACATAATACATTCCCTCGCCTTTAAGGGTGACCCCAATTGTTATATTAAGGTCATCGTATGTGCAGAACGCAACAGGGCTATCTCAGATATGGAAAAACAGAAAAAAGTGGCTAGAAGCGGAGATGGAGGACGGTAGCAGAAAGAAGTTGTGGAAACCTCAGCAGCAGCTTAAGTACCATATTTCACTTACTGGGCTTGTGGTCAGGACAAAGGCTAAGCTCTTTGCAACTGAGCTTGGAATTGAGAACTTCAAGGCATATGATGGTTGGCTGAGCAAGTGGAAGCTGCGGCACAATACAACTACGGGAAAATCAGCGGAGAGGCTCGCGATGTTAACAAAAACGTAACGGATGATTGACTAGAAAACGTGTGGCCTCGACTGAAGGCAAGATATGCGTCAGACGACATTTTCAATGCTGATGAGACTGGATTGTTTTTTAAAATGACATAAAACACACGTTAAGACCTATAAAGCAAACAAGAGTGCGTGGATGACTGCGGAAATTTTTGAGGAAGCGATAATAAAGTGAGATATCCAACCTAAAGGAAAAAGTTCTTCTGCTTGTAGACAATTGTTCTGCTCATCCTGTACTGTGTGACCTTCAAAACATTGAACTTTGTTTTTTGCTAGCAAAAACAACGTATGGCTTCTTTTCTCCCGAGCGGAAAACCAACGCCACTCTCAAATCTATATAAAGCAGCGGATTTTGCAGAACCCCTTAATACACAAAGGCGTTGCAGAGCCCATAGAGAAAATAAACGGATCGCGGACGAGCGGCTTGTCCTATACAGAGCTCAAACACCACGAAAGCGACTAAAATCCAAGAAAAGCTTTCTTGGATCAGTGCAGGATGAATCGCCTGAGTATATTTCCCTTCTCCAGTTTCAATATACCGGCGAGTTACTAGACTTTAAAACTTTGAAAACTATCAGTAGGATAAGAACATGGGTCGCTCCAGTAAAATCAAATATGGCAAAGATGATGTGAACTGTGACTGTGGAGAAACACAGGATATGAAACACCTTACATGCAGAAACTGTACTCATCGATGTATCCTTGAAGATTTATGGCTCGCCAACAAAGATGGAACCGACGTAGATGGATACTGGGCCGAAATTTTATGAATGACATGAATTTTCGGACATGATAAAAAAGCAGGTATTAAATGCGGCAAAATACTGCATCGATTCTTTATTCACCAGGAAGACGATATGAGTGCTGTGGAAGATTCTACGTGTCTTCAGGACAAGGTTAGGTTAATTCTGTGGAATGGGAAAAGGAAACAGCCCAAGGTGACAGACTTTTTTGGTAATGTAGGCTAAATATATTTTACAGTAGCATATTATTTTATTGTACAGTACACATGTTTTAAAATTCCATTTTATACGTGGGATAGAACTAATTAAAGGGATTTGCGTCTCTACTTCTATTATTACTGGTCGATTTTAACTGTGTGAGAAATTAGTTAGAACTCTTCGTGAAGCCTCTAGAGATAGGTATTTGTTTTCGTTCGAGACGAAGCATAGGTCGGAGTTGTATTCCCGCCTCCATACCGCGGATCTGAAGGTTGGTCGATCTAAGGCATCAAACAAAAGGTACAGGCGTTCGTCTTCTGCCCATTTTATTAAAGCGTTCCCCTTCGCATCACTATTTTTGTACTTCCACTCTTCATGATGGCTATTGTAATTTTCAACGTATACAGCAGGGTGAGGATGTATTTCAATTGCTTGAGCTTGCCAAGACGTAGCAGGTAGCTTGTAAATGTTGGACACGGTAATGCTAGCGATTTTTATGACCACACTATAAATACAGTCATCAGTGGAAGTAGAGATTAGCGAAGCATTTTCAATATCTTCTTTGAAATATGTCTCTGTGCCGTATGTTCGGTGGTAAGTTGCGCCTAATATTTCATAGCCCGGTATTTTGCCACTTTTTTGTAGTTGCTTCTCTGTTTCTCAGTGGGGTTCCTGTATAGCAACTAAGTCAATGTTGTCATCTTTTAATAGTTTTGATAAAAACTGGCTTTTAACATAGCTTATGCCTTTTCACGGAAGTGAAAATCAAAACGTCAAACATTAGATTGGTAAAAGTGTAATTTTTATTACAATTAATTTTGGCTTATTTACATCTATACATAATATTTAACAAGTGGTAGATTTTAATTACCCTATATTTTTTAGTAATTAAACTCTACGTATATGTTCCAAAAGATTAAAGAGTTTTCGACTTTATTTTAATACATCAAATAACTCTCCTTTAAAATAAAATATTAAAAATAAATTTACTTCCGACGATGGCAATAATTTAAATCCGTATTTGGAGTGAACATGTTTCATCGTTTCAAAAACAAATTAAAACTAATGAGGAAATCTGAGTCATCAAATACAGAGTTAGGTAAATTTGCTTTCACTTTTATATTTTTTGTATGTATATAGATCAGCTTTTTTGTGCCCTTTTATATCATGATAAATTTGAAACACAGGGAAAATTTGCTAAAATTGTGGTAATTATAGATTAGTTGTACAGGGATTTATACAAAATTATTGCAGAACTAAGAACATCTATGTTATATGATAATGCGAATGAGGATGATTAAAAAATAATGCACTGTAAAAATTTATTTAAATCTAAAGGAAAATTTTTCGTATTAGTTTGGACAGTCTTCCATGACTTTTGATTTGTTGGATTGGTCACCATCTAAAATATCAGAACAATTATTATAACAATTAAAAAAAAATAAAGATTAAACAAATGCGCATGAATAATGGGTGTAACATTTGTCTATAGATATAAAACAAAGTGGGGTTAATTCTTTAATATCTAATTTTTTTGTTAAAATAAATTTGTGACTACAGTAATTTTAAACACTTTAATAAACTCTTTATCAGAAAGTAGTTCATTGATTGATAATCAGTGCAGCAGTGTCTGGGGTCTCGGGAGACCGAGACCTGAGAAGCCCTGAAGAAGACATCAGACAGGATATCGAAAGCTAGGCATAGTGATAATTGACGCCTTTTAACCCGGAAACCCGTTGAGTTAAATAATATTAATTTTTGTAATAGTAGTAATCTTAGCTTTAGGTTTAATTTTACTAATCGTTAAAATCTTTCGGAAAATAATATACATATATGCATATATTAGAATAAGACATTTTTTTATTAATATTTTTTGTATTTAATATGTAAGCAGTAGTTTTATATAAAAAACTAATTTTATTTGGTGAGTTAACAAAAAATTTTTTATTTCTAGTTCAACTTTGTAAGATATTTTGTATTTTTTAGAAGCTCTTGATAAAAATTGTAATCACAATTGAAAGCTCGAGTAAAAGATAGTCAACAAATAGCCCCTTTTATTGACTCCAACCCATCAAAAACAGTGTTATATATATATATATATATATATATATATATATATATATATATATATATATATATATATATAATGAGAACAGAAATACAATAAATTAACATAGAAATATATATAACCAGATATACAATGTTAATTAATATATTTATTTAAATAGTGGTTAGAGACATAATTTGTAAGTTATATACTAAATAATATTATTAAAAAATAATTATATGAGGGTATTTTTGAGAATTTAGCATAAAAATTAACTTTAGGAGGATTTTTTTATATTAGTTTATTTAATATTTAATATGTTTAGTCAGCCATGTGCATATGCAACCAAACATACACTGTAGTGTCAAAGTCAAAAAGTTATTTATTTTTGTAATGTTAATTTAGAATATAATTGTGGATGTAGAATAGTAAAAAGATATTTCATAGAAATGTTTAAGTTACATATAATAGTGTAGTTCTGATCTGGAGAGCCTAAAGTCAAGTAAATTGTTCATAGAAAGTTCTAGAAATGTCAATGGGACTATATGCATAATACATCACAGACAAAAAACCATTCCAGAATTTTCAGATAGAACAAATAGAATGATTCGAACATTATTTATTGCTAGATTATTCTGGAAACAATGAAAAAGATATAAAAAGCCATGTAATTTGGGGGCAGTAATCAGCCAGTTCAGTTCAGTTATCAGTTACCAGTTCAGTTCAGTTACCAGTTCAGTTATCAGTATGATCAGTTATCAGTTAGAAGTCAATTAGTTAGTCAGTTACAGTTAGTATAGTGAGTCAGTAAAGTTATAATTCAAGAATTTAGTTACAAGAAGATTATTAATTGAGTTAAGTGAGTTAGTTAGAAGAAATTAAATCAGTTACAAGATTATTATTGAGGAGTTAGTTATAACAATTCAAGGATTATTAAGTCAATTACATGTGATTATTAATTACAAAGAATAATTAACAAGAATTTATGAGGTAATGAAGAGATTATTAGCTAGAAGAAGGGATTGATTAGGTTAAATGAATTATTAAGTCTAATACAGTTGAGATTAATTATTACCACAGTAATATAGTGATAGTATGAAGTTAATTCATTGAAGTAAGCATTCAATAATACAACCACAAGATCCAGTATATTTGAAAGTACATTATATGGAAATTACAAGGATTTAAATTTATATATTTATATGGTGAGTAGAGATAATTAAGCAGGAACATATTAAAATAGTTGGATAACCAAGGATTAGTAAGAAAATATCGAGTGGTGATAATAACTTTAATTTTGGAAAAACTTTAGGCGTTCAGTGAAAGAAGGTACCAAATTTTGTTAATAATTTAATAATTGTAAGAATTTCAAATTTTAGATAGATTGTTTTAATTTGATATTGCTTATATTGGATAGATAGGTTTGTTTCATAATAGTTATAATAAAGATAATTTAAAAAATTACTTACAAACTAATTCTTTGAGAACCGCGATAAAAACCCTATACTTACATATATTATTCAAATTTACTCATAGCTCATACAACAACAACAAATCATAACAATATATATATATATATATATATATATATATATATATATATATATATATATATATATATATGAACTAAAATCGTTAATTCCAATTTAAAATGAAAAATCTAATTAATATCTGCAAAATCTTCTTATTTTTAGTAGTTCGAGCACAGAGGTGCCACCTGCTTTGGTGACAAACAACTAAACAATTAAATATTTTGTTTATTGCCCTCTGGACTGTCGAAATGTGGAAATATTACTAGCTCTCAGCAAAAGCTTGATATCGTTTGATTAAATAAAAGCCATATATTATGCCATTGGGGCATTGTGGTCGAACCACTGAAAGTGGGAAAATTTTGGAGACATTATTTCGATTTAAATCCAAAGGTAGAGATACCAAAATAAGAGTTATATCGTTCTATTGATAACGATTCAGATGTAAAAGTTTTGAGTAATTTGTGCTCCAACGCCATAATATATTGCTTTTATTTCATCACAGCAACAGCAAGTTTTTGCTAAAAGCTACCAATATTTCTTCCTACTAAAGTGGCATATTTCAGGGTGCTGTCAAAATTTGCATTAAACCGGCATCCTAAATTTCTAACAAAAATATCAGCTATTGTGAATGTTTAACCGGCAACTGTGTTGTGGGGTGATAATCACTTACGTCGTTCATTAACGCTTGTTAAAATAGTGGTAACATCGCCAGATTCATCTGGCGCCACGAGTACCTTTCCATAATATAACAAACCTTGTATTGCATCATAAATTTTAGTATATAAATAGGATTTGAATAAGTGGTGTCGCGTTCTTTGGTCACAAATATTGTGGGGGATTTTAACCCCACCACACAGTTAAAGTGCAGTAATATTTAGTTTTTGGGTGATTTTAACCCCACAAAACTAGTTAATTATTAACAGGTAAGTTCTTATACTAGCACAATTTATCTTGATTCGATTATCGCTACGCCCAAATTCACATCCTCTCTGATGTCTTCTTCAGAGCTTACGAGGTCTTAATCTCCCAAACCCCCTACTACACTGATTATCAATCAATGCATTACTATTACTAATTACTGGGAACAGCGGATGGTTCATTTATACCGTCAACGGTTACGTAGTTTGGGTGAAGGTTAGCGTTGAAATCGGCGCGGAAATTGACGCAGAGGTTGGTGGGAACATTTCTGACGGCTGGATTTTAAATGGAGCAGACAATATTTTGTTTATAAGAGATCTCCATGCCGAAGGTAAACGAATGGTGCTATCTCTTTTATTAACCCGCGATCGGTACCGCTTATGAATCTCCCGGCGTAGTCTCTACCGTGTTAGATTTTATCTATTATAATAATGTTGTTCCCTTTTTTAAGGTATTTGGCACTTGGCAGTACTTTTCATAACTTACATTGTTATTTTGTTTATGTATTTAATATATTTATTAAAAAATTGAACAACTCGTATGATAAAACATAATTTAGTATAACTGTTGCAAATGCCAATTTTATGCAATTTCTTTAACGGTTTTATTGAAAACTGTTTACAACCAAAAAAATTAACAGCAAAAAATAACAAGTTATTAATTTAAGAATCTTCTACTTTGGTAATACAGATAGCTCAAGTCAAAACTTATGCTCTTTACATACGGATTTCAAACATGTATGACATCGGAGCTAAGTAAATCTGTTTTTTCTCTTCGGGCAAAAGAAACAACAAAGTATCGCATTCGCATCATTTAGTTTAGCAGCATTAACTGGAATGGCTTTATTTCGTAGAATATTTCTAATATTAATTTTGATTTAGTGGAATTGGCAGTGATGTAATAGTTGGTCGACGAACGACGGTCGACGAAGTTGGTTCGTAAGTTGCTTAGCAAGATCTGTCAGATATATTCTTCGTTTGAGCTTTGTGTCTGTATTGCTGTAGTAAACAGCTTGTGAATTTATGCCAGCAATATTAAGTAAAGAACAAAGACCAGTTAAAGGCCCACGGTTACAGACTCTTGTAGTCGAATATTCTACCTTCATCGTGTCCACCACATCAACAGCTCCTTTTATTAGATTATAGAATGCTATGTCTGAAGGTTTCATTTATTGCATCGTCTTTTTCTGGATAAATTTCATCATCTTTATGAAACGTCGACAGCATCAGCACATTTCTATAAGGTTTAGGTACATATGAGGTAAGAACGCATTTATTTGGATAGACTCCCCAAGCAAACATGCTGCTATTTCCTTTTCGTAATTTAGTATCTAAAAAAATTGGGGGAACCCGATCTCTCGCTTGTTCTTACGTAATGTACCAACTAACGTTATCCGGTGGTTGTATACCAAGTCATTAGTCAAAAATACCGATGTAAAGTAATTGTCCATAGTTACAGTTCGTCCAGTACCACTAAAATATTTTAAAATACTTGTTACAACACTATGGGCATCGTTCTTTAGTTCATATGGACCAGTTGGTTGTTTACCTGCATAAATTTTAAGTGTATAAAACATTTAACAGTCTACAACAACGTAGATTTTTATGCAATATTTCGCAGGTTTACTTAAAATATACTGGCGTAACTTTCATCTTCCTCTGACACCCTCAAGCATCTCATCCACTGTTATGTAACTACCCACGGAGTAATGTTGTAAATACTTCCGTACAAAATTATCCAGAACATATCGCACAGGCGCCAAATAATCTTGTTGGACTCTTTTTACTCTAAATTCGATTTAACAGCAAAGTATTCTGGGACCGTTTCGTCAGTGCTCCAAAGTTCTGAAGTAATTAAATGTTGGATTTTTTTTACATCAGCAAGAAATAAAAGCCCGACAAATACACTCATTTCGTCAAAATATGTAGGACTGTAATGTTTTGCGTTCCTAGTGAGTCTTATTTTTTTAATTGTTTTGGCTTCTTTTGTAACACCTTTTACACCTAGTATCTGTGTAACAATATTTTGAGGGCTGGTTTTTACAACTTTGTTTTGATTTTGGTGCAATAACCATTTAGTACCATCTTTACCAGTATAATAGGGACCACTTTCAGATCTTTCTAAATTTGATTGTATAGAGGCAGGGCCTTGTACATTCTCTTTATCTATTTCGTCACTTGAGAAAGCGGCCTCTGAAACATCTGTGTCCGATTGTTCTACTTCATCTTGTTGCATATCATCTTCTATAGCCTCCCAAAGGTATAGTAACCGTTGCTGTTACCTCTAGTACGCCATCATAAATAACAACAAAGTCCAAATTTAATCTAGCTCACAAAATATTTTAATATAATTCAAAAATCCTTACAAAGTAATCAGTACCGCGCAATACTGATAACTTTCATAGCGCACTGAACAGATTCTTATTGATTTCAATCTAAATTAAACATAAGAGTGACTAGACAAAACATTGACTGGGGCATAGCTGGCCGGAGATAAATATACGAGGCGCAAAAGAAAAGTAATACAAAATAAAATATAATGTTAGATAAATTCTAACAACGGTACTGATCGCGGGTTGAGACAATTTGGCGTCTTTTCAATTTGTATGGCTTCTCGGATAAGTCTTGGTTTATAGAAGCTGATAGGAGCTATGGTTCAAGAGTTTTTAAAACCAATTTTCTGACCTGCACGAAGATTATGTTGACCTAAAGCTGCAATTGAATTGGAATTTCGTACAAAAATAAAAAGTCAATAACTCCTTTTTTGGATTCTACTATTTGTTTGGCCTATATAATATCGGGGGCAATCTGCACAAGGAATTTAATAAACTTCGTGTTTTGCACAAAAAAAATTGAAGTATTAGTCATGATCCTTATCAATTGTTGAGGAATGTATTTAAGTAAAACATGTATTGTTAGTAAACATCAATGTATAAAATAATATTTTTGTGGTTATCATTTTAACTAAACTTTTCAAGTGGTAGGTATATGTATTAGTATCTGAAATAACTCCGGGCCGTTTGTTTGCTCTAATGATAAAATTACTACAAGAATGGAAGGAAAACACTTGATGGTATAAATTAATAAATAATTTTACTGGATCCCTTTACGCTGGCGACGACGCCATCAAGATTGTTCTAATTTGAATATTTAAAGCAAAATTGAGAACAGGGTCGGTTTATTGCTCTTGGCAAGTGGCCATTTATTCTAATGTTTGGACGACTATGCATAATTGGAGTAGAAAGCTAAAAGTTTTAGTCACGAAAAATGTTTTCTTTTGTTAAATCTAACACTAACGACATATTTACAGCTATAGGTAGTTAGTATACACTTACACTCGTAAAAGAATTTCGCTATATTCCTCTGAAACATAAAGTTTTCATTCAAGGTCATTTATTTACAATAAATATTTGTTATATGTATTTTTCTTTATCTAGCCTACTTCTCCCGTGTTGAATCGGTAGAACTATAAATTTATAGGTGAAAAATAGATATTCAATTAGAATATTCAATAAGAAATTTTGTTTTCTTATTGAAATTAAGGATTTTAATGATTTGGGTATAGAGCTGCAAGTACGGGAATTATTCACTGTTGAAGTAAATCCAAGTACTTATCACAGTTTAATTAACTGTCCCACAATTTTATTACCAACTATTCCCGCCCACACGTTGACTGTCTGTGGATACTAAGTGTGCCCTTCTACTACCCAGTTAGGGTTCTCTTATGCTCAGTACCTACAGTTCAGCCTCTTTACTGTATAGTGTATACTGTTCAGAATAAGGTGGTCTTATCTTAAAAAACACATTTTGAGATAAGACAAAAATGGATATGTTTTGATCCGTCAATTTGGATTTGGCAGGTTATGCTACAAAAAAAATAAGAATCTCACTGGGTTTATGTGGGAAGTTTTTTTATTGTTTGTTTAAATACATTATTTCAAGCAAAATATAATATATTGTAAACTAAATTCTTAAGTCTCTACAGTCTCCTGTTCTCACTGGCTCACAAAAATGGTCTTCGTCCAGAACTTCTTCAGAATTATGTTCTATCAATGGTTGCGCTATTTCCTCTAAAACATCTTTAAAGAACTTTAAATTATTCCCCTTTGTTTTCCATTGCCTTCCAAAATGCTTCTCCAATAAATTGTTTACATCCGCTAACTTGGCAGTTTTAACTGGTACACCCATTGGAATAACTTCTGGAGAAAGAAGCTCCAACTTGTTGCCTTTTTTTTAAATTGAATTGGGTATTAGAGTGTTCGAGCAATAGAAATGTTCTCCCTAAACCATAACATTTCCACTACGATTTTTTGTTAGTATAAATCTCTTGGCATCGGAAAACTTAAAATGCCAGGAGCCCACGGGTTTTAGAAAATCACCAACAGCACATTTCCAGTCCATAACCAGACAATCTTGCCCTAAATATATTTTAGGATCAATGATGGTTGAAATTTTTTTTAATTCTTTTTCAATTCGTCCGAACACCCTATCAGGTGGTAAATATGAATGTCCAGGAACAGGAAAAATGATTTCTATTGTTTTAATGTTAGATGATGCAACCTTAGAAAAAAGTAAGACAACATACCTATCAGTGTTGAATTGCGATTTTGTCCATCGCATCCGTCAGCACACAGTCGTATGTCCGAATAAGATGAAAAATCAGCTTGTGATAGTGTATGATAAATTGCTGAAGAGATTTCATTCGAACCTTTCTTATGTTGATGTTCCATCGAAGTATAAACATGAACGTTTTCTTTAGACATTTTTGCTTTGGAAGATCCTTGAACCACGGTGAAGTTGTAGGTGTATAGCTATCTGCTGTAATAGGCAATTTGGTCAGGAACCTTGGGATTGACCAAATTCTTGTGACAGTCAAATAGGTTATTAAATTAGGATCTAACTTCTTAAGTTTGTCAAAAAAATCATTGGCTTTTAGCTTATGTACCCTTTTTTCTATCAAAATTACATTTTTTTTTATCGAGGTCTTTTTCTAATTTGATTTTTTCAGAAATCTCAATGCATTTGGAACAAGCATCTGTTACTAGACTTCCAAATCCAATATTGTATTCTCTTGAAAATATGTGACGAAAAAAAGTTTTTTTTACCTCAATAGTAGCATCTTTGTTGTAAAGCCTCCAAAGTTTGGATATATTTAAATCACTAGACAAATATTGCCGACTTGACTTTGAACGGCAGTAATGGCTTTTGACAATTTTCAAACTTTCCAGAAATTTTCTAGCGGCCACTTTGCTTTTCTTCATATTTTTTGCTTGTGCGATCACCACCTCGTTTTTCTCTGGGCATAAGTCCGGTTTCAAGATGTTGCTTTGCAATTCTTTGGATACGAGCTTTAGAAATATTAAGAATGTTTGAAAATGTTTTTTGGCAAACCTGAATATCAAACTTCTCGCAATCAGATTTTTTTACAAAGTATTTTACACATACGCCTTTCCTACTGCCATTTTCTTTTTACTGTCTATCTCGCTTTGGTTGTGAACATCTACAAAATTTTAATATGTATGCATCCTGCTCAACCTTGGCTTTCTCTTCAAAAGTTACGATGAAAATTGTAAATATCCCGATTACTTAATTTCATACATTTATATGTTTTTCCGTTATGATTGCACTTAGGATGTACTGGTAACCTTGTCGCAGAATGCCTACAAAAAAATAAAAAACAATACTTTATTAATAATGTGTCAATTTTAGACAATGCTACAACATATCGCCCACGTTTTAATATTGCTCGTCTCCACTTTGATTTGTCTGTAACAACTTTTCTACTTCTACCTCTCTCTGCCGACTTTATTTTTTGCTCCATGTTTAGACCAATGAATGTCGTAGGATTTCAAAAAGTAGAACTTGAAAAAATTTATTAAATAAAACAAAAAAGAATGAACATATTAGTATACTGCACAGACAAACGTTTGCTAATATACTGCCTCAACAACCGAATAAAAATAAAATAGTCAGTTTGGATCACGTGCTTCATGTTTCCAGCATTCTTATAGGCTGTTTGGATCAGGCGAGTTTTGACACATAATATGCAGTGGATAAGGCGAGTTTTGCGCTGACAGCAATATTTTGTCGATGAATATTAATGGGATAAAGCAACATTTGTTACGGAAATATTACTGTAAGAGCATATCAACCTTAAGAATACGTTACCATATTAACTTCATTTTTCGTAAAATTTGGATAAGGCGAGTTTCGCTATGAGACGCCTCAATTAAAACTTTCACTTTATATGGGCGACATTTATTCTTTTTCAGAGACTTTAAAACCGACATTTGACATATCGATTATGGAGAACTTAAAACTTGTTTGTCTTTATTTTTCAAGCATTCGTGATACTAGACTATTAAATTTTCAGGTATTCTGGTACTAAAAGGTACTCCTACTGTCAGTCTAAAGGATACACCGTAGTCGAGAAAAATCGATTTAAAATTTTTTTGTTTACAGGCACCTTAATTAATTTTATAAATTACCTTTTGTTTCAATAAATACAACACACAATTCGCAGTGGGAAAACAAGCAAAAAATCAAATTAAAAGAATTTTCTTTTATTAAACCAAGTATTAATTACGATGGAACGAAACAAACAAAAGAACAGGACATAAAAGAACAAGTAAAAAATCTAGATAGTTACAAAATGCTCCATGTATGCATAATTTTGCCTTTTTGCTTAACCCTTTCCGGCCGCGCGTATACAATCATCAGTTCATTTTCGATAGTAAAAATCAAGGTCATCACTCTAGTTTTTGAGAACTGAGACAGCGAGCGACGATCATGTGGTTCTTATTCTGAACGAGGGGTAAGTGTGCATAAAAACTATTACATTTGTTTCATTAACTAATGATCAACTATAATGCTGATACCATATTTTAATAGGTAAACGATTGTTTCTTGAAAATATTAGTGTTTAATTTGGCTACCGCATGATCCTGATGTTTGGGCTAAAAAAATTATTTATTGTAAAATACATACATTCATGGGTTTAATAATACCTTTCTGCTGAACATGCCCAAAAAGCTTATGCGAGGTAGTCAAAAAGAAACCGCGTCCACAGGGGCTAAAAATGTGTGTAGCAAGAACCAGTGACGGCATTATGATAGATTTTGAAGTCTGCCAAGCAGTGAGAACACCTTTTCCTGACAAATCGCTTGGATTAGGAGCTGCTGTCATACTGCAGCTATCCAAGTTAATTACTCCGGGAAATTTTATCTATTTCGATAGATATTTTACTTCAATTCCATTGTTGGAACGCCTGTCAGAATTGGGGATGCATGGTTCTGAAACGTTAATGTGTAACAGATTGGCTGAACGAAAACGTTTACCTTTTAAAAAAGACCGCCAGATGAATCGGGGTGAATCACAACAGATTCTCCGTGGACAACAAATAGATGGACAACAAACCAGTATTGGTAGCATCCAACTGCACGTCAGCTGACGAAACAGTTAAAGTTAAACGATGAACTAAAAAGCAGAAACAACACATTGATAATCCTCCTCCTCAATCCTTTAGCCCTTGTCAGGGCGTAGTGACACCCTAAATATTGTTAGTCTGCTGTCTCCATTGACTGCGATCTTGTGCCATATGGACGGCTTCATGTAGGGATTTTCTCACCAAACTCTTCATTTGGTCTACCGATCGTATTGGAGATCTTCCTCTTGGTCTTCGGCCTTCTACCTTTCCTTCTACTACCAATAGTTCCATGGTGCCCGTTCTTCTAGCTATGTGGCCGAAGTAAGTTAGGTATGCTTGGTTTACTTTTTTTAGTAGCCTGTCTTTTATATGAAGCTCTTCCAGAATTGACAGGTTGGTTCTATGTTCTGTCCAGGCCACGCGTAGAATTCTTCTATATACCCACATTTCGAAGGCTTCGATCTTACTCCTATCGATTTTTTTGAGAGTCCATGTTTCAGCTGCATATGTAGCAATGGGAAAAATAAGGGCATTGACCAACCTGAGCTTAGTATTCCTTGTTATTGTTCGGTCCTTCCATATTTTAATTAATTTAGCAGTTGCGGTTCGGGCCATTTCTAGTCTACGTTTGATTTCTGAGGAACAATCACCATTGTTGGTTATCAGAGAGCCCAAGTATACAAATCTGTCGACTACTTCGAAAATCCCTATATGGCGTATATGCGGTAGATTATTATTTGCTCTGTCTACAATCATTATTTTTGTTTCTCCGGTGTTGATTTGAAGTCCGAATTCTTCACTTATTCGGCTTAGCCGTTCGATGATGGTAATCATTTCGACTTGATAATACTATGCCAAAACTTATTAAAAACTATAACCAACATATGGGAGGTATAGATGTGCTTGATCAATGTATGAAATACTACCGTACATACATAACAATAAAGAAATGGACTCTGAAGGTAATACTTTTTTTTTATAAATTTATCGGTCGTGAATGCTTGGCGTCTTTACAAATCCCGAGCTATACTTCTCATATCCCCAAAAAACATACTAAAAATTTACTTGAATTTTGACTTAAAATAGCTGAATGTCTGATAGGAGCACCAGCAAAAAAACGTGTTTTAACGGATGAAACTAACCTACAGATTGAGAATGTACATCCAGATCTAAATCCTAAAAGATACAGAACATGTATTCAACCATCAGAAACAAGACTATACGACGGATATAAATACTTTCCGTTGTGTGACCAAATAGATAGTCACAGATCATGCAGGCTTGAAAACTGTGGCAGCAGAACTAAAATAAGATGTGAAAAGTGCGATGTATTTCTGTATTTGTCGCGAGTGAAATCATGTTTCAAAGACTATCATAGGAACTAGCATTTAAAGTATTTACTTAATGTGAAAATAATAAATAAATTATAACGTTAATCCAACCTTTAATACTTGAGTTTGATTGAAATTAACTACTGCTTCTTGCACCAACGCACGATCGTACGTTCATATTCTATAAGCGGAGAACACACGAACGTGGCATAGCTGTATTTGTAAAGGGGAGGACGTGATATTTTTTTTAAGATTTTTTTGATATTCTTTAGTCTTTAAATAAAACATATAACAAGAAAAAATTAAAATTTTTACAAAATAAAGTTTTGGGCCTGAAAGGGTTAGAGAACACCGAATTCTTGCAAAAATTTTAAAGATATTTCTAAATTCTGTGCAAGAAGCTTCTATTATTAGCCAGAGTTGTGCACGATTTTCGTATGTCAATGCCAATACCAAGAGGTAGTTGGCTAGCAAGGTCGCCGTGCGATGTTGTGGCTTTTGTAGTTATTATTAAAAAAGTCTCGTACATTCCTGCTAAAGTGGCCGGACAGCCGTCATGTAGAAACTAGCTTTGTCGAATATTTAAAGGCACATCATCTAACAAATCAGAGAACACATTTTACAGGAACTGTAAATAATCAGTACCATTTAAACGAGCAAGCAATTCTGCAGATCCAAGTAGATAATCGTCAACTACTATCCAGACGTTTCTTCTTCTTTCTTCTTCTTCTTCAGCCTTCATTTATCCAATGTTGGACATAGGCCTCCTCCAATTGCTTCCACGCTTCCCTATCTTTTGCAATTCTCATCCACTGCTTTCCAGCTACAGTAGTTATATCGTCTATCCATCTCTTTTTAGGTCGCTTCCCACGCTTCTTTTTGTTTCTCGAGGTCTCCAGAATGTCACTTCATGAGAACATATGTTGGTGTCTTGTCTTGCTACATGTGCTACCCATTGCCATCTCAATGTCGCTATTTTTCCCATGATGTCGGTTACTTTAGTTTTTCGACGTATTTCGGTGTGAGGAATTTTGTCCCTGAGGCTTATATTTAACATGGCCCTCTCCATGGCCCGTTGAGTTACTCTTAATTGTTCTGCTATTTTTCTTGTTATTGCCATAGTTTCCAATCTATAAGTTTCAACTGGTAATATACAAGTGTCATAGGTTTTTCGTTTTAAGTGAATTGGGATTTTTCTGTCTTTTAAAATGAAGCTCAACTGACCAGAAGCAGCCCATGATAATTGTGTCCTTCTTTTAATTCCTAGGGTTTGATTTTCCCCTAGATTTACTGTTCTACCTTTTCTATATTGATGTTATGTATCGTGATGTTTTCTAGGCTGTTGCTTAATATCTTTGTTTTGTCGAGATTTATTTTTAATCCTATTTTTTTCCTTTTTCCAGACGTTTATGCTAAATTTATGCCGATGCTTTAATTATTGTACAACGTCAGGATTGTCACCAACGTACGAATAATAATGTGCATTATGTACATTAAAAATTTCTTTTCTTGTAAATGTAGCTTCGTAGCAAAACAAAGTGTATCTGAAAAAATCTTCATTTTAATTTTTTTCTGATTTTATAACCATCTAGCTAATTTTTAACTATCAGGAAAATCTCCTTGTAGCAGTGTCTGTACTTTTGTAAAATAAAAGGGATATAATTTTTTGTTGTGTAAGATATTTCCTACTGTAAATTTGGAAATTTTGGGATATATGGCAACAGTCTTCGAACGCTAATTTCTTAATCTTTCACTTACCTGAAACTATTTCTCTTAATCGTTGATGAAGAGCTGTAACTGTTGCATGCGTATTCCTTATTAGTAAAATCCATTTTTGTTCAATTGACATTGTTGTGTTTGGTGTTTTGATGGTCGCGAACTGACAACAATTTGACAATAAAAAACGTAGGCTATACTTCTTTTGACATTTCAAAGCCAACTAGTGCACAAAATATTAATTTAACGTTCATTTAATCGATTTTTCAAGAAAACAGTATTTCCTACCGAATTACAGTAAGAGTATCTTTTAAGACTAGCATACCTAAATATTTAATAATGTAGTATCAAGAATGGCTTAAAAGTGAATAACCTGCCCAAAAGGGACGCCTATGACCGTTACTAGAAATTAGCAATTATTGAAATGGAAGCGGTAACATTGGGCAGAAACTATGACTTTAAGGGTAAAGACACACCCAGCTGTTTTAACCGAAGCGTTTAACGCGTCGGTGGCTTCGTGTAAAGACAGACACAGCGTTTCTAACTGAAGCGTTTGACGGGTCGGTACTGATTTTATTAAACACAATTTGTGCAGAGTTTGATAGGGTTTCGACATAAACGGTATATTGTATTTATCAGTATTGTACATGCGTTGGAAATTTTACAAGAAAAAACAACAAAAACGTAGAATATGGATACATCCAATTATCAAAGAAAGGGAACAAAAAGAGCATTTTCATAATATGTTTGCTGAAGTACAACGACACGACGAAAAATTATTTAACGTTACTAGCACGTCGCGAAATACTTTTGATAAGTTGCTCACAATTTGCCAAGAAAGGCTAACAGAGAGGGATACACGTATGAAAAAATCAATAACACCAGGCGAAAAATTAGTAATAACTATCCGGCCAGCAAATAAATTCTTAGCACTCTATCATTATATTCACTCTTTCTCATATCCCAAAGTGCTGGTCGATTTTCTACTTTGGTAATAAGCTTTTCGGTATCAAATTTGTCTCCAGCAATTTGTAAAATTCAAAAATCGAGACAAAAACGCGCACGTGTGTGTGTACAAAGCTATCAAAACACAATAAACACTACATGCCTTTCGTTTTTAAAACAGATGAGATTCCAGACACTTACCACTAACGGACTCTGTTTTAAAACCGCTTTGGGAAACGATGCGGTCAGAACCGCTGTGTATGTTTTACACCATTATAGTTCAATGCATGATGCAACTTGTTTTGGGCTTATTTGTATTTGGTTTGAAGTATCTCTTACTGCGTTTATTTCCTTTCGTCCTCTTTGCCTTATGTGTCGTATTCTCTATTACCTTCTGTTGGTCTATATATTTGTATTATTCCTATTTTGTCTTTTAGTTCTATTTGGGCTGTAATTATTCTACTTATGATACTGCTTCATAGTTTGTTATTCTTGATCCTATTCTTTTATTGACTATTATACCGACTCCTTCTTTTGCTTTATGGCCCTGTGGTACTCCGGAATAATATAGACTATATTTCTCATTGATATTTATGTGTCCTTTCCCTATGTATCTTTTATGTGTCGCTTATTCCCAATATTTGTACCTTCATTTTTTTAAATTTTTCTGTAGCTTCTATTTCCTTGCCGATCAGAGATGTCACATTCCACGTCGCTATTCCTATATGGTTTGTCTTGTTATGTTTGTTTTAAAACCGCTTTGGGAAACGATGCGGTCAGAACCGCTGTGTATGTTTTACACCAATATAGTTCAATGCATGATACAACGACTCGGGCACCGATACGTTTAACGCTTCGGTTAAAACCGATGTGTGTGTCTTTATCCTAACGAAGACTTCTTCTTCTTCTTCGCGTGCCATATTAGAACTATCCGACTTTGGCGATCATCATTGCGAAGGCTTCTCGATCTTCTGCAATATGAAATAATTGTCCTGCATTTGGAGTCCATTCGCGAATGTTTTTGAACTAAGAAACTTGTTTTCTTCCTACACCTCTACGGCCCTCTATTTTGTCTTTAAGGATCAATTGTAAAATTTTATATCCACTTCCCCTTACTATATGTCCCAGATAAGACATTTTTGATGTTTAACAGTCTTTAGCAGTTCTCTCTTTGTTGACGCTCCTTAGTACTTCTTCATTAATTTTTCTTGCTGTCCAACGTATCTTCAGCATTCATCTATGAACCCACAATTCCAATGCTTAAATTTTGTTCATGATCGATACTTTTAGCGTCCACACTTCTGCACTATACAAAAGTATAGACCAAACATAACACTTAACCATTTTTTGCCTTAGTTCTAAACTGGGATGGTTATTGCAAAGAAATGACATCATTTTCATAAAAGTAGTTTTAGTCATTGGTATTCTACGTTTTATTTCTATGTCTGAATCTAATTGGTCCGTTATCACAGTTCCCAAATATGTCATTTTGTGAACTTTCTCAACTTGGACTCCGTTCAATTGAAGCTTTGCATCGGGATATGGGTCACGACTAAATACTAAATATTTGGTTTTGTTTGAGTTTATTTTAATGCCCATTTCCTCTCCTACGTCGTGAATACGATCCAGCAGAATTTGAAGACCTTCAATATTATCTGATAGAATTACTGTATCGTCTGCATATCTAATCACATTAAGTAGTTCCCCGTTGATTTTTATTCCAAATGGTTGTCTCTTAACTGCCTTTTTAAATAGCTGGTCCGAGTAAACATTAAACAATGTTGACGACAAAATGCAACCTTGTCTGACTCCTCGTTGTATGGGGATTTCATCGGTGTAGTTGTCTCCAATGTTTACGATAGCAGTTTGATTCCAGTACAAATTTTTAATGACACGAATATCCTTGTCATCTATTCCGATATTTTTCAGTATTTGCATTAATTTTACATGCTGTACTTAATCGAATGCATATATTACATCGATATTCTGAGTATTTTCTCGCATTGTGTTTTTTAGGTATTGCGATAAAGATGGATTTGAGCCAATCTGCGGGAATCACTCCGGTGTTATATATTGAATTAAAAAGTCTTACTACTACTTTTATGTTATCATTCTCTATTAGTTTTAGTAACTTAGTTGGTGTATCATCTTGACCACAAGCTTTTCTAATTTTAGCATTATTTATAGTATGTTCTACTTCGCATTTCATAATTTCTGGGCCGTCAGTACAGTTTTGGTAGAATTCGACAATAGTATTCCTGTCATCTTCAAACAACTCTGATATATACAGCTGCTATTCTTTTCTTATTTCTTGCTCATTTACAATAATTTTATTATTCGTGTCAACAAGTACAGAAAGAACTCGTTTTTAAATATATTACTCATTTCTTTTAATTTTTTGTGCACAATAAACAAGTCGTAGATATTACATTTTCCATTTCGTCGCACCTTTCTCTCATCCATTTTTCTTTGGCTAATTTGATCTCCTTTTTTATTCTTCTCCGCAGGTGTCTATATACTATTACATTAGATTTTATCAGTCGACGTTATTCCATTAATTTCAAGATGTCGTCTGTCATCCAGTTGACATTGGTTTTTGGTTTTTGTCGCTGAATTCGTTTTAATTTTAGTTTAATATCTGCTACGAGTGGTTGATGATCAGATCCAATATCTGCCCCAGGATATGTAGTGACTTTTTTGACGACATTTCCAAGGTATAACCAAGACTACTGCTTCGAAATTGAAAGTGGCACAGAGACGAATGGAACGGTCTATGCTGGGAGTGACATTGCAGGACCAAATAAGAAACCAAGATCTGCGAAGAAGGACGAGTATTGCTGTTGTTGTAGAACGGAATATAGCGGCATAGCGGACCTGAAATGAAACTGGGCAGGCCATGTAACGAGAATGCATGACTTACGATGGACGAGCAAAATTACAAATTGGAGGTCAAGAGCAGGCAAACGTAGTAGAGGAAGATCACTTACACGTTGGGCTGACGACATCATGCGTGTCACAACAAATTTGCTTAAAAGGGCACAAAATTGTAAAGAATGTTTATAATCGTAAATAAAGTTTAATGCAGGCTTATGTCCAGCAGTGGACGTGATAAATGAAGGCCGGAAGAAGATGATGATGATGACATTTCCAGATAATTACGTTACTTTTTAAAAGTTTAATTTAAAATAGCATTAATTAAAATTATAAAATTGTTATTTTTAGAATAAATTGTTCTAATTTATTCCGTTAAGGATTTTTTATGTTATTTTTTAGGAATTGGGATAAAAAACTGTTGATGATTTAGTCTAAGACATGAACCTGCTTTTAAATCTTGTAATCACATCGTTGAAATATTTCTCAAGACCGTCTAAATAATAAACTTTCTTTCAGCAAGAATATACAGAGAAGACTGCTCATAGTGCTTACGGGCATCATGAGCATGTGGTTACATGCTATTCTATCGGACATACAAGTCTGTATAATATTTTTTCTCAGTTCCTTGCGTTGTCTTAATGCCCTATAGTCAGTAATTTTTTTTCATACTTGTATATTAAAATTAGAAAAATATTAATTGTGGTTTCATCAATACTAAAATGTTTCAGATTATTAGCCAATTTTCACTACCAAAATAAATAAAATAAATATATCGTAGTCTTAATTTTATTGGTAGTACTAAAAATACAGATCAGAAGCTTTCCGATACTGTCTAAAATCCCGAGTGTTTAACAACAAGATGAATTCGCATTAGTTTTAACGCGTGTCTAATTAAATTTGATTATATTTAAGAACAATTTAGTCCGAAACGAGCATTGTTTGCTCGAGTATTCGGTGATTAGTTTCAAACTGAGAATTTTAATTACGAATCTGTCACGGACACTCTCACTTACTGCCTGTACAACGCTTTTTTTTTCATCAGGCCTCCTCCGTGCTAAATTTTCATGCAATTCTGGTGACGGCCGTAATTCCCCTATAAAGCGCTGAAATAAAAAAAAGCATTTTTCCTGGTGATTAAATTGATGTAAGAGAAATTGGCAGATATGGTATTTGTACGTTGAGAAGGAAATATCAATTTTTAAATTTGGAAAAGCAAAAATCGTCGCGCTATTTCAATTAAGTAAGTTTGTTTGCTTATTTTTTTTTCTTTTAGAAATATATTGCACACAGAGCAGGTCATTGATATACGCTGCACAAACTTTTATTAGAGAAATAAAATTTTTGCGGATTGGAATTTCATTACAAACAAGATAATCTTTTATAAGTATAGCAAAGTCTCCGTATCCATCTGATCTATCTACACGTATTATTTTAAAACCTGGTAAATTCTCTCTTTCTTTCTTTCTCCCCTTCTTTTTACCCTATTAGGGTGTCGGATTTGGGCTAGCTATTTTAATTTCCATTTACTCACCTCTTCCATTATTTTCTGTTTCCTGCCATGGTTTTCAATTCCTCCAGTGATTTTTGTTTAAGTTTTCCCGCCTCTATTACTTGTTTTCTTAGTCTGCCTCTTTTTCTTTTTCCGATGTTTTTTTCTTCATAAATTTTTCTTCTTATTCTACTGGATTGCATCCTCATCAGATGCCCATACCAGTTCATTTGTCTTGTTGCTATTTTGTTCATTATCGGTTCCTGGTTGGCCATTCTCCTAATAGTCTCGTTGCTTAATCTATCCCATTTTGTCTTTCCAACTATCCTTCTTAGATGTCTCATCTCCATTGCGTTTATCCTGCACTTATGTTTTTCCAGAATTATCCAGTTTTCACTTGTATAGAGCACAGTAGGTATCACTATTGTGTTATATATTTTTATTCTTGTTTCTTGTGTAAGTTCTCTTTTTCCCATTATTGGGGCTAACGCATATTATAACTTGTTTGATTTCTTTACTCTGTTTGTTGTTTCTATTTCTATTTTTAGTTCTTTTATTTGTTCTACCCATATATCCATTAGTTTCTGCATTTTATTGTCGGAATCTGCTATTAGTAGATCATACATTAAGGCCTCTATTGTTACCGGTTGTAATCTGTGGTAACCTATTATTGTCTGTAGTTGATTGGTTCTGACTCTAGTATTTCTTATTAATTCGTTCATTACTATTATGAATAGCAAAGGGCTGAAACTATCTACTTGTTTAATACCTCTTTTTGAATTAAATGCTTCCGATCTTTCCCCTGTTATTTGTACTTTTACCTCTTTGTATGTACTTTCTATAATTTTTATCAATGCATTAGGTACGTTGATTTTCCTCAAGCATTTCCCTATAATATGTCTTTCTATCGTGTCAAATGCTGCTCGTAGGTCTCTAAATGCTAATACTAGTTTTTCCCCCGTATCTATGCTTCTTTCTATTAGGTTTCTAATTATATATATATATATATATATATATATATAAGGATCACTCAGACGAGTGGTGGGTTCTTATATCGGTCTCTAGGTGGAGAAATAAAAGACAAAGTTGATAGGCTACTTTATCTATTTTGAAGACGTTTCGCTTTCGAGTTTTGAAAGCATCATCAGTTCATCTAAAAAATTTTTACAATATGAGAACCACACAATCATGGAAACGATGTTAATTGTTACCTTAAAAAGATATGTAGCAGTCAATGTTATTAACAAACATGTGAATGAAACTAAGTAAATGGACATAATACGCTGATCTTGTATAAACAGTTAAGCAACTAACAACATATATGAACTTGTAAAAAATTAGCACAGCAATTGACCATGTGGTCTAAAGTAAATTTAATGTTATTTAATGTTAATAAGTGAGTAAGAACCAAGAAAATCATAAATAACTTCCAACTATTTAATGGATATTAAGCTTTGATTCTAACTTTAGGTAGCATTATAAGTGATATTAATAAAATTTTAAAAAGTAGTACATATGAAGTTACCAATCAAAGCCCTATGAATGTCGCCGAGAAAATGGCGTTTAATGAAACAGGAACGAACTAAACCGCAAAAAGACAGCCAACCTTGAGGTCAAAAATACTTTTGACAGATCAACAAGGTGTAGATACCAACCCAAATTTTGGGCGGTTATTTAAGTTTAAATGAGTTTGGATGACTACCCAGTTGCAAAGGACAACGCAGTGAAAAAAGTTGGTAGTGTAAAAACAACTCCCCTCACTAATCAGCCCAAATTTACAAACAGGAGATTTTCATTCAACCTCATAAGTATGTAATGACGTTAATCATTATGGCTAGTTAAACAGCCAGGTGGTTAACGATTTGATAATTTCCAAACAGCCCAAGGTTCAATATACTTGGAACTGTGATTTGCAAAGGATTCTATGAATCAATTACAATATTTGTATTTTTAATATAAAATTGGAAACACTAATTAAAGTAATTAGTGTATGGAAATGCAATGTGGGTTGCATATGTAATAGTAAAATTAAGTAAAGACTATTTAGTTATTTTATTGATATATTTATTTATTTTATTTCTATTTATGTATATAAATTATATTATGAAAAATGGAAAAAGGTTCAACTAGTACACCTAATATGACATTAATGTAGTGAAAAAGATTAAGTAGCCTAATTCTGCAAAATTAAAGCATGATATATTTGGCTCAAGTTACTTATATCAGTTCTCTTATTCAACGCATTAGGGTGTTTTAATATTGAACACATTTCCAAAAACTGTCTTTTAGCTAGATTGCGTTCAGTAGCAAGGATCTTAACTTCATTGAAATCCACTTCATGTTTTGTATTTATCGCGTGTTGTGCTAGGGCACAAGTGTGTTTCGATAAATTAATGTCGCTACGATGTGAAGTGAGACGACCTTTTAATGATCTACCAGATTGACCAATGTAACATAAATCGCAATTAGCGCATGGAATTTTATAAATTGTGTTCACTTGTTCCAAAGTGGACAAGGGTGTTTTAGTTTTAGAGAACAAATTTCTAACAGTTTTTGCATTCTTAACAGCAATTTTGACAGGTATATTATTTTATTTATACAATTTAATAAGCTTCTCAGTAACTTGAGGAAAATAAGGTAAGGAAGAATAGTGTGTGATAGTATTCTCAAGAACGGTATTATGCAGAACAGTGCTATTTATAGAATTATTAGAGATGTTTCTAAGTTGGTCACCATCGGGTATGTCATAAATTGAGGATCCATAACTATGTGAATAAAGGTATTTATTGATGATAGAGGAAGGATATGAATTCTCTATTAGAATATTTCTCAATAACTTAAAGGATTCCCTTCGATTAATTGGATATGTCAATTTATTTAATCTGTAGCTCAAGGCTTTTATAAGGTTTAGTTTGTATTTCATGGGATGACAGGAATGGTAGTTAAGGAACCTATTAGAGGCCATTGATTTTCTATACCAACTTGTGGTTAGGGTGCTGTCTCCCATTCTGATGACACGCATGTCAAGGAAGGGTATACTATTGGTGGTAGTGTCCTCAAGTTTAACAGTGAACTGTAAATGAGGATCAAACTCATTAAAGTGGGATAGGGTACCCTGAACCTTGTCAGGTGGTAGGGCTAGTAATAAATCATCCACATACCTTTTACTAAAAGGGATTTGAAAATCCAAAAGACCCAAACGGTCAGAAACCAAATCATCCAATACGAAGTTAACTAGGATGGGAGAGATTGAGGAACCCATAGGTGTACCAAATGTTTGAAGGTAAAATTTGTCATCAAAGACCAAAAAATTAGTGTCAAACACAAGTTGCAACAGTTCTGCAAATATATCCCAAAACACCGGGCAGTTAGGTTTAATAGAATTCCAATGGTTTTTTAAGGAAGTGATTACACTGGACAGAGGTAAGTTAGTGAAAAGAGATACCACATCAAAACTTACTAAAATGTAACCTTGAGGTAGTTGAAAATTGTTAATAAATTCACTAAAGTTGAAAGAATCAACAATGTTGAAGTCATTGTTGTAATTATATGATTTAGATAAGATGTCTGTTAGAAATTTAGCTATTTTTATATTAGGTGAATTAATAGATGACACAATAGGTCTCATGCTCAACGTAGGTTTATGTATTTTTGGTAAACAATAGAATCTTGGAGCATATCCATCATAATTATGTAAAGATTTAGCTAAAGGTTGATCTATGATCTTAATATTTTTTAAATGTGTTATAAATTTATTTATTTTATTTGTGAATTTAGAACAAGGATTAGAAGAAAGTGGTTGATAGTATCTATCATCATCTAACAGTGATTTACTTAAACTGAAATATTGATCTTTGTCCATAAGGACAGTAGCATTACCTTTGTCACTCGTAAGAACGAGAAGATTAGGGTGGGTTTTTAAAAACGATACCGTCTCCCTGTAAATCTTATCTAACTCTGATAAGGGTTGCCTAGGGCGTTTAGTGAAATTCAACAAGATGTTGTTAGAAGAAGACCTAAGAGATAGAAGGTCGGAATTGTCCGCATGAGACAAAATATTCTCAACATCTGCTAAGACTCTACTAATTGAGTAGTCCTTGAACGAAGGTTGAAGGCCAAATTTAGGACCCAAAGATAACAGCTTCAGTAGGTCAGGAGGAACCTCAATATTAGATAAATTCTTAATCCACTTAGGATTAAATGGGATTTTCTTGAAATCAGGTGTGTCTAAGTTATTAAGTTTATTTTTAAGTTTTATCATGGATTTATTATAAATGTAATTAAATTTTTTATGTAGAGAAGCCTCAAAAGTGTCCAACAAATTGTCAGGTAGGTGACTATCCAGAAACGAAGTAACATTATTTATTTGAAAAGTTAAAGATTTAATATCTGTGTGAACCTTAGAAATATGGAAATTAAGTTAAATCTTTAACTTTTCAAATAAATAATGTTACTTCGTTTCTGGATAGTCACCTACCTGACAATTTGTTGGACACTTTTGAGGCTTCTCTACATAAAAAATTTAATTACATTTATAATAAATCCATGATAAATCTTAAAAATAAACTTAATAACTTAGACACACCTGATTTCAAGAAAATCCCATTTAATCCTAAGTGGATTAAGAATTTATCTAATATTGAGGTTCCTCCTGACATACTGAAGCTGTTATCTTTGGGTCCTAAATTTGGCCTTCAACCTTCGTTCAAGGACTACTCAATTAGTAGAATCTTAGCAGATGTTGAGAATATTTTGTCTCATGCGGACAATTCCGACCTTCTATCTCTTAGGTCTTCTTCTAACAACATCTTGTTGAATTTCACTAAACGCCCTAGGCAACCCTTATTAGAGTTAGATAAGATTTACAGGGAGACGGTATCGTTTTTAAAAACCCACCCTAATCTTCTCGTTCTTACGAGTGACAAAGGTAATGCTACTGTCCTTATGGACAAAGATCAATATTTCAGTTTGAGTAAATCAGTGTTAGATGATGATAGATACTATCAACCACTTTCTTCTAATCCTTGTTCTAAATTCACAAATAAAATAAATAAATTTATAACACATTTAAAAAATATTAAGATCATAGATCAACCTTTAGCTAAATCTTTACATAATTATGATGGATATGCTCCAAGATTCTATTGTTTACCAAAAATACATAAACCTACGTTGAGCATGAGACCTATTGTGTCATCTATTAATTCACCTAATATAAAAATAGCTAAATTTCTAACAGACATCTTATCTAAATCATATAATTACAACAATGACTTCAACATTGTTGATTCTTTCAACTTTAGTGAATTTATTAACAATTTTCAACTACCTCAAGGTTACATTTTAGTAAGTTTTGATGTGGTATCTCTTTTCACTAACTTACCTCTGTCCAGTGTAATCACTTCCTTAAAAAACCATTGGAATTCTATTAAACCTAACTGCCCGGTGTCTTGGGATATATTTGCAGAACTGTTGCAACTTGTGTTTGACACTAATTTTTTGGTCTTTGATGACAAATTTTACCTTCAAACATTTGGTACACCTATGTGTTCCTCAATCTCTCCCATCCTAGTTAACTTCGTATTGGATGATTTGGTTTCTGACCGTTTGGGTCTTTTGGATTTTCAAATCCCTTTTATTAAAAGGTATGTGGATGATTTATTACTAGCCCTACCACCTGACAAGGTTCAGGGTACCCTATCCCACTTTAATGAGTTTGATCCTCATTTACAGTTCACTGTTGAACTTGAGGACACTACCACCAATAGTATACCCTTCCTTGACATGCGTGTCATCAGAATGGGAGACAACACCCTAACCACAAGTTGGTATAGAAAATCAATGGCCTCTAATAGGTTCCTTAACTACCATTCCTGTCATCCCATGAAATACAAACTAAACCTTATAAAAGCCTTGAGCTACAGATTAAATAAATTGACACATCCAATTAATCGAAGGGAATCCTTTAAGTTATTGAGCAATATTCTAATAGAGAATTCATATCCTTCCTCTATCATCAATAAATACCTTTATTCACATAGTTATGGATCCTCAATTTATGACATACCCGATGGTGACCAACTTAGAAACATCTCTAATAATTCTATAAATAGCACTGTTCTGCATAATACCGTTCTTGAGAATACTATCACACACTATTCTTCCTTACCTTATTTCCCTCAAGTTACTGAGAAGCTTATTAAATTGTATAAACAAAATAATATACCTGTCAAAATTGCTGTTAAGAATGCAAAAACTGTTAGAAATTTGTTCTCTAAAACTAAAACACCCTTGTCCACTTTGGAACAAGTGAACACAATTTATAAAATTCCATGCGCTAATTGCGATTTATGTTACATTGGTCAATCTGGTAGATCATTAAAAGGTCGTCTCACTTCACATCGTAGCGACATTAATTTATCGAAACACACTTGTGCCCTAGCACAACACGCGATAAATACAAAACATGAAGTGGATTTCAATGAAGTTAAGATCCTTGCTACTGAACGCAATCTAGCTAAAAGACAGTTTTTGGAAATGTGTTCAATATTAAAACACCCTAATGCGTTGAATAAGAGAACTGATATAAGTAACTTGAGCCAAATATATCATGCTTTAATTTTGCAGAATTAGGCTACTTAATCTTTTTCACTACATTAATGTCATATTAGGTGTACTAGTTGAACCTTTTTCCATTTTTCATAATATAATTTATATACATAAATAGAAATAAAATAAATAAATATATCAATAAAATAACTAAATAGTCTTTAATTAGTGTTTCCAATTTATATTATAAATAATACAAATATTGTAATTGATTCATAGAATCCTTTGCAAATCACAGTTCCAAGTATATTGAACCTTGGGCTGTTTGGAAATTATCAAATCGTTAACCACCTGGCTGTTTAACTAGCGATAATGATTAACGTCATTACATACTTATGAGGTTGAATGAAAATCTCCTGTTTGTAAATTTGGGCTGATTAGTCAGGGGAGTTGTTTTTACACTACCAACTTTTTTCACTGCGTTTGTCCTTTGCAACCGGGTAGTCATCCAAACTCATTAAAACTTAAATTAACCGCCCAAAATTTGGGTTGGTATCTACACCTTGTTGATCTGTCAAAAGTATTTTTGACCTCAAGGTTGGCTGTCTTTTTGCGGTTTAGTTCGTTCCTGTTTCATTAAACGCCATTTTCTCGGCGACATTCATAGGGCTTTGATCGGTAACTTCATATTTACTACTTTTTAAAATTTTATTAATATCACTTATAATGCTACCTAAAGTTAAAATCAAAGCTTAATATCCATTAAATAGTTGGAAGTTATTTATGATTTTCTTGGTTCTTACTCACTTATTAACATTAAATAACATTAAATTTACTTTAGACCACATTATGGTCAATTGCTGTGCTAATTTTTTACAAGTTCATATATGTTGTTAGTTGCTTAACTGTTTATACAAAATCAGCGTATTATGTCCATTTACTTAGTTTCATTCACATGTTTGTTAATAACATTGACTGCTACATATCTTTTTAAGGTAACAATTAACATCGTTTCCATGATTAACATCGTTTCCATGATTGTGTGGTTCTCATATTGTAAAATTTTTTTAGATGAACTGATGATGCTTTCAAAACTCGAAAGCGAAACGTCTTCAAAATGGATAAAGTAGCCTATCAACTTTGTCTTTTATTTCTCTACCTAGAGACCGATATAAGAACCCACCACTCGTCTGAGTGATCCTTATATATATATATATATATATATATATATATATATATATATTGGATTGACGGTCGTACTCCTTTTTCCGATATATATATATATATATATATATATATATATATATATATATATATATATATATATATATGGTATCATTTGTCTGTCTTTCCGGTCTAAATGCCGTTTGTTCTTCTCCCAATATCGTTTCTTCTTCTTGTCTCAGTCTCTTCTCTATTATTTTCGTATATATTTTAAAGCATACCGATGACAGACATATTGCTCTATAGTTGTCGCAGTTTATATGTTTTTTTTTTTACATGTTTACATTTTTTGTATATTGGCACGATGATATTGTTCTGCCGGTCTTTAGGGAATGTTTGTTTTTCCCACGCCTCTTTATATATTTTCCATAGCCAGTTTATTCCTTCTTCTCCCATGTATTTTACCATTTCTGGTCCAATTTCATCATCTCCACCTGCCTTGCCTATTTTTATACTTGATATTCCTTCTATGACTTCTTCCCCACTTATTTCCTCTAGCTCTGTGTTTTCTTCTACTTCATTGATTATATTGTCTTCCTTTATCATTTCGGTATCAATTTTTTTCTCATAATATTCTTTTCATACCCTAGCTACTTGTTTTGGGCTTATTTGTATTTGGTTTGAAGTATCTCTTACTGCGTTTATTTCCTTTCGTCCTCCTTGCCTTATGTGTCGTATTCTTCACTACCTTCTGTTGGTCTGTATATTTGTATTATTCCTATCTTGTCTTTTAGTTCTATTCGGGCTGTAATTATTCTAGATGATACTGCTTCGGAGTTTGTTATTCTTGATTCTATTCTTTTATTCACTATTATACCCACTCCTTCTTTTGCTCTATGACCCTGTGGTATTCCGGAATAATATAGACTATATTTCTTATTGATATTGATGTGTTCTTTCCCTATCTTTTTTGTCTCGCTTATTCCCAATCTGATTCAAAATAACATAAAACTACTTGTATCAACAATATACCTTTCCCTTACCCTACCTCATTATCAGAATCAATAATTTTACGTTTTACTCTTTTAATGTCAACAACTTTTTTGTCGCTTTCAACATTTTCTAATATGTAGTTTTCGTCCAAAAAATAGTTTTTCGTCTAATAATAGCTTTTTATGATTAAAGAAGTTAAGAGTGTAAGAAACTAAATTATTATCTTCAATCAGTTGATGTCCGATAATGGAATTTGCAATACATAAGATTTAAATAAAATTTTTAATTTGATTCTACCAACTAACTAATCGATAATGTCTTTTTTAAAGATTGAGTTTTTAAATAAATAATGACCAACTTTCACTGCTGATATTAGACTACTTAAATCACAAGGTTTTACAATAACACAGTATGGACCAATGTCTGTGAAATTTTATTTATTATTTAAATTATAAGATCTGTTACCTGTATCCATGTTATTCTCTATGTGGGGAATCATTCAGAGACGGGAATTGTCCCCGTTCGAAGTATTATTCATAATATATAATTCAATAACGTGCTTTAATGTATATACAGTGCAAGGCAACCGTATATACGTATTTCTGACTATTGGTCGTCTTCAGTACGGTGCAGCCAAGATAGAAAAGGAGCATATTAACTTGGGAAGGATCACTACAGGAGCAATGCGACCAATTTTTGGCAATAATGTTAGAAGACTCTGAGGTTTCCAGAGCAACAACCAAAACATCCACAAAGAAAGCTGAGCTTCTTGAGAAAAGGAGTGCCAAACGTTTGGAACATTTCAAACAATTCAAACAGTCGCATTGGTCCTGTAGTGATCCTTTCCCAAGTTAATATGCTCCTCTTCTAACTTAGCAACTGCACTGTACTGAAGACGACCAATAGTCAGAAATACGGATATACGGTTGCCTTCTATCTTATACACATATTTTATTATATATTTTTTCTTTGTTGAGAGCTATGCTGATATGTTTTACCTTTATTTTACTATTAACTCGCTTTATCCTTTTTCTTGTTTGAAACGTTCTATTTTGTATTTTTCTTATCTTAGAAATAGTGCCTCAAATATTTAAAGAATTTGCTGTTAACTTTCTCAGTACAGTGAAGCGTTTAAAGTAAAGCTCTCATCCCTAATACCATGGACGTATAAACACAGATGGACTTAGTTATTTACATAAAATTGTGTAGTCAAAATTATTTGAGTAGGTCACATTCTCAGCACCTTCAACTGTTGTCACGATTTGTTTTAAAATTTCTTATTCGCGAGTCGCTAAAAATATTACTCCGTATTTTATACTCTACAGGTGCTATCAAACCAAAATAATAATTTATTGGTTATATTAATATATTTAATTGTAAACATAATATCAAGTGTACACATAGTGTGCATTATCATTTAATAATAGCGTATAGTAGATATCAATCAATTATTTTATATGTAGAAGCACTGAAAACTATTTATAAATGGCAACGGTTGTTTACATTTCTCTGTCTTATGGATCTACGTTAAACTTCAAATGCTGTTCCATGTTTGTTTACTTTTTAGTAAGATGATTTTAGTTTTACAGTAGATGAGGAAAAGGTGTTTTTCGATATTTTGGCTGTATTTTGAGTAATATTTGTGAAAAGTGAAATAAAATAAACGAAATATTTACATCCCGATCTCTCATTTCATTTGTAAGTACATACAGTTTACATTATTTAAGATGAGGAAATGAGGAAGCGTGTTTGTTTACATTTTAAAAGGCGTGCCATTGGGTTTATTTATGTTCATTAATGTATTGAATAAGATATGAGTTCATGAAATTTGTAGACATTTTTAAATTGTAAGTAGACATCATCTTATTATTAAAAAAGATCTGTTTAGTACCTTTTTAATTTAATATTTCTCATAAATACAAATAAATTAGTGAAATGAATAAAACTCATTTATTTTTCTATGTAGGTTTCCAAATAATATGGACGATCGAACTATTTGGGTAGCAAATTTAGGAGAAAACATAAAGATTTTTTATTGTAGCATTATTTTGATACCTATTAAAAAATCAACTTGAATTCAAGTATATTTAATTGTATTAATTTTAAAGCAAATAAAATTGTATTTTAATTTTTCTATAAAGACGCGATTTGTTAATAGTTAAACTCGCGTTTTTTTTTTAATTCTTTGAACATGTTTTTATACATTATTACTACTTCCAATTTTAAAAATCTGAATAATTACCCGCGAGTAAAAAATCAAGCACGCTTATGCTCATTGCGGAAGTATCACATTCTATCGAAGCTTCAAAACATTGTGTGTTAAAGGTATCTTATTGCTGTGTCCATCTATGTTTATACGTCCATGCCTAATACAAAGTAGTCGCAAATTCGTTAAGTATACTGTGGTTGCAGTAGTAGTAATAGAAACAACGTCTAAGATCAATAATTAATAATCGTTTTCTTTTTCAGTAACTACAATTATCTTCAAAAACAACTGTAAGTAGTAAGTTTTTAGTAAGTATTCAGTCTGTAGTTGATACTGCATAAATTTAGTAAAATACCTACCTACCTATTATAGGTTTATTTCAACACACCACTTTTGTACGGTTTTAAAACGGTCAAGAAAATATTTGGCAACGAATATATTATGCGCATATTTCGACTTGCATTTGAAAATTCCTTTATATAAAAGGCATATTAAAAACCCTATCGGGCTACATCACAGAACGTGTGTGGAGTTAATATCCCATCATCAGTCCTATCTGGATGCACATCCAGATAATCATGGATAATCATTCCAGGAGCAAAAATAAATTGATTGTATCCAACTTACCTTAGTAGACAAGTGTAGACAAAAAAATTTACAGCCCTTTGAAGTTACCAAAGAAAAATTGGTTTTGTGTATTATCTCCTAAACTACTTGACATTTTGTAATAAAAATGACACGTTACGTTCTTGTTCTGAAAGCATTTTTCATACAAAAGAAACAACAAAATCTAAGCACACAGAAACATTTTAAGGGGGGTGTGCAGCTTTAAATCCCTCCAAACGTTTTAGTACGTTCAAATCAAATGAATTTTGTGGCATCATTAGTTTAACAAATTATATTTAAAACTTTTTTGCCTGTTATCATTTTTTCGAAAAATAGTTTTTTTCTAGTTGGCCATAAATTTACAATTGGTTTTTATGGACACAATAATTACAAACAATTCCGCCAATAGCAGTCAATAATTTGAAGCTATCATTTATTGTGTGAATAAGATTAATATTAAATTTTGATATTACAATGGCCTACACATTTCAGGAAATGGTAGATATGCATTTAAATTTGGGTAAGTTGGATCAGAATAAATTATGATTCCAATAAACTATCGGGAATATCGTTACGATTAACTACCTACGGTAGGTGAATCTCAAGGAAATATTGCAGCAGCCGCAGGTCGTTATGCAGTAAAATACCCCAATTGAAATACACCCGATAGACGATTATTTCTGACCATTGATCTTCGTTTACATGAAACGGATACATTCCAAGCGCAAGTTGATGGCAATAGTGGTCGTCCAATAATGGATGCAACTGATTTTTAGACATTTTAGAAATCATTGAAGAAGTCCCTGGAACAAGTGCAAGGGTAATAGCTGCTCAACTAAATGTTCCTCACGTAAGGGTTTGGAGGCGTTTGAAGGATCAACTGTTTAAACCCTATCACTTAACAACGGTTCAAGAGAGTTGAAGATTATCCTAAAAGGATTGGATTTTGCGATTGGTTGTTAATGGAAAAAACTCAAAATGTTAATTTTATTAGAAATATTTTGTTTACCGACGAGGCTACCTTCAGTAGAAATGGAATAATAAGCTATCATAACGAGTACATTTGGGCCGACGAAAATCCTTACGCCAAAAAAAGGACTCATCACCAAAGGACTTTCAAAGTTAATTTTTGGGCAGAAATTGTGGATAACAATCTAATAGCCCCAGTGTTTCTTCCCGACAGTTTAAATGGTGATAATTATTTGCAGTTCTTGGCAAACGATTAACAAGCGTATTAAGAAGAAGTGAATATTGCAAAAAGCAAAATACGTGGTTTCTACAAGATGGCGCTCCACCGCATTACAGTAATGAAATTCGGGAGTACCTTTGCAGGCAGTATCCTGGTCGGTGGATCGAAAGGAGTCGTGACGGACCTATTTCTTAGCCACCCAGAAGTCAAGGTCTTAACCCCATGGACATTTGCTTTTGGGAGTTTGTGAAAGAAAAAGTGTATTCTGTATTCTGTAACAATAGAGGACAAACAACAATTGAGGGTTAGGTTAGTAACCTAACCTAACCTAACCTAACCTAACCTAACCTAACCTCCGGTAACTCGATTTCCGTGCACCCAGCCCAATATCCAAGAAAAACTTTTTCTTTTGTAAATATGTGAAAAATTATCAGGAACGGGAATCAGGAACGGGAAAAAGTTTTGCACATTTTTTAATCCCGGCGATGTTATTAGAAAAACAAGTTGCGCACTTGAACCACTGCGAAATTTTAACACCTACTAAGAATTTTTTTTTTTGGAAATCTGAAGTGCAGATATTGTTCTTGTTAAAACATAATGCAGTCTCGCATTTTTTACACACAACATAAGTTTACCTAGTTCCTTGTCATAGCGACCTGGTAGTTTTCAGCGAAACCTTGTGTTATTCCATATGGGATAATGGTTTTCCTTGCCCACACTTGACCAGATGAGCAGATATAAGGTTTATAGTGTAAGTTATTTAATATTATATTTTATTTATACTTTATTAAACTAACAAATATATTTTAAATTACATTTCTTGATAGCTATAAATATACAGGGTGGAACCTCCGGGAACTCGATTTCCGTGCACCCAGCCCAATATCCGAAAAACCCTCTGATTGGACTGGTAAATGCATTTTATTGGTTATACAGTGTAAAATAATCGAGGTTACTCACAGATATTCAATCAATTATACTAAAGTTGTCCTCTACATCCGAGATGCCAGATACGCTTTCGCTACTCTCCCCTATGTTTGCGTGTATTATCAATTGGTCTACGTCATCTTGCAGAATGTCCGCAGTCCACATCTCAGTTTCCGTTTTCTCAACAATATGAGTGACATAATTGCGCCAATTTTGCTCTGTGACGCGTGCGAAACCGTCGTCGATAAACTGGCGTACCTCGTCGTTTTTAAAAGTGGTATTATGGGTACCAACATATCGCTTAACTTGGTTCCACACCATTTCTATAGGATTCAATTCGCAGTGATAGGGAGGAAGCCTTAATATATAAACAGTATGTTGTGAAGCATACTCATCAAGATGATACTTATCGTATTGGTCTTTAAAAGCACGCGTTGCTTCTAATAGCTCGAATTTCAAATAACACTCCTCGAAAAAAATGTCTTTTTCCACTAGCCATTCCTTGATTGCAGCTTTATTCCAGCAATTGTTAGAGAATCTCTCTTTACGGGAGTTGTACAATGCATTGTCCACTACAATGACATTCCTGCGACCATTATTTGCTAAATTTGATATTAATGTCTCCTTAAACCACGACTCAAAATATGCGGCATCCATTTCATCGTGATAGTGGCCATCATTTTTCGTTGACAGAAAAACACGCTGTGTGCCAGGAAGGAAACCTCCTGAAAAACCTTCATGCAATAAAACATATTATCGTGGACCTCGTTTAGTAGGTGCCTTTAAGCCAGTACTTAAACCTTTGAGAAAAGCATCACGACTGTTTTGTATCGTAGCATGGCACCATTCGTAATTTATAGATTGGTTAACATTAACCCACGATTCCTCCAAATATATGATAGAAGACCTATTTATAGAAACAACATAACTGTATTTTTAATATTTTACATACAATAGAAAAAATCTAATTTCTATGACAGAATTGGAAATTTGAATATTATATATAATATCTATAAATAATATCATTTCCAAGTTTCCAAATTCTTTCCTAGAAATTATGTAGGTTTTTTCTATTTTATGTAAAACATTAAAACTACAGTTATTGTATGTTGTTCTTGTAAAGAGGTGTTCAAATATTACTCTTACGAATATGATTCAATTGTATATCTCATGTTGACGTTTTATATGCAAAATTCATAGTTTTCGTTATCAATAACTCACCAATGCCTTTTTATTCTACTGTATACGTATACATGATATAAAATATTTTACTCGTACTGTCGGCAGATGCAGTTTATCCAAGCCGGTCCTGTGAGACAATTAGCAATCAACAGCTGGAGAAAACCGACAACCCTGCGCGTTTATTCTCCATAAGAAAAGCATTGCCGTATCTTACCCGTACTGCACTCTCAGTGTGACATTTTCTATAGATAGCACTGATGATGAAATAGTAATTTCTAAAACGTTCTGTGATGTAGCCCAATAAGGTTTTTAATATTATACCTTTTATATTAAGGAAATTTTAAATATTTTTTTTAATTTATAAAGTGTCCTCCATTGTACATAATTTTTACAGGTAAAAGTTAAAACTGTTTAAAATGTAGGTATGTTAAATGTAGGTCCTGTATAAGTTATTTTTGGTACTTGTCTTTTAATATAACGAATCTATCTTATACTAAGCTTTATCACACTAATAAATCACACTGAGGTAGCAATCAAATAGTGGAAAACAAGTTTTAAAACTACTATTAAACTTTTAATTAGATGCAACAACAACAAGGACAAACAAATAGAAAATGCATATCTTGCTAAAACAAATTTAAAACTAAGCTAATTACGAATTCATTTTGTAACTTATTTACCTAATCACTGTTAGTTTAAAAGAGAAAACACGCCTCTTATCTTAGCGTGAAAAAATAATAATGCATCAAAGTTCTGAGAAGTATCAAGTAGTTGGTAAACACCATTTGCTGTTCAAGCATTTTAAAAAGCAGAAGCCCATTATGTCTACTAAGTAATAAAAGATTAAAATGGAAAATATGCTAATCGGTCATAAAACTACTGTTTTAATAAATTAACGTTTTTAATCATAAAAATCAACAGTTGCTTGCTTATATTACAAATATAACCGAAGTCAATAATAGTAGTATTACATTAATAGGTCAAGTTTTATGAGCAGTTGATTATTTCTTTAATGTATAAATAGAACCAGTCGCAAATGTATTTTATAATTTAGAGCAATCGAAAAAATGTTAATTAGGATAAGCCTGAATTACCTTATTGCCTTATTTATATGACTCGTTTGTAGCGTAACGAACATTCTGAACGACGTGACATTATATGACTTTAATTTTGTTAATATTAAATTCTTTAGTTTATTATATATTTATATTATTATTATTATTAAGTTTATAAACATTAATTTATAGACCACCATCGACAGATGAACAGCATTTTTGTATTGGTCTAGCTAGATAGATATTTAGAGAGCACTAAAAATTATGTTTGTAAATATCATATTTTATTGGGTGATATTAATATTGGCACCACATTCTTCTGAGTATAAAGTATATTGAGTGAACATAACTTTTAATTAACAATAAATAAAAATACTAGAGTTCAGGGCGATTCTCGTAGTTGTATAGACTAGATTTTTGTAAAACGTAAGTTTTGTGATCTTTCCGTAACTGATCATAAAGCAAAATTTGTACGGTTTTCTTAAAAAAAAAAAATAAAATTTAATGCAAAATTAAGTTTAGGAAAATAATTATGATGATTCAAAAGGGGATTTTCAAAATTGGGATCACTGTTCTGATATGAATAGCTCTATTTAAGAATGTTTTCTTAAATAATTTTACCAACACCCTCATTTTATGAATCAATAAAAATACCAAAGAAATCAAGAAAAAAATAATGTGTGGTTAAGCGAAATATCTGGATGACAGACGGCTTAGCAAAATGAGTAAATAGAAAAATCAACTTTATAGAAAATTTATGAACAACCCAGATGACCTAACATTAAAAAAAATACACAATTTACAAAAATAAATTAAATAAGCTAATTATTGAGGTAAAAAAATATTTCAAACGGAAATTACAAAATATAAAAATAGTTTTAAAGGTCTGTGGAATACTATTAAAACATTGGATAATAATAGTACAAAAAGTGAAATTATTTCCATTTTAAATCAAAATAATAAGGTAATCACTGATAGCCAGAATATTAGCAATATTTTTAATGATTATTTTTGTAATGTAGGGTGCACGCTTGCTAAAAATATTAAAAAATCATCTTCTCCTGATCCTCCAAAAAATACATGTCATAGTACGTTTTCTCTAAAACCCGTAACAAAATCAGAAGTTCAGAGTATTATTCATTCCCTAAAACCAAACAATCTCCTAGCATAGACAACATTTCCGCCGATCTGTTAAAGATAATTTGTAATTATGTTGTTGATCTGATAACTGATTTAATAAATAAAATATTTGAACTTGGTATATGTCGTAAACTTTTTAAAAAAGCTGTAATTATACCTATATTGCACCCAGACTGACAAGACTTTTTAAAGATTTCACCAATTTAAAAATAGCCTTTAAAACTTTATTAACTGCAAGATCTATAGTTTCTAAGGTTAAAGAAAAAGTGACATCAAAGATTGTTCCAACGTAGTTTACCAGATCCCTTGCAATAACTG
This sequence comes from Diabrotica balteata, assembly GCA_918026665.1. Classification (NCBI taxonomy): domain Eukaryota; kingdom Metazoa; phylum Arthropoda; class Insecta; order Coleoptera; family Chrysomelidae; genus Diabrotica; species Diabrotica balteata. Next base: position 102,723,170 of record OU898282.1, read on the forward strand.
TAATTTGGTATATGTGGGACAAACGACACGCAACCTAGGTAGTCGCTAAATCAGTCATCGTAGCGGCAGCAGACTATATCCAGAAAGATCTGCCCTTGCAGAACATGCTAATAAAGAACATCATATAATGAATTATGAATCAGTTAAAATTTTAGCTACTGAATCCAATTACAAAAAAAGACTTTTCTTAGAAATGGCATTCATTGCTCAAAATTCAAACGCCATGAACAAAAGGAGTGACATTAATCAGTTAAGCACTATTTACTCCTACCTATTATATTTGGATGCACATTCACAATTTAATGATGGTTCAACAACTGATTCATTGTAAAGTTTCCAGGTTTATTATTTCTCATAGTTTTCATTTGTTTTTTCAACTTAAACACAAATATTGTTAAATTTTGATGTGTAATAGGAGTAGTACTACATAAGACAAAGAAATAAGAAGAAGTACTGTCATTTGCCATGTCCAGGAATGACAGTTGCTCTTAACCTAACATTCTACAGTTGGCCAGCACACGTGGCCATTTTTAACTTTGTAATTGTCTTTTTCTTATGTGTTAAAGTAGAATAATTTGTCAAGTTTGATCTTTTACACCATGCAATTTTTACATATTTTCATTATTGACTCAATCAATGAGTGGTGCGTGAATTTGTCACCTGTAAGTAGAACATCCACAAAAGACAAACCTCAATAACGTAAGGGTTTTTTTTCGTTTTTCTCTTTTACAACCTTTTCACTCAATAGATTTCGAGGATGCTTTACTAATAACAGCACTTTATTTTCAGTTTTTCCTGATGATGAAAATAAACATTTTCGAAAGCTTAAAACTAAGTTAAAAGAGTACACTTATTTCACCGCTGAAAATCCCAATAAACCTGAAAGCTCCGTTTTCTAACGTTGTCGGCAAAGACTTCTTTTCCTCTTTTCCTTTGTATATATATATATATATATATATATATATATATATATATATATATACATATATATATATATATATATATATATATATATATATACATATATATATATATATATATATATATATATATATATATATATATATATATAAATCACTAGGTTCGCGGGAAGAACTGCGTTGAGAATTTAATGCTCGACGTTTCGGCTCCCATTTTGAAGCCATTATCAAGAGGGATACGGTTCGGTTCGAGTTCGGGGTCTCAATCTGCCTACTCCCCTCACTCGAGACGTACCAGTATCGTGTTCTGTATTATAAATACAAGAACTGTCTCTCGGCACTGAGGTCTTAATCTATTTACTCCTCGAACAGACCCCGAACTCGAACCGAACCGTATCCCTCTTAATAATGGCTCCAACATGGGAGCCGAAACGTCGAGCATTGCATTCTCAACGCAGTTCTTCCCGAGAACCTAGTGATTTTCATGCATCTGACCGCGGAAATCTATCCGAACATTATATATATATATATATATATATATATATATATATATATATATATATATATATATATATATATATATATATATAATATAAAATTAATGTTTCTTGGGTTTAGGTTCAATAAAGATATGTTACATGTGGAACTAGATTTTATTTTCCATTGTAATCAATCAACGTTTCGGCAGGAAACCCTTTGTCAAGATTTTAAAATGTGTATATATATAAGGACAAACAGATATTGTAAAATATGTATATATATATGACTTACCAAAACGTAAAACGTGGCACAGACATTAACGAACTGACATATAAAAGTTGATATCTGATATCTCATTGTTTACTGTCATTAGTATATAATTATTTTTATATGGGCGTATCGTTGATGTTTTCGAAAAAGGTAAGGTGGAGATATGTTATGACTTTAAAAGTTTTTTATGATGTTATATTATTATTGTTTAAATCAGATTGAAATATATTTTATTTAGGTTTTGTGTATCTTTTTTGTCATTTATTGCGTTGGTGTTTCTTTTTATTTCTATTGATTCGTATATCTCCCTCTTCTTTTTGTTTTTTTCTGTTTTTAAAATTGTGATGTTTTCAAAATCAAATTTATGCTTCTTCCCGCTTTTATGTTTTGTGAGCGCAGTGACGTTGTTCTTGTCGTATTTGTGAGAACGAATTCTGGATTGAAGCAGTTGACTGGTTTGACCGATATGTACACCTTCACAGTTAGTACATAGTATCTCGTAAACAACATGTGATTTTTTAAGTTTTGGAGTTTGCGTTTTTAGTTTTGTGAAATATTTATTTAAGAGATTGTTGCCTTTGTGGGCCACTGTTATATTATGTTTGGCTAAAAGATTTGTTAGTTGTTGAGATAAACCTTTTATATATGGAAGAGTTGTATAAGTGGTTTTGATACTATTGGGTTTGTTGTTAGTTGTATTGTTATAAAATTTATTGAGTCTTGATTTGAAAATAGTTTCGATTAGATGTTCGGGATATGCATTCTTTAGGAGGGCATTTTTTGCTTTTTTTATTGCAGTTGGTCTGTATTCTGGATCTGTTAGTTTTATTGATTTATCAGCGAGACTTATAATTACAGACTTCTTATGGGAAAATGGATGATGGGAATTGTAGTTAAGATATCGTGAAGACCATGTTTCTTTTGTAAACCACATAGTTTTAACTGTATTGTTAATGCGGTGTAAGGTGACATCCAGAAAGTTTATTTTATTATTTTGTTCAATTTCTATAGTGAACTTTAATTTTGGATGGTAACTGTTGAAAATATCTAAAATTTCGGTTGTTTTATTTGTTGGAATAGCACAGACACAGTCATCGATATAGCGGTAGAAGAATGGTACATTAAAATCTAAGTGACTCATGACAGATTCTTCTAAGTCTTCCAGAACCAGTTGGGCAATGACACTAGAGATACTTGCACCCATTGCGCATCCATCCATTTGTTGGTACATTTCGTCTTTATATAAAAAGTATGTTGAGTTTAACGTTAACTCTACAGATGATTGGAATTCTTGCAGTGGGATGTTAGTGTATTCTTTTATGTCATTCCACTTCCTTTTAATGATGTCAGTGGCAAGTTTTATTGGGATGTTAGTGTATAGTGAACTGGTTCTGGAAGACTTAGAAGAATCTGTCATGAGTCACTTAGATTTTAATGTACCATTCTTCTACCGCTATATCGATGACTGTGTCTGTGCTATTCCAACAAATAAAACAACCGAAATTTTAGATATTTTCAACAGTTACCATCCAAAATTAAAGTTCACTATAGAAATTGAACAAAATAATAAAATAAACTTTCTGGATGTCACCTTACATCGCATTAACAATACAGTTAAAACTATGTGGTTTACAAAAGAAACATGGTCTTCACGATATCTTAACTACAATTCCCATCATCCATTTTCCCATAAGAAGTCTGTAATTATAAGTCTCGCTGATAAATCTATAAAACTAACAGATTTAGAATACAGACCAACTGCAATAAAAAAAGCAAAAAATGCCCTCCTAAAGAATGCATATCCCGAACATCTAATCGAAACTATTTTCAAATCAAGACTCAATAAATTTTATAACAATACAACTAACAACAAACCCAACAGTATCAAAACCACTTATACAACTCTTCCATATATAAAAGGTTTATCTGAACAACTAACAAATCTTTTAGCCAAACATAATATAACAGTGGCCCACAAAGGCAACAATCTCTTAAATAAATATTTCACAAAACTAAAAACACAAACTCCAAAACTTTAAAAATCACATGTTGTTTACGAGATACCATGTACTAACTGTGAAGGTGTCTATATCGGTCAAACCAGTCAACTGCTTTAATCCAGAATTCGTTCTCACAAATACGACAAGAACAACGTCACTGCGCTCACAAAACATGAAAGCGGGAAGAAGCATAAATTTGATTTTGAAAACATCAGAATTTTAAAAACAGAAAAAAACAAAATGAACTGGGAGATATACGAATCAATAGAAATAAAAAGAAACACCAACGCAATAAATGACAAAAAAGATACACAAAACCTAAATAAAATATATTTCAATCTGATTTAAACAATAATAATATAACATCATAAAAAACTCTTAAAGTCATAACATATCTCCACCTTACCTTTTTCGAAAACATCAACGATACGCCCATATAAAAATAATTATATACTAATGACAGTAAACAATGAGATATCAGATATCAACTTTTATATGTCAGTTCGTTAATGTCTGTGCCACGTTTTACGTTTTGGTAAGTCATATATATATATATATATATATATATATATATATATATATATATATACATATTTTACAATATCTGTTTGTCCTTATATATATACACATTTTAGAATCTTGACAAAGGCAAGGGTTTCCTGCCGAAACGTTGATTGATTACAATGGAAAATAAAATCTAGTTCCACATGTAACATATCTTTACTGAACCTAAACCCAAGAAACATTAATTTTACATTAAATATAATACGGTTCAAGAAACTCAAAACTACTATATATATATATATATATATATATATATATATATATATATATATATATATACAGGGTATCGAAAAAGAACATGATGTAATGTCAGAAGTGCACCGAATCAAACTTTATATTAACTTGCATTAAATGCAAGAAGTCTATTGTTTTAAAAATTTATTAAGTGACTGTAGATGGAGAGTAATTGGAACCAAAGTCGCATACGACGGAAAAAATCACTAGTAGAAAAGTAAATAATAATCCAAACAATAAGCATTCCTAACTCTAAAGACAACTAAAGTTTCCAAAAGGAAATATATTAATTATTTATGATTATTTCCCTTTAATAAAATTTAAACCTTGTAATAAACATTAAGGGTTCATGGGAACCAACCTTAAATAGAGTACGATAGTTATAACCGTTGTCGCATATCCTTTGATAATGTCTGCCGCAGTGGCAGATTCCAGACCACGGTTACAAGCTAGCAAAAACAAGGTCTTAATACAAAACATCGATTTTGAAACCATTACTTCTTGTTTCATTTCAATGAAATATTTCCTATCTTTACTAACTTATATTGACTTTACGTTTAAACAAGAGATTTAGACTTATGCTTTAAACAACTTTGAGTAATCCGATATCTTTCTGGTACAATTCTGAATTTCAGTTAAAAATAATTCTCTGAGGGTGTCTTTTGTTACACAAGGCATATACTGTACTATACTAATCTAATTTACAGAAATGATTTGTCAGATTTCTCAGAGAGGTAAATAATGCTTTTGTAATTTAATACTCCGAATGTAGGAAGACTGAAGTATTATGATTTGTTTCTGACTAATGTCATGTACACTGACCAAATTGAAAAGTTTAACAACTATTAAATTACATGAATCACACCTACAAGGAGAATAAAATAAATAGTATTTCAATAAAAATACAAGCAATAAACTTTAACAAAAGAATATTTCCATTATGACCATAAAATTAAATAAAATATTGCAAATATGTTTCTTAAATTGCAATATTCATTAGAGCCAAGTACAAATTATGTTCGGTATCTGCTTTGTTATAATTTAATTAAATGACAGTAAAATAAAGTTTTTTAAAATTAGTTTACATTAAAATCCTATAGTGTATTGCACGTTTAATTACACGACAGATATTAAATTCGTTAAATGAATTAAATATACAATAAACTTTATTGTAAATAAAGCTTGTATTTATATGGTATTAACCACAATTATTGTATATAACATTACATTTTACTTTTGTTTTAACGCCTTCAATACGGAAATAAGTTTCAACACAGATTAATATAAAGTCCGTTTTACAGCTTGCAATTTTACCTGCAAGACGCAAGAAAGTTGCCCAAAGGCATGCGCAGTATGTCGTCAGCTGATTATTGCCTGCAACTTATTGCAGTTGCGCGATAATCGGTTTGGTGCCATTTTCTGTGCAAGTTTTCATGCAAGTCTAGGGGAATTTGTAGGAAGTTTGATTTTTTCACAATGTCAAATGTCATAATCACTGATTGACACGGAGACATGCCGATCAACTGTTTCCTGTTTTGTTTATTATTTTCTTTCCCACACATTTGTATTTAGCTTGGCTTGATTTGTAGATTATCGGCTTTTTCTAATTTTAATATTTTTAATTAATACGTTAGAGTATCATTAAAAATTGAACTATCTTCTGCCCGAAGTACCAACAATGTCTTGCATAGTCTTGGCATTACGAAATTTACTATCTATCTATCTAAATCAATCTATCTCTTGAAATTAATTCTAAATATATCATTCTAAATTCTAATCTAAATCTATCGAAATTAATTCTAAATCTATCTATCGAAATTAATTCAATCTATCTATCAAACTAAATCGACTTAAGTGTTTTAAATAAACAAGTAATTAAAAAAAATCATAAATAAGTTAGGTTAAGAGTAAAAATTTCAACATTAATTGCAAGCTGTAAAGTCGCACATAAAGACCCTGCAATAAATTGCATGAAAGTTAGTCATGCAAGAAGTTGCAGCAAGTTTTCTTGCAAGCTGTAAAGCGGTCTTAAGACAAGAAGTTATTTTATACTGCAGTTGGTCATTATTTGGCGCTTTATCTTAGACAAGTGACTAACATAATCTCGATGTTGTAGGCCAGTGGTGCTCTGACTTAAAGTCCATGGGATCTACCACTAAACTGCAAGCGTCCGTAGATCGACTGATATACCCTGTTTTGTAAGATATGACTTAAAATGAACATTAGATATCTTTAGTATAGTTTTTTATTCAAGAATACTTAACACATGTGTATCAATAACTTCTAACCTAAGTGTTGCGGCTACCACTGACAGGCGCCTAGATGACAACTGTCCTAACAGGTAACTGTTATTACCATTACCTTTTAGGACTTCAGCCACCTTTACATATGGCATTTATATAACACGTATTACATGTTTTCACACCAGGAGTAATTCAAATCTACCGTGCCGCAATGTTTGTTTGTAGGTAATTGGTACAACCTAAGGCAAGTTTACTCCACTGTTATGAAATTTTAACACTAATGGCATTTCATACCCTAACAGCACACGTACGTCCAGTGGACGTCCATACTACGTCCCTCATGGACTTTAAGGACGTCCCTCGGAAGTTCGCTTTGGTCCTATTTACGTCCGTTTTACGTCCTATATTGGTCCGAACGTCGCTGTGCCGAACGTCCTATGGACGTCCATTTTACGTCTCGAGCGGACGTTAGTTGGACGTACCGGGACGTTAATTGGACCTTAATCGGACGTCCATAATACGTCCGGAGGACTTACTTGACGGACTTTTGTGATGTTCTCGGACGTCTATTTTAGTGCTGAAATTAGACGTCAACGCCATTGTATAAAATACTAAAAGTGGTGTCATCCTGTGCATATTAGGAATGTATTTTGGGAAATAAAACGTAAATGTTTAATGGAACTTAAATTTATTGTTACATTTATTTATTATTAACAAATGGGACAAATCCACTGTCCAAATTATACAAAAATGCAACATTATAGAAATATAAAATAATTTTTAGTAATAAAACATAAATGTTTAAAAGAACCTAAGATTTATTATTACATATATTTATTTATTCATAACAAATGGAACAAATTCACTGACAAAATTATACAAAAATGGAACATTATAGAAATATACACAAAATTACAGATAAAAATAAAACATACATGAATAAATAGGTACACATTTATAAAAAGTTTCATTTAGCATTTTAGTGCTTCAAATAGTACCTAAACCTATTGATACAAAAGTTTCAGACCATATCTATGTGTGAATCATAATTAGTTCTGCGGTAAGGAAGATGGAAATATAAATTCTGACACAGTGAATGGGAGGAATATTAAAACAAACTAGCTGAAGCAATTCAGGAGATTGGTTATTTTATGAACAAGTTTAAAAATAAAGATTAAAAGGTAACACTTTTGATAAGAGAATCCAGATTCAAGAAATTGATCATACCCGAATAAGAATATGGTCTACACAGTTTGCAAGAACAGTAGATGCGACAAGTCAGTATAAATCTAATAAACCTAAAAAAATTGTTTTTTAATGCAATTATAACATAATAAGTGTAAATTAGTAGAAGTTGAACAACTAGACAGTAAGTAAACCATGCTGATCAGTATGAAGCTGATTCTTCAGATTTATTGTCAAAAAATCAGTCAGTAAAGCCTTGAAAATTTTAAGAATAGTAGAAAGAATTATAATGAAACGATAATTAGGAATCAATGAGTTAATGAATGAATCAATGAATAAAATCAATAAATAAATTATGATGAAAAGTGACCCTCAGAGATTTATAAAAAATAAGCCATAGAGGCCTACATAAAAAGAATGCACAATTCCTTAAAAATAAGTTACGATATTCCATCTGGACCAAGACCTTCATTGGTATTAAGACACTGTAAGTATGCTAGAATGTCACAAATTTTAATAGTTAAAGAGTAAATATGGCTGTGAGTGATATGGGATCTTTGACTACACTTGTTCCACAGGAGAAAGAAGGATTGTGAATACTGCTAAAGAAATTGGCAAAATCGTTGAAACTGTGGCTCACTAAAAACAGAACCATTCAACTTCCCTTATCCATTCCCATTCTGATTTACCTTACAAGTGTGTGGTCGGCAATTAAAAGCAGACAAGTCAATTGTTGAGTTTTAAAGTTGAAATCATAAGTATGAACAAGATCAATACTTAATATGGAAGTTTGTTTTATTTCAGCAGTAGATACATTTTTAGGTACCTATTTTTAATAAATAAAACAGTCTCAAAAATTGACTGTTCCTTTTTGTGCACCAACCACACAATTTAATCATTACAAAATTAATCATATTTGCTAATGCAACATGCAAATTAAATTTTATTTGCCTCCTTTTTATATCTCAGATATCTCAAGTTTCAATTTCCTTCTCCGTGGCAACGCTGGTCTTGGAGTTTTTCCAGGCAGCATCTGAAAACAAAATTAATGTACTATAATGTAATGTAATAAATTGAACAAATTAATTTCAGATTTAGTTCATTATACTTTGCTTATTGTAAATAAATCATCATTCAAAGGTGTATGATTAAACAACTGAATTTCAAGTGCTGTAGTTTTAATGGATCTCACCTGAACTAGAAGAATACCAACAAAACCGTTGGTATTTATTTCTAATGAACAAATGAGCAGTAATTACACATTGATACTTAAAAAACAAAAATAACAGTGTATAAATAACGATATGCTTCATCGGCTGTATATGGTCACTTAAGTGATAGTGTAAGTTTTTAAATGTTCCTTAGATTGATTTATGTTTAACAGTTACAAACCTTTTAAAATCAGAGCTATATGTGTGTGTCTTCAAAAGCTTTATATTGCTTTTTCCCTAGTCAACTATATTTTCCTTGAATTTTATTGCAGACCAGCTTCTTATGGCTTCTCCTAACAAATTCGTTTATGGTTTCCTCACCAATTTTGGAAAGCTCATTATCCTAAAATATAAATCAACATGTAACAGTAATCTAACTACCCCACAGACTTGATCATCCATGCTTAATTATTTTAGTTTAAACTATCTAATAAAAATCAGGCTCTGTTAAAAAATCAATCAAACATTCATTTGCAAATTTTGGTTTCTCATAACCATGGTAAATGCCTAATAAATTTACAATTTTAGGATATATCAACAAATTATACAAACTAGGATAAAACTGACTACTAAAACTCTTTTTTAGTGAGATTCCATCAAAATTTACACACATTTCTATAACATCATTTTATTGTGAAGATAAAAATACGTTTGAAATTTGAATCATATGGATCAGAGTAATTGTTCTCTGGGTGAAGCATCTGAATCTAGCATCTGAACTTATATGAGAAAGATCAGGAACTTCTTTATGATTTGTTAATAAATCACCTAGTATTAAAGGACAAAGTCCAGTTGCATAACTTATTAGAAAAATTAAAAACATCTCGATAAGGTTCTCCAGAATTCTCGTTACAACCATATTTAGACCCTTCTTCAGTTTCATTGAAAAAAAAAATGCTTTGTAAAGTATCATTGGAATGGTCGGCCACGTGGTAATTTGGATTATTTTAGGTACTTAACATGTTAATAAAAAGTTTAAGTCGGAAGTATTGTAACCAGAACTACATATTTAAACCGAAACTCTCATCAAAATAATCAGTTAGTGATTCCGAAGAGAAGAAGAAGACGGAATATGGGGGTTTTTAATATTTTCAGCAATATTCTCTACGTTGTTCGTAACCTTCCTCTGTTGATGTCGCTTAGAAACAAATCGTTTACTTTTAAACATAAACAATTTTAAGAAAAATTACTTACCTTTTTGTAATAAAATAAAAACCAAATTCGGAAATACCCTAACAAAAATGGTAACCTTTAACAATATACTATTAAAGGAAGCATCAAAAAGACCAATGCACTGTACACTGCTGAAATAGAGTTCTTTTATTTCTATTATTAAAGCAATAATAATAATAATACTATGATTAAACTGTGCCATTTGTTTAAATAGGTATGACATGACAATAACAAAATGACAATATTGACAATTAATATCATCAATCATCACATGTCATATCACATCATTATTTTGTCTTTGAAAAGACAAAAGAGACAATTATTCTGTGGAAAATATTATCAAGATTCATCTTGTCGGTAAAAGTCATATTTTTACTTATTAGAATTAGCAAACATATATATTATCTTGATAACTAGAATAATAAAACAATTGTAAGGAATTATCTAGAAATAAAAGATTTTTACACTTTACCTAAAAACAAAAACATGTTTTGGATATATTAAACTATACAATTTTTAATTAATTGTGATTTAACCTTTTCGCTTTTAATGATTTTATTAACGTAAATAATTTTTTATTTTATTAAAATATTTGCTATTTGATCCCATAATTGTTAAATGTCGGATGTCCAGAAAACGTCCGAGTTCGGACGTCCAGGGAACGTCCGAGTATGGACGTCCAGGGAACATCCGAGTACGGACGTCCACCCAAATATTTATTCCACCCAAAGTACGTCCCACTTCGTACGTCCATAGTACGTCCATTTTACGTCCAGGGACGTCCGGATCAAAACGGGACGTATATTGGACGTCCATAGGACGTCGTGTGTTACTAGGGTAGGTTAATTAAGTTATATCGGCGATTATTTGTGCTTTCTGCGTTATTTTTTAATTTTTACTCTACTTTTATATAAAAACCAGACGTATTAGTGTAATATAATATTTTTGGATTACCGTCAAAGGCCGATAAGATCAACCAAAAAAAGAAGATGTATTTGGTAACTTTTCTAGTGACTTTCTTAAGTGTAAATCTGTCTCTTTAGTTTACTCCTCCTGGTTTACAAACAAAGCATAGTAAAAAAACAATTTTGGAAATAAAAAACTTTATTGCACATTTCTAGTTGATAAAAAGTTGTAACTACAGAGAGTTGTAATTAAAGTCATGTTTTTCATATTAATTTTATTTGGATTTTGATACATGGCACTGCATATCATCCACCAGTATTTCATAATGATATGAACACGACGGATATTTCTCAGACGATCTTAAAGACCAAAATTTCGTATGGGTCGCCCTGGATTTAAGGCGTATATCCAAAATTATTTTTAGTCCACCCTTCCTCATCTTGGCCGGAATCAATCTCCATATTAAACGTAACGGATATTTCAGTGGCTATTTTTCTGCATCTTAGAAGAAAATGGGTTAGACATGAATGTTACAACATCTGTCAGTTTTTTAAAATCAGCGAAGCGCCTTTTACACTCGCTATGAAATGCTTGCAGCTCCGCCTCGTAATAAACATAATTAAAATGAGCGGCTACCTTTTTTTTCAACGATGGAAAGTTGTTTAAACCCGTTGTACTAATTTTCCTAATCTATAATTTGAATTTGTTAATAAAAGAATGTATTGCGCTCATCATACCAATAATTGTTTTATTTTTACCTTGTAAACCCAGATCACTGAGCCATTTTTCGTTTTGAAGTACATGAGTGTCGTCCCCTCGTTCTTCTAAAAAAGAAATTATTTCGGGAAGTGGCTCCTGGAACTTGTCTAAAAATTTTTCACGGCTCAACCACCTCACATTTGTATGCAGAAGTAAAACAGTGTGTTCCGCATAGTCGCTAGGTTCCAATTACGCTTTAAAAAGACGTCGTTGCAAGCTCCGCTCTCTGATTGAATTCACAATTTTTGTTGTCATCTTCATGATGTCGTCCATATTTAAAATTTTGGAACATAAAACTTGCTGGTGAATGATGCAATGAAATTAAAAACAAGATGGAAAGTCACTGTTAGCTCGACATAATGCAACAAATCCATTGTTAAATGAAATGAGGTTGAATGCTCGAATAAATGAACTTTCAAAATAAGGCTATTATCGAGCATAGGTTAATTAAATCTAGCCCAAGTACTTTCGCTTAAAATAGCATCTTCAGGGGCATCTGAAATAAGCCAAGAAAACGTTTTTTAGATGAAGTAAATTAGTTAACTTCGATAAAAAACTCGAAGTTAATGGATGAAAAAAAGTTTTTTGAGATTAACGTTTTAGACTTACTTCGTCAAAATGTAAACTATCTGGCAAGCGTAGAATGTGGAAACATTAAAATAACATAAAATTGTACAAAACACTACACTAAAACGAGGAGAAACAGTTTAAAATTACTTAAAGATTCAACGCTACATTCTCTGTCAGTATCTGGAGGGATAATGATCTAAGCGGAAATGTTACGGAGACATGTGACATATGACAACTTTGATAGGTAGTCAAAGTTATGGATCTGTGATCAGCAAATATTTAAATTCTGTATAAGTTGTCATTGGCCAAAGGTCCAACTAGAACTACTACGGAAAAAATCAGCTGATGAAGTATGACATATAAAATATTTTGATTTAAACTAGATTGCATAATCCAGATCTCACACTCACACCCGTCTGTAATAATAAGGTTGTAGGTTTGAGGCTAAATGAAGTGTACATAAAGTGTGAATGAAAGAAATAGACCAAACGATCTATTGGACAGTGGGTAGTTGACTACAATAAAATGGTCTACCAGGCACTGTCAATACTGCAAAACGAGAAGAAAATTGACTATGAAATTGAAATATTAAAATTAAATCAGAATTGAAAGCAGTATGTAAATGGGTATAGTTCAATTAGTTCACTTAAACCTCAAGCCAATGGGAGAACTATAAAACTAATATGTAATAGCATTACTAAAGACTAACTGACCAACAGGTGTTGGAATATAAAACTGTGGAATTAGTATATGTAGATTATGCAGAGGTATGAAGAGTGAAATTAACTCCAACTGTGGATCAATTGAATCTGAGCAAGCTAGTTGTGTAGATTGTTAAATACAATAGTAATGCTGAACAGAGCTTGAAATTGGTAGATACTTAATGTAGAAACTCAGTGCAGGAAGTCTAGACAGTCGAGCTGGGTTCACTACGAGGTGAAGCTGTAATAAAGTTTTTAAAAATAGGTTTAAATTTAGTACAGTTTAAATTAATTTGAGTATTAAGACAATGAGAGTTTCCATTCGTTTCCTTTGTGATCTCCAAATCTTCCAATAGATCCAACTCCAAATAGTTTTTCTTTCTACTGATGTCATGCAAAATAGATGACCCAGTATTGATGTTGAAATTGTGTTTGCTAGACTCTAAATGTTGACCAAAACTTGAAGAGTTTGGTCTTTTTAAATGTTCTGATATTCTAGTAGATAGCTTTTTAATGGTACTGCATACATAAGAGGCATCACAATCATCACACTTTAATTTGTAAATACGACTTTTGTCAAGTGTGTTCAGCCTGTCTTTGGTGTTAATTAAAAAGGAACCTACAGTGTTGTGTGACTTAAACGAAATTTTGATGTTTTCAACTGCAGAAGTAAAAAGTTTAGCTATTTTATTAGAAATGTTACTAATATAAGTAAAAGAGAAATGTCTGATGTTGTTGGAAGCATTTTGTTGGAGAGGACTTTGTGATGAATATGCAAGCTTTTCTGTAATTTTGAGTTTGGCTCTATTTAGAAGCTTATATATAATGTTGGGATCATAACCATTATGACAACAAAAAAATTTGTTTGGGAGTGTTAAGTTCTACATTAAAGTTATCATTTGAAAGTGGAAATTTAAGTAATCTGTGAATATAACTATTGAAAGCAGCCATTTTATGTTGGGTTGGATGGTTAGATGTCTCATGTATAACATGATCTGTTTGGGTGGGCTTTCTGTAAATATTGTACTCAAGAGAATCCTTATTGCGAGATATAGTCATATCCAAGAAGTTTAACTTATTGTCAGATTCTGGTTCCAAAGTAAAAGAGATGTTAGGATGAAGGTTATTAAGATCTTCCAGAATCTGTAAAGCATCACCTTGGGATCCTTGTATCAGAGCTATACAATCAGCAACGTACCTTGACCACAAAATTATTTTGTTGTTGTTGTTAACAAATTTCTGTTCTAAGCTGTCCAAAGAAATATCAGCTAAAAAAGGTGATAATGGAGAACCCATTGCTAAACCTGTCGGTTGTTTGTATATTTTTTGGTTGAATTGGAAGAAGTCTTGATCAAGACAGAATTTGAGCATAGTTGAGATAGCATCTTTGTCTTTAGCCGGTATGTTGCTATTGTTTAAATGGTTGTGTACTAAAGGTAATGCTTCATCTCTTGGTACAGAAGTAAACAAATTAGAAACATCAAAGGAAACCAAATAAAAACTCTCTTCTATTTTGATATTATTTAAACGTTCTATTAGATCTTAAGAATTTGTAATGGAGAACTTAGGTTTAAAATTAGTAATAGATTGAACAACAACACAATTCAATCTAATCAAAATTTCGTTTAAGTCACACAACACTGTAGGTTCCTTTTTAATTAACACCAAAGACAGGCTGAACACACTTGACAAAAGTGGTATTTACAAATTAAAGTGTGATGATTGTGATGTCTCTTATGTAGGCAGAACCATTAGAAAGCTATCTACTAGAATATCAGAACATTTAAAAAGACCAAACTCTTCAAGTTTTGGTCAACATTTAGAGTCTAGCAAACACAATTTCAACATCAATACTGGGTCATCTATTTTGCATGACATCAGTAGAAAGAAAAACTATTTGGAGTTGGATCTATTGGAAAATTTGCAGATCACAAAGGAAACGAATGGAAACTCTCATTGTCTTAATACTCAAATTAATTTAAACTGTACTAAATTTAAACCTATTTTTAAAAACTTTATTACAGCTTAACCTCATAGTGGACCCAGCTCGGCTGTCTAGACTTCCTGCACTGAGTTAATACATTAAGAATCTACCAATTTCAAGCTCTGTTCAGCATAACTATTGTATTTAATAATTTACACAACTAGCTTGCTCAGATTCAATTGATCTACAGTTGGAGTTGATTTCACTCTTCATACCTCTGCATAATCTACATATCGTCGTTAGGAATGAAATACCTCCAATGTGCAAATTTCTAGTAATTCAGATTTTAAACGATTCTGAATCGCTATGAATAGTTTTACAGTCTAGAAAAATATCCAATGTGCGTACCGATTCCTAACTTCCCTAATGTATAAAAATGCATTACTCCAATGTAACATATTATTAATTGTTGGACTGAAATAAATCCAATGTGCTTAAAAAACACATTGGAGCTATTATCTATTATAAAATCTGCACATTGGAGGTATTTCATACTTTCATCTGTCAAATTCCTATCCTCAAATTTTCTCAAATAAGCTAGTGTAGATAATTTACCAGTGCAAAATGAGTATTTTCAAGACAAGAACTAAAATAGTTGTACAAAATTCACTTAAGTAAGATCGGCAAAATTCTATCCAAACTTTTGCTCCTATTGAAAATGAAATTTATAATGAAAAATCCAAAAACAGGTATGTAAACAAATTCACTACTACGGTAAGATATCTTTCATCTCATTATTGCTTAAATTAAGTAGGTAATAATTATTTTTCTTATTTCAGTTTGCCTGCAGCTACTATATTGGAACAGGAAAAAGGCAAAATTTGTGTTTTGGCGATGTACAACATATTACCAGACGGAATGGCATGTCAGTTAAGGAGCGATGTAACCATATTATAACGCCAAAATCTTTAAAAGAACACTCATTTTGATGTTCTTTAATTACGCAGGACGATAGACTACGAATTTTAAAAAAATTTTGGACATTTACGTCGTGGGAACATAGAAGCACTTATGATAAAAATCTTGTTCGGGCAAGAGCAGTGCAAAGGCGCCGAAAAGATACTCAAATTCAGACAAACGGTCCAAAAAGAAGAGTGCTCGTGACTTGTTTTGTTTCTAAAGACGGAAGTTACCTCAAGGTATGCCGAGAGTTATGTTTTTGAACACATTAAATTTAGGAGAAGACAAAATGAAACGATGGGTCTCAAGGGAGCCAGCCACTCATGAAATTGATACTTCTAGTGAAAGTCTACAAGATTCCAACATTCAACAAGATTACTCCAAGAAAAATGAGACAAATTTGCAAAGAAAATAATGTTATGGAATGGTTGCAAAATATTCCTAAAGTTCCTTCACACTATTGTAGAGCATCTACTAGCAGAATATATGTTGACAACAGTATCATAACAACAAATAACATGTACAGACTATATAAAGAATGGTGCGATGATAGAAAGCAGTCAGTTGCTCATATCAAGTTGTTTAAAGTTGTTTTAGAAGCAGAGAAAATTGGCATACATAATAAGCAAAGGAAAAATCAATGTGATACGTGTGTTGCACATAAAATGAAGACAATAAGTACTGAAGATTCTGATCAGCACATGTCAAAGCAGAAAGAAGGAAGACGGGCAAAAGAGTTATTAAAAAGTAGCGCAAATTCTGAAAAATTGGTTCTCACAGTTGATATTCAAAGTTTTTTAACGTGTCCAAAAGTATTAGCTTTCCAATCGTATTATAAGCTCAAACTCCAAGTACACAACTTCACCATTTATTCTCTAAATGATGAAGATGTCCAGTTGTACGTTTGGCATGAAGCAAATGGTGGAGTCAGTAGCAATGAATTTACATCTTGTGTTATAGATTATATAAATAATATTCCTGCTAACTATCAAACTCTTGTATTCATCTAAGATGGATGCAACTACCAAAATCGAAGAAGAACTCTGGCTTGTGCTTTAAGTGATTCAGCAAGAGCAAAATCCCTTACAATACAGCAGTTATATCTTGAAAAAGGCCATACTATGATGGAAGCAGATTCAGTTCATTTAACTTTGGAACATTACTTTTAGACTCCAATTAATTCACCGATGGATTACATTGCTAGAATGCGTCTTGCTCGGCCAAAACATCCGTATAATATTAAAAACGTAGATTTTACGTTCTTTAAAAAGTATGCTATTGATAGTAACTTTTGTTCAAATAGACCTGGAAAAAAAATGCCAAAGATCCGCAAGTTGTAGATATAAGACAATTAAAATATAGTCCCAATGGAGAGGTATACTAAACCACTGATTACTCAGATAACTGGAAGCTACTACCACACAGAAGAGAAAGCCAAGACCTGTCGGTTTATGAAAACTCGCTCTTCAAGACACCTCCTGAAATATCAGAAGACAAGTTCAAACATCTGCAAGACCTCAAATCAGTTATTGAAAAAGATCATCATCACTTTTACGATAGTCTTCCTAAAATCAACAAAAAATAATACTTTCGGTGGTGTTCGTAAAAATATCATACACTGATACTACATGTCGAAGTTTGTTTATTTAAAATAAAGATAATACAAATCACTTCACTGTTTATATGACTCTTTTCCCCCTAATAACACCAAATTCAAAGTGTATAGTACTATGACATGCCATACACAATATTTGAAATTCCTGCTATGTACCGGTTCAATCATTTATAATTTCTCCAATGTGCGCGTTTGTAATATTTTTTTTATTAGTTTAATGTTTTGTACTGATTTAAGGAATCAATTTCACCTTAATATCAATATCACTCTTAGTTTGGCCAAAAAAATCAATTACTAATTTAATACAATATAAAATAGCGTTATTTAACTGTTTTTTGTGTCTCCTGTAAAATTAGGATATTTTCACATTGGAGATATTTCATTCCTAACGACGATATACTAATTCCACAGTTTTATATTTCAACACCTGTTGGTCAGTTGGTCTTTAGTAATGCTATTATAAATTAGTTTTATAGTTCCCCCATTGGCTTGAGGTTTAACTGAACTACTTGAACTATACCTATTTACACACTGCTTTCAATTCTGATTTAATTTTAATATTTCAATTTTATAGTCAATTTTCTTCTCGTTTTGCAGTATTGACAGTGCCTGGTAGACAATTTTATTGTAGTCAACTACCTACTGTCCAATAGATCGTTTGGTCTATTTCTTTCATTTACACTTTATGTACACTTCATTTAGCCGCAAACCTTACAACCTTATTATTACAGACGGGTGTGAGTGTGAGATCTGGATTATGCAATCTAGTTTAAATCAAAATATTCTATATGTCATACTTCATCAGCTGATTTTTTCAGTAGTAGTTCTAGTTGGACCTTTGCCCAATGACAACTTATACAGAATTTTAATATTTGCTGATCACAGATCCATAACTTTGACTGCCTATCAAAGTTGTCATATGTCACATGTCACCGTATCAATTCCGCTTAGATCATTATCCCTCCAGATACTGACAGAGAATGTAGCGTAGAATCTTTAAGTAATTTTAAACTGTTTGTCCTCGTTTTAGTGTAGTGTTTTGTACAATTTTATGTTATTTTTAAAGTTTTAATGTCTCCACATTCTACGCTTGCCGGATAGTTCACATTTTGACGAAGTAAGTCTAAAACGTTAATCTCAAAAACTTTTTTCATCCATTAACTTCGAGTTTTTTATCGAAGTTAACTAATTTACTTCATCTAAAAAACGTTTTCTTGGCTTATTTCAGATGCCCCTGAAGATGCTATTTTAAGCGAAAGTACTTGGGCTAGATTTAATTAACTTGTGCTCGATATTAGCCTTATTTTCAAAATCCATTGTTAACGCCAGTCATGGATGGTGCACCATCTGTTGTAATACACACGAGTTTGTGAATCGGTAGCTCGTATTGTTTCACAAAATTTATAAAAACGTTGTTTATATCTTCTCCGCGAGTTTTTTTTTCAGAGCCAGCGTTGTTAACAATTCCTCTTTAGCCAACATATCAAAAAATACCATCCAAATGAAAATACACAACTGGGCGGTATTAGTCATATCGGTTGACTCGCCAAATTGCAAAGAAAAGTACATAGCATCATAATTATTTCGATCATGCACGTATGGTGAGTCAGGACAGTCCCCGTATTTTCTGAATCATGTGTGTTTATGTAGATAATTTTTCTTTAATTTTCTATTAATTCATTTTGATGATTTCACGATCGATGTTTTGTATTGATATCTTGTTATTACGAGCTTATAACCGTGGTCTGAAACCTGCAACTGCGCTAGACATTATCACAGGATATGCGACAACGGTTATAACTATCCTACTCTGCTTATAGGTGGTTCCCATACACCATTAAGGTTTAAATTTTATTAACCCATTTGATCTCACCACATTTTTTTTGATAATACAAGATTTTTTGAATGTCCTTGTTGGATCTGGGTTAAATAATGACAATTCATTGTTATTTGACATGAAAAATTAAATTTTTAGCAAAAAGTAGGTGTACTCATACGCGTACAATATGCTAATCGGGAGTCAAAAACATAAAACATGGTGTAAAAATGAAAATATTTTATTTTCTTCCGCTTCGATCCATTTTTAGACTAATTGGTACAGATCCTGCTAGTCGTTTTCTAGAATAAGTGATTTTCCCAAAACTTCTTAAATAATGACGTACTACATCTCGTTAAAAAGCAAAAAAGATTCATTTCTTTATTTTCAGTATATATTTGTAACCTATACGAGTAAACAAGAGCTGAGTTGAGTATGTGGGTAAAAATGGGCCACCGCCATTTTGTACCTTGTATACTGACTTGGTAGTTATTAACCGATTGGCCAAAGGCATCAAGACCGCCCATTGAAGCATTGTATATGACGAGAAAAGTTTTGGTTAAGGTACATTAATTTTTCGTTTGGCAGCAGCCAAATTGCCAAAATATGCCAAATTGTTGAAATTTTTCATTTGGTTTGTTCATGAGAGGCCTCACTATATACATTCTGTCTCTTGTATCAATTTGCCAATTATCTGCCAAATGTAGGTATTTTTTAATTTTTGGAAACGATCCCTTGAAATTGCATTTCGAGAGGCTGGATGAAAGAAATATTGTAAACATAATGTTGAGAGGAGAGAAAAAATGGAGAGAAGTACACTGTCTGATTTCTGGGGTGATAAAGAAAAAGGAATAGGAGGACAGAGGAGAAAATTAAGCCAGGAATCTAAAAATTTCTAGTTAATATTGTTTATTAGTTTATGGCCTAACATCTAAACATTTTCTGATTTACGGTAATAGGTATGGTTATATATAAATTTTCAGTTTTTTATTTTATTTGTTTATTGAGTGGCAAGACTACCTCTCTGGAACGATGGCTAAGGTTTTAGCCGCAACACGGTTAATCCGGCACTATCCTGGGGTCTTCTGACTTAGTATCCCACTCGGCCGAAAGATACCAGGGTGTCTTGTTTCGTGACGTAGAGGTCCAAAAAAGATTTCCACCACCGCTGCTTGTCAGAATCCAATGTATACCTTTTTAGGCTCTTACTTTAATCTGGGAATACGGCAATTAAAAAAAAGGTAAGAAAAACACCACAGGTATGCTAGACACTATGCAGGTTCAAGACACTATAATGCTTTAATTTAAGTAAAAACGCGGTAAATTGCTAAAATGTCATAAAAAGTCGGTTAACTATCATTACAAATAATGGTTCCGAGGGATATTTGCTACGTCACACGACTAGCTTAGCTGTCAAATGTCATGCGCAATATCATACCTTCTGTTCATTGTTCAATGCCAGCCTACAGTGTATGCCTTGTGTAAAAAAGACACCCTCAGAGAATTATTTTTAACTTAAATTCAGAATTTTACCAGAAAGATATCGGATTACTTAATGTTTAAAATAGAAGTATTTAAAATATAATTAATAACCACTCTTTATTATTGGTAAATATTTTCCATTTTCAATATTTTATCTGCTTTTAAAGTATTTGGTATAGGTACTAAAACTTAAAATTAGCCACTTTGATGTGACCAAACTCTGGTCTCAGAGTAAGCAAAAATGTTCATGCTTAAACTTTTTTAATATCATTTAATAATTGTGTTTTGTTAAAGGACTAAATTAAAACTCATTGTTGAAGACCGCTGCTAGAATAAATTTGAATTTTTTTTTGTTCCTTAAAGTGCATTTAATAAACTAAACAGAGAAGCGATGTGAAAGAATTTATCCATCTGCGTAATCTGACAAAGAAGGCGATTTTATTACTAGACATTCAATTTTTAAAATATAACTGTACTGCACCAAAACTGACTTTAAAAGACCGTATTTACTTGTTTTATTATAAAATCTTGTCTCAAGTAAATTTTTTACTATTCCATCTAACAAATAGAGTTTTGTGATTTATATCAGTTGTTAGACAAAAATACACTGATGGCATTAAAGATGTAAATATCTAGACACTCGTATTTTTTATACCATATGTATTATGTAAAAATGTACTATTAAACATTACATTAAATGTAAGAAAAGTAATGTTATTCCATATATCTTGATAAACAAAAAGAGGTTGACAAAGTTTACTACAAAAACTGTTTTTGATTGAAAAATTTACAGCATCCACCATGATACAAACGTATTTGCTATACCAACATAATGTTAAAGCCTGTATTAATACCTAAACCTAATACCTAAGACTTTATTGATATTTTTGGACTATTGTATCTATTGCTTTTATTTACAAAAGTGGACAGTGAGTTAAATGCTCTACCTACACTATTTGTTTGGTCACAAATTTCATGTTTAGGGAGATTATCTCTGGTAAACAGGTGAGAGTACCTACATTATAATGTTGTATGTCTTATGGCTCCTTTACACATCGGCAAACGCATCCGCGGACGACATCTACGTATGCATCTGGAGATGTATGGAGATGTGTACGGGGTAGACCAAAGAATAAGTGATCGAACCTCTGAATTTCAAAGGACAAGCTCGTCTTCGTTCAACTGTTACTTGAGTGTACATCGAAATAGAATAATTTTAAAAAATGGAAAAGATGAAGGTGGTGGATGCTGGCTATACATAAAAACAGAACAAAGTAAGTGGAATATAGATTCAACTAATACAATTTTTAATTTACATTTTAATGATATGATATGATATGATATGATATAATTATCATTATGATTATGATATAATTATAGTATAGAATTTAGTAATTTTGTCCGAATGTCTTACAGCGATTTTGAATACCTTATACAAAAGATATCTTCCATGGTTGCTAAAAAGGATACTTATTGAAGGGATGCAATTCCAGTGACAGTTCGCCTTCCCAGTAACATTAAGATACTTAGCTACTGGAGATAGCTATAGAAGCTTACATTACTTATTTAAAATTTCAAGCCAAGTTATATCCATTATCGTCCCTGAAGTATGTTTGGCGCTCAATGACGTGTTAAAGGATTTAGTGAAGGTGTAAATGAAATTTTTATGCTTAAATATTTATTTATTTGTTATAAAAAATCAAAAGTTAACGAATATTTCTGTGAATTGTTCATAACACTTCCATATTTTTCATTATATCTTCTAGTATCTGTTTCTTAAGTTACTTCAGATTGTTGGTTGTTTGATTGCCCTGTACATGAAGGGTCACTTAAAAAACTCGGTGACTGTCTATGTGATCCAGATGCACTGTTGCTGGAGCTAGGTCGCCTGGATCCAACTTGTAAAGCAGAAGAAACATTACTTGGTATACCCTGCATCATTATGTTGTACCGACGACGTTTGCTAAACATAATGCCATGTAGTTCATACGTTATTTCTTTTCTTTAAAATTTTGGATACTCCCTTATTTACTTTGCCAACATTTTACAAAATAAGTCACATTCATCATCTTCTTCTTCCTTTCTTTTTTATTTTCTGGCCAACACGGTATTTAATGCAGTAAAAGCAGTACTCATACTTCTGCTCGCTTCCTGCAATTCGGGCGGATTCAGAGCACGACGTTTTTGCGATTGAATATTTGGGTTCCTTTTAGGGATAGAAGGAACGTCGTCTGGATCATTATCCAAAGTGTTGGCTTGAGAAGTGTTGGCATTTTCAGTTTCTTCCTGGAAAAGAAAATACAATAACAATAAAATTTTTTGATTATTTTTGTTTTATTTTTTGAATATTTTTGGTAATCAGAGTAATATCAATTGGTATCGTGTACATCAACAAGATTACATCTTGTCAAAAACTAATCGCTAGTTAAAAATATATTAGTTGTTCAAATAAAATTTAAAATATCTAAAATATTTTTTTTTAATTTTTAGATGCCTAACACTACGGATGAATGGCTTTCGAAGACATAGGGTTTAATTTTCCTCATTGTATCGGCGCTTTGGATGGGAAATTTGTCATGATACTACCACCATCCCATACCGCAACGGAGTATTTCAATTATAAAGGACATTTCAGTATTGTACTTTTAGCACTAGTTGATAGTGACTACTGTTTTATGTTTGCAGATATAGGTTGCCCAGGACGGATTAGTGATGGTGGAGTGTATATTGGAAGTGTTTTAAAGCAAAAAATTGACACAAACGTTATTAACTTGCCATCTCCTAGTTGCTTACCCAATAGTAACATTAACTAACCATATGTCTTTTTTAACTGATGCGGCATTTCCACTGAGTGCACATATTATGAAGCCATTTCCTGGGCATCATGCTATTGGTACTCTAGAAAGATTATTCAATCAAAAACTATCTAGTTCGCGTGTAGCAGTCGAAAATACTTTTGGAATACTATCTAGCGTTTTCATAATTTTTAAGAAGCCTATACCACTGAATGCCGCCAAAGCATCTATCATTACAATCACATATGTCTTGTTGAACAATTTCTTAAGAAAAAGTGAAACATCGCGACATATATACACTCCACCAAATTCCATTGATAAGTATGTCATTAGAAAATTAACCCAACCAGGATCTTGGAGACAAAATAACACGGGAACATTAGATTCCCTGCAACCTGTACCTCGAAGGACTCCTATATCTGCAGCTGAATCAAGATTAAGTTTTATGAAATATATTTACGATAATAATACCTAGTTATAAAATAAAGAAAATATATTCTAAAATAAATAAGATTATAGATTTTTTACTTTTACTTACATTTTCCTCTGAGTTAAATTGGCTTGCGGATGTGTATATATCTGCTAAAAATGCTTCCATAGCATCATAAAACGGCCAGATGAGCTGAAATACTTCCTCTACACCAGCTCTTGACCTTAAAGAAGACATTTTCTTTTTTAAATTAACCCTAAGGGTAGCAAGCATATTCTGTTTTTTCTTTTTTAATTCCAGTATGGGAATACCCATTTTGTCTGCAATGCATTTCCACGAATCATTTATCTAAACAATAAATATAATCAGTAATCACCATAATGTCATGTATTTAGGTAAAATTACATGATTGATTCTTTACTTCTGTTTTTACATGATTAATTCTTTACTTCTTTTTTATTATATTAATTAAACGTATACTTACAATATTTTTGTTTTTGTGGGATAAATGTTTTGGGTTCCAAAGATAGTTTTCTGCCTGGTATAGCTCTATAAATTTGAACGTTTTTTCAAAACTCATGGCCATTTTAGCGAAATATTTATAATAAAACACAAAACTCAATAAGCAATCGTTTACTACGAATTCACTGTGAAACCTGAATCCCTTTGATCTGTGCGAAAAAAACCGACAACAATCGGATATCTAGCAGACGCAGCCGCGGACGTGATATATAAACAACAGATGACCAAATTACCCTCAGTGTTTACTTTAGCAAAGTGGTACTTCTGGTTTGATAATACTTCAGATGCCGATCCGTGCGGACACATGACAAAAGACGAGCTCGTCCTTTGAAATTCAGAGGTTCTATCAATTATTCATTGGCCTACCCCGCACACATCTCCAGATGCATACGTAGATGGCGTCCGCGGATGCGTCTGCCAATGTGTAGAGGAGACAGAAGGCGAGTGATGACGGGTTTCGGCTTCGAACTCTACTTAGCCTTGGATAAAAAATATTGTCATTAAGGTGTTTTTTGTGGATAATTCCACCTAAAATTCTACTTTACATAATTACATTTCCACCTATTGATTTTCTATTACCACCGAGGTTTTGACACCGTCTCATCTATTTGAACACTTTTCAATAGTTTACGGGCACACTGGTCTACTGCTGGTTTTCCATCAATACCGATATAAGATGGGATCCATATCTGAAAATTTCTAGAGCCTGTTCTTCTTCAGATTTTATCATTTTTTTTAAGAAGCTTAAAGGTTTGTAAAACACCAAGGGAATCGCTTGTGATTAAAGACTTCAGTATTTTATTTTTGTTGTTAGTTTCCTGATTTCATACTCTAACTGGGCAATGGTCTGAGATGCGTTTATATAAAAAGGCAAGTTGTAGGAAGAGTCCATTGATATTCCATTGGAGTAATGTTGTGAATATAATTATTAAAAGGAAAGAAAAACTGTTTAGGTGCTGAATTATGACATGTACCTATCGGAAATTAAATTTATTTGACTAACAATTTTCTTTTTTAGTGTGGTTTTTTTTTTGTCAGTAGATCTCCTTTTCAAACAGGGTAAAACTGGTGTAATTACTGTAAAGTCTGCACTAGCCTTAGTTTGCTTCATTTTGGGTGCTGTTGTCGAGAAAAAAATGTTTCGATCTAGATATGTGTCTGGTGATGTAAGTATATCATTTTACTAATTCTGCATTATATGTTAAAGATGTTGTAGTTGGCAATATTGCGTTTTAAGTTCAGTTTGAGATAAGTTGTCATTGTTGGTTTTCAAAGGACTTTCTTCAATATGTAGTGGTGAGTTTGCGTTACAGCGAATTACTATAAGTCCGGTCTGTTTGCAGTAGTATTTTATCATACCACCTTATAATATTTTATATTTTAATAATACATAAGAGAATATACGAAAGGCTAGAGGAGGATATTGGCGAGTCGTAGTTCGGGTTCCGAAATGGAATGGGTACTCGAGAAGGACTATTTAGCATCAACATATTGACTCAGGATGTAAATGTTGATCTACACTTGTGCTTCGTTGACTACGAAAAAGCTTTCGATAAAGTAAAATATGAAAATCTAATATCAATACTTATGAACAAGCGCATTGACAGTAAAGTCATAAATATAGTGCAAACATTATATTGCGACCAAAGTGCCATAGTTCAAATTGATGGGCAACACTCAGAAGAAATGAGGATCTGTAGAGGAGTTAGAGAGGGATATGTTTTATCACCACTTTTGTCTAACTTATATTCTGAAGAAATTTTCCAAAACACGCTCAATAATATCGAAGCGGGAGTCACCGTTAACGAAAAATTAATTAACTACTTAAGATCTGCAGACGACACTGTGATCATACCAACGAGTATAGAGGATCTACAACATCTTATCGAAAGCTTGAGTATGAATTGTGCTGAGATGGGAATTACTATAAACGCTAAAAAACGAAGTACATGCTAATTACAAAAGACCACAAAATATACATCCCCTATTGACAATCAGTGGTAACGTGATAGAAAACGTAAAAAAATATCAGTACTTGGGAACTTTGATCAATGAAACCAATGGGCATACTGTAGAAATAAACAGGTGAATAGAGATTGCCAGATCAGCATTTATACGAATGAAGCCACTTCTAACGTGAAAAAATCTAAATTTCGTGATCAGACTTACGTACCATTCAGTGTTATATATTTTCAATATTATTATGTTTATCTTAGACTTGGACATTAAAAAAATGTTATTTAAAAAGAATCGGGGCCTTCGAACTCTGGTTATACCGCAGAATATTGAAAATATCATGGACTGATAGAATTACAAATAAATAGGTACTGGAGAGTGTTTTTAAAGAAACAGAACTAATCACTACTATACAAACCAGAAAAATGGAATACCTAGGCCACGGGATGAGGGGACCAAAATATAAAATTTTGAGACTCATAATACAGGGAAATGTTTAAGGAAGAAGATCTGTTGGCCAAAGGAAGAACTCGTGGTTAAAGAATCTGCGTGATTGGTATCAATGCAAATCGATTGATTTGTTTAGAGCAGCAAGTTCTAAAATAAAAATAGCCACTATGATTGCCAACCTCCGTAGGGAGACGGCACTCTAAGAAGAAGAAGATACCATCTTATGGCACAAAGATCCGGTACGTTCTTTCGTAATTATT
Organism: Diabrotica balteata; assembly: GCA_918026665.1. Classification (NCBI taxonomy): domain Eukaryota; kingdom Metazoa; phylum Arthropoda; class Insecta; order Coleoptera; family Chrysomelidae; genus Diabrotica; species Diabrotica balteata. Next base: position 102,750,596 of record OU898282.1, read on the forward strand.
TATTGTTTTTCTTCTTCCTTTGTGTGAGGGCTTTAAAGTCTGTGTCTTCTTCAATATAGTCTCCTAAATTCTTTAAATTATCGCATCATCTTGTTCTTGGTCTGCCAATACCAATTTGGTGCCTTATCTCGTAGTATTAGTACTGTCCTATCCTCTGCCACCTACTAATGTGTTCGTTTCACTCCTGTTTCTGTTTTGACACCCTTTTATTTATGTCTTTTGCATTGCATGCTCTTCTTATATTTTTGCTTCTCTCCTTATCCAACAAACTTTTTGCTGATATTCAACGAAGTATATTCATCTCAGTTGTTTCTAGTAGTCGTCTCGTTTTAGATGTGTCAGGTCTTTTCTCCACCTTGTATGTTAATATAGGTGTAATTGCTGTTTAATAGATTATTTGTTTTTGTGTTTTGTCTTAGGTGTTTGTTCTTCCAGATTGTGTCATTAAGATATCTTGTCACTTATATAGATAACTAGCTATATCTATTTCCAGATATCTAAACCTTGCTTCCTACTTTATTATTTTTCCATTAATTTAGATTTTGCGTTATAGTGGGTAGTTAGATGTTGTCATACATTTGTTCTTTTTGCTTATATTATCATAATATATTCCTTGGCATTTATATTGAAGATGTGTGTTAATCTTTGCAGGTCGTTTTTTGTCTCGGCCATTATTGTGGCGTCATCTGCATAACAATATTTGGATTTTTTTGTTCCCCATTCCGTAACCATGACTTTTACGTACTGCTTGTATTATTTCGTCCATTATTATATTAAATAGAAGTAGACTTCTCCGCTCGTACTGTCCACTCGTACTGTCCGCTTATCGTGACGAGTCACCCTGTCTAACTCCGCTTTGTACTAGTATACACTGTGTTAGTTTTCTTTCTGTGAATTTTTGTCTGTATTCGATTATAAAAGTAGATGCTTTTGTTGGTTTGTATAATACTGATTGATATGTTTTTTTATACAGTAGGTGTACGATGTCTTCGACTTAAATGTGATCGAAATAATTTGTCAGGTCTAGAAAACATAGATATACTGGTTTACCTATTGTAACCAATGGCCTTTTCTGTGATTTGTCTTAGTGCAAATACGGCGTCTACGTAGGATCTTCTGAATGTAAATTCTTGTTGTTTATCTAATAAAGTTGTGAGCTGATTGATTTTGTTGGTTAGGATTTTTGTGATGATAAGCTTTAAAGAGAGGTTCAGTAGATTTATTTCTAGTTTTCTATTTATATTTATTTATAGATTTATTCTAATTGTAGGGGTCTTCTATATCTCCTTTCTTTAATATTGGTATTATTATGCTGTTTCTTTATGCATCTGGTATCTTGCAGTGCAATATTAGTTTTTATATAAGTTTTGTCATCTCTAGGGTTATACTTTCTCCTCCGTGTTTTAGAAGCTCGTTGGTTATTTCATTTAATCCTGGTGAATTTCTATTTTTGAGTGCAATTATGACTATCTGTACTTCCTGAAAATTTATTTTTATTTCTTGTCTTAATTCAGATACGTTATTATGTAAATTATTATTTTCTTTTCCTTTAAATAGGTCCTTCAGATCCTTCAGGTTCCCCATTCGTTTGCTGGTATGTTATTGTATTGCTTTAATTATGTTATTTCTTTCCGTTGGTTTCTTATTTGTGTAGCGTATAAGTTACTTCCCATCTTTTTGTAAACTATTCTCAGTGTTCATTTTTTGTTCTTCTTACCAACTGCTTTGTTTCATTTCGTAGTCTTCTGTAGATGTCTACTATAGATGTGTTCTATGGTTTATTTGAAATGAATCAAATAATTTAATAATATGAAGATTACATAGATCTGTTTTGTGAAGCTAAAAATATGATTGTACTTAGGTGGTATAGAGGTGATTTTGAAAAATTTAATTGGGAATATTAAGATTAAATTCGATATTTTGTAAATAGTTTATTTAGAAATTATACGGTATAGTTAGGCACACATTTAAAGAAAAATTCGTTCCGCAGGTGTAATTAATCTTTTAGTCTGTACCGTTACATTTTGAATTTTAGTATGAACCTAGTTTGTCATAAAGTGCTTTGTTCGCTAAATATATACAAATACGTATATTGGAGAATATGAATAAAAATATATTAAATTTGAGGTTTAATTATTTGGTAGTAACGATCGAATCCATCACTTACTATGAAATTCATTTTTGGTAGCTATTTTTGAGGCTACAAAGAACTGTCGTACAAATTAAAACAACATCTACCTAACAAAACTACATTTTAGCAAATTTTCTTTTTACAAATACTAAGACCAGGTATATCACAGGCCGTTTCCTAGGGTAATTTTCTAGGATCTTTATCTTCTGTCTATATTTCGTCCTTCTTTATTAGTTCAGTTGAGATAGTATTTGACCTTGTATTTGTCAAGTATCTAAAGCTTCTTATTAGGATTGTTAGGTTATATTTTCATCTTCCAGGTGCCGGGAAGCTAACCCTACCACCTACTCCTCCTTCTTTCTAAACCAGGCTTGGGACCGGCTATGGCGTAGTTTAGTAAAAATAACACGAGATAAATTACCAAAGATCTGAAGAAGTATAAGATACCAAGGGAGTAAGAAAAAGAAAAACAAAGAAACTTTATATGTATTAGAATTAACAAAATGATGGCTTTTTAAAATGATATTAAAACATAATATTCATCTATCATAAATAAATTGGACGAGTTTATTTTTAATACGTATACCTATTAGTATATGTGTGAAGTACTTAATTAGTTAAAAATAATTTTTATTGACACAACAATGAATGACATCTAAACCGTCATCTTATTGTAGTTCATTTATTACATAATTATATACATTAACAAGTTAACGAGATCACCCATGCAGTCTAATCTAAATCAAATTGTGTTGTTATTGTATTGTTTTTTTAATCCTCGTCAAGTGCTTAAAAATACCAATGTATTTAGAATAAATTAAGTTTAACTACTCGTAAGTAACCCAAAAATAATTATTCTTTAGGTCAAAATAAGATGGTAGAGTAGGTGGTACAGTAGACTAGCGCGAAGATTCATACTATGTTTTCTGTATTTTTAAATTTAATGAAGTACCTAGTTTTATTATTTATTTATTATTTTGAAAATATTATATTACATTAAAGTAATTTAATGAATTATTATGGTTGCTCCTAACGCCACCTGCTAACGTATTAACAGGGCATACGATGTTTACTTCTGACAGACCTGTCAAATGTAGACGAAATATAAAATTAATTATAAATTATGTAAATAAATATCATTTGTAGTAAATTTAATCAGTATGTAAAATAAATAAAAAGTTTAAAGATAATAATTGTATTTATATGAAACTATGTTAAAACGAGAAGTGTCTTCAAAATTTAATTATTATTAACAAGATGACTTTCTGATAACTGTATGAAATTCAACTTTTAAATTTTGACAATCATACCGAATCGAATCATTTATTGACATATTCTTTAATTGACATTCTTTTTAGTCAAATATTGCAAAATAAGTATTTATTTTTAATTTTTTAAACAAATTACTTATCGGTTAAACAAAGAATTCACAAATTAACTAGTTTAGTACAACAAGGTACAAGTTAATAAAAACATCAATTTTCGTTGATTAGAACTAAAGATGTTGCCACTTTTATAAATATAAATTTGAAAGAATTTATTTTTTAAAATATTGAAATCGATACAAAAAAGTGCTTACTCGGGTTCTGAGGGTCGTAAGATATTTTTTTAGTGTGTGTAAAAATGCTAAAAATTTGATTAAATAAAATTAATTTTCTATATATTGATGTTTTTAAACCTCCATTGATTGTCGTGAAAATTGGTAAGTAATTAGAGGATACCTTAAGAAACAAAAGTGACATGGTGTCAACTTGAGCTTTTACCCTGGAGGTGGATGCCACCTCTTCTCGAGGGTGGAAATTATTTTATTAAAAATAACCCCGATATCGATAGAGGGACCAAATCTATACAAAATTTATTTTATAAAGTTATTAAAATAAATCAATACTTTTTGAGTTATTGAAAATCAACGATTTTTATTTGTCGCAAAAAAAGCATGTTTTAAAGCTGTTTTTCATAAATACCTCAAAAACTATAATTTTTTTTTAAAAAGTTGTCATTACAAAATTGAAGCTAATAAAAAATTCAATAAATACCTAAATTCCTTACTTGAAAACCCTTTATTATTAATTTAAAGTGAGTTATAGATAACTAAATGTATTTTTTTTTTCGGCGAGTACTCAAATCTTAATATTCAAGCTTAAATAACGGGAAAATAATGCATTTAATAAAATATACTTTTTAAAAAAAATTTAAAGAACTTAAAAATACCTATAAAATGAGCTCTAGATAAAGTTGATAGCATCAAAATTAAGCAAGGTTTTATGAAAATAAGAGGACCGTTTCGAATTTTTTTTTTTTGGAAAATGTGAAAAATAAAACATACGCCAGTTCCAAAAAAATTAAAATTTATACTAAATCCTATCAGACTTACTTTATTTTGAAATAAGTAATGACCTTAAAAGTTTTAACTAGTTTACAATGCATATTTTTGAAAAAAAAAATTGATTTAAAAAATCAGAATTTTTCAAATTTTTATAAATTTCCTTTTTTTTTGAGAATAACTCCATATATACTCAATATACGTAAAAAATGGTAAAGAACAAAATTTGAAGTTATTTTTAACAAAGATTTTTCCTTTTTTTTAATATTCTTGTACGATAAAGAATAACTGATATAAAAACGTCTAAAACCTAAATTTTACTGCGAGAACCATGTAACCGGGGGTCCTTTAAACCTTTTATTTTTTAAAAAATAAGTGATTTAAAAGATTAAATTTAATACGTCTTTTTAAAAATTCTCTTTTAAATGGTTTTTGAATGAACCTGATATCATAAAAATTAAGCCCTAAATGCCCCCAAACTTTTGAGTACGTTATATCAAATGCATTTTGTGGCATCATCAGTTTAACACATTATTTTAAAAAAATCTTTGCCTCTTATCATTACTTTTTTCAAAAAAACAGTTTTTATTGAGTTATAAGAGGCAAAAAAGTTTTAAAAATAATGTGTAAACTAATGATGCCACAAAATTCATTTGATTTGAACGTACTCAAAAGTTTGGGGGGATTTAGGACTACACACCCAAATTAAAATTTTTCTGTGTGCTTAGATTTTGTTCTTTTTTTTTTGTATGAAAAATGCTTTCAGAACAAGAAAGTAACGTTACATTTTTATTACAAAATGTTAAGTAGTTTAGAAGATAATGCAAAAAAAAAAAATTTTATTTTGTAACTTTGTAACCCTAACTTATAAGGGCTGTACCTTTTTTTGTGTACACTTTTTTACTAAGTTAAGTTGGATTTAATCAATTAATTGTTGTCCCCGTAATGCGTGATTTAATTTAAGGCATACTTTTTTGAAACACCCTGTATATTATTACTAAATTTATCAAAAGCACTTATTAGATACCTATATCAAAAACTGTCTGGAGAAAGGCATTTTTCGGTAATTTCTCTGGTATATAAAGCCCTACTGAAATACTAGAAATATTGTTTTCACAACACTAATCTCATCTACCTTTATTACACTAAATATTTTACACAAAGAATGTATCGCAATTTTTAGTAGATTTATTAGTATACTACAGTTATTAACATCAATATCGCAAGACGTATTTTTAGAACTTTTACAAATAAAACTACCAAATCTATTTTCTCTAAACGTATTAATATGATTGAATATCAACAATGCAAATATTTTAAGAAAACAGTAACCAAATATTAAATACTCAGCTATTAGTAAAAAAATACTAGAGCAATTAACAATTTAAAAAAGAGGTGAGGCATACATATTTGGGTAGACACCAGTGGCCACTTACGCACCCCTGCCGTCCTGTCATCAGGATTAAAATATCAACAAAATCGTCCTAACTATGTTTATTATATATGAACTTTGAAAAATTAAAGGCAGTTATATCGAGCACAATTTTAATAATCTTGACCAAGTACTTTCGTTTTCTACAGCATCATCAGGGGCATTTGATGCTGTAGAAAGCGAAAGTAAACCTCATTCACAATTATAAGAACTGACTTATGCAGAATTTAAAAGTATCCCGCTGATAAAGTCGAAGCCATAAAGACATTTGCCTCATCAAGTAAATAGTAAAAAAAGCCGGCTTAACGAATTTTATATTTTATTTGTCATTTACATTAAATATTTAATTTAAATAAATATTTAGCGAAGAACAATTGTCATGGACGCAGTTTGGATTCCGCGATTCCTTAATTACCCGAGAGGCTCTATTCGCTGTCCATGTGCTTATGGAAAGATACAGGGATGTTAACTGTGATGTGTATATTTGTTTTATCGACTACAAAAATTCATTTGATAGAGAAAAGCATGATAAACTTATAAACATCTTGAAAGAAGTGTGGTTAGATGATAGGGACTTGAGAATCATCTACAATTTATATTACAACCAAACAGCCAATATTAAAGTGGATGACCAATTGACAGAGGCAGTCTCCATAGATAAAAGAGTGAGGCAAGGATGCATTCTGTCCCCGGTGTTATTTAATATATATACTCTGAGTATATCTTTGAGCAAGTACTAGGAGAACTACAAGAAGGCGTATTAGTCAACGGAATACGTCTAAACAACATTAGATATACTTTGAAAAATGAATGGCAAATATCGAGCACAATATTAACAATTAAATCTAACCCAAGTACTTTCGCTTTCTACAACATCATCAGGGGCATTTCGTCAAATTTATGCTATCCAGCAAGCGTAAAATGTGATAAACATGAATTTTAACATAAAATTGTACAAAACACTACACTAAAACAAGGACAAACAGTTTAAAATTAATTAAAATGGTTCCACGCTCTACATTCTTTGTCAGCCAAGGGCCTTGTCATTCTCTCTCCTGTTATTAGAATTAGAATTAATTAATTACTATATTTTCTGTGTCGATTCTTTATTAAATATATACAAATTTTGAAAGTGATAAACAATTGTTGTTTTGTTAAACAAAGTGCAAGTGAAGTAACAAAATAGTGAAAAAAATTAAAATCAATTAATGAAGGTTTATACATATAGCTGAATATGATTATATTTTATATTTCATGTAAGGAAAAGGTGTTTCAATTGTTAGTAAGGCATAAAATATGTCTGAAAAAGTTAGCAACAAATGGAAAATTTTCATTTTTTTTTTTCATTCATTTTTTTATTTGATTTTTATATAAATGAACTTCCAAACTAGCATAAGATGAAAAATACTACAATAAAAAGCTTGTTTCTCACAAGAATTTTGCTTTAATCGGCACTTTTTATGAAAAGTTTAACTCACTTTTAGTCTAAAACGAAGTTTAATACAAATTATTGTTAAAACAAGATTTATGTTAGCTTATAGCTTACATAATAACTGTGACTGTTAAACAAAGTGCATAGGCAACTTGTTGTATAGTAAATTATCAATAAATAAAGGTTATTGAGAAAAATATAAGTGGTGCGTTAATTTTGTCTAGGAGTTTATTTCCAACTCTGCATTTTTAATTGTATCTGCAGATTTAATCCTGGTATTCTTTTGTTCTACTTTCCGGCATCCTATCCTCCTTCTGTAGTGTACCTATGTTCATTATGTCTAAAGTGAGAAGAGGGTCAAATTTTTAACAATGTAGCGAGTTGCAAGATAAGCGTCGATTTGTGGTCTTCTGTCATGTCGATTTAAGCTTTGTAGTAACAGGGAGTGTCAAAATAACAGCGTCATAACAATATCGTAGCCTTAGACTTTTGTACGGGGCCACTTCTAAAGAAAATATATTGACAGAATATCTTAATGGGATTAACAGGATATATGGCCAAGTCGACATTTTAACACTCAAATAAAGTCAAGAGTTTATAAAGCCAGAGTAAGACCAAGAATGATATATTCGTCAAAAATAAGATTCGACGCAGCCATAATACGAAGACTACTGGATACGACAAAAATATGAGTACCGAGAGAATTACGTTGAGAGATTGAAAGAGGAATGAAGACATTAGTAGAAAATGTAACGTGTAGTGTATAAATTATTGGATACTCAATAAACAAAAATAATGGAATAACCACATTGCCAAATGGGAAAGACCTGCATGGTCAAAATAGCAATAAATAGATCATCAATCGGTAAAAAAGGGTACAAAACATAGATTGACAAACTTCCATAAAGGATTTAAATAATTGATGGATTCGACCGTAACTTGATGGAAAATTCATTTTATGTAACAATAATAAAACACCGAAAACTTTGTTTTTAAACTTCCACAAAATTTATTTTAACTTATCACTACAGCTGTCTCTAATAAAATATGTTAAGAAGGGGAGAACTGTTTGTCTCAAGTTGGTCATTCAGAATTATATCTGTGTTTTTTAATTTGTTGATTTCCATAGATTCTAACAAGAATAGCTCAATGCCTTTATTTTAAATGTGAAGAATTTTTAATTCGTCATTTAAAGAATGATTGTGATCTAGAAAGTGAAGTGCGTATGTAGAATCTGTTTTTCTATTATTGAAAGCCCTTTTATGTTTTGCTATTCGTTTATTACAGTTTCTTTCAGTTTGACCGATGTAAGTTTTTGAAAAGTCGCCACATTTAAGTTTGTATACACCACTGTGTATGTGTTTTTTATTTTAGCTCTTGTTGTTTTTGATATATTTGCCTAGGTTGTTATTTGTTCGGAAAACTGGTGTTATTTCTTTCTTTTTTATGTGTTTGGCTATTTTAGTTGATATTTTGCCTGTATATGTTATCGAGCAGAAGGTACTCGGTTTTTTCTCTGGTGGTGGAAATACTAATTTCAGGGCTTTCTTGTGTAGTTTTTGATTTAACACTTTATTAATTGTTTGTTCGTTGTATCCGTTGTTTACTGCCATTTGCTTGATGATATTTAATTCTGTCTCAAAGTTGTATTTTGGCATCGGAATTTGTGTATATCTATGTAACATACTATGATAGGCTGCCAGTTTATATTGTGTTGGAAGGGATGATGAATAATGTATAGTCATGTCAGTATGGGTAGGTTTATGCAATATGGACATATTTCATATGGAAGTTAAAAAATAAAGTTTTCAGTGTTTTATTATTGTTACATTCCATAAAGGTATTATTCCACCAATTATCAAGCAGAATTGCTTATAAAACGACAGAAGAAAAAGAAAAAGGGACCGCTTTACCTTTTTAATGTCAATTGGACAGTGATCGTTTGGAAAGCACGTAAGACCTATTAAAATGGGAACTGTTTATTGCCTGATAGGTTTCAGACCTACTTCATACCTTCCTACTTCCTACTAATTACTCATGCATTGAAGTGGTCGCCTTGTCCTTGGTGTAGAGAATGGCTGAACGCAGAGCTCGACTAGAATATTATTAACTTTGGTGAATACAGATTTGGTCTGATCATGCATGGTGGCTGTGCAAGGATGAGAAAGTAACCTGTTGAGAGACGAGATCATAAATTTTCTGGAAAGACATCTTTTACTCGTTTACTTAAGTAACTTATTGTAAAAGCCCTTGATAATTCTTCTTGAGACCAGCTACATTACCAGGTAATGTAAGTCGATAAAACCTCACCAGCTACAGGGGGTCATGTAAGATGCCCCCATTTTTAGTTTTTATTAATCAAAAGTCTATTGCATTTATCTTTATAAATACCATGAGGATTGTTTTTTAATACGGATGTCCTTCCAATGTTTTTATGTGGCCACACAATGGTTTTTGACAACTTTTTATATAAGTAGTAAAAAACCAACGTGGTCTTTTTATATATTTAAATTTTAACTTACTTGTTTTTTAATATTGGTATTTGTACTTTCTCTTTTAGTAAACTGATGATGGAATGATTCAATTTTGAAAAGATCTTCTTTAAAATAAAAATTTTAAGCTTTTATTAAGCATTTTTTTATATACCTTAATACACACGAACACCCCGTACTGTATTCTGTAAATATTTGTTTTCTTTCCTGGCTATACCCATTTGTTTTACGTATTTTCATTTTTCAGTTGAAATAACGAGGGACTTGCTAAAATTAAAAGTTTTAATTACAACTAAGTGCTTGAAGTTATATTAATGACATTTTTTTGTTTATACTTTATTTTGTAAAACTCAAGAGACATGTGTAAAGTACACGATATCGTCAGATAAAACTCAAGAGACATGTGTAAAGTACATGATATCGTCAGATGGGGACACCAAAGAAGAAGAGAATGGAACCAACACATAACCAGAACGAGAAGAGAGAGGCCCGAATAGCAAGTGATGTCGAACCTGAAGGTAAAAGTCCACAAGGCAGACCCCTAATAGATGGAGAGATAGCTGGCAACATCGCAAATTCTGCTAAATCAGATCGGAAATAACAGTCCTTAAGGCCTAATATACGAAGAAGGAGAATCACGAAAATATCTCAGTCAATGGATTAACACATTTTCACTGAATATTTAAATGACTATACCTACTTACCATATTTTTTCAGCTTTTTAGGTTGTATGTTTAATAGTTTAGATTTTAGAGCAAGCCCATAATCTTCCTTGCGAAAGTGTATACTACTAACTCTTTTATTAACACAAAACCTCTTATCCTTCCTACAACACTTGCTGATCCATTGCTCTTAAATTTTCACATTTTTAGGAATTGTAAAAAACATTAAATTCATTTATCCTACTTTGTTTTAAAATAATTCGTAAAATTGACATCCTGGGTAACGTCACGGTGATATATTTCGTTCTGTGAATGTTAGAGTTACCACGCAAACTGTTTTTTGTTAATTTTGGATTATTCTTATCTAGCATACCTTTATAAAACTTTAACTCTTGAAGATTCTTGTTAGTGATTTTCTTTTTAATTTTACCAACTTATTTTGTATTTTTTTCGCCTTTAACTTTCCCATTTTCAGAGAGAGTTTATCGAAGCTATTTTAAACCATGTATTCATAAAACCATAGGCTTGACAGTCAACGTCGCAGCCAAAAACACACAAGTATCACATTTTAATAAATCATAAATTGAAAATAGTTTACCATCGTTTACATTAAAACTTCTAAACAAACAAGTCTCGAGCATACAGTTTAATATATTATCAAACTTTAGAAGAATTTTTAAGTTAGGGATGTACATATAAAGGCTTTGAAAGTTTTATTCCAAAATACACCAAATAACTTGTAAAACGAGGACACGTTGTTGAATGCACAATACTTATAAATAAAGATTGGATAGCATTTTTATCGTAAAATTTGAGTTAAATTTAAAGTACCTTTGATTAAATTTTTATATGTAATTCAGAACTGCTGGTACTTTTTAAAAATTAACCAATACGAAGCTTCTTTATTTTGAATATTTAAAGCAGCTGGATATAAAATCTGATTTACTTTATTTAGATAGTTGTAGTTATTGTAAGAAAATACAAGATTATATTGTGAAATAAATAAAAATTTAGAGAAATATTGACGGAATTAGAAGACACAGCTAAAAGTATTTTGTGCATCTAAAACAACAATCACAACAATCAAAACAAAAAACTACAAGACAACATATGAAATAAAAGAAATACACAGATAACAGAAGAAATGAAGGGCTTGGTAGGTGAAGGTGTAATGTTACATTTGTTTGAAAATTTAGATAGTTTTGTGGATGAAGGCGTTATATGCTACTGTTTCTCATGGCACCAGCTCTTAATCACTTTTAACCATATTTTAATATTTAGTCAGCTGGTAAAGGAGTTATGACACAACAACATGCAGAACGTTTGGAAGAAGAAGGTGCTATGTGTCTTCAGAATGCACATGAAACCTTTATCCAATTAGTCAATGTGATTTGTTAACTTTGCAGATTAACGTGCAGCTAATAGTTGAGATGAGAAGAGGTAAACAAATACTAGAATTGGCTCTTAAGAAATTAAAAAAAGACAGTTATGAAGGTAAGCTTGATGAAATAGCTAGCCTTAAATAATATAATAAAATAAATTACGTTAACAAATAAATGAAAACATTGCTTTCCTCACATTAACGATTTTGAAGTTATGATTATAGTTAAAGTAGACAATATTTTATCAAATAACAAGTTAAACACAACGTTCTAATTATAATAATATAATATAATGTTATGGGCTACTTACTGTTTTTGTATGGTTTCAGGTGAAGATCAAGATGCCATTTGCATTTCCGACGATGCATCAAGTGATGCATTTGTACAGGACTCAAATATTTTTAGTGATAATGATAGTGATGATGCAAGTGCTCGCATTCCTTTAGAAAGTTTCTTTGTTGTCTAGATAAAGCTAATTTTCTAGAATCTTCTTCAACAAGTACAACTTTTATAGCAAAAATTCATCCACGGGCTGATGGGAAAAGTGATGTGGTAAACGGACAAATTCCCAGTTCAATTACAAACAAGTAAAAAAGAAAAATTTTCATGAAAACAACAGAAAAATAAACAATATTTGAAAAGAAATGTGGCTGCTAAAGCAAAACAATGTGGAAAAAGTTACTTATTTCATAAAGGAGTAGTGATTCCTGCTGAGTGCATTAATGAGGATAACATTATTTGTAATGCGAAGTGCCGATTAAAATGTTTGACTGAAAATAACCAGGATACCATAGTTTCAATTTAATGACTTCTACATACATGAAGTTAACAGGAAAAATGTAATTCTATTTAAATCAATTTTGAAAAGTGAACCTCGGCGAAAATGCAAAGGTGCAATCAGACATAAAAAAGCATCTTTTAAGTACAATATTACAATAATCGGAAATCATGTGAAAATTTGTAAATCAAGCCTAATTTCATTGTACCAAATATGTTTAAAGAAATATCTCTCATCCAAAACCAAAAAAAAAAGTTTTTTAAGCGTCGGACTTAGACAGACAGGGCAAGCATAACAATAGGCCTAATAAACTTGATCCAGATAAAAATCAAAGATGTTATAAAACATATTGCTTTGTTTCTTGCTGGGTTGTCTCAATATTCTAGAGCTAAAAATCCAAACAAAAAATAATTATCACCGGTGTTGTCGGTACCTAAAATGTACCAGCTTAACATTAAGCACTGTAGACTAGACCAAAATATATTTATGATATTAAATTCAATTTATCCATTGGACAACCTAAGAATATTATATATAGTACATATATGATAGTGAGCTATGTTCGTAAGAATATGTTGATTTTTATAATTTGAGACTCACAAAGCTAAGAGGGAAAGTACTAAGGTGTTAAACGATGTTGCATACGTGACTATGGATCTACAACAGACTATACCATTGCCTCTTTCATCCACATCAGAAGCTTTTTATAAAAGACAGATGTGGTTTTACAATTTAGGCCTACATAAAACTTCAAATAAGTAGACAAGTGCCCATTTTTTACCAGGATAGAAGACATAGTAAATCGTGGTAATACAAAAGTTGCAAGTTCGCCGTTGAGTGCTATTGAAAGTGATAGAACACTTCAAGAAAACAATCATCGTAAGTGTGGTCTGACTTTTGTGCCAAACAAAATAAGAGTTTCCAGATAATTTGCCTGTATCAGGACATGATTTTAAAGGGTACTTAAAAATAATAGACTACAAATTTGCAGAGGTTAGTCACTCTTACCTAGACTCAAACTGTAACTTTGGTCGAATCAAAAGGAACCTACGAAAACAGCGTAATATGTTCTTAGCAGATAAGCATCAACCAAAGGAAACGAGATTATAAATATGGAACCTTACTTTAGGAACATTGAGGAATTAACTGCATCTCCTAAACTAGTAAACCGGAAAAAGACCTCCTTGGAGAGACTGTTCACTTTAGGGATAGCATCCAATGGGTAAGGATAGATGAATTTGGTGGTTCGAAATCATTGTGGCTTTACAACTTTTCGTGGGTCTCAGCCTCCTCAAGAATTTCTCTCCAGTCGTCCCTATCTGTCGGCTTCCTCCGCATGTACCTATTCCCATATTTCTCATGTCTTCATGGATGTATTCAAGAAACCTTGTTCTGAGTTCTTTCTCTTCTTCTCTGGTAAATAGGTCTATCAAGGAGCATTTTTCTAGCTCGTTCATTTTGTTTCATCCGAATTGCATGCACCTCAGACGTCCTATCTTAATATTTTATACGATATCTGGTTCCTAGAATATTCTATAAAGTTTGAAGTTGTATTGTTTTCTTCACACTACATCGTCATTCACTGCTCTATAGATTCGCCTTAGTACTTTTTTTTTCTAAACAAAACAGTTGAGAATGCGAAAGAAGATGCGTTGGTTTGCGAAATCTTAAGGAATATCTTTGATTAGATACTCAAATGTATTTATTTATGGTATTTGTGATATTTGGGTTGTACGGAGTCGAGAAGATGGCGGGCTGGGAGTGGATGAGTGGGGATATTGTTTTGGACGTTGATGGCTGGAGCTGGGTTTGAGAGTTTTTGGGGGCTGATGTTGAGGGGGTTTAGTTTTTTTTGGGACCTGATTGTGATTGGTTTAGAGATGTAGATCGAGATGGTGGTTGTGAGCGTGGTTTTTTGGAAACAAAAAGTTTTCTGTGCGATGATGGCAGTGGTGTAAAATCGGTGTTGGTGTAAAAACACTGTAAGTAAAAGTGGTGTTGTCTGGCAGTATTTTGTGATTTGGGCTTTTGGGATTTTGTATCAGGGATGTCGACGATGCCGTCTTCATCCTGAAGCAGGGCGCATGGCCGCGGCCTGTGACTTAGTCACTGACAAGGTGGATACGGATGACCTGGTAGAGCCAGACATTTCAATGGGAATACGAATCTATACACAAGCACTAGGGACTTCGCAGCCTCACGAAGCATCCCTGGTATGTCCCCCCAAAAAAGAGCGTTTTCCACTAGCTTGCCCTGTGTAGTTTTTTAACAGTGACTATAATTACCTAGCCTATACCAACGCTGCAATAAGGTCCCTCGGTGAACGTTGGCTTCGAAGCGGTAGTACACTGCCTAGTGGCACTTGTTCCTGAAAGCGGTTTTACCTAACAAGAGAAAAATTCTAGGCAAATATATTCTACTAAAACCCCGAACTAATTGAACAGTCAAGCCCAACGTCGTTGATTTTCAGTAAGTATACTACTTCTCCTTTGGACAAGCGTCCAAGACTGCAATCTTCAGCGCAAGTGCTCTCAAACTTCTCGCCGTCGTTGTCTGGAGAGAATATGCGAAGCAGCGACCTTCTCACTCAATGACTCGTACGATAATTATATATATATATATATATATATATATATATATATATATATTATATATATTATATATATATAGTCCGATGGGAAACTCTTTCCAAATTATTAAAATTGATTTTTGACACTAATTATTTAATTTTCAATGACAAATATTATAGTCAAATTTTTGGAACTCCTATGGAATCCACGATTTCTCCAATTCTAGTCAATTTTGTACCAGATGATCTTATTAATGAGAGTATTAAGAAGTTAGGTTTCCAGGTTCCCTATGTAAAACGGTATGTCGATGATCTGATTTTAGCAACCCCGGTGACTAAGGTGGTGGACATTTTATCAGTTTTTACCTGCTTTGATCCTCACCTACAATTTACATGTGAATTTGAGATTGATAACAGTATCCCGTTTTTAGATATGCGAATTATTCGCACACCGGATAACAGATTAGTCACTACCTGGTACAGAAAAAAAATGGCTAGCAACCGTTTCTTAAGTTACCATTCGAGACACCCAATCAGATATAAACTTAACCTGGTACAAGCCCTCAGTCTTAGAGTACACATGTTGACACACCCGCTTTACAAAGAAGAATATCTCAATCTACTGAAGTCCATTCTCATAGATAACTCCTATCCGGCATCCATCGTTAGTAAATTTCTAGATTTCAAAAGGACAGTCCATTACTGAAACACCCAATGGGCTAACATTAGCGTCCATATCTAACAAAATACAGATGAATAAGTCTCCTCTCACTCCTGAACAAACCACAAAATATGCTTCGCTCCCGTACTTCCCACAAATCACTAACAAGCTTAACAAACATTTCAAAAACTTTTCTGTCAAAATAGCCTTAAAAAATACCAGAACCTTAGGAAAGTTATTTTCGAAGACAAAAACTCCATTGGCCCCTCTAGAACAAACTAATGTCGTGTATCATGTACCCTGTGCTGAGTGCAACTGCTGCTACATTGGCCAGACCAGCCGCTCTCTTCAAGGTCGACTAACGTCCCACAAGAGCGACATTAGGATTTCTAAACCATCTTGTGCCCTTGCACAACATGCCATTTCAACCAAACACAGTATCAACTTCACGAATACCAAAACACTGTGCAAACAAAAAAATTATTATAAGCGATCCATCCTTGAAAAGTGTCAAATTCTAAAACATCCATCGTCCCTAAATAAGAGAACCGAATTCGGCAACTTGAGCCAAATATATCACTCCCTCATCATACAAAACAAATGGTTATAAAAAACCCCTTACAAGAGAGCAACTTCATTCCCATTCTTCTTACCATTTTTTTTTGTTTTTTATTAAAGAAAAAGAAAAAATGTATTCTTTTTTAAAAAAAGGTCTGTCTCCGTTCCGTTTGCTAATGCCCTTAATAATCGTACGCCCTCCCTGCATTAAAAAAAAAAACAATATGTTCTGCAATAAGCCACTTGTGAAAATTCTAACATCCTAGAGCTGATAGAAAACTATCGAAAATATTAGTGTGGTTTGAACCTCGAAAGACCTTAAACCAACATTCAAATGAAGCCATCGGTTAAAATTAAATGAACAATAGTGTTCTTACAGTTTTTCTTATATTTTTTTGTTTCGTTTCTCTCGTTTAGGTGTTAATCTTTGATGTTAAGTTATCGTAGAGTTTTTATAACATCTAAAAAACCTACAAATTGTTTTTGTAAGTATGAACCCTGTTGGTTGTTAACTTATATTTTAAAATCTTTTTTATTTGTCGTGAACTGATGATGCTTTTAAAAATAAAAGCGAAACGTCTTCAAATAAATCAATAAAGTAGTTGACGACTTTTATTGCCAATATTGACCGATAAAACCTGTGCTATTCAACCATTGAATATATTTTAAATATATATATATATATATATATATATATATATATATATATATATATATATATATATATTATTAATTACTACAACCGTTTTATACTTTTAGTATAAAAACCGGAGACTATCTAGAGGCGAAAGATTGTATAACTATAAAGGTTCCTGGATTTAGTACTAAATACAGAAACTAAGTCGTCTCCTGAATTATTAATATTTTCCTAAAAATTTAACCAAATATTTACTTTAAAAGTATATCAGTGAAACCAATATAATTAGTGTGCTAGTTGTTGTGTGTCAGTTAACATGGGCAGAACATAAAAGCTAGTCGTATCCTGCCAATCTAAAATAAATCTCCTTAAAATGCTATCAAACCGATCTTGGGGAGCGGACACCATAAAATTACTGCATATATACCAATCATTAATCCGAAGTAAACATGGTTATGGTGCAATATGCTATTTAACTGCGAGTAATTATATACTTAAAAAACTAGACATTATACAAAACACATGTTTAAGACTAATTCTGGGTGCTTACCGAACTAGTTCTGTTTCAAGTTTTCAGGTTATTCTAGATGAATCCCCCCTATCAATATGAAGACAACACATTTCTTTAAATTATGCCACTAGATTGTCTTCCAACCCTAATAACACAAACTATCCACTTCTTTACAAAATATATCCACCTACCCATTGCCATCAACAAATTAAATATCCACCCCTTAAAGAACGTTTTACGAGATATGGTTTTGACATGGAGCAGCTGACACATTCTTACCCTACACAACGGACTGTACCTCCCTGGACTATTAATTTTGCCACTATTGATCTATCCCTCACGGCCTATCCAAAGAGTACCACAAATCCCATAATCATTAACAAATTATATCAAGAACGGATATTAGAATACACTGACCATAACAAGATTTTTACTGATGCGTCAATAACTGAAAACGGACACGCAGCGGCCTTTATTCTAGGAAAGTCTGAATATGCAGTTCGCATCCCTCAATTCTGCAGCATTTTCACGAGAGAAGCAATCGCCATTTTAAAGGCTTTAGACATGTGTAAGAGTCATGCAAACTCAGATTTTCTTATCATTACTGACTCTTTATCTGTTCTTCAGAGCTTAAGGCAAATATATCCAGTACATGCTATCCTGCAACAAATACAATTAGCACTTTATCACCTATAAAACAGTAACACATACAGGTATCGCAGGAAATGAAAAAGTAGATGAATTAGCAAAGAAAGCTGCTACTGACGAGCAAACTAAAATTATGAATACAATTCCATTCAGTGATATCCAGCTCAATATTAAACAGCACTGTGTAAAAAATTGGCAACAAATGTGGAATTCTAATAAGGCTAACCTTAAAAACGTGAACACTAGGATTGGCACTAAACTACAATTTCCAGAAAACAGAAGGCAACAAGTGATTATAAACCGACTAAGAATTGGACATACAGCGTTAACTCACCAGCATCTCATAACAAAAGAACTACCACCTGAATGTTCCTATTGTGAATGTCCAATAACTGTTCAACATGTATTGATTGAATGTCCTCTTTATTCCTACGAAAGAGCCATCAACAACGTATTAGAAGAAGCAAAGTAACTTAAAGATATTTTAAACAGTAATATATCAAATACTATCAAATTACTTAAGGACATACGTTTACTACTTATTTTACTACGTTTACTACACAAAATTTAAATTATATGTATCATTTTGTAATTTGTAATTTATTATTTGTAATTTAAAACGCAATTTGTAATTAGTATATTTAATAACAACTGTAAAATCTGTAAAACCCGCTATTAACCGGGTTCTACAGGTAACCCTATAATAATAATAATAATATAAAAATAATTTAATGGTTAATACGGAAATTCTAAATAAAAAAAAACTATAAAGGTTGGCGCACACAACACAAGAAAGACTGCTTTGTAAAATAAGTATATGCATATTTTTGACTAACCTCGTGAATATTTATCCGTATGCTTTCAACTTGTTCATTTAGATATTTGACCTGTAATTATACAATATTTACTTCGTAATTGAATAATACAAAACTTTTTATTGTAGCTTTTAAAACGTTATTCATCCCAATTCTCAGATTCAGATACTTATAATAGATTATTTTGTATTATATAAAGTCCATTTATATTTCTTTGTTTTAGCCATTAATATTGAAAACGGTATTTAAGTGTCTTGTTGATTTGTAAGCACGAACAATTCAACGGCAAATTAACATATTTCATTGTCGGTTTGACTGGCGGTAGTAGTGGCATAAGACATTTAAATCGATGTTTATTCAGCGAGCACAGTAACTAAAATACAAATAGAGTACACTGAGTTTCTTGTTCAAACACAAATGTGAAACTGCAACACTGCATCTGGTGCATGTCGTCTACAAACATGATTTGCATCACCTTCGAGCCACTTATCATTTCTCAACTGTTATTGTTTTGACAAGAATCGGGTGTATTTTGTGTTAGATTGGAGTTATATACTATAACTATAAAATAGAAACTGAAAAAAATGTGTTTCACAAATTTACTACATACACTTTAAGAATTAGTTTCATAGTTAAAATAAAAAAATCCGCTAATCTAAATTTTTATTTAATTTAATAAGTGAATCAATGATTTTAAAAATCAGAACTTTCCATTAAAGTACTATTGACAAAAATTTGAAAAACTTAAAAAATAATAATTGATTGTCTTTGGTGTTAGAATGGAGTTCTATCTTCATGTTCTCCACCTTCTTCCTCACTGGCTTTACAACTCGGTGTGAGTCTTCGCGGCATCCACTGTCGCCCTCCATCCTAAATTCTAAATAAATCGGCTTCAACATCATCCTTCCGTCTTTTTCTCAGTCGACCTACTGATATACGACAATCTGGTCTTTCAAAAAACACTGTGTCTTCCTCTGATGAAAAACACTGTGAATTCATATCTTTGGGGGCCAAATATTATTCTGAGAACCTTTCTTTCAAATACTACAGGCTTATTGATTTCCCGCTGGTTGAGAGTCCATGTTTCACTGCCATATGTTATAATTGGGCGAATAATCGACGTGTACAGTGTTAATTTAGATTTTCTTTTTGCCAGCTTCGGTCTTATTAATGTTGAAAGGCAGTAATGATCTATTTCCCGCAGCTATCTGTTCTATACTGTAAGTATAGAATAGAAAATAAAAAAAATGTATGTCACAGATTGACTACATATACTTTGAGATTTTTTTTCGAAAATGTGTGTCTCGACAGCTAATGGTACAGGTACAATTTACATTCATGTTTACATGGTTAACAGATTGACTGCCATGGGTACCACATATGGTACTCGGGTAACTTGCCGTTTGTGCTACAGCTCTTCTAGAGCATGTTAACCCATGAGGCCAAGACGATTTTTATTTATTATTTTAATTAAGGCTTTTGTAAGAACCTTTGTGGGTTAATTAATATATTTTTAAGTATTTAACACCATGTTAAGCTTAAGTACGTATGTTCGTGCTCATGGTCCCACGAGTGTAGTTTTAATCAGGGGGCCATGAGCGCCACCTCTGGCACTCACAATAAAATAATATATTCTAATATTTATTGATCTGCAGATCTCTGTAAACTAAAATTGAAAATATTAGGATTTGCTAACGATAGATGCCTATCGTGTTAGTAGTGGCAAATATAGAAACAGATTTTTGCAAGCTCTAACAGGTAGTTTATAATTCAGTAGAAATTTGGATTACAAAGAAGAGAAAAAATTACTGCATTTGTTTGAGACTCTAGAAGTACGAAGCCGATCATAGTCTATTTCAGAGTTCCATGACAGTGACCCAGCGGACCCAGAGTATGCACTAGACAGTGAAGATTCGGAGAGTGATGTTTTGAGAAATAAAGAGTTAAATAATGAGCAAGGAGCAAATCCCGATATAATAGAAACAATGCAAGATGCCGGCCCTTTTGACTTCTTTTGATTGTTTTTTAATGACGAAGTGATATCCCTGTTAATAAGTCAAACAAACAATTATTCTCAACAATGTCTTGGAGGACCCAATATAGCTACCGGCGCAGGGCTAAAATCATGGAACGGTTTTCTGAGGCGAAAACTTTAATTTCTCCATATAAAATGTACAAGCCGAATGAGTGCTTAGGTACACGGCTTGCAGCTTTGTAAGTTATACCACGTAATACTGAGTACCATATATGGCGTTCAATATTTGAACTTTTCTTCTGGACTGAGTACCATACGTGGTGCTCAAATGACTCTCTGGCAATGCAAGGAAAAAGAGGCTGGCAGTCAACCTGTTAATACTTTACATTGGGTACAAATTAGCTATAATACATTTTTTATAATACATTTTGTTTTAAATTAAATTGCATAACTTTGTGTTTTTTAAAAAGTTTAATACATTTTCATAGTTGGTGCTGTTTAAGATGAGTATGTCTTTTAGGTTGTTACCAAAATTATATTTTCTTCCGGTCGCTAAGTAATGTTAACAGTCAAGAAGTACATGTGTAGATGGAAGTCGTAGTGTTGTAGTACTGGCACAATATATGATTACTGGAATTCATTGGGTGTCCATGTGTAAGGCGTGTGTGCCCTATTCTTAATCTTCGAATGATAGATTTGTCCTTTCTTTTTATTGGTGGGAGCTGGTGGTAGAAAATGTCTGGTTGTAGAATGCGTAACTTGGTATTGCTTCTTTTCCAATGATCACTCCAAAGATCAATTATTTTATGTTTGAGTGTTCTTTTTAAATCTGATGATGGTTGAATGTCTGTTGTTGAGTTAAGAGAACATGTTTGTTTTGCTGCTTGATCGGCTTTTTCGTTACCTGGAATACCAACGTGTGATGGACCAACAATATTGTTACTGTTATTCGATTAGTTTGAAGACGATTCCATATACTCTGGATTTCTTGAACTATTGGATGGATAGAATGTATGTTTCTTATAAACTGCATGGAGGACACCTTCTTTCGTCTTAGATGCGTCTAAGTAAAGGATCTTATCGAAGTTAAATTGATGTAATATTTCATAAAATCTTTGTTTGATAATGGAAAGTGATATTTCATTCTTATTATATTTGGATAATTCAATATTGAAATTACATATGTTGAAAATACATATTCATGGTGGAGTTTTGAGGTACCGTGAAAGGACTGATCGACAACAGATTGATATCTAAATAAGGAATTACGATCTTTAGTGGATGGTACCAGTCTAGGATTATTAGTTACTGGTAAATATATATTACAGATGAGGTTTATTGTGAGATTTGTGAGAATGACAATGTTATAAAGTTAAGTTTGAAAAAAATTGGATATATGTGGTTTTTAAAAATGACCGATTTAAGAATATAATCAACGAATTCATTTTAAAAAGCTACTACAAACTACTCACAGGTTTCAAGGAAAAGGTTGATATCTTAAAAATGAATTAGGTTAACAGATATTTAAATTTTAAATCAAATCACAATATAAATATAAACTTATTAAAAACTCTGTCAAATAATCATTGGGGTGCAGACGAAGACTCCCTGCTTGAGATTTATAGATGTCTTATTCGTTCTAAAATAGACTACTGCAGTTTTATTTATATGTCATCTATGCCATCATATTTAAAACTTCTTATTTCTGTACACAACACTGCACTCCGAATATGCCTTGGAGCCTTCAGGTCAAGCCCCACAGAGAAAGTCATAGTCATACAGAAAAGCTAATGAACTTGCCCTCTGGCTACGTCGCCGGCAACTCCTTTTAAAATGTTCTTCTCGAATCCCAGCTAATACGAAAAACCAATCTTATAAGTTATTAACTAATGAACTTTTAAACTCTCCTTCTCCTATTAAACTTCAATCTATGCCACAGTATCTCTCACCACATCTAAATAATATCGATCTTTGAGCCACAACTCTAATATTAATATCACCTCCCTTGAATCAACTAATAGCAGATTTTAATTTCTCTGTAACTAATTATAATGAGCACCAGACAAATCCACAATTTCTAAGGCAAACCTATAAAGAATTAATTGCTAACAACAGATTTGACCAAATTTTATACACAGATACTTCTAAGAGTCCTATAGCTGTTATATGTTCTGTAATTTCAAACACAGATTTAATCATATCTTGTAATCTCCCGCTCTCATGCTGCATAGGTACTGCTAAATTATTCTCTATTCTCCAAGCTACAAACTGACTATCTACAGAATATAAAAAAGGAGCAATATGTACAGACTCTTAAGCATCTACACCTATTCTCTCAAAGTATGTACACGGTGCATCCTTTGGTTTAAGTCATTCAAAACTCTCTCGATAGTTTCATCTTAATGGGAGTATCCATAACCATGATCTGGGTTCCGTCTCATGTAGGAATTCCTGGTAACGAACTAGTCGACCTTTTTGCAAAACCAGCCTTGTCTTCTAATACGGAGACTGAAAACATACAACTACATACATATTTACAGTCGTATTTTAAAAATATTATCCAAATGTCTTGGCAAGATCACTGAAATAAAATTCCTTCCAAGCTTCGTGACATCCATCCCAGCGGTAAAAAGCTTAAGTTTCCTTCCATGACACAAAAAAATAAAATCCTAATCGACCATACAAGACTAACTCATAAACATTTAATATCTTCCCAAGATTTACCTACATGTACACACTGTAGTAATATTCTATAATGTTAAACATATTCTCGTAGACTGTTCCCACGTTAATAACAAAAGAAAAAAAATCTTTTGAATTGAAACCTACAAAATGTTCTCAGTTCGTCATATAAATTTCAAAACCTTACTAATTTCCTCTATGAAACCAAGCTTTACCAGGAAATTTAGAAGAAGAAATGTAGTTTAGAATTTGATAATGATGATTAATAATTTTACCAATATTTAATGTATTTAATGTATTTCTTTATTGACTCTGATGTTACTGTATGTATTACTCTTGTAATGTTATGTAATAAAATTGTACCTGTGTCAATGACCTATGTTGTCGAGACACGTAAAGCTAAATAAAAAAAAATAAAAAGGGAATCATTAAATCCTTATACGATAGAGCCAAAATTGCTTGTGGTGAAATTCTATTTCAATTGAGATTAATTTTTCCCATGTCTATATTTGCCCTAAGAAGGCTAAAAGCCTTCTTAGAATAAATAACTGAAGATATTTAACGGTACCTTTATGGGGTAGGAACCCTGCGCTACCGGCCTACATAATTTAGATATCATCAGTCAGTTCAAAACAAGCTGTTAACACAGTCGGCCGCAAAATCTCGTAAGCTAAAGTCGATAGCTCGCAAATTCGCTTATTAATATAGTATATGTATTTATAACTAAATAGTTCGCATCGCAATACTATTCATTAAGATTATAAGTTAATCATTTATAGTACTCAAAGTTTATTCAATCCGCAGTATAGTTTTTATGTAAAAACAGTTCAGATATTCAAACCGCCAGTGTTGCCAGTAGTGTGTTAACATAGAACCGATATTCCGCTACGCAATTCTACTTGTAATTGGTTATATATAATAGTGAAAATAGCGCCAGTGAAAAGTGGAAAGTTTAGTTGAAATATCGCATATTACAGTGTTTCCGTTTCGGACAGATTTCAGAAATTGCTATTTAAGCTTAGTATTAAATATAAGTTCGTGTTTGAACCTGTTTTTCATTCCAGCCCCAGGCTGGTGGTCCTTCGTAGTTCTATTCCTGAAATACGCTAATATCCAATCAGCTTGTTCTAACGAAAATTTGTTCTTGAAGGAAAAATATTTGTTGACATATGTTTTATTAAAAAATGATTATCCTTTATCGTTTATAAATAAGGAATTTTCAACAATCGACCGAATAGAACACAATAAATTAAATCAAAATCATACACAAGGAATAATACGAGGAAAATAACATTACCATACATTAAACAATTATCAGAAAAACTTAAATGGATGTAAAATAAATTCAACATTCCAGCAACATTCACAACAACAAACACATTGAGATCGATTTTGTCTAAAACCAAACCTAAGAATGAACAAGAAAGGACCAAGAATTGTATTTATAAACTACCATGTGAATGCGATCAGTTTTATTTAGGTGAAACATCAAGGCCATTAAATGTTAGAATAAGTAAACATCAATCTTATATTTAAAATAGAGAACTTGATAGATCTCAAATATGTAAACACGCATGGCATAATGAACATAGGTAATAAAACAAACGGATGGTAAAAAGACAAAAATTAAAGAAGCGGCTCTAATTATGCTAAATGTGACGAGTTGTGTCGCAAATTCCTCGGCATAATGTAGGAGGATCTGGTTACCCATATTTAAAGAGGAAGTTATTAAAAGGAAAATACCGGTATTAGTAAGTCAGTAACATATCGAGGATACATCATTTATGATTTTTAAATATCAAACATATAAAAACAGAATTTGGTGTTTGTTGAGGGTAAACTAAATGTAAGACCAAATACTTACCATGTCGGGATAATATTATGAGGATTTTTCCTGGTTTTACTTCATGATTTACTTTGGAATCACTAAGAGAAAAATTTTAGAGTCATCATGGCATGTATTTTTTTTTTAAGACGAATTACATGGTATGATTTTTTCTGACGGATATTTTCAAGTTAAAGTTAATTTTATGTAAACGAATTACCTATCTAACAAATAAAGTCGTCCCAGGAACGCAACCCAACAATATTGGCAATATAATTTTATAGTCATCTACTTAAAAATGTATAATGTATGTCTGAAT
The DNA here is from genome assembly GCA_918026665.1 of Diabrotica balteata. Lineage (NCBI taxonomy): Eukaryota > Metazoa > Arthropoda > Insecta > Coleoptera > Chrysomelidae > Diabrotica > Diabrotica balteata. Next base: position 102,776,428 of record OU898282.1, read on the forward strand.
TGTCAAGATAAATGAGTCAGACAAAATTAAATTATTAGAAGGATTTTTCACCAAGCAACAAAAAAACCAAATCTGTTTAATTTACTAATGTTTGTATTTTGAGAACGATTTCCGTAGTGGAAATTGAAACGTCAGTAAACTTACTTTATTATTTATTTGTGGCTTATTTCTATCTAAATAGTAATTATGTTAATATATACTAAATACTTTCGTCAACAGTAGAGATTGTTTTGTCCATAATATTTTTGGGCTAGTAATTTTTTTAAGTCTAGTACAAAGGTCTTGTAGTGGTGTTTTGTTGACCTTTGGACTTTTGTATTATGAGCATCGAGCAAAAAGACAAAAGAGGGGATATAATCGTTATGAAAAGGAGACCAAAAAAGTGGCTTCTGATGGCGGACATATCCGGAAATGCAAAGGCGCTAAATTTAAATTTTCCGAGACTTATTAACAGTAGCTATATAATATTTTTCAGAACGTGTCTTAGACGAGAAAGTTTTAATTAATTATTAACGATGATAGTCTAAAATGCGACGCAACTGTTAAAAAACTTCAATATAAATAAGATTTCATGTGACATTTGGGACAAACAATAACATAACCCAACTAAATTTGATGTCAAACAAGTAGAGAGAGACTCTCTTTCCTTGTTTAATGTGGCCTCTAAAGATCGCACTTCTTGTCTAACAATATTTTTGCCCCCACTACCTTTACATTCCCTCTTTTGTCTTTTTGCTCGATGATTATGAGTTAACTCCTGCAAGGTGTTGAAAATAATTAACATTCTGTTAGTGTATTCCCAGTTGTTAAAGAATATTATTGATGTATAAACTGTAATGTTTTTCATATTTGATTTATTTTAGTTGAATTTATTAGAGTATCAGATATATAAATATATATCTCTGTCAATCTAATTTAAATAAATAAATTTATTGCCTGTCTAAAGTCGATACATTAAGCGTTTAATCGCTTAAACGTTCATCACGAATCGCGCATTAAAAAACATGAGAGGAAATATATGCCAAATGCCATCTCAGCTCTTTCTCATTTGTGGTCCATTTAAGTGGACTTCCCACTGAGTTTATGGCAGCATATTAGAAAATCGCTGGGACATAAATTGGAACAAGTCATACCTGTCGCCTTATATTTGATGTTTAATAAGATATGCATTGCTCGCGACGTTAGTTTTGAATCATCTAGATCGTCTTAAATGTCTGGTTTTATTATTCGGTTTTAAATCCATTTAAATAAAATGGGAGCTGAGCCAAATATTTACGCAATTTTTCCAGAAAGAGTATATTGTTTAAATAATTAAAAATAAACAGGATTTATAATTCTTATAACCTTTAACGGATAACGTGAGATGATGCAAATCATCTAGCAGTCCGCAAATCATTACGTCCAAAAAAAAAAACGATGAGAACTTGTTGATTCTTTAAATACATAATTAACATAGACAAAAAAAATATTTGCACACAAATTTATTATAACATGTATTTAAACTCATGCTTTGAAATCTTTATCACATTTTAAGTACTATAAAACACCCCAAACTATTTGTAAAAATTATATATACATTCGGTTTTATAACGTCTTACGACGTTGTCCGACTTCCAACCGCCACTGTATTCGGTCTTGAGTTAGGTCTTCGTCCAGATTTCGAGCGCTAATCGCTTTCCTAACTCCCAGGTTCCAGCTCTGTGGTGGTCTTCCTCGTTTCCTCTTCTCTGGGGGTTGCCACATCATCGTTTTTTTAGGCAATCTTTCGTCCCCCATTCGGCTCACATGTCCATACCATATGAGCTGTTTTCTCTCAATATCCTCAACTATAGTGCCCTCTATACCCATTTGTTGTTTTATCACTTCATTCCGTATTCTGTCGGCTCTTGATATTCTCATCGATCTTCTGATGGCATCCATTTCCGTGGCTTCGACCTTTTTCTTATATTTCTCGGTTATTCTCCATGTCTCAGCTCCATAAAGTAGGCTAGTTTTAACCATTGTCTCATAGATGTTCCATTTTCTTTTCTTTGATATTTCTTTACTCCATAGAACTCCGTTCAAACATGCTATAGCTCTTCGTGCTTGTACAATTCGATGTTCTATTTCTCGTTCGTCTTTTTCACTACGGTCGAAGATGACGCCCAGGTATTTATATTCGTCACATGGATTTACTTTTTGATTGTCATCGATATCGAGTTGTTCTGCTTCAGCTCCAATTGAGAGGTATTTTGTCTTTTCTAAATTGATATTTAATCCCCATTTCTGGTATTCTTCAATTAGTTTTCTAAGCATGTATTCCATGTCGTCTTTGTCATTTGAGATCACCACCTGATCATCTGCAAACTGTAAAGTATATATGTAATCCTGATCGTTCAATTGTATACCCATTCCTTTGACTTTCCTTTTCCATTGTTTCAGAGCTGCAGAGATATAAATCTTAAACAGAGTCGGAGAGATACAACATCCTTGTCTGAGACCCTTAGTAACTGCAAATTTTTCAGCTAAGAGATTTCCGAATTTCATTTGGGAGTTTGAACCATAATATAGATCTTTGAGAGCACTAACCAATGTTTGATGTATATTTGATGTGCCCAGGACTTCCCATAGTTTATTTAGCGGGACTGTGTCATATGCCTTCTCAAGATCTACAAAAGTCATATGTAACTCTCTATTTGTCACAACTTTCTTTTCTATAATTTGTTTAAGACAGAAGATGTTATCTGTACATGAACGACCTGCTCTAAATCCTCCTTGTTCTTCGTCTTCAGACGATTGATAATCTTCCTCTATCAGGTCCGTAGTATTCGACCGTATAGTCGACTCATTGAACTTGTGACCGATATCCCTCTATAGTTTTTACAATTTCTCCTGTCACCTTTTTTATATATTGGGGTCATATATGCTGTTTTCCATTCATCTGGTGTTGGATGTCCATTAATATATTCGTTAAATATCATCGTGATCATTCTGTGTAATTTCTCTGAGCCATTCTTTATTAATTTCGTAGTTACTCCCTCTGGTCCACTTGCTTTCCCATTCTTCATCCCTGCTATAGCTTTTTGAACTGTGTTGATATCTATGGTAATATGCTCTCCCAGAATTTCGATTCTTGATGAATTCATATCTTCTTTAAATTCGTCTCTGTTCTCATTTAATAGATGTTTGTAATAATGTGTCCAATCCTCGGGATTTATGGGATTTAGAATCACTTTCTCGTTAGTCGGTTTCTTAACAGAGTTTATAAACTTCCACGCCTCAGTGCATTGTCGTCCTCCATGTCTCATTTTTGGAGGTAATAATTATTTTTCTAGCTTTCTTCTTCATTTCATTGTATCGGTCTTTGTCTGCGTCATCTTTTGTATTCAACCACTTATGGTATAATCTTTTCTTTTCTGTTACCGCATTTTCGACGTCTTCATTCCACCAAAGCTTGTTACTAATTTTATTTTGTTTGATTCCTAAGACCTCCTTAGTTAGTGTTTCGTGTTAGTGTTTCGTCAAGTTTGGTGTCCATTCGAGTCTTATATAGTGCACGGGTGCTCTCATGAATTAAACTGGACAGATTGTATTGAGGAAGATCAATTCTTTCTAAAAGTTGTTCATCTTTGCTTGATGAGACACTGTCCTTTAATCTATATGGGAAAACAATTTTTGCCCTGACCATGTGGTGATCTGATCCGCATACTGCTCCTCTCATAGCTCTAATATCTCTAATGAGTATTTGTGAATTTTGTTTAACTATCATGTAATCTATTATAGACTTAAGATTCCTTGTTGGTTGAAACCATGTATATTTGTGTATGTTTTTGTGACAGTAATATCCGTTAGTTATTTTGAGTCTATTACTTTCACAGAGATTAAACAAAGTAATGATGTAAAGATGTAAATGATGTAAATGATGTAAGATGTAAAAATTAAACAAAGACTAATTAAAAAAAATGTTTGAGATGAACGAAATTGAATGAACTGACATAAGTCAATCTTCGCTACTGTCTTCGGAAATACCAACCTGTAAGTAGTCGGAGCTAATGCATTTTGAGTTTTCTAAGCACACGCATTTTTTGTATTTTTAACCGCTATATCTCGTTGGACTATTTTTTTGTCTACTACAGTAAAAACAACGACGTCGACCATTAGGTTGTGTATTTGGGGCTGGAACAATTTCTTCTTCAATACGGCAAATTTCTTTTATTCTTGACCTATTTGATCTAGGAATACGTTTATTTAAAAATCAACGTTGCAGATGACCGTTTACTAGTTCCATAGCAAGAGCTTCTAGAAATTGCCTTCTGGATATTTTATCTATCTCATTAGTTGTTTAGTATAAATTATTATTTATTTATTATAAATTAATTGAAACCGGCGACATTCATTGCAGAATAAAAATGACCATTGGCCAGTGGCTCGAGCGCAATTGTAGGCGGCACACATTTTATCAACTAGATCTACTCCTCCTTTGAATTTATTAGTCAATGATGATTTCTGGCTTACCCGTCAATTTGTCTAGCAAATCGTCGTGGAGCATCGTTGAGAGTCAAATAACGTTTTTGTTTGTTCTGGGTATATACGACACAATCGTACATTTTTCTCTAAAAGCAGACCTGCATCTACCGTTTTATATGATGACAATGAAAAATGTTTTGGTAAATTTGAATTGGACGAATCGAAGAATTCTCTCAACTGCCAATTTGTCATATTCTTGCCTCTCTAATCATTAAAACAGATGTGTCTGAGCAAAAACTTGAACTGTTCAAGAGACATTGTCTATCTAAAGATCTCTGGCGATTAGCCGTTTGTCCTAAAGAGGTTTTCTGCATATTTGTGGTTATTTTTGGTTACCCCAGCTATATATAAAAGACCCACTAGTACCCTAAGGTCTAATATAGTTCAATGAAAATATTCGTGTTATTTACAGTGGTTTGTAAAATCTCTTGAGTAAAAAATCAACTCCTAATCTTTGATGCACTTTTATATGTCGTCCTTTTATATGTCGTTCACTTCGGTGAGAAAAAAAATATCGTGGCTTCGTAATCTACGTGAATGGTTCGGGTGTAGTTCGATTGAACTTTTCAGGCGCGCTGCTAACAAAATTGCAGTGGCCATGATGATTTCCAATCTCCGCTAGGAGTGGCACGAGAAGAAGAAGATGTCGTCCTTCCCTAGTTAGTCCAGAAATGTTTATCTTTATTAAATTGTCACTGCTTTGTATCCAGAATCCGGCGGTTTCCTATACGTTTCTTTTATTAAGTTGTTTCATTCTTACTAAGAAAATACGGTACTCTTTGTGGAACACTCCAGACTTCTTAGTTTAGCTCCTCAATTTCTTCTTTTATGTCGCTGTCTTGGTCTCTTCGAAATCCTCTGCCAAACTAGCATTGTCATCGTCAGATTCAACTTCTGGCTCAGAATCAGAGGGAAATTTCTCATGAAGCTTTTTGAGATATGCTTGTTGCTTTTAAAAACTTATATTCAAAACATCTGTAAGAAAATAAGTTTATATCAATAAAATATACAGAAAACATAATCAGTAGATCAATTTCAATTATAAATTACATAAATGCTTTTCATTTATTCTAGAAATGAAATATTTTAAAAATGAATCTTACCTGAAGATTTGTGACAAGTTGTATAACGTGTAGACTCACGTTCCGCAATTTAATATAGCATCAAAACTAAATGCAGTAGACTCTCACAAAATGCTAGTACAAAGTTGTTTTATTTCCTATTGCATTCTTTTAGTTTTATTTAATGATACATTAACAAATATTTTAGAAGCAGTCTCCTTTTAACTGATTTTAATAAAAAGTCGTCTTTTTTGGTCTACGAATATTTTTAACATTCCGTATATGAATTTTACACCAACGAACATTCCATACACGTTTGGCATATACATATACCAATAGGCACCTCGCTCGCCGGTTGAAACACTGCCGCGTGCCGCAAAGGGCCAATAGAAAAGTTTTAGGTGCTAAATACATATACGGTATATTTAGATGCGAAAGGTATCTCTGAAAGGATAATAATGATGTAGTAATGAGTCCAGAGTATGATTATATGTTGGCTGCGTTGATTATGAAAAGGCATTCGACTCCATAGAACTTTGGGCAATAGAGAGAGCTATTAACAACTGCAAGATAGACTCCCGATACAGAATACTCATACACAATACTTACAAGAAAGCTACAATGAAAATACAAATTGGTAAAAAACGAAAACCAAAGCTATACCAATCAACAGAGGAGATCGCCAGGGAGATGCTTTCTCACCAAAGCTATTCACAGTTGGACTTGAAGAGTTCACATGTTCACAGACATTAACTGGGCAGATAAGGGAGTAAATGTTAATGAAAGAAAACTGAGTCATTAAAGAGATGCTGATATCATTGTAATATTCGCTACAGTTTCGAATAACTAGAGACCATGATGATGTAACTATTTCAAGCTTCGAAAAAAGTAGGTCTTAAGATGAACTTGGAAAAAACAAAAATAATGACAAATACACCGAACATTACAGAAATAACGTTGATCAACATAAATTAAGAAACACTAAGCAAATACATCTACCTGGGACAGATTAGGAAAATTAATAAAGAAAATCAAACTCCCGAAATTACGAGAAGAATAAGGTTAGCGTGGGGAGGATTTGGAAAACTGAGTTGGATCTTGAAAAGCACTAAAATAGAACAGTTTTTGAAAACCAGAATTTACGATTAGTTTATCCTTCCTATACTCACGTATGGTTCACAGACGTGGAAACTCACCAAGTCTAATGTGAATAAAACAGTAAAAGCACAAAGAGCGATGGAAAGATCCATGCTCGGTGTGAGACTTATAGACAAAAAACAAACAATGGATTAGAAGCAAAACCAAAGTAAAAGACGCAGGAAAACATGCTACCAAATTAAAATGGAGCTTCGCAGGACACAATGCCCGACTGAAGGATAATAAATGGAACCACGAAGTACAACAGTGAAGGCAATGATTAGGAAAGAGAAGCAGAGAAAGACCACAAATGAGATGGACTGATGACATTAAGACGAACGGAGGACACAACTGGAAGCAATTGGCACAAAATAGAAGATATTTGATTGATTTGGGGGAGGCCTATGTCCAAAATTGGATTACTGAAGGCTGAAGAAGAATAAAAATGAGTCCAGAATGACAAATATGATGTATAAAAGTAAATTCAACAAAACACTGACTCACAGGGCAGTTTTTATAATACAGATCTTGGACTCTGGTACATGTTTTATCTTTAAATAATAATTTTTTAGTAGATATATATTTATTACAATTTTTTTAGCCCATAAATGATACGCAAAAAAATAAAACTCTATTAACAAAATTTTAATCAAACAGAACATAATACTACAAAAATTGTTATAAATTATTAAGATAAGTTAAATATAGTACCTACTTTGTTCCTCATCTCATACTTACATAAAGTTTTGAATAAACCACTCATTTTTGTGTTGAGTTTAGCTCAATTTAAAATGCATTAAAATATGTTACTATAAGCGAAGTTGAAATTTTGATACAATTTGATTTTATTCTTAATTGGTAAAATTGTATCAACAATTGTTGAGTAGCACACTGATTTTCATTTATAGTCGAGATGGACCTCAACCACAAATTCTCTTAATCTGTTAACATAATCCAAATTGAGTTGGTGGTAACGGAATTCAATTTGAGGGTATTGGAGGAATTGCTAATTAGAATTAACCAATCAACTCAAAATAGGTTTACTTGCAAAATGTAGGTGCAGAGGCAATAAATATTTCGTTAAAACTATTCCGTCAGGAACTAAAATTTATAGTCAAATGATTGCGTTTATTATATGTTATAAATATAAAATTGGGTAAGATTAGATTTTAATTTTTTCATGGCATACTAGTTTATTATTGTTTTTTTATTGCATAGTTACCAACTATGTAATAGGGTACTTTATGCCCGCGCGGGCATATAGTGTACTTTATGCCCGCACGGGAGTAAAGATACAAACAAAAAGATATCTTAGAATTAGAGATTAGAAACACCTTTATTTAACATTTCAAAATATTATTAAGAATTCACATAAAACTGGCAATTCTGAAAGGATCCGGTGATATTAATATTACCCGCGGCAAACGTTAACTCATGTGTCATAGCTTGGGTCTCAAGTTTCTGTAAGGAAACGCTGGATCCAGAAGATATTCTTGCTACCATTCTTGAAATTTCATTCTTTGAAGATATGCTGTCCTCTAAATATCTTTCAGCAACCGACGTACTCTTCTATCCACCATAAGGCTTCAACGTGGTCATACTAGCTCCAGCTTCTGCTAGAAGAGTTGACGAAGTCCGACGCAGGCAATAACCTGTGTACTTTTCAGGACTGCAAACCAAATATTTTGCAATGGTGGACTGAATTTTTCCAAATGTGTTCTTTCCAACTGGCTATACAGTACAACGACCTTCTTCTTCTTCCTCAAGTGCCATCTCCGCGGCGGAGGTCGGCAATCATCATAGCTATTCGGTATTTTGAGACGGCTGCTCTGAAAAGTTTATTTGATGTACATCCATACCACTCTCTCAAGTTGCGCAGCCATGACATTCTAAGTCTCCCTATGCTTCTCTTTGCTTGTATCTTTCCCTGCATAATCAATTGGAGCAGGGTGTATTTCTCTCCACGTGTAATATGTCCGAGATATTTTAATTTTCTTGTTTTTCTTGTTTTCTACAACGACCTTATCTGTAGGTCAAAAAAATCCTTTTTTCTGAAGAACTACAGAGTCCTAAAGACATGTATTCTCGTATTAACTTTAAACTCTTTAGTTCATCTTCGTCAATAATTGTAAAAACACGCTGTTTATACACCAAATATAATGCTACTTTGTTCATTAAAAATATTTCGTTTGGTGCTTTGTTATAAATTTTATAACATTTTTTTAAAACAAGACTTTAGACTTTTTTGGCTGGTAGCCTTTCGAGCCTTGCTTCCAATATTCGCTCAATTTGTGGTAATTGGCAATGATAATATTCTTATTTACGATTAAAGTCTTCATAACCACTGGATATTTAGGATTGGATATTTGGACCACAGAAAACTCGGAGAAAATGTTTGAGCGAGATCGACAAAGTATACAAGTAGCACAGTTTCACTAATGTGTTCTACATGGTTTTCTGTCATCCAGTGCTGTTCATATTCCTTGTCGTAGGCATTGCCTTATCTCGACTCCCTCGGTAGTAACTTTTGCGTTGCTTTTTCCCTTTTTTTATAATTTGGTTAGGGATCTCATAAATATCTTGAATTTTGACGGTTTTAGTTTGACACGTTTGACAGCATTTCCGTAGCGTAGCAACATAACAATAGAATGTCTACTAGTAAATATATTATTGTCAAAATTAAATCGAATTTTTGGATTTTTTGGAACACATTTATTTGTAAATGCAATAATGAACTAGTATGATTAAAAGAGTGCAGCCCTATTTTGGACAAAGTTCTTCGGTTCGCCAACAAGAATCTTAACCTGTGCCTACGGGCACTATCGTTTCAGAATTATTGTTATTTTAATAACTTTACTATTTTTAATTATATATTTATTACTAAATGTCATTTACTAACAATAAAAAATATTTGTATACCAGTTAAGGTGGTTTTACTCAATTAATTAAATAAGTAATTAAAAAAATTATAGAAATATATATTTTTTTAAATATAAATTAATTAATAAAATTATTAACTTACCTTTAAGTTATAAGAAGCATTTTTTCTTTTGCAATGCTCCCTTATGGTAGTATTTTTTTAAAACACGGATCTTTTATTATAGCTAATAATTCTTGAAATGTTCCTCTAGACCAGTGATGCTATACTGCATGGGATCTAACACATAAACTGTAAGCTTCCGGAGATTGACTACTATACCCTGTTTTTAAACCAGGAACAGTAATTCAAATTTACCGCGCCGCAATGTTTGTTTTTATTTGGTCCAACCTCAGGCAAGTTTACTTCACTGTTATGAAATTTTGACACTAATAACATTTCACAGGTTAAGATATATTGGCGATTTTTTGTGTTTTCTACGTTATTCTGTTAATTTTTAGTCTGCTTTTATATATATAAAAAAACTGTTTGTATTTATTTTGTTTTTATTTTGAATTTATTATTGTGGCTTATTCCCAGTTAAATAGTAATTAAAAAAAAACAGTTGTTTTTAGCACTCTTTAGCGACGTATTAATTTTGGATTACCGTCGAAGGCCCATTATGATCAACAAAAAAAAAATATGTATTTGGTAACTTTTCTAGTGACTTTCTTCGGTGTGAATATGTCTCTTTAGTTACTCCTCGTGGTTTAAAAACAAAGATAGTACAATTTTGAAAATAGAAAACTTTATTGCACATTTCTAGTTGATAAGTTTTAAAGAGAGAGAGTTGTAATTAAAGTCATGTTTTTCATATTAATTTTATTTGAATGTTGATGTATGGCACTGCATATTATACACAATTATTTGATATGATGTTACATAATTACCGAGGGCCAAACGCAAGCATGAAGAGAAATGTTCGTCACCTAACAGATTACGATATTTTGATTTCAATATCTTCATTTGGGAAAATGCAGACTCACACAAGTATGTTGATTCAAAGAATCCAAAATCCAAAAGAAGTGTAGGTATATCCAAAATTATTTTTAGAATTTTATTTTGAAAGAAAATGATCTCCATATTGAACGTAACGACTGTTTCAGTAACTATTTTTTCCACGTCTTGACAAGAAAATGGATTGGATATCAATGTTACAATATCTGTAAGTTTTTAAAATCAGCAAGGCGTCTTTCAAACTCGCTATGAAGTGCATGCAGCTCCGTTTTGTAATAAACATAATTCAAATGAGCGGCTACCCTTTTTTTCAACGAAGGAAAGTTGTTTAAATCCTTTCTGCTAATTTGCTTAATTAATAATTTCAATTTGTTAACAAAAGCATGGATTGCGCTCATCATATCGATAATTTTTTTATTTTTACCTTGTAGTTAGAACAGTCCCCGTATTTTCTCCGTGAATCGCGATCGACTTTACAAACTGGCGATCACAATCGACCCTTTGAGCATTTTTGCTTTTAGACATTCTGCCAAAATTGAAGAATTTTCTGTCTTCAATTAGTTCTATTATAGAGTATAAAAAAATCCTCTATTTTTCTCCTCAATTTGTTACGAAAGAAAGCTATAATAATATTTTTTTTTGTTTTATTGGGTTAAAATATTTTTAATATATTACTATAGTCCCTAAAAATATATAATAAATGTAGAAAGTATCGGCATAGCTCATATTTATTTTACTATATATATATATATATATATATATATATAATATATATATATATATAGAGAGAGAGAGAGAGAGAGAGAGAGACAGAGAGAATAAGTTATTGATTAAATACGTTGAATAAAACGCCACAATACTAACCAATTAAATAAAGAAGATTCAATTCCCATGTAAATTTTAGTAATTAGTATGACAATAGAAGCATCTACCCAACGGAAAGTTCTAAAAGTTAGTCTTTCGTCGGATTCGACAAACCGAATTCCATATATATTAGTATTTAAATAAACTAATCCGGATTAGGACCACTAGATAGGTGTACCGTAACGGAAGCTAATTGCTGTAGACAATTCTCAATTGATAAGGTGATTTATTGTATTCAAAAATCTATGGAGGGATAATGTCTTACGCACCATTAAGTACATTAATTTAGTTAAGGCTCTTTTTTTACGCAATTTTTATTAACGCTAAAGCATGTTTTTATTTTGAGTGAATATCACCCATTGAAACAGTTCTTTAATAATACATATTTCTTTTTTGGAATATCTGTTATTACTTGTTCTAGGTTTATTGTTTCCTCTTGGTTGGGTTCAGTTACTTCATTAGGAATGAATACAGTTTTTAGGTGGTTTGCAAATTTCTATGCTCTTTCTTTTGATGTTTTTAATCATCTGCTTTGCCCTTTTTTTATGGTGGTATATTGTATTGGGGTCTTGTTAATTTTCGAGTAGTCTCTCCTAAGGTGTAATTTTTTTGTTTAGTTCATCCAGAAGTTTTTTGTATTCACTAAATTGTAGATTCTTTTTAGTTGATCATTTCTTTTAGTTTCTTTACAGGATTGTTCGGCTGCGTTTTTGTTTGTGGAGTCTACTCTCCACTTTCTGTAATCACATGGTTTTTTCCCTACGTAGATATATATATATATATATATAATATATATATATATATATATATATATATATATATATATATATATATATATATAGTTTGAATTTAGTTCTTGAAAATGCATCCCCTGTCTCAAAAGAAATTAGTAGTTATCGGACTCGCTGATAGAGCTATTAGATTATCCGATCCTATCAATAGACCTCAGGCCATTAAAAAAGCAAAAACAGCACTAACACTTAGTTCATACCCACACCACCTTATCGACAACACTTTCAAATCGCGACTGCATAAATTTTACAATAACAATAATAACAATGAAACCAACACGGCAAAGAAAAACTATATGTCTCTCCCCTATATAAAAGGATTATCAGAACAAACTGCAAATCTTCTGTCTAGGTTGGTCATAAAGGTCACAATCTTTTGAAAAGGAATTTAACAAGATTGAAAACAAACCCCTCTATTAAAAAGATCGCATGTTGTATATGAAATTCCCTGCTCGAATTGTAATGGAGTTTATATTGGACAAACCAGTCAGCTACTTAATTCAAGAATACGTTCCCACAAATATGACAAGAAAAACTTGTCGAAAAACTTGTTGAAAAAAACATAAATTGGATTTTGAGAAAACCAAGATTCTAAAAAGTGAATCCAACAGAAAAAAGAGAGAGCTTCTAGAGTCTATACAAATAAAAAAAAATAATAACGCAATAAATGATAAAAAAGATGTCAAAAATTTGAACAAAATATATTTTAACTTAATTTAAAAACACATAAACAGTCAATCTCAGAACGCCTATGATGTTAAAATAACTGATTGTTTAAACGATAAACTAATATCAATAAATAACACATTAGATTTAAAATACATTTTACTTGTAGTGACTTAGTGGGTATGTCCTATGTTTTAAGTTTATTTATTTAAAAGTTTATTTTTTAAACCGTATTATGTCTGTCATAAAATGTTTTTTTTAGTCAATATATATTCTTGAAAAAGGCATGGATTTCCTGCCGAAACGTCGGAAAAAATATTAAAAATGTCTTAGTATCAAATTAAAAATTTTTTTATGAACCTTAGCCCAAGAGTATTTAAAATTCTGTCATTGCAGCCATATCTGATCCCTTTTATTGCTCTTTTCAGCTCTATTTAATAAATTTTAAAAAATCCACAGTCATTTGATTTGTAAACCTTTTTTGTCCCTGTTTTTTAATCCACCCATTTCGTTGCCTGTAACAATGTGGCCTAGGCTGCTTCCATTAATCCTTTTCTTCAGTTTTATCTTAGCTTTTTAGTCTAAAACTATGGCATTAGAATATTTGAATATTTTTGTTATTAAATATTATCTTTTGTATGAAATTAAGCTACAACCATTAGATGCCTCCTAGAGATTCAAAGGTGAGCCAAAGATCTAGGTCAGGCATGTCAACTTGAAATGACATAGCGAATAAAATATTTGATTATACACATAAAAATGTGAGTTTCATCACAATCACAAGAACTAATTTGTGGCTTAATCCCATAAAGAACAATTTTATTATTGTTTTTTTTTTTTGATACTTTAAACAATTGAATACGCATATTTTTGTCTTATATCAACCAATTTAAAGTTAAAACTATATTTCTTTTATAAAAACTAAAAGTGTAATGACCTCAATATCCACTGACCCATTTTATGCTTTAAAATGCATAAGGCCGTTGTTCTAGAAGTCAGTTCATTTTTCTTTCACATAATTCAGCAAGTGGATAATATATTGTCTTTCTGCGAAAGTTTGTACATTGACAAGTTAATACAAGTAACTTGAAAGCCATCCAGGAAATTTATCTACGACGTTAAATTGGGTCTGCTTGACAAATATGAATCACTTTATTTGAACGTGAAAATTTCGAATTCATTGAATTTAAAAGATGGTTGATTTGGTTAATGTAGCTGAATAGAACATAAATCTTAAGAAAGTTCCGCGAACTGGGAAATCATAAAAGCAGGCTTCTTAGCAAACATTTTGTCTGTCACGTAAAATCAATAAATGTAAGAAGTGTGTATCGGAAAATAACGTCGGCGTTTTATAAGGTATTTATATAAAAATACACGCACTGTGACATTCAGGAAAACTGAGCAGCGTGACACAACAAGCAATTCTATAAAATAAGGACCCTTAAGCTAGCGGGGACACATGAGCGGAATCCAATTTAACCTACGTAATATTTTTTCACCCATTTTTCACTAATTTATTACCACCCTAATAATTTTTCACCACCAAACCAACCTTAAGGGGAGCGATTCTGCTGGCTTAAGGTTCAAGCTAGCAGAATTCAAAAAAAAAACTTTTTGTTGATGGCATATTTTTTCACCCATTTTTCACTAATTTATTACCACTCTAATAATTTTTCACCACCAAACCAACCTTAAGGGGAGCGATTCTGCTGGCTTAAGGTTCAAGCTAGCAGAATTCAAAAAAAAAACTTTTTGTTGATGGCATATTTTTTCACCCATTTTTCACTAATTTATTACCACCCTAATAATTTTTCACCACCAAACCAACGTTAAGGGGAGCGATTCTGCTGGCTTAAGGTTCAAGCTAGCAGAATTCAAAAAAAAAACTGTTTGTTGATGGCATGTTTTTTCACCCATTTTTCACTAATTTATTACCATCATAATATTTTTTCACCATCAAACCACCCTTAAGGGGAGCGATTTTGCTGGCTTACGGTTCCAACTAGCAGAATTAAAATAAATATGTACGACATACCATAGTGTTTTGATAGGTTTTTACGAATTTATTACCACCCTAGCAATTTTTCACCCCTTAACTACCCCTTGTGAAAAGTCAATAATTGTGATAGATTAAAATTAAAGGAGAATTTTTTTTTCAAATTTACTCTCCTCTACTTATAACTGAAATAAAAAAGTGTTTAGTTAAGATTTTACTAAACTTTGACCATCCTGATAATTTTGCTCCCATAAACCTATTCGGAAACTTGTCTGCTAGCTCAATATTCGAACCAGCGAAATTAGAAAAAAACGTATTTTTGAAATATTATAGTATTCTATACCAACTTAGTAATTTTTTATCCCTCGTCTTACCCTTGTTGGAAGTTAATAATTCTGCTATTGAAAAAGTATTGTTTTATAATTTTACTCTTTTCTGTGGCAAATAGATTTTTGTCTACAATTCTACCATCTAAACATTTACGCTAGTTAAATACAAAGCAAATTTTTTCGGAAATATGAGATACGATAGTATTGTGCTAGATTTGTACTAATATATTAGCATCCTAGTAATTTTTTACCCTTTAACTACCCTCCCAATCCGGAATCAATAATTCTGCTAGGTTAAAATTTAAGGTGATAAAAAATCTATTTCTATAATTTAACTGTATTCTACTTTTAACTGATTTTATAAATTGCTTGCCAGGTTTTTACTGAATTTGATCCACCCTTATAATTTTTGACCCCCTGAGCCTCAGTTAACGGGAAACATTCAAAAAGCTACACATTGAGGCTAGGTGAATAAAAAAACTTTTTTTGGAAACACAAGAGTGCTCTCCTAGATTTTTACTATATTTTTACCAACCTAGTCGTGTTTTTCTCAACTACTCTAATTGAAAAACATTTTCAAATTTTATTCTATGCTAACAATTTTTTATTTTTTTAGTGTTTAAATATTGAAAATACTTTATTCCAAAAAACTATAGATTTGAACCCTTTATGAATATAAAATAACTGAAATCGAGTTGAGTTTTAGTCAATACAATGGAATTTTTATATTTCACAGAATAAATTACCAGGTAATTCAAACTAACATTCCAGGTATTACCAGGTAATAAACATTCAAAATAACATAACACACAAATTGAAATAATTTTATTACGTCTATTATATTATTTAACTAATTGAAAAGAAGGGTCGGGACCGTGCGTATCTATTGTTAAGAGATTAAAAGATTTGTATTCAGTAGGTACATGAAAATTTGAAAAATAATTTAGGTATTTAATATTATTCAAATAAGAAGAGTATTAACGATTGGTCAAAACATATTTTTAAGATTATGTGTACCTATAGCACAAAGAATTTATCGTGGAAAACATTTTAGGATATAAATATTTTAAGTAGGTATATTCAAATAAATCGGAAATTACCGGTTGGTCAGAACAGCTGTTATAGATTATTTGCGTAGTAAATTAAATTTAAATTAGCAGCATTTTAAAAATTTAAAGATATTTGTATTTTTTTAATTCTTTGTCGAATTTTCATTCATTGTCAGTTGAATATAACTAGAAATTAAAGGGTATTTCAAAAAATATTAACCTGTTTATTTTGTTTATGGAAATGTTTAGAAGAATCGACCAAGGAGAGATCTGGTTTCTCGGGACAGTTCACATACTCATAAATTGGGTTTTTTCTAATGTTTAGGATAGTACTTACTCTGCATCTTTTTATTATTAATTTTTTATATTAATAATTCTATATCAATTATTTATAGGTAAATGTTCGCGTACGATATTCCGTCTTTCTTTACTTTTTTTATGAATTAATTTACGAATTAATTCTAACCTTCATACCGTCTTTTATGTGTTTTTTATTTAATATATTGTTTAAAACTAAGTCTAACTTTCCACGGTACCATCGATTCATCTAGTGGTAATTCTTTTACTGGATAATACAGAGCAGTCATTTTATAATTAAAAAGTATATGACTGTTGTTATTCTATAAAACCGATCTACAGAAATAACATTAGGTCTCATTGGATTATGGATGAAGTGTAAGCACCCTAAAATTTAAAGAACAAGATCTCTGCCGAAAAACTTAACATAACACTTTTTTATTTCAGTTATAAGTAGCGAAGAATAACATTGTAAAAGAATATTTTTCACCATAAAGTTTAACAGAATTATTGACTTCCCATAGGAGGCAGTTGAGGGGTGAATAATTGCTAGTGTGGAAATAAATTCGCAAAAACCTAGCAAAACACTGTGATATTAAAAAAAATAATTTTTTTCTGATTTTGCTGGTTCAAATATTGAGCTAGCAGGAACATTTTTAAATAAGATTAGTTTACAAGTGCAGAATTATTAGGATGGTCAAAGTATAGTAAAAACTTAACAAACCACTTTTTTTATTTCAGTTATAAGTAGAAAAGAGGAAAAAATTTCTTCGTAAATTTTAATCTAACACAATTATTGACTTTTCACAAGGGGTAGTTAAGGGGTGAAAAATTACTCGGGTTGTAATACATTTGTAAAAACCTAGCAGAACAATATGGTATATGGTATGGTATGGTATAACCGTAAGCCAATAGAATCGCTCCCCTTAAGGGTGGTTTGATTATGAACAAATATTAGGATTGTAATTATTTAGTGAAAAATGGGAGAAAAAATATGTCATCAACAAAAAGTTTTTTTTTTAATTTTACTAACTTGAACCTTACGCCACCAAAATCGCTCCCCTTACGGTTGGTTTGGTGGTGAAAAATTATTAGGGTGGTAATAAATTAGTGAAAAATGGGTGAAAAAATATGCCATCAACAAAAAGTTTATTTTTTGAATTCTGCTAGCTTGAACCTTAAGCCAGCAGAATCGCTCCCATTAAGGGTGGTTTGGAAGTGAAAAATTATTAGGGTGGTAATAAATTAGTGAAAAATGGGTAAAAAAATATGCTATCAACAAAAAGTTTTTTTTTAATTCTGCTAGCTTGAACCTTAAGCCAGCAAAATCGCTCCCATTAAGGGTGGTTTGTTGGTGAAAAATTATTAGTGTGGTAATAAATTAGTGAAAAATGGGTGAAAAAATATGCCATCAACAAAAAGTTTTTTTTTGAATTCTGCTAGCATGAACCTTGAGCCAGCAGAATCGCTCCCCTTAAGGTTGGTTTGGTGGTGAAAAATTATTAGGGTGGTAATAAATTAGTGAAAAATGGGTGAAAAAATATGCCATCAACAAAAAGTTTTTTTTTAATTCTGCTAGCTTGAACCTTAAGCCAGCAGAATCGCTCCCCTTAAGGTTGGTTTGGTGGTGAAAAATTATTAGGGTGGTAATAAATTAGTGAAAAATGGGTGAAAAAATATTACGTAGGTTAAAATGGATTCCGCTCATGTGTCCCCGCTAGCTTAAGGGTGCTTATAAAATATAGTTGTCACCGACTATACAGAGAGTAAATAATATACACTCAAAGAAAAAAATAATTGTTTTTAACTTTTGCAGTGTATATTTTGCCAAATATTGTTTACTGAAGTGTTTTACAATTTTTAAAAATCAAATAAATTGTATATCTAACATTTATAATAAATTCCGTACGGAATTAATACAACCAGTTATTTTTACAACAATAATAAATATTACATGTACAGGGTTGTCCTTAAGTAATTGTACAAAAAGAAACCGTAGATTCTACACTTTAAAATATTATGATTTAAGCCAAATTGCTTTAATAAAATGTTGATATTAAGAAAGATACAGAGTGTGAAATTGGAAATTTAAAATTTTTGCTATAACTTTCGTGTTTGTTAAGATTTATGTATAAAAATGCATAACTGAGTACTATTGAACATCAGAAATTATAATATGATGTATACCTTAAGGTAGCTGATAGAGGCCGCCCCATATGCCACATACGTGGCATACATTTGCACTTAACTTTTTTGCTTTTTAAGTTACCGGTGTTTGTGTTCAAGTATATTAAAGATACTTTATTTTAACAAAAAAAAAGGTATACTTGTTAATATCTTCAAAACTCGACAGTTTTCGAGATAATCGCATTTTACATATCAACTACATAATTCAGATTTAACGCAATTACTCCAGGCAACGAAAGAAAAATAGACAAAAACATAAACTTTTTTGAATTTTAGTATAAAGTGCCTTTAATAAACTTAATAGTTAATGAAATATTAAATAAACTAAATATATCAGCAGGATAATTTGCAATGAGATTTGACAAAATAACAGAATGATTGGATTTTACATCAAACATTTTACGTTTTGCATTAAATTAAAGTCATAATCAAAATATTTTATTTATAAACCAAATAAAGAGATAATTAAACTAAATAACATTAAACTTTTTGTCAAAGTGTGTTTGATATGTCCACCATTTTCCTTAATTCATTTGTCAATATATTCCATAAAAGATCGTCTCATATTAAATAGCATCATTGGTTCTAAAGAAACTGCGGCAGTATTTTTATTAAGTATTATAAGCATAATATATAATAAATATAATATAATAAGAAAGTATTCGTTTGAGATTTTTATGAAATAAATAATTATATTATTATATCACCACATGACCAAGGAATATGACTACCGCGAACAATTCAACGTTCAGGAGATTTGTATTTAATTATGTCCTCACTATCCTCTCTCTATAATGTGGTGCTGTACACTCTTGCATAAACCACACATTTCGCCTTAAGTTTGATGACAATGCTTCTAATAAATTAATAAAATAATTTTATGAAAAATATATATAAATCTCACCATTCCCATTACAAGGTAATTCGCATGTCAGTAAAAAATAATTATAAATAGTACCAATTTATACGATATTCATGTAATTATTTTTTACAGACATGCGAATTACCTTGTAATTTAAATATTGAGATTTATTTCCCTTTTTTATACAATACTGTTATTGATTAATTGGAACAATTGTCATCAAACTTAAGAGGAAATATGTGGTTTATGCAAGATGTTACACCAAGACATTATAGAGAGGGGGCAGTGAGAACATACTTAACTACAACTTTTCTAAACGTTGGATTGTTCGTGGTAGTTATATTCCTTGATCATGTTTTGAGATATTAATATATAATTATTTACTTCATAAAAAATCTCAAAAGAGTACTTATTAATGTACTTATAATACTTATAATAAATACAGCAGCAGTTTCTTTAGAATCAATGATGCTATTTATTATGAGACAATTTTTTATGGATTGTATTGACAAATGAGTTATGATATTTTATTCTGTATTCAGTATTGCATTCTACTAGAATACGCAAGAGGAGGACTTTTATACTGTACAGAATCAACATATTAACAGTTAGTCAAACAAGTATGAGACCTTTAAGGAGCCTTAGTGGAATATTTAGGCTAGTGTTGAAAACCAATGAAAACTTGAGATTGTTGAAGCTTAAAAGTGGTACACTAGGATGGATGTCAAGTCATTAAATAATACGTGGCACAGAAAGAGCTAATGGCCATCCTAAAGAAAAAACAGCTACTTCGGTTCAGATCCAGTATTAGGAGTGTCAAAATGTCATGTACGCGACCGTTTCAGAGCCTAGACCTCAACGCAATGTAACAGTTTTACTAGAAAAGTATACCTGGTGAAGCACAAGGCAAAATGTATATTAGCTGGACATGTGCTTACAAGACTGAAATTTTGTGAAAAACGGGCAGCTAATTGCTCAAAGTCATAACAGTTCCTTAGCAGACATGCGTCAGCTAAAATACACTTCTGCAAAATCAGACTTCTTATTGAATGTAAGCTGTGTTTCGTAGGGACTAACACTGTAGAGACTGCAAAGGCACTAGATCGCAGGCGGCAAGTTGTTTTTTGAAGACTAGTAACTCCATAAATATATTATAGTAAAGTTTTTCAGCAGTAAATGGTTGACTTCAATTAGTACCGACCATAAACATTCTGGATTAACCGATAAGAGTATAAAAGGCCCGGTTTCTGGTGAAATTTAAATATGTTTCCTGGTAAAATTTGTCAATCTTCATTTCATAATGTTGATTTAATTGCGTACAATCCAAACTCAGTATAATTTTATTAATATAGATAAGACTTATATTGATGAAACTGTACTGATACGTTTTTTGAATTCAATGGTAGTGCGTGATGGGTTTGCTAATCACCTTTTAAGTAAATTTCAAGTATTTATATAATAAGTTTATGGAACTGATCACCAGCCAGTATTTAAATACGAGTTCTTAATAAAATTAGTTTGTATTTATGTATCACGGGAAAAGTTAAGTATTATTACTAATTTTATTTATTACGTTTTTCTATTATTATGTGGCGTCCGTGATATACTAATAATGGTGCTTCTTCTAGTGTTCCGGCAAAGAAAAACCATTTATCTGTACATGTTAAGCAAATTGTAAAAACTATAGTCCTTATGTAAAAGAGGGCTTGATACAACTTCCGCTATGAGTGAAATATGCGATTTGACGAAAACACCTCTGACCAAAGTAAAAAGAATTACATCAACTCCCATAAAGATATGAAAAAAACGTAAATATTCCAGTTCCACCAAATGTATGGACGAAGCCAATAAAGACTTGATACGTCGAAAAGTCCATGTCGAACCATGTACAAAGAGCAACGCATAGCTACATTAAGAGCTCTGCAGCAACGGCTCAATGTTAACGAAACCCAAATAAGCTATAGCATCACTAGCTTATAGAAAAATTTGAAAAGTATGGGGCTTCGATATCGTATAATTGACAAATTACAAGTAATTATGAAATCTCATAGATTACAAAAATGGCGTTATGAGTATATAAGTTCGATAAGAAAATTTCGTTCTGAAAATCATCCGATAATTTTCCTTGACATGGATTTGCCGATTCCTTTTCTAAATGTAAGACAAACGCTCCGTAAAATAAAAGGAAAAGAATAACGATTTTATATGCTGGAGCAGAAAGTGCCCTACTGGGCACTTTCGAAATGCCCTGTGGCTTTTTACAAAGAATATTAAAGACTCCTGCGTCGACTACCATGAAGATTAAATGGCAGAACTTTTTGAAGAATGGTTCAAAAATGATCTTATGCCAAACATTCCTCAGAATAGCGTGATAGTAATGAACAATGCAAGCTATCACAGTCGCCAACTAAGTAAGGCTCCAAATTCGAGTAATACTAAATTGGAAATTCAAAATTACATGGAGACGAATAATACGTATTTTGAAGAATGTAACAACAAATTTACAATTGCTACGATTAAAAAAACGGTTCTTTTTAGAACCGAAAATTATTATTATTGTTTGTTTTTCTGTAACTTTAAAGATTAAACTAGATATAATTTATTTAAAAACTCATTTGAAAACATTACTTTCGGGTATATAAGGCACAGCAATATATTTTACATCCGTTTTTTGTTTTTGTCATCTTAATTATTGTAAATTGCCGGTCAGATTGCCAAGAGCGCTGGGCGGCCGGTTCCTCACTATCTTCACTGCTAGTGGTTCAGAAGAAGTGAGTTCGATCCCCAGCTCGGTGTACAGAAAACAAAAAGGCTAACGCAGCAGATAAAATTCTAAAAATGAATCTGCGGCTTAGATTAGAATATACTGGTATCCGATCGGCCTATGGTGGACCAGTACGACAAAAGATAAGGGCTTGCGGCTCGATAATACTCCTCCATAGATCCCTACTGGAAGGGCATGTGTCGCCTAAATACCGGGTATATATATTATTGTAAATTTTGTAGTCAGTGTTAATTGTCAAAGGACCAACTCTGTCTACCTCGTTTGCTTATCGCTCCAGAGCAGCCTTAAAAATGGGCAAAACAATGGGCAAGGTCAGATAAATTTAATATTATTTACGATCGCACTAATTAAAGTCAACCATTTCCTGCTAAACAAACTTTACTTACCAACTAGATCTAGAAAAGCTGGTATGGTGTTTCTTAATTTTGAAGTGGTTATGATGAATAATTAAAGAATATACAATAAGCCGATTGGCTATAATACCTACTGATGGGTAAATTTATAATAGACGACTCCCAGGAAGAAAAAATAGCCACCCACAATTTATTGCGCACAATTGTTTTTATTAATAATTTGTATGTGAAAATCAATCTGCATTGAATTTGTCAAAGTGATGAGCTTTTATTTATCATAGACTCCATTACCTTTAATTTTAGGTAAAAATTTTATTTTTTGTTTGACAGATTACACACCATTTTTTCCAAGCTTAATGTACGCGTTAAAGCAACTGAATAAAATATGATTCATACCTACATAAAACTCACGCTCGAATATTTCTTCGCTTTCATGTGTTTCCAAAGCAGTGTGTGATAATGGAGATTAAAAAGAGAAAAAATGAAAAAAACGGGACATAATATAATGGATATGCGTTACGGTTAGATTAACTGAGCTGGCTATACAGGGTGGCAACGAAAAGTGAGGTATATATCAGAATAAATTTTAACCAGACATAGATAGGATATTTTATTGTAGCTTTAATGGTAATTGTAATGATTGATATATCACTTTATTTTAAACATTATTTTTCTATCCCATTGGTACAGCTTTTTACTATGGATACTCTATGTCACACAATTAATAACTCAAAGTGAAACCACAAATAGTGAAAAATCTTTAATATTTAAAACATTGGATGCGTTTTGACATCTCTGTTATCTTCAGCTATACATTTAGGATAAATCTGAAATGCGCCAGAATACACAACTTTAAGGATGAACTTGGTGGACAGAAAATTATTTAATATATAAATTTTTCTACTTACAAAGTAAAAGAAATTAACTAGGTTCTCAGCGCCATAAGATATAATTCTCTAGTGTTTGGGCAAAAGGGAATAAGTCAAATGTATACTATATTGACTTAAGTACACTGGCGACATGAAATTTAATCAATTTAGTTGTGATCTAAAGGACATAAGTCTATTGTATTTCTAACGGCTTTAATCTCTATTGATCTAATAGACGCAAGTCGTGTAAAACCGATTCTGTTTGGACAAACGGACTTATGCTTACTAATTACTAAAAGACTAAAGTCTTTTTTTACCGCGGCAACCTAACAACCGTATATTTACACTTGCCAAGGACAGGCTGACTTAATTCCGTATGACCCGTTACAATAATAAACACGTATTGCTTTTCAGTGATAAAAATTTGTACAAACTTGTGTTTTTGCGAACGTAAAAATGTCAGAAAGATATAAAAGAATTATGAAGATGATTAACGAGCAAAATATTGGTACGTTACCGTTTAATAGATACTGTTTTATCTGTAAAAATGAATTTTATTGCAAATTTAAGGTTATGTGTAATATTAGGTATGTTTATTAAAATAAATAATTTTTTAAATAGTGGTCATTATTTACATTATACATTTATATACAGAGTGTGTAGATTAATATTTTGAAGTTGTTAATCACGAAATTGAATATTATGTTATTTGTATTGAGCATTGACCACACATAAACGAATACTATTTTCCTATTAATAAAATAAAACCGAAGTTTTACAAAAACGTAGGTATAACTCTAAAATGTGATATTATTTTTCAGATAATAGACATCAACAAGAATGGGAGTTTCGAGATAGTGATGGATATGATAGTGATACCGACCCAGTATTTGAAATGAAACAAAGTGATGGTGATTATGAAAGTGATGACAGCGACCTTGAAGCTGCTCCTTCCACTAGGAGTAATAAATTTCAGAATATTAGTACAGAGATGCTCAATAAAAATATTGTACAATAGCATAACAACCAAAGTAATCAGCAAGATGAAGTATGCTTGCATAGAGCCGAAGAAAGTGAACAAATTGACGAACAAGAGAACGTGCTGCAGATTTTTAAGCCTTATGCGAGGAAACTAAAAACAGAAAGAAAAGTAAAACGAAACACTGGTAAAGAATATATTACTGCTAAAGGAAAAAATCAGCGAAAACGTGAGATTAAGAAGGTAGTACCATGCAGAATGAAATGCAATGTATGGTTAAATGCTGATTTAAGAAAAACTATATTTTTGATGAATATTGGCGACTTATATTGGCTGATAACTATAAGTAGATGTGTCACTTACAGAGCCACTTGCAATCTCCAAGGCCAAGAAAGATGATCTCTTGGAATTACTACCCCTTATTCCAGATGTGTACAAAGGCTTTTATGAACAACTTGAACATTCAAATGCAACTGTTCACATTGACTCAGATTTAGAAATCCTGATCCAGACCTTGAAAATCCTGACTTCTAAGAGGTACATACGTAATAAAAATTTGTAATGATGTATTTTACTTGTATTGTTTTTTTCAGGGAATAAAACTTCATCCATTATTTTACGTTTTTGTATTTACCTGTGTTTCTATATGTTAGTCGTTTACAACCATACTTATTATTATTTAACCGTAATAACAGTCTTGTCAAATATTACTATACTTAATGGTGAGCATGTTAGTTCATATAGACTTAACTCAGCAATCGCAATCAAAGTCAAATCCAGAGGACTTAAGTCAATCAAAAATCATCAATTTGAAAAGATATAACCCATTTTATTATTGTCTATAGGTTTGGTTAATATATCATATTATAATAATAGTATAAATATAAGTTTAATTTAAAAATGGATTTATACGCAAAGAATAAAACCTTTAATAAATCCTCCTGAAAAACAACAGAATTAGACTTATGCCCTTTTTCCCCAATACTAGAGAATTATTAAAAAGGGCTCTAAACGTCAAATTGTTCTTTTTTGAACACCATTTTTAAGAAAGAGGATTGGACCAGAAAATAGTGACATGTGTCAGTATTGCCGTAACCACAGTAAATTGACATCGAAACTATTCGGCGATACTTGAATAACTAGTCTTTAAAGGGGTACGGAAATTTATGTAAAATGTAATTGACGTTGACGATATGTGGGGTAACTATACTCCATTCCACGAATATATGACTATTTTAAATTTGGTTTAAGGTATCGATTGGAATGGTCCAATGTGCTGAATTGTACAATAGTAAATTCCCCCCATTTTTAAAATACTGTTATAACTCAGATTTAAGTATGAAGTCATGATATAAATATAGAGTTGAAATAATAATTATCTTCCAACATTATAAGTATATAAGTTAAATAATAATAAACGAAAATAATTATATGATATATTATTTTAAAAATTCAGAAATATGTAGCCCTAATGAAACTTAAGTTGAAATGAGTAAAGATCCTGAACAAGGATGGCTACAAGAAATTACTGAAAATTACATAAATGACGCACAGTCTAGGCAGGATCTTGTTAAAAATGGATGTGACATAATGAAGAGCAGAGAAGTTTTAGGCAAACGAAAACGGAATAAAAAGCCTTTTAAACTAATGTGGAGGACAGAAAAGAGTAAAGAAAAATGAATAAAGGGTGAAGACTATTATGGAAAAGAAAAAATGAAGCTGGAAAAAATGTTTGACGTCAAAAGGTCTAAAAGAGAGATGAAACCTCGTTTTTAATGTAAACCTAAAAACAATTCAGTTTTATAATGCCATAGAGTTACGAAAGTAATTGGAAAAACGCTTTACATAGATTATGGACGATAACTTTGCACGAGCGCCGCATGTTCAATAAATAATTTGTTGACAACAGAGTTTTTATGATGTCTACAAATTATGTAGAAAAGTAGAGTCAAAAATGTACAGCGAAAGAATTCTTTATACTATCATTTAAAAGGTGGTCTGGGTCAAGAAAGAATTCGTGTATGCAAAAAGATGTTCCTAAACAGAATCGCTGTGTTTACTCTTGATATACAGGCTATGTTTCTATGGCTATAATTGCAAGCATCTGCTTTATACTATCGAACCAAATTAAAAGTACATAATTTCAGAATTAAAACCTCAAAACTAATAATGCATCTTGTTGTTTTTGGGAGGAATCTGAGTTTGGAGCATTTACTGACGAGTTATCATCTGGTATTTCACATTTCATAACTTCTGAAATTGATAGCTCCAACAACGTAATTTTGTACAGTGACAGATGCACGTACCAGAATAGAAACTGCATTCTATTCAATGCGCTATGCCTTATTTCACAAAAAAACGGGATTGACTATAACTCAAAAATACTTAGAAAAGGGCACAAACAAATAAAGTGTTTGTGTTTTGTGCACACTGTAAAACGATTCGTTTCACAGTGTAATCGAATGAAAATTAAGACATAGAGAAATATACTCCCCTGCTGGGTATGTGGAAGTATGCCGTACAGCAAGACTCAACCTCAGTCCCTACAAAGTTCACTACCTGGATGATCAGTTTTTTAAAATGTACAGTAAATTGTACCGGGTGGTCCAATAAGCCGATCACTCGGCTATATATCAGAAACTATTCATGTTATAACTTTAGGAGAAAAAAATCCTTAGTAAAAGTGGCCAAGAGAAATCGCTGGAAATAACTTTCAAGATTCTGGATTAACCGCTAGGGGGCGTAACCTGCGAAGAAAATTTTGAAAACCAGTTTTTTGGGAAAAGGTGTCCAATTATACCAAGTGTTAAATAAGTAAACTAGAAAGAGGCATAAATTCTGCACAAAGTTGTTCAAGTACTTTTTTAATTTTTTTAAATAAAGGGTGGGGGAGAGTGGGAAAGTATTTGTGGATAAATACCTATAACTTTGGTTTGGATTACCCGATTTTAACAAAATTAGTGTCATTAGAAAGAGTATAAATAAATTAATTTACATCTACTATAAAATAATTGCATTTAGTTTTAATTGTCGTAGGTAGAGGGTACTTTCGAATAGAAAAAATTAAAATTTGTTTTTCTTCAAAATTTTAATAGAAACACCTATTTATTGTAAATTATAATGGAACTGGATTAAAAGCATAACAAAATGGCGCAAACCGCATGTTAATAGCTTTTATCGAACTCGAGATATGAATAAAAACGCATAAACATAAGTAAGTATAGTATTGACACACCCTGTATTATAAAATAAATTAAAAAATAAGTCAGTAGGTACTTTTAAAATTTTTTATAGCAGAAAACTCTTAATGTTGATACCTATTTTGACCATTGTTATTTCATATGATTATAAATTGTTTTTTCGAAACTAAGTAGGCTACGACAATGAATTTGACAGGGAGTTCATATTGTTTATTTATTGACAGCAGTCAAAATATTGTTAAGAAGTGTTATATGCATTAAAATTCGAATTAAAAACTGCATTTTTTTCAATAGATATTAATATTGGTAATATTAGTAATTAATTTATCAGTACCTACTAATAATTCGTGATGAGTATATCAAATTGTATGATATGATTGGAGTTTGTTTCGAATATCATCAAAATGGCGCTATTGCCTCACGTATATATTCTGTAAGATATCCTGGCAGGAGATATTGTGGCAAAGAAGTAGAGATTTCGGACTACTTATATGTGGATTCTGTTGAATTAAAGCA
Organism: Diabrotica balteata; assembly: GCA_918026665.1. Lineage (NCBI taxonomy): Eukaryota > Metazoa > Arthropoda > Insecta > Coleoptera > Chrysomelidae > Diabrotica > Diabrotica balteata. The sequence continues at coordinate 102,804,749 of OU898282.1, forward strand.
AGAACATTGATTGAATTATCTTCGGTCATAACTCTACTACGTTGTTTAAAACAAGGACGAGAAAAACTACCAGTTTCTCTTAATCTTTTTGCCTTCTTTCAAATACTTCTTTGCCATAATGTCTTCTGTCACGATATCTTACAAAATATATACGTGAGGCAATAGCGGCATTTTGGTGACATTCGAAATAAACTCCAATCATATCATACAATTTGATATACCTACTCATCACGAATTATTTGTACTGATAATTAATTACTAATATTACCAATATTAATATCTATTGAAAAAAGTGCAATCTTTAATTTGAATTATAATATAGCACTTCTTAACAATGTTTTGACTTCTGTCAATAAATAAACAGTATGAACAATCAAATTCATTGTCGTAGCCTACTTTGTTTCAAAAAAACTATTTTTTACAAAATAGGTATCAACATTAAGATTCTTCTGCTATAAAAAAATTTGAAAATACCTTCTCACTTATTTTTTATTGTAATTTATAATGCAGGGTGTGTCAATACTATACTTACTTATGTTTATGAGTTTTTATTCATATCTCGAGTTCAACAAAAGCTATTAACATGCGGTTTGCTCCATTTTGTTACGAATTTATTCCAGTTCCATTATAATTTACAATAAATAGGTGTTTCCATAAAAAATTTTGAAGAAAACAAATTTTAATTTTTTTTATTTGAAAGTCCCCTCTACCTACAACTATGAAAACTATATGCAAGTATTTTATAGTAGATGTGAATTAATTTATCCACACTCTTTCTAATGACACTAATTTCATTAAAATCGGTTTTACCAAACCAAAGTTATAGGTATTTATCCAAAAATACTTTCCCACTCTCCCCCACCCTTTATTTGAAAAAAAATAAAAAAGAAGTACTTGAACAACTTTGTGCAGAATTTATGCTTCTTTTTAGTTTACTTATTTAACACTTGGTATAATTGGGATTATTTCCCAAAAAACTGGTTTTCAAAATTTTCTTCGCAGGTTACGCCCCCTAGCGGTTTTTCCAGAATCATGAAAGTAATTTCCAGCGATTTCTCTTGGCCACTTTTACTAAGGATTTTGTTTCCTAAAGTTATAACATGAATAGTTTCTGATATATAGCCGAGGGATCGGCTTATTGGACCACCCGGTACAGTAAAATGCACAGAGGAGATCCTCTGGTAATATTACATTGAGACTTCTGCACAAAATAAAAATTTCTATTCAATCAAGGAAGTTCACTGATCTAGAAGAGATTAAATCTGTCTTGCCAAGAGATTTACATATTTTTTATGATGGCCTTTTAGCCACTATTTGTAGCGGAAGTGTGTGCGCATGTATTTTAAAGTATAGTATCTTATATTAACAAATGTTTGCGTTTCTATATTGTTTATTTCTGTTTTCCCAAGTCTTTCTTTTAAAATGGGTAGACACTTATTGTTATAGTTTTGATTCGTATAATACACATATTACTATTTAATATCAAATGAATAACTAATCCAACAGTAATCAATACTTAATCATTAGTTATTTTTAACAATGCATTTAGAGACAATTATTAATTTTCCTCTGTGATGACTTTAAAGAAAACCTTGAATATGAAATACCAAGAGTAAGAAAACCACGTAAATTCAAGAAATTTTATTAAGCATTTTACTTCAAGATGGCTAATCAGTTTTTACTCTTGTGATATAGGTACGAGCATTTCTATTTAAGGCGACGATATGTGATTTATATGTCGACACTTTCCTTTGGTTTTCTAATACTTCAAATATTCACGAGAGGAATTTAGATCCCTGTATTCTTAAAATAAAGGCGTCTTGTTGTACTGACAAGGGCACCAGAGGTAGGATATTATCCAATGACAGGTTTATGCTTTATGCATGGACAGATTCCGAGAATTTTACCTGAATTCCATTTCCGGAAAATTTGAGTTGAAAGAACTCGTTGAAAATCTCTGGTTTTATTTTGCGCAACGTTTTATATAACGATTTTCTGCATGTATTATTTACACGAAAAACATATATCGTATATAGTTGATACGTACTTAAGTAGCGGAAATCAGGGCAGAGTGAATGTAGGGATTTCAATTATATATCCGATAGGAGCATCAGTGAGGAAACTTTTAAATTAATTTATAATGAGACTTTTTATTGTTTATGCCTTCTGCACCCAAGTATTCTCTAATCATGTACTTTTGTTTTTCTGTACATCATTAACTGTTGATAAAAATAACTGTCCTGTCATCCAAATTTTGCTAGTTACAACTATACTATAATAATATTCCATTTGAAAATTATTGTTTTTATTAAATCTCATTTCCATTTTATGTTTTATTTCATTAGTGAGTTTGTTGGAGTGATTTTATTCGTTTTCTAAATTATTGTAGAAAACTTGTAACGAAAAAATTTTGCCTATTACATGGGGTAATAATATAAGGGGTAGAAAATTGGGGACAGAACTTGTGTGGGAGAGATAGGGCAAGCAAAATACTCGAAACATATGCAAACGGCCCTCAGGGTTTGTTAGGAGAGCTGGGGTCGTGGATAAGTAAATGGCAAGGGGTCGAATTGGGCAACTACAAAAAAAAAAAAAATAAAGGGTCATGAATCTCTTGGGACAAACAAAACGAAACAGGAAACACCTCTAGTAATTTAAAAAGGACGCCACTTCGAGGTGCCTAATTATAAGCATTACAACAGCTTGTTGTAACTAGAGAAATAATTATTAAAAGTAAAAAACATATCTTTTTCAAATGTAAACTCAAAAAAAGGTTAGTTAAAAAAGAATAAAAAAAATGTTAAGAAAACAAAATTTAGGGGAGGATGGGGCATCATGGACCATGGGGGTAATGTAAACCACATCGGTTATTTTGTTTAAAATTGGCAACACTGCATCTAGTAACTACTACAAATATGCGTAGACATCTTATCTACTTTTAGTATGAGTTTGAACGCACGGGGAGTACGTTCAGACGTGTTATAATTAAAAACACGTGTTTCGTCGCTGCTGATCTAAGGAATTTACTACTTGTGACTAAAGATTTCTCGGTAAGTAGACATGATTATTTTAACTTTTTGATACTGTGGTGTTGCTTGTAAAATGTGCTTTTAATAATTAAGATTTGCTTTTGATACGTTGTGAACTGGTACGTTAATTACCATATTTTGAATGTGTACTACGCATGGGGCAACGTGGACTAGGAGTGGTTCACATTGCCCCATTATATTTTCTTGACACTTTTTTAATTATATGCTTCTTTTGCAGTTAGAAATGGTACGAAATTATGTGAGGAAAACTGAGCAACAATCCTGGTCTCTTGTTGCCTTGAAGAATGCTATCCGGACAGTTAAAGCTGGGGAGATGGGCTATTTAAAAGCTAGTAAAGTTTATGGTATCCCGAAAGCAACGTTAATTCGCAGATGCAAAGAAAAAGTAACAAGAATTTCTCCTGACGAAAAGGGTCTAGGTTTCTACAAAACGGTTTTTACCAAGGAACAGAAAGAAGAATTGTATAATTATATCTTAGATATGGAGAAGCGTTTATACGGAATTACTTTACTTGATCTTCGTCACCTAGCTTTCCAGTTAGACGAAAAAAATAACATAGACCATCCATATAATAAAACAAACAAACTTGCAGGTTTAGATTGGGCGTACGGATTTCGAAAACGGCACCCAGGGCTTTCATTACGTAAACCGAAATCAACATCTGCTGCAAGAGCTGAAGCTTTTAATCGTTACAATGTAAAACAATTTTTTGATCTTTATAAAGCTACTTTGGATTCTAAACATGTCAATCCAACGCGTGTTTTTAACTGTGACGAAACAGGTCTAGGTACAGTCCCCAAATGTAATAGTAAAATCTTGGCGCATAAAGGACGAAAACAAGTTGGACGGCTTACTTCTGCTGATAGAAGTGGAATAACAACAGCCGTTATTTGCATGTCATCATCAGGAATCTTAATACCGCCGATGTTAATCTTTGCAAGAAAGAGAATAAAAGTCGAACTCCAAGCTGGTGCACCTTCAGGTTCAATATTCGCCTGTAGCGATAGTGGCTGGATAAATAGTAAACTCTTTTTAATATGGTTTCAACATTTTCTTCAACAAACGAAAACAAGTGAAGACGATCCGATCTTATTTTTGGATGGACACAGCACCCATACAAAAAACATAGAAGTAATTAATTTGGCTAGGGAAAAACATGTACATATCATTTGTTTGCCTCCACATTCCACCCATCGAATGCAGCTAACCGATGTTGGTGCCATAGCTCCTTTAGCATGATATTATGATATGGCATTAGAAAAGTTTCTTAATAACAACCCAGGCAGAGTGGTAACAGCTTTCCAAATCTCTAAAATTTTTGGTGAGGTTTTCTTACAAGCTGCAACACCTTTGACTGCTATTATCGCTTTTAAAAAATGTGGGATAGTACCTTATGATCCCAATATATTTACAGACCTCGATTTTGCACCATCTGCTACGACTGAAAGAGATTTGGAGAATAATAGTCTACCAGTGTCAAGTCAAGATGAGGCAATTCCTTCAACTTCAACTGCAGAGCCTCACTTAAGTCAAGATGAGGTAATTGCTTCAACCTCAGTTGCAAAGCTTCATACTGGTAACGATTTTCAATTGACAATTTCCCCTGCACACAATAGAGCAACAACTTCATTTGGAGCAAACAGCCCTAAAGACATTCGTCCTCTGCCAAAGAGAAGTAAATTATTGGAACCAAAGAGGAAATCTAAAAAAGGTAAAACGGCTGTACTGACATCTAGTCCATATAAGCTAGAATAAGAACTTGAAATAAACACGAAGGAGGCAATAGAAACAATGAAAAAGGAAAAAGCTAAGAAAAAAAATAAATGATGATAAGCACGAAGATAGTGAAAGAAGTAACAAAAAAATAAAAGTTTGTCCTTCCAAAGATGGTAAGGGAAAGAAAAAAAATAAATGTAACCATCAAGTACAAGATGATGGCAATGGTGAAGATGCTGAATGTTTTTACTGTAACGAGTGGTTCTCCTCATCAGCCAATGAAGAAGGATGGGTACGTTGCTCGGCCTGTCTGAAATGGGCTCATGAAGCATGTACGGGAATAGATCCAGAAGATGATGAAGAATTTCAGTGTGAATTTTGTATTTCTGAATAAATATAACATGTGTCTATTTTTACTAATGTTCTGTTACCGGTTTTCTAAGTATTTTTAATAAAAAAATTCTTTTTACTTGATTTTATTTACCAAACATAGCCATTAGATAATGAAATAGTGTAACTTTCCTCAGTAGTTCACATTGCCCCACCCTATGGGGCAATGTGAACTTTTGACATATAGTCAGTTGTCATTTTTTTGTTGAAAATACGTTAAATAAATTATGTTTCAATTGCAACTAAATGACAGTTAAATGTTTAATGAACGTCCCTAATTAATTAAACAAAACAAAATCATTTCTGGTTTAACAGTATGTGCATATCTTCCTTAGATCATTCACAATGCCCCATCCTCCCCTAACATTTATTGTGTCTTACCACAAACAGTTACAAGAATAGACAATGTTAAACATTATATTAATAGTCACAAATTACAAAAATGCAGAGAAAAACTTACATGTGTCCTATCTGTTTACAATGAGGAATTTCTACAAAATCTTTCAAAATTGTTGTTACTGCAATAGAGGTTAACATTTTTTTTAAACAAAACAAAACAAATAAAAATCAAAAATAATAAAGCGAGCTGTCATGTTAACATAAAATTTAAAAAAAAAACTGAACAAATAAATCGACAGCTAAAGTCAAACCCTAAAATTCACATTTAAATATCTGTGGGTAGGACTGATCTCCGAACACGAAGAAAAAAAACTCAATGATCTGGAATTTTGATCAGCCGGGGACAAACATAGGTAGGAAATAAACAAAGCAGCTGCACATTTTTACAAAACTGGATAAAATGCACATAACGTAACACGTACTGCACAATTAACTGCAAAACTACGAATCTTTCATAAAGTAAGATGAAAACTAAAGAAACATTTCAAATTAGACGAAAAATTTGGACATAACGTTGAAGACCACCGCTTTTCACCGCGGCTCCAACGAAAGTGATGAAATTATCTTCAAAATTAATTCACGTAAGTTAGAATAAACAAAGCACTTGAAATAAATAAAACACAACGAAAACTAAAACGCAAATGACTTCAAACGCAGTATCTAGCGGTTCAAATCAAAGAAAAATATCGAAAAATTTCTATTTGCCAAATTTAAAAAAAATATCAACAACAGTATATTCGCTACAACTAAATCTTTGATAAGGTACAGCTCTTATCCCCCTTGTCCTGTGAAAAAAAAGGTTGCTTTTTCTTTTTCTTCCCGTTTTCCGGCTGAGTCGTTGTCAGTTCTTTGTAGAAGTTATGATAAATTGGCGGTATAAAATTCAAGAGATTTTGAAGATCTTTGTACTTGGCTGGATTGATTGGATTTTGTTGCCTGATTTTTGTTTTAAGATCTGGAAATATTTCAGAACTTGGTGGTCTACTCTTTGTTGAAGGTGTTAGGCTTCTTTTGTCGAACAGAACATCGGTATCAAACGCTGTTTTGTACAGTAAGGTAAAAGGAACCTAAAGGTGCAACCATACCAACTTCCGTATACCGATTATCCTTAAAACAAGTAATTTATCAAGTGGTTCTTCTAAGACGATCAAATTATCTGCCATATCGACAACAAGAAAGTTCCTACTGACTCTTGTCACAACTTTTTGCTAGTGCTCTGGAACAAACACCTGAACTTTACTTGTTCTTTTGGCATTTTCAACTCTATAGAGGTTTTAGCTACGACAGAAAACCAAAATCGTATAATATGGGCACTCTTATTATTCCCTCCGCAATTATCGCTAAATATGATAATATTCTTAACAGTGGAAGGTAACATTTCAATATATTTAAGTAAGCAGTATGCCAATTCCTTGCAACCTCGACTATCCTGCCCCTCATGCCACATAAACATTGCGGTCTTACGATTTTTTAAGTCGTTGATGCAAAAATTGTACGTCAACAACTGCTTGCTGTAAATCGCCTTACTGTGCCTCTCAATAATGTGCCCACAATGCCTTTCTTCGAAACTTCTTCCTAGCTTCCCGTGATCTCGAACAATATTCTGCTAATATGATGGGATAAACATCGTCAGTTGCAGTTTTATTGACAACCCCTTCGCTGTCATTTAAACAATCTGTTATCAATCAGAGGAACAGCTTATTATTCTTTGTAACTATTATTATCATATCAAGTTACAACAAACTAACACCATTATAGAGTAAAATTGTTAAAACAAAGACCAGTTATATTTTTCTGTAGTGACTGTGATCATTTTAAAGAAATTCAATTTGGTAAAAAACTTTTGTTAAAGTAAAAAGTGATGTACGGCACCTTAAAAGTCAAAAATTTAAACCAAGAAAAATGACTTTCATCGTGGAATAAAGAATGTAAAACAAACAGCAGTTTATAATAAGATTTGTCACTGCATGGAGTCTGGTTTTCATGTTAAATATTCATGTAATACAATACTGCTGCAGCGTTCAATAATTAATTGGAAATTATTTGTAGATGAAGAAACAGATGTTTGAATTTTAGAATAACATTTGAAGCTATTCATATTAATTTACTTCTTGGAAAACTACAGTGCTATGAAGATTATATCAAAGTTTAATGTTTAATGTAGTATACTTGTTTAATTAATATAGAGGTTTCATTATCCAACAATCCTTAACAGTGTAATAGTTCTATAAATTATAGTTGTTCCATACAATATACAAAATTATTTAGATCTTCTAACTTACCTGATTATCTGAGTTAAATACAAATATCTTTTAAATAAATATATATTATAGAAATTTACTTTTATAATAACTGTAGTAAAATATTTATATAATTATTTTTTCAATACAATTCAAACACTTCGAACAAAGTTGTTGTTTGTTCTGAAAGCTGGTGTTATTCCTTTCCTTTTTATGTGTTTGGCCATTTTTGTTAATATTTTGCCTGTATATGTAATTGATCAGAAGGAACTGGGTTTTTCTCTGGTGATGGAAAAACTAATATCGGGGTTTTCTTGTGTAGTTTTTGATTTAAAATTTTATTATTTGTTTGTTCGTTGTATCTATTATTAACTGCTATTTGCCTAATGATATTTAATTTTGTCTCAAAGTTGTTTTTTGACATTGGAATTTCTGTTAATGTATGTAACACACTATGATAGGCTGTCAGATTATGTTGTGTATTGTGTATAGTCGTGTCAGTATGGGTAGGTTTATGAAATATGAAGAAATCATGTTTGTTTTTAAGTCTGATAATTTTTAAATCTAACGATGTGAAAGAAGAAATAAACAAATTAAAAAACAGAAAGTCACCAGGAGAAGATCAAATACCAAATGAACTCTTAAAATATGGAGGTTATCACCTTCTACAACAACTACAACTTATTAATAAGATAAGATAAGAAAGACCCCAATAATTATCGAGCAATAAATCTATTAAATACACCACTCAAATTGACAACAAAAATAATAGCGACAAAAATAAACGAACGAATATGTCTGCAAGAAACAGCAAGGATTTGTCACTGCGACACATTTGCGACACACGCGATACATTTATTATATGGCTATGGATATGGATTTAGTAAAAACCATTGTATATTTATATAAAGATAACATAGCTATGGTAAAATGTAAACTAAAACTATCGCAACCTATCAAATATGAAACTGGCATTAGACAAGGAGATTCGCTGAGCCCATTATTATTTAATCTAATAATGAATGAAATCATAAAAAAAGTTAAAAAAAAGAAGAGGATATAGAATGGGGAAAAAACAATAAGAATAATATGCTACGCCGACGACGCCATGATAACTGTCGAAAATAAAGATGATCTACAAAGACCAATTAAAGAATTCAAAGATACGGCGCTCATATACAACATGGTGATCTCAACAGAGAAAACTTAAGCGATAGTGATATCAGCGGAACCGAGACGAAGTAAACTAGTCGTAAATAACAAAATAATAGAACAAGTGATGTAAACTGAATACTTGGGAATAAAACTAGCTACGGAAAAGTGGAAGAAGAAGCACAAAAACAAGTGAATATGACAAATAGAGCAGCAAAATGTCTCAACAACACAATCTGGAGAAACAAATACCTTACAACGGAAACCAAAAGCAGGATATATAAATCAAGAATAAGACCGATAATGACGTACACAGCGGAAACAAGAGCAGATATGGCGAAAACACAAAGATTGCTGGAAACAACAGAAATGAAAGCCTTACGAAAAAAAAAAACCAAACTCTAAGAGACAGAGTAAGAAGTGAGGAAATACGAGCGAGATGTGGTATAGAGGAAAGAAATGCGTGGACCGAAAGAAGAAAAGTGGAATGGAATCAACACATCGAAAGAATGACAGAAAATAGAATAGTACGAATAGCAAGAGACAAATTGCTAAATGGAAGAAGATCATTGGGACGACCGAGGAAAAAAAGGTTTTTTTCTTCTTGTAGTGCCTATCCGTTTCGGATGTTGGCAACCATCATGGCAATCTGCACTTTGCATACTGCTGCTCTAAAAAGATTTGTGGTTGTTGTGTTGAACCACGTTCGTAGATTTTTCAGCCAGGAAATCCTTCGCCTTTCTAATCCCCGTTTTCCTTCTACTTTTCCCTGCAAGATTAGTTGCAGCAGTCCATATCTTTCGCTGTTCCTCATGATGTGACCGAGATATTCGATTTTGGCTGTTTTTATTGTCGTTAACAGCTCTTTTTCTTTTTTCATTCTCAACAAAACACCCTCATCAGTAACGTGGTCGGTATACGATATCTTCAGGATGCGACGATAAAGCCACATTTTAAAAGCCTCAATTTTCTTGCAGGTGGCGTCTGTGAGAGTCCATGACTCAACTCCGTTCAACAGTATAGGAAAGATGTAACATCGTAGTAACCTGATTTTTATGGGCATTGATAAATCATGACATTTGAATAGCTTAGCCATTTTTTGAAATGCAGATCTTGCTTTCTCTATTCTACATTTGATTTCTATGGAATGGTCCCAATTTTCATTGACGTTCGTACCAAGGTAGGTGTATGTTTTTACTCTTTCTATTTGTTGACCGTTTGCACTGATTTGTCCAAATTGCTGTTCCTTCTTAGAGATCATCATGCATTTTGATTTCTTAGTGTTTAGTGAAAGTCCGTATCTCTGACTGACCTCTGTGTTTCTGTTCATTAAGTCCTGCTTCTTAAAAGATTTCCTCAGAGTATATGTTAAACAGCAGTGGTGATAGTATACATCCCTGACGGACGCCACGTTTGATTTTGATATCGTCGGATTCTCCTGCCTCTGTCCGGATAGATGATGTTTGATTCTAGTACAGATTGCTGACAATTCTTAAATCACAGGTGTTTGTTCTAATATTGGTTAATATCTCTATTAGCTTGTCGTGCTTTACTATATCTAACGCTTTATGGTAGTCAATGAAATACGCATAAATGTCGCAGTTCACGTTTCTACATCGTTGAAATAGCACTTGTATAATAAAGAGAGCCTCTCTCTTACCCACTGCATTTCGAAAACCAAACTGTGTACTGCTGATTTTTTCTTCGCACAGTCTGTATATCCTTTGATGTATGATTTTTAGAAATAATTTTAAAATATGACTCATTAAGCTAATGGTTCGAAAATCACTGCAGGATACGGATTTTGTTTTCTATGGTAAAGCAATAAAGGACGACTTCAGCCATGTTCTTGGTATTACTCCGCTTAAATTAATGTCATTCAATACTTTTGTTAGGTGTTGAATACCGTCGGTGTTAAATAGTTTTATGAGCTCAGCATATGCATTGTCAGGTCCAGGAGCTTTGCCATCTTTTAGTTGTAAAATGGCTTTTTGCACTTCATCTGATGTGATTGGTAAGTAATCATCACATATGTAGGATGGAGGTTGTTTGGATCTAGTATCATCAAAGAGTTCTTGTATGTATTTTGTCCATATGCGGATTTCTTGATTTTTGTCTGTGATGATATTCCCCTGTTGGTCTCGCAGTTTGTTAGCTGTGTTGGATTTCTGAAGACCAGCTGCTTGTTATACCTTTTTATGCATGTCAAACGTATCATGTTTTTGTTTTAACAACTCTATCTCTTCACACTGTGATTTTAAACAATTTTCTTTGGCCTTTCGTATTTCGGTTCTTATTTGTCTCTGAATCTTGTTGTACATTATTTTGTTGTTCTTTGACTTTCTTTTTTCTTCCATAAGTTGCAGTAGAAATTCATTCATCCAACTTTTTTTATCTTTTTTTTTTTCTATTAGATAATCTTCTCTGATCTTGTAAAAGGTTTCACATATATTTTTGGAGTGATTCTTCGGCATTATATGTTTGCTCCATATTACTTAGCTTTTATGAAAGAATCTGTGCAACTGTTTCTTTTGTTTTGTTATCTTTAAGTCTTCTCATATCGCACTTTTTGTTACTATTTTTTTTTTGTGACCTTCTTGAATCTAAACCTAAATTTACCAACTACAGGAACATGATCTGATGATACGTCAGCACCTGGGTAACTCTTAACTAATAGGCATCCATTACGAAGTGGTGAAAAAAGATGGCCAGACAACGCCAATTGAGGCTAAAAACCGAAGTAAAACAGGCATTTAGCCTATTTATAAAGTAGGAAAAAGAAAAAGAATTTTTAAATCTAAACAATGTATAGTTTCTATTTTAAATTCAATATAACTATGAAGTGAATATACCATAAAAATTGGTTGAGTTGCTTGTTAGTTCCTGTGAAACCTACCAGTACATCATCTACGTATCTCTACCAATATAAAAACTGTTTGAATATGGAATTTTCTGAAATCTTTGTCTCTAGATGATCCTTAAAAATATCTGATAGCAATGGGCTTACAGGAATGGGCATGTATCCATTGGTCAGAGAAAAAGAGTAAGATCAAGAGCAAGGTTTCTTAATAACATCGATGAAGACATGAGAAATATGGAAATACGTTCTCAGTGAACGAAGACGATGGATAGGGTCTACTGGAGAGAAATTCTTGGGGAGGCTAGGACCCACGCAAGGTTGTAAAGCCAAAATGATGATGGCAGAATAGTTTTTTTAGTGTTTTGTTTAGTGTTCATAACATTAGTTTACTTTTTATATTATATAATATCATGTTACTATAGATTATTAAATCTTAATAAAATAGTGTTATACTAGTTCTAAATACTGTTATTAACAGAAATTAAGAAGTAAAAGACAAACCGGTTTTTTGGGCGTGCTAGTTCTAGCTTTTAAAAATTCCTAGCGTCTACTAAGGGGTTACATAAACAACCAAAACGTCAAACTTATTATTTTGCTCATAACTTTTTGTTGGTATTAGGATTATTCCATGCTGCCAGAACCAAGGTAAATATTAACTCTTGCTTTTTGTTTCTTGAATAGAAAGGCTGAAGTAGGTAATAGTTGCTTCTGACCTAAATCAGAGTAGAATATGTAAAGGAAAAATTTAATAATTTAAAAGTGGTTCGTGGTCGTAAAGTGATTTTAGGGCATAATTTTTCCCAGTTACCAAGAGAGTTGGAGATAATTTTAAACACATGGGCAGGGGTGTATCCCTGTAGTAGATCAATACTCTGTTGGGAGTGTAAAAGAGTATTTATCTGCTACACATATTATTTATATTATATAATATTACATAGGTAAATAAAAGACGCTTAGAATGACTTGTAAATAGATATATGTTTTTGCTTCAGCAGTACATATACTAAAAGTGGAACGATACAGACGAGAATTAACATGGCCCCTGCGCAAGGATGAGACTCAAAATCGTGAAGCGTTCCACATTTTTACTAAAAGATATAAATTTGTCGGTCAGATAGCTCAGCGGGCTGTGCGGCTGCCTCTTATTCGCTTCACTGTCGAATGGTTTAGTGGATGTGGGATCGAGCCCAAGCTCGGTGTACAGAAAACAAAAAGTCTAACGCAGCAGTTTAAAATTCTAGATGAATCTGCGGCTTAGACTAGGATATGCTGGGATCTGATCGGCCTATGGTGGAGCAGTACGGCAAGAGATAAGGGCTTGCGGCTCGGTGATACTCCTCCATAGATCCCTACCGGACAGGCGTAACGCCTAAAAAAACCGGATATATATATATATATATATATATATATATATATATATATATATATATATATATATAAATTTGGGTAATTTCTTTAATAATCCCGATTGGGTCAACATACTCCCACATCATGATATTTCCCTTACCAAATTTAAGAAAGAAACTACCAGTATTAGTACATTAAGAATTATCTTTCTAAAACTTATAAACAAAAATAAATTTAAAATAATTCTTTAAACTGACGCGTCAAAGACTGAACGTGGTATTGGATATTCTGTAACCACTGTTATACAACAGCCTATTGATCTCTCTAAAATTTCTCCTTGGTGTAGTATCGACACTGGTGAACTATTAGCTATCCCGCATGCTTTCAAATATGCCCAACAATATCCAAACATAGCCAAATGCTCTGATTTACTGTCTTCTATACACTCTATTAATGCTATATCTACCAACCATCCTATTGTCCAAGATATTCATGACACATAGCACCTTCTTATAAACCAAAATACAACTATCACGGTATTAGTGGTAACGAAAAAGCTGATGGCCTTGTCCACGGACACTATTATCGATATACAAATTTGCAACGATCTCAAACCTAGATTGAAGAAAATTAATCTATTCACCTGGCAGATACACTGGAATATTGTTACGTCAGCGCTGAATGAAATTAAACCCTCAGTGAAGAACCTTTTTACATACCCCAGTTTATCTCGAAAAAATATGGCAATCATAGGGAGATTGCGTACAGACCAGATTGCTCCACAACCAAAATGTCATCACTGCAATACGACTCTACGAATCAGGAATATACTTATCGAATGCCCTTTTTATGCCAAAATACGCCAACAGCTTGGTATCAGTTCTATCTTCAAAAAGGTACTAAACAGTACAGACCAAATCAACAAGGTTATCAAATTACACGAGAAAAGTCAACTGCTCAACAAAATATAAATGTTATGTTACATGTTTTTATTATTTTCTCTTTATGTTAAATGTTAACTACATTATTTTGTAATTTATATGATATTATCATGTAAATCGTAACTCGTGCTAATGACCATAGACGTACATGCACTTTAATAAAAAAAAATAAAATATATTTACTTTTCTGATTAAATAATTAAAAACAAAATATTATTTTATTTTCTATTTGCTCGAGTGTTACAGAAAATATTCGAGTAAATATAATACAAGTGGTTTATTTTATAAAAATACATTTTGTTTTATAAAACAATAAAATGACAATATAACTTAATGACACAAAGGGAAACGTTAGTGCGGAACGCAACAATGTGATTAGTAATTCCTCTATCCGTTATTTCTTTGTAATCATAAAATTGGAATTTATTAATCAAATAAATAGGGTATAAGGCAATATTTTTATTTTAAATAAAAAAGGATATTGAAAAATGTAATAAATATAATAAATTTTTCCGGTTACTATTCCGAAGTTGGCAATTTTGTATTAGTTAACTTATACACTGTTATATATTTGTTCTTCTATTTTTGATAAATGTTTTTTTATTTGAGGCCTACATGGCAAAAACGATGAATGTTCATTTTTATCGTAAAAGGGAATATTGTACCAAAAAACTACTTGTAAAAAGTAGACTAGAATCGCCTCGTCTGCTTGGCAGTATCGCTGTAAGGCTAAAGCTGTGGTTTGTTAGGATGAGTTCATTACGGAGACCATCACATCGTATCCTCGCCTAGATCATAGGACTGACAGTGAGCGCTCGTATTTTCAATAATGAATTTATTTAGCTCAAATGGATATGATATCATCCTATGGTCCGACCAGGGGTCGGCGCGGCGCCTCGTTCTGAACGCACACTTAGAACAGTAAGCGACGCATAACTCACAGTCAGTCGAACGCCGCGCACGTTCGTCAAAATCAAAGAAATAGTTATAGAGTTATTCACAAACTAAATAATCTTATCGTCGACAAAACCGCTGAAAGTCCATGTGAAACACTGCAAAAACGTTGTATGTCTTTCTGCGCGGTCTCTATACAACTCACGTTTAAAAAGATTAGTGATTTTGTTTATGTCCGTCTTTAAATAAGTAGTAGTGTATTTTAAAATATTATAATATAAAGAAAGACAGAGACTGTAAATTTTAACAGCAGTACTGAAAGTACTGTGCAGAACTTAAACGTGGGATCTAAGAAAAGAAAAATAACTAGTGCAATGAATAGAATAGAATATTCTTTATTAATTTCATCAGATCACATTGTGATATAGGACAAGTCATATAGTACATAAAGCATGATCAACAAGTTATATAGGACAATTAGATAAAACAAAATCAATAAAATATAGATTAATATAAAAATAACAAAAAGATATGCAATATAGAACGTCTCTGAACCCGTCGGTCCTCATTCCCTGAAGTCTTTTATTAAGTCAAAATAATCATTTAGGTTGTAAACGCATAATTGGATCAAGCATGCTTCTAATTTATTTTTGAATTTTTGAATATTATTTTCATTTCTTATATTAAGTGGCAAAAAATTGTAAAATTTAGATCCTGCAAAATCAATACTAGTTTCAAAGAGAGTAGTGGAGTGTTTACACACGCTTATCAGCCTCCCTTGTCTTGTCGGGTAATTATGAAAGTCAAAGTTGAGGGTAAAATTTTGAAATTTAGTTTTGACGTGAATAATACACTTATAAATATATAAAGCATAAAAGGTCAACAATCTGTGTTGAATAAAATATTTACGACAAGATTGTCTATTATCAATATTGAATATCAATCTAAGAATTCTCTTTTGAGTTATAAAAACTCTAGATGAGTTTTTAGAGTTTCCCCACAAGACAACATTATAGGCCATATAAGAATAAACCAATGCATAGTACACACGTATCAATTGATTGGTGTTAAATTGTCTAATTCAAAATTAATTAGTGTAATTATTAAAGATTGGGAAAAATTAAAAGAGGTTTTTGATAATAATATGAATTCTGAAGTGTCAGACCGCCAATCAGTTCAGCTGGCTAAAGGCTTTTTAAGAAATTTAAATGATTTTGAGTTCACATTTTTAACAACAGTTTTTAGCGACATTTTTCATATAACAGATATTTTATATGATGTTATTCAAAAAAAGTCCATAGATAAGAAGAACTCGTCAATTAATAATTGATAAAAGAAATGAAGAATTTTTTAATTCTATTTTTGAACAAGCAAGCACAATGACGGTCATTAATACTTCCAAAAGGTTTAGGTGTGATGGTATGAACAAGAATGCAATGACTGCTTAATACAGAGGATTATTTTTTTAAATATATGATCATATTTTATTGGAAATGGATATACGTTTTCAGGATTGCGATAAATTAAAATTCGTAAGCTTAGCAGATACAACAAAGTTTGAGTCATACAGTTTGACCTTCCCTTCCGACGCTTTTCAAACTTTATTTGAGTTTTATGACACACAATTTACTAAACGTCAAAGTCTTAAAACTGAGCTCTGCCTTCTTTATGCCGACGAAAATTACAAAAATGTGAATTTGCAATAATTGGTTATAAAGTTACAACCAATTAAACACATTGTTGCAGAAGCCTATAATTTGTTTTGTATAATTCTGGCAATTTCATCGACAAGCGTATCCATAGAAAGAAGATTTTCGTGCTTAAAAAGGTTAAAAACTTTTACAAGAATTACTATTTCACAAAATAGACTATCCAGTTTAACTGTTATCGCACTTCATAAAGAACTCATAAAGAACTGTTAAATGAACTTATGCAGAAACATCATTTGTACGAGGATATTATTGATAGATTTGCCTCCCTAAAAATTAAAAGGATCGACTTGATTTATAAAAACTAGGTAAGTCAGTTCTATTGGTCTATCTTATACTGCTTTTTTCGTTGAAGTATCTTTTTACCCTTAGTTCTAGTATCATCACCATCATCATTCCGCAACTTCTTGCATCCACTTTTGGATATAGGTCCCCTCCATATTCTTCCATTGTTCTCTATCTTGTACCATCTGTATCAAATGTCCCACTGTTTTTCTCAAGTCATCCATCCATCTTTTTGGTGGTCCACCTATTATCATTTAAAATCATCCTTATTAATAGCTGAGAAAACTGGTAAGTGCAGTTCCCTCTAAAAATTTATTATCCGTCTTCGCTACCACTGTTGGATGTGTATTTGGTATTCCTATTTTTCGAAAATTTCTGTCAGCGCCAATATTTTGAAATTTAATCTATTATATGGATATTTTTATATAGTATACTGTATACTATAGTATTTATTAGTTTAGTTTAGTCACAATATTAATTTTATTTGTTTAGTGCTCTTTATTTATACATTTCTCTGTGGTTTGCTTCGGATTTCGGATATAAAGTGTTCTCGTGGATTTCGTTTGGACAATCTCCGTTTAGGCATTGGAAAAATGAAGATAAAAGGGATGTTCTTTTACATGATCGACCAACCAGTATTTTAAACATCTGCGTCTGATCCAGAGTGGTCGGCTGCAAATAACATCTGACCCAGAGTGGGCGGCTGAATCGAAACTCACCAACCCGTTTTAGCAGGCGTGGTGTTTTAATCGCCAAAAAACTCTCAATGAAATGTGAAGGTTCAGAACTAAAATGACCCAGGCAAGCAGAACGAATCGTATCTAGTATAAGTGCCCTAAAAAACTGTTTTTAAGTTATTAGGGCCCTAAAACTTATACAATTTTTTAACGAATTTTTAATGAGATTTGGGCGCGACGTAGGGACCAAAACTTCTTTTGTCTCCGGCAAGCTTTCCCCATCTTCACCACTTTTTCAGGTCACGAGCAGACGCTGAATATCTTACTATCGCAATTAATTAATAAATAACAGTAAACGACTTACTACAAAATAGTGAACTTCTAGATGGTAAAGGAACAACAAATATATACTTCTGAATGCATATTGACGTTCAAATATTAACAGGCAACTGAGAATTTAAAATCGGATTTTCGCTTTGTATAAATTAGGCCTAGCTAATTCATTTTTAGAAAATGGATGTGTACTTTCATTCGAAATATTTGTTTCGATGATAAAATAATATTTTAAACACGTTTAACTAAAACAAATACAATTCTTAGAGGGCTTTAAGAGAGTGGTTTAAAAGCAAACGTACTAACCCGATGTCCGAAGAAAGTAACATACCTATTGGTACAAAACGATTTAAAACTATACTTGAAACAAAAAACAATTCAAAAATGGCAACAAACTTGGAACAACATCTTTTGAAACCAAAAATAAAAATTAAAGAAGAGTGCAAATGATACTTACCCGTCTCCGTACCGGTCATACATGACTATTTATTACAGCGCAAAAATTAAGCAGTTTGTGAAGTGTGCAACAGTGTTCTAACGGTAAAACATTTTTTAATACAGTGTCCTAAATATAACAGTGAACCACGCAAATATAACATACCCAACTCCCTAAGAGATGCCCTAGAAGAAAATATAGATACCCGAAAAATAATTTTCCTATCTTTCTGTCAGTTTCTTCAAAAGATATAAAACGTACATTTTAACACACATACATATTATTATTATTATTATTATTGTAAACTAATGTATATTTACATATTGTATCAACTGTGACATTAATCTAAAATACGCTAATGAAACTGCTTGCTTGATGCGTTAATAAAACAAAAAAAGTTTTTTGACAAAATTTATTACGAAAAAGCTCTTTTAAGAACAAGGATCTTTTAAAGACTCATACGAATTCAAAGCGGTAAAAATTAATAATCTTTCTAGACATAGTGTTACGATAATAAATATTATGGCGTATAAAAACCGTTAACATATTTACTCATTCACGAATTTCCTATGTCAAATACTACCGAATTCTCCAGAAGGGTCGAATATCAGGTACCAAGAATGCAGCCGGCGCGACCCTCCGAATTTACCAGAAGGCGATCGACTTTTCTAGTATAGCTGAATGAGTCACCTAATGGATAGAAGGTCATCGATGCATCGCCAGACCCTTCTAGATAATGGCATTTTATAAATAAATAACAGGATTTTTATTGTGAGGTCAGTCTAAAGAAGAAATTCGCGAACGAGTACTTAAATGTAACGGTCGTAATAATAAATTATTGTAAGATAAATTATTATAAATAAACTTTAAGTAAAGTAAGTTTGTGTTATAGATATTGAGTTTTTAGTAAATTAAAAATAAAAACAATAAATTAGAATTAATAAAAATAGTTCAATAGTATTCAAAATAAAGGCCGGTAGTAAAAAAAATAGCATACCACAGTAAGAAGCAGAAGTAAAACCGCTGAAAGTATCAAGTATGAACAGAATTAAAGCATCAACAATGTGGATTCGTAGAGGGATGCTAAAATACCTTGGACAACAAGAAAAACTAATGAGGAAGTACTACAGGTGATCAAGAAAAATAGAGAATTGTTAAAGATTGTTAAACATCGGCAAATGTCTTACCTGGGACATATAGTGAGGGGAATTGATATAGGATAGATAGGAGCTGATCCATTAAGGCAAATCTTCTTACACCAGTACCATACGCAAATTTTTAATTTGTTTCTTTGTCCATTCCAATGTTCTGGCTTTTGTGTGTGGCAGTTAAGAAGTAACTTAACTTTAATAAATGAAAATTGTGAATTTTTCCAACCTTAATGGGATCTCTCTGAATTAGTGGTGCTTTTTAAAACGCAACTAAAAAGTTGTAACCTTTAAATTAGTTACTTATATTAGTGTTATATTATAGCATAGCTCTGAGGATGGCTTTGTAAGCCAAAAGCGCTCAGTTAGGGTATACATTTTACACACTTAAAAAATACTTTTCTTTACCATTAGTTGTTTTGTCATAAGTGTGTACAAAACGTATTAATATTTTCAAAAATTTAATAACTTACGTACAAGACTTGCTTGTTATTAATTTACAAAAAAATATTAATTAAAGTAATTATGTTAATTAAAAAACGTAAAAGTTTAAATAAACTTCCTCCATAAAAATGTTCGTTATTTTCCAAGTCAGTGATAATTTCACCTGTCGAGTTAGATGTATTGGCTTAAATATAGTAATTACAGTTTTTCATTTGATAAACTATTCTAATTTATATTGGTTCATTAATTTCAGACACGCCATTATAAATAATAAATGGAACGAAATACAGTGTTTTACGACAAAAATCAATCGGATTTTTTAAAATAAAATGGATATAAAGGTCTACTTGTATATTTATATCTTCCATATTTTCATATATTATTTTAGATTATACTAAGAAATCCTATTTACATTTATCCTACGGCATCCAATACTGAAAATAGGTTTTCCAATATAATCTCCATTCCGGATTTATTCGTAATGGTAAATATAGAAGTGCTGTTTTTCTTATTATAACGCTTTTTTTATTTCAGCAAGTAGTAAATTATAAAATGCGTGTAATTTATTTTTAGCATTTACAGTTTTATATTGCGAATTAGTTTATTTTTATTATTGTTTTTCGATCTCTCTTTAGGGTGTTTCTATTCTTATTTTTAACCCTACATTACTACCCGGGATACAGGTGTACCCCTGGGCCCTGATTCTAATTCATTTCGATGTCGAAATTTAAAAGCGACTACGCCATGACAGTCGCAATCGCTAGCGATTCTCATTCATTTCGATTTTAGTTAAAAGTGGGGACATTTACTTTATCATTTTGACACTGCTCAGAATTTGGGTTGGCCGTCTTGTTTATTGGCTGCACGCTTGTTAAATGTTTGTTTTGTTTACATTTTACGATTTTTGTTTCTTGTTTGAGTTGTTAAATTTTTGGTGGCCATTCTCAATGATTATATTTTGAATTTAAAGAAAATGGATGGATGCCGTTGGTGATGGTGGCACTAAATTGTCTGTGGACCAAAAAGTAATTATGGTGGCTTTTGACTTAGTGGTTATATTATATTTTTAAATTTACTGCAGCTTAGTATTGGTATTACTAAAAACAATACATTACCGCTCTAAAAATTCTTGATGAGTTTAAAGATTATTTTATATCTCCAACTAAGACTGTAGAATTAAAATAAATTATTACAACCAAATTATTTATTATTTCTATCTTCCATTACAGCCTGTTGAATATATTCAAAAATTGTGGTTTCCAATTTAGTTTTAATATTGGGACATTTTATTTCTTTAATTTTTACACCACAGTATATTTTAAAAAATAATCAGTAGCATCTGGCTTGGGGCCCCCAGGTACCGCAGTTCTATTTTTATAGGTGTTAAAATTTCGACCAATTATGTGCCGAATCACATACAATTTCTGATAAAACGCAGCCATATTAATACTTTTTGCCTGAGTTTTCGTTGCAACAATCAAACAAAACAACAACACCGCCTAAACTGAACCTAACCTCGCTTCTCCCAGTCCCGCTAGTCATGTCAGATTAATTTCGACTCGAAATTTAATTTCAACTACTTTCTTGAAGTTGAAATTAATTTCGATAAATCGAAATTTAGTGACGTCCTTTGGTTAGTTCAGCTGAAATCCACTAGGCTCGCAAAGTCGCATTTCGACGTCGCCATATTGATTTCAACATGTTTTCAGTCGAAATCTCAATTAGAATCAGGGCCCTGTTCTCGGACGCGACTAGTTCACGTTCGAGACGCATCGCCCTGCCCCTTATTTTTCCCGTTGGCCCCTCCCTGACTTGGAAATCCCTAATCGCTACTTCAGAAAGTATAAAAATAGGCGATTTTCAGGTCATTCCAATGCAATGTATGGATGTGCCATAGCCACCTCATGCACCAACAATTTAGTTAAACAAACCTTCACCCACCTCCACATTTAAACACCACACTATATACACAAACACAAATTTACACACACACTAATTACACCAAACACAACACTTTACCTATCCCAGCTCACAATCCAAATTAATAAACACCTAAACCCTCACCTAACAACATACCTAAAGTCCAAATTAATAAACATACAAAACTACACACACACACAACACTACACTGTGAGCACCTAACACACTCCTTAAGAGTCGAATAAGTACACATAAGGACAGGGGGAGATTGGTTTTCTGTGGTTTCCCAATCTCATTGCACAATGATACCTGATCCTAGGTGAGGTCTAGCCACAGCTATCCTCCACGCGTTTTTCCAACAAACAAACAATGGCCAACAATCTGAAAGGAATCGTTTTTCCAAAGAACTTGTACTTCGTGACAGGCTTGGTGGGCCTGACTAACTCTTCCGGAAGACGTACATCCGCCTCTTGCCTTCTTCTTGTTCTCGGCCCCCATCCTATCCTATCCTCCACCACCCTCTTTGACCTTTCAGCTCTTTAGCGGTGGCGCCCTTAGTCTTCGGAGTCCACAAAAGTCATACGGGCGAAAACTGGCATTTCAAACCAAACAAGCACTAGCACAAAACAAACAAACCCACCCTTGAAGAAGCATAGAGCTTAAAGCAAGGTTAAAACGCATTGATTGAGGTCAATCAGTTCAGTCCTTCACGGGCTCTCCGAGAGCTTAGTGCTCTCGGGGCCCGAGAGCACTAAGCCTTTTAGCCTTTTCTTACTCTGTGGCTGAGTTATTATTCAATGTGAATTTTGGTGTTTTTTTTTTCGACTTATTTTGGTTATGTAAGAAATAACTTGCCTTTATTAACACCACCGACCTCCCTATTAATGCTGTGGAGTGAGTTTGCTCAAAGACAATTTTTTTAATTTTATTTACATTTTCATGTATTTCTATATTTCATACATTATTCTTATCTCTGTATACTTGGAGTTTGCTTTAATTTTATTTACATTTTCATGTATTTCTATATTTCATACATTATTCTTATCTCTGTATACTTAGATATTTTGATATTTAATAAATTTTTTCCCGGCCACAGAGTCTGAGTCTGACTTGGAAATCCCTAATCGCCCTTATACTTCAGAAAGTATAAAAATGGGCGATTTTCAGGTCAATAAGTTCAGTCCTTCACGGGCTCTCCGAGAGCTTAGTGCTCTCGGGGCTCTGCTTTCTTTTAGCCTTTCCTTACTCTGTGGCTGAGTTATTATTCAATGTGAATTTTGGTATTTTATTTCGACCTATTTTGGTTATGTAAGAAATAACTTGCCTTTATTAAGGCAAGTCGCCGAAAGAAGAAAACCTGATGGTTTATTTCGTCAAATATTTTCGTCATGTAAGAAATAACCCGTCTTTTTCAAGACGGGTCCATCAGAAGACAAGATTCACAAGTCCATAACCTGAAAGTGGACTTGGGTTGAGGTGCTTTCGTCGACAGTTTTCGAAGCCCTCTACAGAGCACACGGTGGTACAGAAGGTCATTTAGACCTTTTCCATTTACCCCGAGGTGACACCCCAGGGTGTCGTAAAAGTCCTGTAATTTTTTCACTTTTGGCAACACACAATTTTTTTTTGTTATCTTGCAGTCGCTGAGTCATTAAGTGCTTGTTTAACACGTGCGTTGATTTTGGGGTTCGGCTGTAGCCCGGGTAGTATTTCAATTATATTTTTACATTTATTCGAAAATAGTATTTCGGTAAGTAATTTGTTTTATTGATTAAGTTAGAGTTTTAAATGTGCCTTTTCTTTCATTATAAACATAGATAATAAGGCTTGCAGACCATTAACCCAAAAAGAACTAGAGGAAATAATCAAGAATCTCTCAGATTTTTTGAGCCCGACGAAGATTCTGATGATGATTATGTTCCGAAGAATGACGAGGATTTCAGCGATGATGATATACAGCAGCAAAAAAGTCAGACTGGCTGCGAAGTTTTAACAAGCCATAAAATTCAGTGCGAATCTCTCTCAGCTACAACGAAAACGACATTGAATATGTGCAAATTAAGGAAGTGCCTACCAAACTACGTGAAAAAAGTCACGTCGGACCAATCAAAAAAATCTAGTGATTCATTTACCTGAAAATAAAAAAGCTGCTTGACAAGTAACTAGCAGAATTTTAGCATGGTCCCTATTGTTCACTGATGATAGTCTCAAAAATATTGTCGCTTTCACAAACAAGGAAATTAGATTACAACGAGAGCGTTATGCAAGAGATCGACATGTTGACAAGGAGGAAGTGGCTAATATCACAATCAGGCCATCCTATGAGAGGGATACGAATATAATAGAAATCAAAGCATAATGCGGACTTTATTGCTACACAGGGATTAAACGACGTTACCGAATATGAATTTGGCAACATCGAAGGAAATTTTCAACAAAAAAACAGGAATTCCATTTTTCGCGCTGTAATGAGTGAAGCTCGCTTTGCATTTCTTATAAATTAACTCAGGTTTGACGACAGTGATATTAGAAAGAAGCGTCGTAAAACAGATTGTTTTTACGCCAATGCGAGATATTTTTAAAACAGTTATGTCCATATGTAGCAAATTTTATACGCATTCACAGTACTGCACGTTAGATGAACAGCTTATAAGTTTTCGAGGCAGATGTCCGTTCAAAATGTATATACCGTCAAAACCCAATAAATACGGAATTAAAATGTTAGCATTATACAATGCAAAAACTTTTTATCTTTTGAATGCTGAAGTGTATGTCGGTAAAAATTTAATACCGGTAGGTGTCCCTGTAGTCAGTAAGCGCGAAATATTAAATACACAGCTTTTGGTTAACAAACATTCAATTGACAGAGTGGACAGCTACACATACCTTGGTACCAACATTAACAGCCAATGGAATCACTCCAGTGAAATAGAACAACACATAGGAAAAGCGAGATCAGCGTTCATAATGATGAAGTCTCTTTTCAGAAGTCACGATTTACCACTTGCTACCAAAATCTCTCTCATTAGATGCTATGTATTTCTACATTATTATACGGAGTAGAGGCCTGGACACTTTCCGAAGCTTCTTTAAGAAAACTCGAGGCATTCGAGATATGGTGTTACAGACGTATTTTAAGAATTTTATGGGTGCGCAAAGAGCGCAAACTAGAATATCTTGGCCATGTTATGAGGAATCAACAGAGATACGGCTTGTTGTAACTTATTCTTCAGGGCAAGGTAGGAAAGAAAGGACCAGGAAGAAGAAGAATATCTTGGCTTCAAAACCTGAAAAAGTGGTTTAATACATCAACAACCGGACTATTCAAAATAGCAGCAAGCAAAGTTTGGATAGCGATGTTAATCGCCAACATCCGTAACGGATAGGATCCGTAAGAAGAAGAAGAAGAAGGTGTCTCTGTAGCTGAATACTACACGTTGAGTCTAACAAAACCAGTTAATGGGACATATCGTAACCTTACAACAGATAATTGGTTTACCCCAATCCGAACGGCAAAAAAGCTGTGTGATGATCATTTCGTTACGTTAGTTGGAACCATAAAGAAAAATAAAGCTGATCTCCCAGTAACGGTCATCGAATATAGTAACAGAAACCAAAATTTAGCTATGTTTGCTCACAGTAAAAACAACACTGCTTTCGTATTGTCTCCTCCACAAGCTAAGAAAAAAATTGTTGTTATGTTATCCACCATGCATTCTAAAGGAGACAAACCAAATTCTACAGTGCTTCCCGAAATAATTGATTTTTATAATCTTACCAAAATCGGAGTTGACACATTCTACCAGCTCGCGCATGGATATACCATTACTCAAAAATCAAGACGCTAGCCTCTTAGAATTTTTTACAATTTATTAGACCTTGTTGAAATTAATTTCATAGTTCTATATAAACATAGTGATGCCAAAAAAAAAGGAATTAATACTGTTACGATTTTAAATGTTATGGCATATAGAACTGTAAATATTTTATGACTAATTCTTTTTTTATTGATTCTCGTAATTTGTAGGTCAAAATCTACCTGAGCTTCGATACCAGTTATTTACAGAAATATCTAGACCCTTCTACAAGAAAGGTCGAGTATTCAGGTAACCATGAATGCAGTCGACGGCCGAGAATGACTCACCTAATGGATGGAAAGATCGATGCCTAGCCAGATTTCTCTAGATAACGGCATTTTGATGTATAAATAACGGTGATCCTCATTGAGGGGCGGTCAGTCATAAGAAGCTCAGGAACCGCGATATTTAAATGTAACGAAACATAAATTATTATTTGTAATATAAATTAGGATTAATAAAGATTTTAATAAATTCGTAATTAGTTATTGTGAGTTTTAATAAATTAGAATATAGACAATAAATTAGAATAAAGACAAATAAATTAGAACAATATAAATATATACTACAGTGGTGTCGGTGTGGGGTTTGAATATAAAAAGACTTTTGAATTCTTGAAAAGACTTTTGAATTCTTGAAAAGACTTTTGAACTTTTGAAAAGTATTGTTCATCGGGAACATCCGCGTATTTCGGTAGTGATCGTTGTACGAAAGAACATTTAAAAAAAAAGTACGTGTGTGCTTGACCAAAGATGCTGCTAGTAGAACTTTCAGTGAAACAGTTGCGTGAGCAACTAGAAGAACGTGATGAAGACTGCAGCGGGTCCAAGAAGATACTCCAAGAACGACTAAAAAATGTTCTTAACAAGAATGGAGATGACCCAGAGACATTCCATTTTCAGTCAGTAGAAGAAGCCGTTTTAACTAAAATAATTGATGGAAAATTCGAGACTGTTTCCAAAAGATTCGATGAAACGTCTCAAATGATCGAAGAAACTTCTCAAATTATTAAAGAAACAGCTAGACAAAACGACGAGAAATTTGAAAATATGTCTAGAAGATTCGACGAAGTATGTATTCAGAATAGTGAGAAGTTTGAAGAAGTCTCTAAAACATTTGATAAAGTTGAAGAGAAAATCAAACAGTTAGAGACCATGATAACTAACACGAGAGGGCTACCACCAATTAATACGGTAGTTTTAGATCCGGTAGAGATAAAAGAAGACGAGACGAAATGTAAGTTGGAAACACGGCCAAAATTTGAAGGAAGCGGAGGTTATGTTCATGTCAAAGTTCCAACTTTCGACGGAAAATCGTCATGGAACAACTACATGAAACAGTTCGAATCAGCTGCAAGAGCGAATGGATGGTCAGAAAAAGAAAAGGCTGTAAACCTGACTATAGCTCTTCGAGGAGATGCCTTAGATGTGCTCCAGACCATAGCCGTAGAGGAGACGGATGATTTCGAACAACTGAAAAAGAGGTTAAATATGCGATATGGCCACGAACACTTGGAACATGTATATCAGTCGCAGCTCAAAAATCGAAGACAAAAGAAAGATGAGGCTCTTCAAGAATATGAAGTAGATATCGCCAGATTAGTGCGATATGCTTATCCAACAGCTCCCGAAGACATGATGGAAAAGTTGGCCATTCAAACGTTTATTGATGGTCTTCGTGATCATGAAATGCAGAGAACACTACGATTAGCTCGTCACAAGACGCTGATGGATGTCTTATCTGCCGCTCTCGAATACGAGTCAGCTACGCAGGCCTCTGGCGGGTATAGCAAAGTTAGGACTGTAAAAGAGGAAGGAGATGAAGATAAACTTGACCAGCTCGTTAATATGATGAAAAGCATGACATACAAGAAAACGAAGACCATAAGATGCTGGAATTGTGGCGAAATAGGACATGTACGAAGTTCATGTAAGCATCCTAGGTACGACACAAATCAAGAAACTCACCATCAGGAAAACTAGAACGGGTCGGCCTTAGGGGGCAGCTTCGACCCAGAACTTTACCAAAGACCCTCTGATACTAATAGCTTCTTTGAAATGTCGTGAAGATAGTGTCTATGTAGATGGAGAAATAAATGGTAAAAAGCATACGTTGTTGGTGGATACTGGAGCGACAAGAACCATTATTCGCCCGACAGTTATAAACAGCCGTAAGAAACTGTTACCAACGAGGTTGCGACTGCGGACCGCTACAGGTGAAAATGCCAACATTCACGGAGAAATCCAGATACAATTAGGAATTGGAGCAGAAAAGTTCGTCCATACTGTTATAGTTGCTGACATCGAAGAGGATGTTATATTAGGAATGGACGTAATGAATACGCATGGATTCCAATTGGATTTTAAGAATAAGGTAATCAAAGTTGGTAACGAGGAGGTATTTCTCCATCCACATGATGACAACACTATGCAAGCAGCCGTTAAAGAAGATACAGTCGTGCCTGCGAGAAGTGAAACGATAATAGTAGCGCGGCTACAGGGAATTGTGGACGAAGGAACACCTGTTATGATGGAGCCTTGGAATCATGACGACGAAGTTGGCCGTGGAATCATAATTGGAAAAGAATTAGTGACTTCGGCTAAAGAAATTCCTGTGAGACTTATTAATGTCAATGACTACCCAGTGACCATCAAGAAAGAGACAAAAGTAGGAACTTGTGTACCTGTGACATCCATAATCCGTCAGACGACAACGTCTGATAATTCCAACGACAAATTTGATCAAATGGTTGCAGTTGCTGGACAGTCTCTGAATCAGATTGAGAAAAGGAAATTAAGGGAATTTCTTCGGCAGTATCGTGATATTTTCGTACCGAAAGGAGGAAAGACGGGAAGAACTACCGTTGTTAAGCATAGAATTGATACTGGTAATGCTAAGCCAATTCGTCAAACAGCTCGACGATTACCACAGGCGAAAAGAGAGGAAGCTGAAACGATTGTTCAGGAAATGAAGAAAGACGGGGTGATAGAACCTTCTACGAGCCCATGGGTCTCTCCGGTAGTCCTGGTTAAGAAGAAAGATGGAACAACGAGGTTCTGTGTGGATTACCGTTTGCTGAACAACGTTACCAAGAAAGATAGTTATCCTCTGCCTCGGATTGATGACACATTAGACACATTGGCTGGAAGTAAATTATTTTCTACTTTGGATTTGAAGTCTGGATACTGGCAGGTAGAAATGGACCCGGTAGATAAAGAAAAGACAGCCTTCACCACAGGATCTGGATTATGGCAATTCAACGTTATGCCATTTGGACTTTGTAACGCTCCTGCGACATTTGAGAGGCTTATGGAAAATGTGTTGAGAGGGTTATCTTGGAAAACATGCCTAGTTTATCTAGATGACATAATCGTCTTGGGGGAGACATTTGAAGATCATCTGAAGAATTTAGAAAACGTTTTTAATCGACTTAAAGCTGCCCAATTGATGTTAAACCCTAAGAAGTGCCAGCTATTTCAAGGTAAAGTCAATTATCTGGGTCATATAGTTAGTAAAGAAGGAGTGGCCGTGGATAAGGGAAAAATCGATTCCATTAAGGAATGGCCAAAACCAACTGACAAACATCAAGTGAGAAGTTTTCTTGGACTATGTACTTATTACCGGAGGTTTATTAAGAAGTTTGCAGATATCGCTAAACCATTAACGCGACTTACAGAGGAAGCAAGAGAATACCGCTGGGATGTAGACTGCCAAAATGCCTTTGAGACCTTAAAAAAACATTTAATCATAGCACCAATTTTGGGGTATCCACTGCCAGAAGGAGAGTTCATCTTAGATACAGATGCAAGTAATGTGGGAATTGGAGGAGTGCTGTCTCAGATTCAAGGAGGACAGGAAAGAGTCCTTGGATATTTTAGTAAAGTTCTCTCAAAACCTGAGCGAAATTATTGCGTCACGAGAAGAGAACTTCTGGCAGTAGTGAAATCAGTAGAGCACTTCTATCAATACCTCTATGGAAGGAAGTTTTTAATCCGAACCGACCATGCCGCCCTTAAGTGGTTGATGCAGTTTAAGAATCCAGAGGGTCAGATAGCCGGGTGGATCGAACGACTCCAAAAATATGATTTTAAGATTGAGCACCGGGCCGGAGTTAGCCACCGAAACGCCGACTCTCTTTCCAGAAGGCCATGCCCAGCAGAGTGTTCTCACTGCAACAAAACGGAATCCAAGGAAGCAGCAGTGCTAAGAACGACGGTGGTCCACGACGACTGGACGCCTACCAAGATCAGGGAAGAACAAGAGAGAGATCCAGTTATACAGAAAATCCGAAAATGGAAAGAGGAAAACCGT
Source organism: Diabrotica balteata (assembly GCA_918026665.1). NCBI lineage: Eukaryota > Metazoa > Arthropoda > Insecta > Coleoptera > Chrysomelidae > Diabrotica > Diabrotica balteata. Next base: position 102,834,859 of record OU898282.1, read on the forward strand.
CGACCACCTTGGCAAGAAATATCGAACCTAGGCTCAATAGTTAAGACGTATTGGGCCCAGTGGGACTCATTTATCATGAAAGATGGCTTGCTCAAACGAGTCCTGGAAAATGATGACGGTTCAGAGAAGAGAAGACAGTTGGTGATTCCAAAGGGCAGAATAGCCGAAGTACTTCGTCAGTTACACGACAGTCCATCAGGAGGGCATTTTGGTGTGAAAAAGACCCTTCAGCGAATTCGGGAACGGTTTTATTGGATGAACAGTTCTAACGATGTAAAAGACTGGTGTAAGAAATGTACTATTTGTGCTACGAGTAACGGGCCTTATCGAAAAAGGAGAGCTCCTATGAGACAATATAATGTTGGAAGCCCGTTTGAAAGAATAGCTTTGGACATTGCTGGGCCATTTCCAGAAAGTGATAATGGAGGCAAGTACATGTTGGTAGTCATGGATTACTTCACTAAATGGGTCGAGATTTACGCACTTCCAGACCAGAAGGCCGCCACCGTTGCAGATAAGTTGATCCAAGAATATATCAGCCGATTTGGAGTGCCTTTGGAGATCCATAGTGACCAAGGCAGGAACTTCGAAAGCGATTTATTCCAAGGAATATGTGATAGACTAGGTATGAAGAAAACAAGAACTACGGCTTATCATCCGCAATCGGATGGTATGGTAGAACGAATGAATAGAACAGTTTTCAAGTATTTGACAAAGATGGTGTCCGATCATCAGCGAGACTGGGACCAATATCTTCCGTTCTTCACAATGGCCTACAGATCTGCTGTTAATGAATCAACAGGCCAGACACCAGCCAGAGTCCTATTCGGACGCGAGATGCGACTACCTTGTGATCTAGAGTTTGGGTGTCGACCTGGAGAAGATGTAGCAGGTGAAGATTATGTGATCGAATTACGAAGAAGAATGGACGATGTACACGAGTTGGTCCGTTCCCATCTCCAAATCGCTAGTGACCGGATAAAGAAACGGTACGATACACAAGCCGAAAAGGGGTGTTTTAAGAAGAACGATAAAGTCTTGCTTTATAACCCCAAAAAGCGAAAAGGTTGTTCTCCCAAATTGCAGCAGTTTTGGGAAGGTCCATACCTCATTATGGAGAAGATCAATGATGTTATTTACCGAATAAGCAAGATTCCGAGAGGAAATCCGATGATAGTACACCATAACCGGTTGGCGTCTTTCGAGGGTGACCACGACGTAGATGAAGAAGTGGAAATAAACCAAGTCCAAGATGTGTCTGACCTCACGTTTGAGGAATTCATGGGTGTCTATGGAGGTACCGGTAAAGCAATACATGGTGTTACCACTGAAGAAAGGCAAGATCTACTCGCGCTTCCCGATGACTACTCACTGGCCCTTACCATCCCGGCCAGTATCAAAGATGCACCAGGGTTGGCATCCGTCTTTCGAAGGAAGTTTGGTCGAGTTGCAGAACTTCAATGCCAAGTGCCAGCTCCTGGTAAAACCTTGAAACTTCAAGATGCATCACGTTACCTTTTCTACCTGGTAACAAAAGACACTGCCCGTGACCAACCTACCTACCGAGATGTATGGGAAGCCTTACTTCAGTTGAGAGAGCACGTACTAGAGTCCGACGTGCAAAAGTTAGCCATGCCAAAGTTGGAGTGCCGCCAATTAGATTGGAGGGTTATACGAAACATGGTGGAGGAAATCTTTAAAGGCACCGAAGTCCAGGTGTTAGTCTGTTGCAATCCGCATAGTTACTGGTGCGGAGAGAAAACCGTCCCTTGTCATTTCTATACAACTGGAAGTTGTAAAAGAGGGTCCAGTTGCCGATATCAGCATGTCGTTCCATTTCCAGTCCCGACAAGGTTCCAGGAGGAACCATCTTTTAAGAGGGGGGCAATGTTACGATTTTAAATGTTATGGCATATAGAACTGTAAATATTTTATGACTAATTCTTTTTTTATTGATTCTCGTAATTTGTAGGTCAAAATCTACCTGAGCTTCGATACCAGTTATTTACAGAAATATCTAGACCCTTCTACAAGAAAGGTCGAGTATTCAGGTAACCATGAATGCAGTCGACGGCCGAGAATGACTCACCTAATGGATGGAAAGATCGATGCCTAGCCAGATTTCTCTAGATAACGGCATTTTGATGTATAAATAACGGTGATCCTCATTGAGGGGCGGTCAGTCATAAGAAGCTCGGGAACCGCGATATTTAAATGTAACGAAACATAAATTATTATTTGTAATATAAATTAGGATTAATAAAGATTTTAATAAATTCGTAATTAGTTATCGTGAGTTTTAATAAATTAGAATATAGACAATAAATTAGAATAAATACAAATAAATTAGAACAATATAAATATATACTACAATACCGAACAGAAGGTCATTCCTAAAAAAACCTAATATCGACCTATAATCGGTTACCAACTTGAAACTGTCGGTTTAAGATGTTTTCGACTAACCCACCTTGTATCTGAAGGAATACAATTCAGCAATCAACCTTATTATCCGATTACTAAGGTATTTTGGTTACAGATGACCGACCAGTGTCGTACACTATATGATTGAAACATTTCTTTGAACTAAATAAATATATTTTTTTAATTGTAGTTTTGTTTTAATAAAACTTCTTTATTTTATTCAAAAATAAAAAGTTTCTTGCCATTTGTAAAAGATACATTTATTTAATTAAGGGGACAAGCGGCAAATGTCGTCTGGCAAAATTGTCAATGTGTTTTAAATCCATTATTTTCGAATCCGAAGGAAACTAATAAATATTTTTGAAGAATTTAAACGCAGAATGAAAGAGTACATTATTACTGAGAGCAGAAAGTTCCTGAAAACTTCTACAATGTTTATTTTAACATGTTATGTAACAGGGGTGAAAATAAAAGAGAAAATATAGTATAATCTTTAATTGAAAATATTTCATGCAAAAGAAACTTTTTTATTATTCTAATAAATATTTTATTCTGCCTTTAAATTTTTCAAAAATGCTTTTTAGTTTTCTCAGGATTTGAAAAAAATAGATACATTTAAAACACATTAAACATTTTGTCAGGCGACATTTGCGCTTTTCCCCTTTAATACCTTACGATTATAATTACTATTACTCACCTTATATAATCATGATTAGAAAACTATTAAAATTCAAAATAAATACGATCAACTTCGGAATCCGAGTCGGCTTGAGGGTTAATAATTAGCAGTTGTGTCTCTACGGTCGCTTCAATTATGTTATCAAGATCCCACATTTTTTGTTCTTCTATTACATGTCTTACTGCATCTTTCCAGTTTTTTTTATGTAATATGTTGTAAAGACTCGTATAACAATTCACGTACAGCTTGTATTTTATATGACGTATTTTTCTAGCCACATAACTTTTCATTTGTGCCCAAATGAGTTCAATTGGATTTACTTCACATTGGTAGGATGAAAGTTTAAGGACTGTGATGTTTCGCCTTTCCGTCATTTTGTCAATTGCGTATTTCTTGAACTTAGATTTGTGTTGCCGGGCAATTTTTAAAAGTTCTGCTACCATTCCATCTTCGTAAAGCAGATACTTATTCCGCAGCCAGTCAAGAATATCCTGTTTCTTCCACGCAGTCGTTGGCTGTCATCTCCTCGTGATAGTCTTTTGTGCTTTTGGAATGAAATTCCAACAAACCGTGCTTAACAAATCCTTTTTCACTGCCAGTGTGAGAAATGATTAATCTACTGCCTTTACCAGAAGGTGGGGAAATACCAGTACCAACCTTCCATAAAGGCTTGTGGAGCTTAATATATTTTTATCTGACCAATTTTTTTTTAGAGTATGACCTGAGTTTACCCACATTTCATCCTGGTCTTCCTTCAGCCCAGAATTTTCGTATAGATCTTAAGATCTTAGATAATTTCTTCTCCAACAACATAATATCTTCCCCCCCTCCCGGTCAAAAAAAGGTCTGATTTCTCCCACCGGAAATTTATTTCTTTTAAAACTTGCCACAATTTAGTTCGTCCGATATGAGGCAAATCCGGGTCGCCTCTAATTTCTTGTAAAATTTTGTTTAGGTTTGGTATTTTTTTGTTTTTGAAAAAAAAAATCCATGAGTTTTCCTTTGAATACGATTTTTGTCAAATTCATCAATTTCAATAAGCTTTTTCCCTCTCTTTAACACAATGCACACAATTCAATTCATCACAATTTTATTGTAAAATAAGTATATATTTGCCTTTAAAGTAAACCAGAGTTTTTGGAGACTCCTCCTCTACAGTGCTATTAACTATATTAGTGTCTACAGCATTCTCATCCATTTCGTTCACTGGTTTAGAATCCTCATTATCAGACTCATCATATGTACCAACCTGTTCGTCAGGTAAGAAATCTGAATCGACAATATTATCATCATCATTATCAAATCCATTTCGCTATCCCAAAGCCTATCTATTATATCGGCAAGTTCCTTGTCAGTCAGCGGCCTTTTATCTTTCCAACTCATGACGTTTCATCTAAAAGATAAAATTTACTAGATATTCATAATGTTGTTAGTAAACAAAAACAAAAAAAAAATCATTAAGATAAAAAACGGGTGTGGCACTCCAGTGGGACTGCCGGTAGAAGTTATACTTCTATACACGCGTTCACCGATACAAATTTATATGGGAGTCAATCTGCACAATCATTACATATGTAATGCTATAGGTAAGAGAGAGCAGAAAGAAAAACAGAAATAGGTATATAGGTATATGCTGCATCGTTTGCTGTATATAAACAATATTTGACCTGTAATAATAGGAGTATAGTAAATGAAGGATTGAATCAATATTTTTATGAAAATATATATTTTCATATATGTATGTATGATATACTCTGCAGTAAAATTCATTATTTATTTTGTTATTAATATAAAAATACAATACAATACACATATATTGTAACATATATATATATATATATATATATATATATATATATATATATATATATATATATATACCCGGTATTTAGGCGGCACACTCCCTTCCGGTGGGGATCTATGGAGGAGTATCACCGAGCCGCAAGCCCTTATCTCTTGCCGTACTGCCCCACCATAGGCCGATCAGATACCAGCATATTCTAGACTAACCCGCAGATTCATTTTGAATTGTAAACTGCTGCGTTAGCCTTTTTTGTTTTTCTGTACACCGAGCTGGGGATTAAACTGACATCTCTCGCATTAACGCAAATGAGAAGCCAGTTGCTCAGCCCGCTTGGCTATCCGATCGACTATTCAAATATAACAAAACGTAACATAATTTAATATAATAATACAATACAAATTAAAATGCAATATTCATTAGTATTTAAAAATGATAATCATCCTCATCACGTAGCGCTACAACCCTGGGTGAGTCTTGGCTGACTGTACAACTTTTTTCCAATTTGTTCGGTCTTCCATCAACCTAGTGTCATTTTCCGGAGATCTGCTTGGATATTGTCTCTCAATCGCATTCTGGGACGTCTTTTGCCTGTGGGCATCTCCTCCCATACCAGTTTCACAAGTCTTTCGTTATACAGTCTGTGCACGTGGCCTGCCCATCTTAATCGCTGTGATTTAATTTCTTGGACAATATCGGCGTCATTGTAGAATGCTTTTAATTCGATATTGCTTCTGATCTTATATTGGTTTGTGGTGATGTCATGGTGAGGTCCGAAAATTTTTAGTAGTATTTTTCGTTCAAAGCGTCTGAGCTTTTTTTCGTTGGCTTTGGTCATGGTCCACGTTTCGCATCCGTATGTTATTACAGGTCTGACGACGGACTTATAGATTTTGATCTTAGAACTTCTTGTCAGATTTTTTGATTTTTAATATTCATTAGTATTTAAAAATGATAATATACATAACTTACTTACGCATATGTTTCATTTACAATGATAATGATAATAATATTAATAAAACAAAAATATTACTTCGTGATACAACTATCAATTTGTCTAACATTGACAGATTCAAAATTTAATTTTTGTTGTTGTATATATAAGTACATATTTAAACTTTCTTGAGATATTTACAAGTTTAAATTTATAATTTAACATGCCTAACGAGGCTCAAGACAAATAATTCTGAACAGAATATAAAAATAATAATAATATTAATATTATATATATATATATATATATATATATATATATATATATATATATATATTGTTATGATATGTAAAATCAAGAAGATATCGGTTTGTTTAAAAAGTTCAAATAATTAAAATAATTCAGATAAGTCGAATTAATAAACGACAAACATTTCGAAGAATGAAAGTCGTTTTATCTTTGGATTACCTATATTGAACAAAACGTAAGCTATGCATAAATTATTTTCTTTGTTAAAATATATTTGAGTGACGTGAGCGAACTTAAGACAATTGAACCGGGTTTTCCAAATACATTAGTGCAGTGATTAGGACAATAGAATAGATTTTAGAAAGATAGGTTTTTATTAGTTCTTAAGAATTGTAAAAAAATATTATTTGTAAATAAGTTTTAGGAAATTTTATAATTGTAGGTAAAAATTTGTGTGTTATCGAAATAAGGAAATGGGAGATGTATGATGCGTTTTGATTGGATGAGATTGGAAAAGGTGGGAGGTTTGGTTTGAGAATGAGACGTTAGTTAGTTTTGGAAGAAAAATTTATAGTCAGTTGGTTTCCAAGGGTGCAAGGTGAACGGCCGTTGTTCTCGGGTAGTTTTCCCAGAGGTAGGAAGCAGTAGCAGTGAAAGTTTGTGAGTCTTCGTGTAGTTAGTGTATCTGACAGAAGCTGATCCAGTAAAAGATTGTAAGTTATATTTTCCACTTATATTCCAAGAGTCACTGTTCAGGCCAACGAGAGATTCAGTTTATTAAGAGAAGAAGAAGCTAGCTTAATTTGAACGATTCGTACATTTAAAGGAGATCATTAAGGACGATAAGCTTGCAATAATTTGTTGTAAGATTGCTGATTACCTAGGGAGCGACTAAGAGTAGATAGTATAGACTTCAAGGAACAAGGATTTGGACCACTCATCATCAAAAAGAGATAGTTTTGTTTTCTGCAGTTTTTCTTTTATTGATAACACAATTTTTACACTTATTTTAGAAAAGATATAAATATTTTGATTAGGAGATTTAGAATAATATTTGGGATTTTGAGATTTCAACTAATATTGTTTGTACCATTAATTTTGAAGGTTCACGTACGTAGAACAAAAATTTTGAGAATCATTATATGAGATTTTGTTTATTGAAAATTTTTGAGTGTGAATTTTATTTCTTTATTTTTATTTCAATATATAATGTTAGATCCTATATGTTTTTTATTATTCCGGTATTCTTTGGACCTTACCTTTCAATGTAATAGCATAGTTTTTGAAGCACAAATAGAACCCTGAGATAAGAGAATTAAAAATTGTGATAGAATCATAATCATATCATTTAAATAATTTATTTAATTAATTAATTAATTAAGTAATTAATTTCTTGGCGCACCAAGACTTTAAATATCACAATAATATATATAGATATATATATATATATATATATATATATATATATATATATATATATATACAAGAAATACTGGATATTATTGACTGTCGATATAAACAAACAACAGAGTTTATTAGGGTTGCAGGCAGAAAGACAATTATGTAAATATTTAAAAAATATCACAATTCTTCAGTGTAACTTACTAGTCGTTGAGATTATTTTTCTAAGCATTGAACACTTGTATATTTTAATGTGTGGTATAAATGTTGAGTGTTCAATGCTTACAAAAATAATCTCAACGACTAGTAAGTTACACTGAAGAATTGTGATATTTTTTAAATATTTACATAATTGTCTTTTACAGTGTCTTGAAAAAGGAATAAAACCATTCCGAAATCTCGACAAAAAGTCAAAAGAGTGTTTTTGCATCCCGGCCAATATTTCTGACTGCAACCCTAATAAACTGTGTTGTTTGTTTGTATATATATATATATATATATATATATATATATATATATATATATATATATATATATATATTTACAAAAGAAACATTGCCGATTCACTTCCGTACAAATTTCCAACGTCGAATGCGCGTATAGAAGTATAACTTCCAAATATGCGCAATACTGTATATCGCAATATACTGTATATACCTTATTAATATCACGTTAACTATATTTACTCAAATTACTTTGATGAAACTAACAAAAACAATTTGAAGCATGTGGTAGTGTCTAATCGTGTACACTACCTACCTAAGAACCATCTATGATTATTTAGATAATACTACATTGTTAGTGAACAACGTCATGCACAAACTTATTCATTTTTATCTGCTATTAAATTATATGTTTATTTTTAGTATGTTGTTTTTAAACAAGATGCAGTGAAGGACTATTAAATTTTTGAGAGCAAGAGCCGTTAAATTAACATAATTTCATCCCTACTACCTCTGTTATCTACTACAAATGCAAATTTATGTAATGTTTAAGTTAGGCGTCTTGTCAAAATGAAAAGACTCAAGCAAAATTAGCTTGTTAGCAAAAAGGCTAAAAATGGGCCCGGAATCCCGGACTATATTATATGGTTCATGCTCGTTTATATTTTATATATATATTTTATTTATTTATATATATTTTAGTGGTCTCGCGGTTTCTTCCACGTATAGAAAGTGTTACATGTACATGGTATTTTATAAATAAAAGGAATGTATCTATAAAATATCCTGTCAGTGGCAAAACCATTACCCTCAAATCTTTTATCCTATTTATAGGGGTTTATTAGCCATTATCAAGGTCAAGTATGTCAATTTTAAAATGACATAACCTAATAACAAATTACATTGGTTGTACATTTTTAAAGAATTTTTTATAAATTTTTTTAGAATGATTTTTGAAGTAAAAGTCGAAACGTCAAAAACTAATTAGTTAAAAATTTGATTTTATTTCAATTAATAATTGTCGCTTAATCTCGTATAAATATAAATATTTAAGTTAATTCTTCAATCTTAAAATAGCTTAAATTATAAATGTCATTTGCATTTACCATTTTCCAGTAACGAGCATTTTCGAGGAACCAGAAATAGAGTTCTTTGAAATATTTTATATAATTATTAATTATTGTAAAATGTAGTTAAATATGCATACGAAATAAATTATTAACCTGGCATAATATAGCAGTTAAAAGTTAAACAATCTGCAAAAGTTTCTGTTTAACTGGGACTTAGTCAATATTATCATAGATAGAATCAAATTAGGCAAAATAGTATAATTTGACCTAGATATTAAGTGTAGGGTTAAAAAGGGTTACCTGACGTCCATATTCGCACCGTTGCAGCATCTGTGTATCCATTTGAAATTTCGCTGATCCCAGTAAAGCTGATTTTTAGTCTGTTCAGATAACGGTCACAGTAATCGGAGAGAGCGACTGATAACACTAACTAATTGTGTTAGATTAGGGTGTCTATGGCGATGAAGGTTTAATCTCAATTTATATGTGGGAGTTTTGTAGAATAAATATAGTACAGTAGCTTTTATGCACACAGAAGGGAAAATTATAAATGGAAATACAAATATACAGGTTGGTGAATCGGCAAACGGGCCATAGGAAACTCAATGGTAAATTCTAAAATGTTGAATTCCTGCTTCCCTAATTATTTTACACCAAAAGTCATGGGAAACTATTTGTAGGGGACTCAAATGTGTATCGAAAACAACTGTTAAAATTATTCTACGACTCAAACGTATTCCAAAATGTTGTTAAAATATAATACATTTTTCTGTGAAAAAATGTGTATTACGTGTTGCGTTTTGTCGTAATATTGTTTCTGATATTTGACAATATTTAAATCAATTATATTATATTTATCTATGATTTAAATGGTCAAAATTTTGTGATTTATCGTTTAAAAAAAATTAAGTTGATTAAAAAATGTACTCAGTTGAGGAGAAAAAAGCAATAATAAAAATGTTTTATTCATGTTTTATTATAACATTTGTTATAGTTTTATGTTTAGAAATAATCATATATTATTATTAGGAATAAAGATCACAGTAACAGTATATTGGAATTCATTGAATTGTTGTATAACTTAACATGGAATTAAATTTTAGTAAATTAGAATATCTTACGTTAAATAAACATCCGGTAGTGGCAGGAAAAGGTTCGCGCTATTGCCTGAATACAACATTATGCGATTTTTTTGTCAACTGAGTACATTTCATTATATTGATCGATTTGTAAACAATATAATTTATTGTTCACAAAGTAATAATGTTCAGTAGTAGTAGTATTTAGTAAAATTCATTGTTTATAATTTAATTATAAAATAAAAAATTGACAATTCAAATTGTCAAACATCTGACATTAATATGATAAAACACAAACGTCCTAATATATATTCTTGCATTACGTGTGGCCTAACTTTTAGGGGTGGTCTGAAAAATGTATTACATTTTTTCAAAATTTTGAAGTACATTTGATTCGTAGAACGGTTTTAACATTTGTTTTTAATTCAGATTTTAGTCCTCTACAAATAGTTTTTTATGACTTTTGATCTAAAATAATTAGGGAAGCAGCAATTCAACAATTTAGAATTTCTGATTGAGTTTCCTATGGCCCGTTTGACGATTCACAACCCGGTATACAATTATTTACTTTTTGCGTTGACTGGTATACCACTTTTTTTGTACTGTATAATTTATTGAAGAGAACAGGAAATTCAGAAATTACTAATGATTAACATAGATACGAGTTTTACGAAACGATTTAATAACTGATTTTAATATTTACACGGAGTTTATTGTGTAGCCTCCCTTACATATTCATTCTTCATATATATCCACAATTGCCTAAAATTCGCATTTTTGTGACATGTTGTACCAGATTGTTTCCTTATGTCATAGTCCCATCTTAAATTTGGACGTCTTCTTGGTCTCTTGACGCCTCTTCGATCCCACAGTGTAATTCTAATGGACCACCTATTGTCAGTTCTTCTCGCTAAATGTCCCGCCCACTGCCATTTTAAAGATTTAATTATATGGATTACACCACTAACCTTGGTTTTCTGAATTTTGAGTTTGAATATTATCTCTTTCTTTACTGTCCAAGTTTCGCAGCCGTATGTCATGATTGGTAGTATACACTGATGGAATGTTTTTTTCTTCAGGTGGATTGGCATCTTAGATTTGAATATAGCTGCATTTCTACCAAAAGATATCCAAGCTAGTTTCATTCTTCTGTCGATTTTCGGAAGTAAGGAGCCATATTTATGTATTAATTTCCCCAGGTATACATACTCGTCTACTGTCTCAAGTTCAGTGGTGTTTTTTATAACGTCTTAAGAATATTATAGTCCATTTCCATCATATTAATAGCACATTATGTATGCAAATCCCTAAACTGTTGATACGGGTGACTCAATGAAAAATAGATATTTGTCAACAAGTTTACACAAGTATATAGGAAAAGAATTTTAAATTAAATATGACCACCAGGTATAAAGGTTGAAACAGAATAGAATACAATAGTTTTAAGGGTTACTAATCCCTAAATAAAGTTGCCAGTGTCGGAGTGATGGAGATTAACAGCTACTAATGAATTTGCAAGAAATGTAAGATGTCTATTTTATTGGTTATATATAAAATAATTTGTGGCCGTAACAGGGGCCGATTTGTAAAAAAATAAATAATATTTTAATGAAATTCCATTTCAGATTCACTGCTTTCTTCAGAATCTAAGGAATCTTCAACTACAATGTTAATTATTACCGGTTCTAGCATAGCATCAGTCATATTATCCAAATTCCACATTTTATTTTCTTCCTTGTGAGCATGACTAACAGCATTTTCTCAATTTTCTGGACTTACTTTTAATAAGGAATGTTCTAATAATTGTTGTAAGTCTTCTAAGTTAAAAGTTTTGTTGTTGCGTCCGACTTCATTCTTTACTTGAGACCATATATTTTTTATCGTATTCAGATTACAGTGGTATGGGGGGAAACGTAAAACAATTATATCACGGTTTAATGACATTTCATCAATTATAGATTTTTCATAAGCTGCTTTATGTTGCCTTACAATAGGTAATAATTCCTTTTTTGTCGAATTCTCCTTGTACTCAATTGCGTGTTTATCCAACCATTCGATTATCTCTCCTTTTTTCCATGCCGTTGTTGGCAATTTTTCTGCTAGTCTTGAATGGTAACTAGCATTATCCATGACTATGACAGAATTTTTTGGAATTAAATTCAACATTTGCTCAAAATATTCTTCAAAAACGTCAGCAGTCATTTCCTCGTGGTAATATTTTGTTGATTTTGAGGCAAAACTTAATAATCCACCATTGACAAAACCGTATTCGTTTCCAATATGGGTTATTATGAGTCTGCGTCCTTTTCCAACGAAAATATTGTTTATTCCAATAGATACACCTTCGATGAATGCCTGACGGGAACTTTTCACATTTGTATCAACCCATAGATATGATACAGTATGACCTTCATTTAGCCAAGTCTCGTCCAAATAAATAATTGTTTTCCCTTCTTCTCGGTACTTTTTAATAGTTCTTAGATAATTTCGTCTCCAGCATACAATGTAATCTTTTTCAATTAAAACGGATATTCTTCTATTCTTTTGCCAACGAAATCCAATCTGTCTCAATAGTACCCATAATTTCTTGTTGCTTATGATTGGTAACCCTTCGTTTTCTCTAATTAATGTTTGAATTTTGTTCAATGTTGGAAATTCTTTGTTAAAAAAAAAAGTAGTGGACGCTGCGTCTTATTATGTTTTTATGTATTTCTTCAATTTCCAAGGGTTACTCCCTCCACTCTTCTTGGGAGATGAAACAGTTCCTCCTTTTCTTTCTTTTAGGAATCTATAAATTGTTGCTTCTCCAACCCCTGTCATATTTGAACACATGTTAACGATTTCACGAACAATACTTAATGGGCGTTGATGTACAAGTGCCTCGTGTACATTTAATATTATATTTTTCTCTCTTAGACTGAAGGCCCCTTTAAAAGTACACTTAACCGGGATAAAACCTGTTGTTGACGTTATTTTTAAATGCAAATAACAAAATATCGACACCAAAACGTAGGTGGGTAAGACATGAACAATGTACATCTACAAACTAAATGGAAGATGCAAACAATTTCTAATTTATATTATTGGAATAAGCTGTAATGTGGCATAAAAATTACTTAAACTATCATTAGTGAAGCCTTATCAGTAATTCCAGGTAATCGTTCAAAAAAGGTATTCTTTTGTGTCAGGCGATAACTTGTATTGAAAACAATAATTACCTTTAAATTACTGTTTACATTAACTTATTTCATGAAACATTGAATTCTCTCGTTAATCACCCGTGTATAGTTAATAATAATCGTGTGGCATATATACCGACGTCTTTTAAGCACAAAAAAGGTATAGTGAGATTAGTGGACACTTATTTTACAGATTTTTTAAAAGATAATGAATTGTTGACGGCGTATTAAAATATTATTTTTTTTACTTATTTCAAAACATGTATAGGGTGACGCCTATGGTTTTTCGACCTATTGAGGATTTGCATACATAATGTTCTATCAATATGATGGAAAAGGACTATAAGAATCTTATTCTTTTTTTTTTAAGAAGGTATTTGCAATTGGCCTGTTTTGGTAGTGTGCAAACTGAACCAGTCTTTCTCCTCTCTCATTTCTATCGCCGACTCCATACTCCCACGACTTGTTCCTTGTCGTTTCTATTTCCAACCTTGGAATTAAAATCACTTAATAAATACTTGAAATGACTTTTGTTGTTATTTAATGCTTCATTTAAGTTACTGTAGAGTTCCTCTATTTCTACTCCAGTGTGAGTAATCGTTGGGGCGTATATTTGTATAATTTGTATATTGTTTATCTTTGATAGTTGTAAGGTTAAGCTAGCTACACTATCTGAGAAACTAGTTATTTCCACTATTTTTATAAATTGATTGGCAAGTGGATCTGTTTCATTGAGACAATTTGGTTTTTTTCAATTTCTACAATTTCTTTCAGTTTCCTCAAATAATTCATTATTTATAGAAGCAGATGGGGGCTATGTTTCTGGAGTTTTTAAAATCAATTTTGTAACCTGTATAAAGATGCTGTTGACCTAGGGCAGAAATTAAATCGGAATTACGGAACAGAAATGGAATGTTCATGAATCCTATTTTGGATTCTACGATTTGTTAGGCCTATATAGGATCGGGACAGTCTACACTAGAATTTTATAAACTCCGTGTTGTTCATTTAAAATGTGGTCTTTCTTTAATCGGACAAGAAATGAACGTTTCTGTTGGGGGGTAAATATTATCTTTATTCCTTTTGATTTAAGAATTTTGTCGGTTTTGTCAGTAATACTTTTGATGTAAGGAAGAAAAGCTTTCGTATGATGAGTGTGGGAGTATTTGGGTTGATATTGAGTGGGAGATTGTTGTCTGTGAATGATCCTATTAATGTGCTTTTTATGGTAACCGTTTTTGCTGAGGGCTTGTTTTAAATTATAGAGCTCAGCGGTTCTAACTGCAGCATCCCAAAGGCGTATGGATCTGTAGGCAACCGTATTAGTTTGTGAAAGGAAGTAATGAGAGTTGACATGCAAGAAACGATTGGTGTGGGTGGGTTTTCAATAAAAAAAGTGACGAGAACTTTGGGATTGGTTTTTCTCTATGATAACGTCGGGAAACGATACGGATAATTCAGTGTCCACCTCCATCGTGAACTGGATACTAGGATTAATAACATTTAGATGGGATTGCAAATACACCAAAGCATTTCTGCCATGGGGCCAAATAACGAATGTATCGTCAACATATCGAAGCCAATATGTGGGTTTGAGCATTGATGTGGACAGTGCTCGGGTCTCCAAAGCCTTTGAAGAGCCTCGAAGAAACTAAACATTATATGTCTAGCACTTATTTTATATTCCAAAATTAATTGAATAGACAAATAAATGATGCCCTAATGGGCTTCCCGCTATCTCCAGTAATTGCCAATATTTACATGGAAGACTTCGAGATCTGAGCACTATCCACATGTGGGCTACAATATGTTGGCAGGGATCGTTTGGTGTCTTTTTAAAACCATCTAATAATATACATTTTAGTATTCGCTTTACAGTGAGACGGAAACTGATTTATCCCTACCGTTATCATAAAGAAAAACCAATCCCACCAATCCCAAGGTTTTCGTCACCCTATTTATCGAAAACGTATCCATAACAATCGGTAATTGCATGCCAGCTATCATCATCCAACCTTAACAAATTAATTCAGTCATTAATGCTCTTGTATTCGGAAAGATTTCCGCGGTTAGTACAATGAAACCTAGAGCCAAAATTAATACTATTACAAAAATTAATATTAAACTCACCAGTCTTCCGGGTTGAACCGCGTCGATGAGACACGACTGGTGAGTTTAATATTAATTTTTGTAATAGTATTCATTTGTTATATACAGGGTGAGTCATGAGGAACTTTACATACTTCTACCATATATAGAGTCCCTCTGGGAGCATACACCCAATATATATATATATATATATATATATATATATATATATATATAAATATATATATATATATAAATATATATATATATATATATATATATATATATATATATATGTATATATATATATATATATATATATATATATATATATATATATATATATATATATATATTTTAAATGCAATAAGTGATTTTCAAACTACATAAATAGCCAATGAAAACGACATATGCGACAATGTTGTCGCACTTTTATTAAATTTTTAGTGAACGATCAAATCTTACCAAAAATAGAACAACCATAATGAAGTATCAAATTATAAGGAATTAATTTAAACAAATGTTATAAATTTCAAACATTTTAATTAAAATGAGTTCCTACAACATAATCTAATACGTAGAAAATTAACATATTTACTGTCACTTTGTATTATCTCTACGATAGAATCAATTGTTTTTCAATTTTAAATTTTTACTCATAGATCGTATTGGGGCATTATTTTCGATAAACAATAAATTAAATTGATTAAAAAGTCAAACCTCTTGTATGTGTTAGTTTTTGTTGACTGTAAATGATTAAAATTTTTTGTCAAATAATAATACATTGCATCAACTGTACTAAATAAAAATAAATCTAAAAAAGTTTAAAATGAAGGTTGGCGTTGACCGTTTGACGTTTCTTGATATTTTATACCCATTATCATTATTGTCATTACCAATTGTTATTAATGTGTACAAGAATACATATTTCTTCTGTCATATCTACGTTAAGTACCTTGTGTTAGTTTTGGTAGAGCTTTTGTTACTTTCGTTCAAAATGCCCCATCAGTTTTCGACCACAGAATATGCAGACATAATATTTGTTTATGGATTCTGTAATGGGAATGGTAGGGCTGCTAGTAGAGAATATCGCAGGAGATTTCCTAATCGTCGAACTCCCAGTCATCCAACATTTGGGTCAGTTTTTAATTATTTGCGAGAAAATTGCACTTTTCCTAGTGGATCAACAGAGCGACATGTAGATAAAGCGCAGGAAGATGACATTATGGACGCCGTTACTATGAACCCTACAATAAGCACTAGACAAGTAAGTCGAGAACTCGATGAAAAAATAATCTATACCCATATCACATTCAAATGGTCAGCGACTACATGCTGGAGATGAGATCGATAGGTTGGAATTTTGTAGATGGATTAACAATAATCGACCAACGCTATACAGGACACTATTTACAGATGAAGCCCAATTTACCAGAGACGTGGTAAATAATTCACGAAATTCACATGTGCGGGCAGAAGAAAATCCCCCTACTATTCGAGAAAGTCGTTCTCAGTTAAGGTTTTCGGTTAACGTGTGGATTGGTGTCATAAATAACCAATTAGTAGGTCCTCACTTTTTTGATGGTCCTTTAACAGGGCAGGTCTATTTGAACTTTCTACAAAATATTTTGCCGAATTTGCTTGCCAACGCGAACGTTGCTATCCGAGGGATGTATTTTCAGCATGATGGGGCACCCCCACACTTTTTACTGGCAGTGAGACAAAATCTCAATAATGTTTATGGCAACAAGTGGATAGGACGTGCAGGTCCTATTTCGTGGCCTTTAAGATCCCTGATTTCAATCCCGTTGATTACCATATTTGGGGACGATTGAAGCAACTAGTTTACGCAGTGAATACTAATAACAGACAACAATTAATTGATAGAATTATACATTGTTGTAATACTATTAGAAACGATCCCCAGAGTATCCGTAATTCAATACGTCAGTTAACAATTCGGCAACAAAAATGTGCACAGGCTGCAGGGTTCCATTTCGAAAATCTATTTTGAATTATTTTTATTTTGTTACCATTATTGTATCTTTTCCAGTTCTAATTTATAGGTTTATCATAACTATGTACATATTTTTAGTTTTTTTTTTAATTGTTCTTCGTTATTTTTAGTAGTTACTGTTTTTTGTTGTGCAGTGACTCAGTTTATCATTTCAATTAAAATGTTTAAAATTTATAACATTTGTTTAAATTAATTATCTTATAATTTGATACTTCATTATGGTTGCTCTATTTTTGGTAAGATTTGATCGTTCACTAAAAATTTAATAAAAGTGCGACAACATTGTCACATATGTCGTTTTCATTGGCTATTTATGTAGTTTGAAAATTACTTATTGAATTTAAAAAAAAAGTATATACAGGGTGTAATATTTAATACGAATCCCTAAATTAATTTTTGCAAAGCCAGTCCTGGAATTTTTTAGTTTAGCTAATACCAGTCGAATGCTTGATAGTAGTGTACTGTATCATGCAAAAATTAAAAAAATCAAATGAGCCCTATAACCACTACAGTAAAATGAAATAAATGGTCAATTGCACAAATCACCCTGTTAATAAAGAATAGGAGTCGAAATTTTTTAGTGGCCACATGATATGCTCCCTGAGGAACTCTACATATGGTAGAAGTATGTAAAGTTCCTCATGACTCACCCTGTATATATATATATATATATATATATATATATATATATATATATTATATATATTAGTAATGAGTAATATATCGCAACCGGCGATTTTATAGCTGCTATTTGAAAATCGCAGTTAGCAACTGTTATGGAGAAATAAAAATAGCTGCGATTCTGAAAACAGCTATTTATAAGAATATGCGATTGCGAATCGAATAGCAATAGGAATAATGAAGGCGGTAGTGACAGTGAGATACCCCTTCCATAATATTTGGTGTGATATACCTGTATATTTTATAAGCAAAATAATGGGGTACTGGTAGCGTTATCTGGTGGTGACTAGAAAAATATTATTTATTTATGGTTAGTAAATCACTAAAGTAATGTATACTCATAAATTATTATGCTATTAAGTAGAGCTGAATAGCCATTTTTCTATTTTCTGAAAAAGACTTAAATAAAAAGTAGAAAAAAAAACGACTAATTTTTGTTTCTGGTGGAGATTAGGTTAATTACATTGTTTTTTTTTTAATATTTTATATTAATTTAATATTTTTGAGCTATTTATAAAATATCGTTAAAAATGTGACTTTTTTAATGAAAATAGCTGTTTTCCACCATAAATATCTCAAACAGTATTGACTTGCTGAGAAAAAATTCTGGAGAACAAAAATGAGCTCAGAATTGTATTTTCTATCGATTCCCTTAATTAATTTAAGTAAAAAACAGTTCCAGTGCCCAGAAGGGGTAGCAACCATCCCTGGGACGAAAGCAGAAATCGGCATTATATTACTTGGGTGTTTGACTACTTTCCCACCAACTCATTAAATTTCAAGTGAATCGGTTCAGTCCGACAAAATTGAGAGGTGGATAGCTCAAATGACTAGAATATATACGAAAACCCACACATGCCGGCATATATATACACGTTAATTTATATCACCTTCTCAATTACGTTTAGTAATTAAAGTCTTGATCACAATATCTGAAAGACTAACAGACGAAGAACATCAAAATAAAGAAATTCATAATTTGAAAACGTTAAGAAAAAACGGTTTCTCAACATTGAGAAGATTCCGAATGCTTAACAAAGATTTAAGGACCCAACAAAAAATGAGCTTTTGTTCGTTAGTAACTACAATAGCGTTAATAACGCTAATTCCATTTCCCATATGCCATTTTTTTCAACTGTTGGTCTTCGCTGCCAGATTACCGTATTTTTTTTGTGGCACCTACTATGGCATTACAGACACAGCTGTTTTTTGTCACCTTGCAATTTTTATGCTATATTAAAGTTGTCTATTTTTATGCTACTAAATTTTAAATTTTTAGTAAGGTTTTGTTTGATATTTGATATAATGAGCAATTTTTTGTTGAAAAAAAGTCTTTTACCTTTTGACAAAAACATGTCTAAAGATTTTTTGCATATTTTTGTCCCCTTAATGTTTACATAAAAGCTTCTTTTAGAAAAACAGAAGTACTTTACCTAATCCCCCGAGTTTAATGGCATAAAACATGTTTTCATCTAAATCACGTCGCATCCTAACAAACATTTTTCTTCAAAGCAAGTAATTTCAGTAGGGAGCTATACCTGAAAAATTCAACTCGCCACCTCCAACTTCTTTCCAATTTTGCGAACTTCATTATCAGAACTCCCTCGTGATTTAAAAAGCACCATAAAATCCAATTATTCTTGCGATCGAACACGTGCTTACAAAATATATAGGATGAAAGCTCCTCCTGTATTAATGAGGCTGGTTATTTTTATTAGGTTTCGTATTGTTGGCTAATGCGTTTTGAAACAAAAAATAAAACAAAGAATTAGATAAAGCTCGACTTGTTATATTTTTGAAAATATTTAAAAAGCGTATTCTATTCTATATAGTTTTTAAATAATTTAGAATAATCATAAATTAAACGAACACACTGGTCAAACTCAGTTTGGTTTTAAGAATGGGTTCGGAACAAGAGAAGCACTTTTTTCAATACGTGTGCTAGTTGAAAGATGTAGAGATGTCGATTCTGATGTATACTTGTGTTTTATAGACTTTCAGAAGGCGTTTGACCTGGTGAAACATGATAAACTAATAGATATTTTAAGGTCATGTAATATCGACGATAAAGACTTAAGGATCATTTCAAACCTCTACCAAGAACAAAAGGCTAAAATCAGAATAAAAAGCGAAACATCTGGAAAAATCAATATCGAGAAGGGAGTAAGACAGGGATGTGTCGTATCACCTTTGCTGTTCAATGTTTACTCTGAGAAGATATTTCAGAAAGCTTTGGAAGGCACCTCGGATGGAATAATTATAAACAGGCAATGTAAAAATAACCTGCGATATGCTGATGACACTGTCATACTGGCAGATAATGCTGAAGCCCTGCAACGCTTAATGGACCAAGTAACGACAGCGTGTAGAGAATTTGGAATGAAATTGAATACAAAGAAGACAAAAATGATGGTCATCAGCAAGCACCAAAACAGAAGGGTGAAGGTCAATGTCGACGGAACAGATCTGGAAAGAGTAACAAAAACAACTTACCTTGGAAGTAATCTTGATGAAACTTGGGACCACTCACTAGAGATAAGAATACGCCTAGAAAAGGCACGTACAATGTTTTACAAAATGCAAAAAGTTCTATGCAACCGCCAACTGGGCATCTCATTGAGAACTAGAATACTTAAGTGCTATGATTTCTCAACCTTGCTCTATGGTGTTAAAGCCTGGACTATGACAGAAGCAACACAAAAAAGAATCCAAACATTCTAGCTCTGGTGTTACCTTAAAATGCTCAGAATATCCTACATGAGCCATACGACAAATGCGGAAGTCTTGCGGATGATGAATAAGGAAAGAGAGCTTATGCTTATAATAAAAGAACGGAAAACACAATATTTTGGTCACATCATAAGAAATCAAAAGTGTGAACTGCTCCAACTTATAATCGAAGGCAAAGTCAATAGCAAAAGGGGATCAGGAAGAAGACGCAACTTGTTTAAATTCAAATATGGTTGTATAAATTAATCAAGACATTTTGTCCTCCCCCTGTATACCTTCGATCCCTATTCGTACCGTTCGGGTATGCTATGCATCCCGTAGGACACAAGCGCTTAAGTCGTTGAGCAGAATAGACGCAAGACACAACCCTCGCGAGTGCGTCGATGCATCGAAATCGGTTGGTTGTATAGTAGTGAATTATGGTACCTAATTAGCGGTTCGGTAAGTTCACCTAGTTTAATACCTTTGTTTGTTTTTTGATTGTTTTTGCAACCATTTAAATTTTATATTATTTGTTATTTGCACCTATGAGTGAAAGTTCATTTATCTTGCCAGAGCTATCGAAGGAATAGCTGGTATTAATCTTAGTACTATTAATTCGTAATAGTACATTATTTTGTTAAACCCCCACATTGGCCTATCTCGCCGAATTTGAACTCATTTGTTGAAAAAAAATATTTTGTTATATTATAAATTTGAATGGTTGGTTTCGTCTTATGTCGTATTTTTTTATCGTTTTGAGGGTTGATTAAGTTGCGTCTCTTGTCGAAAGCTATTAACTTCGAGACCCGAGAATAATTTATGACCTTTTAAAGTGCACCATATGGGATTTTTTAAAAGGAGATTATAGTCGTTTTAATAAAGTATCGAATTTCAAATCATTAATTTCGAGCATTTCGGGGTTTTAGACAACATTTTTGTACATTTTTCGTTTGTATATTATTGGAATTTATTAGACATTGGCAATGGACAAGTTAGAAGAGAAAAACAGAAAGCTCAAATTTATGAGAAAGACTGTTTTAAACGATATGCAAATAATATTCGATTTGGGTTTTAAATCGCTCTCGGATATTTCGATCCGACCTTTATTTAAAATCAGGGTGGAAGAATTAGATTTAATACGCGATGAATTCTTGAAACACCACACAAATATAATTAGTAATATTCTTGCTGTACCAGACGCGGATACGAGGGTCGAAGAAAATGTTCGGGAATTATTTTTGGAACAATTTTATAAAATAAAATTATTTAGTGCGGAGTTATTTGAGCCACAATGTGAAACTCCAGAACCGTTTAGGTCGGTAGTAGTTCCAAAATCTAACATTCGCTTGCCTAAAATAGAACTGCCTAAATTTAACGGTGATTTTAAGGAGTTTAGTTCGTTTTTAGATTTATATAATTCGGTTGTACATAATAACGCAGGACTAGCAGAAGTAGAAAAGTTTAAGTATTTGAAAGGATGTTTAGAAGGGACTCCACTTAGTTTGATTCGTAATTTGCCAATAAATAGCGATAATTATCAAATTGCTTACGATTTAATTGTTAAACGCTACACAAATGTTCGTCGGTGTGCGACCGCGCATTGGGATGCGATCATGGGCGTGCCGAAAATATCGTTAGTTAATTCGAAAAATCTGGCTAAATTAGTAGACACGTTTTTAGAAAATTTAGCCGCATTGAAAACATTAGGCCTTCCGACAGAACATTGGGACTTTATTATGTTTAATTTACTTTTGTCGAAACTAGACGCGGATTCAGTAAAATTATTTGAATTAGAAAATAAATCGAATAAAATCCCGTCATTTCAAAAATTAGTTGAGTTTATTGAAACTCAGTACATTGCTTACGATAATTTGAATAGTAGCGTAAGCGAATCTAAGAAGTCGTCGCGGGCCCCAACTTATACGGAGCCTAAGGGTAATTATAAACATTCGAATGAGTCTAGGCATAATCGTAGTTCATCCTTTGTTACAAATTCGTCATTAGTAAGCTGTGCTTTATGTAAGCAAAGTCATTTTCTAAACCAGTGCTCGTTGTTTTTGAAGAAATCTCCAAAAGAGAGATACCAATTTTGTAAAGAATCTTCCTCGTGTTTTAGATGTCTTAATCAGGCTAATCATTCTGTCAAGTCGTGTCCAAAGTCCTTTAAATGTAGTAAATGTAATAGTCACCTTCATAATAGTTTGCTGCACTTCGATAGAAATCGTTCCAATAGTCAGTCGTCCACAGAAAATACTAATAATCCAGGGGCATCGGGAGTCGAACAGAATTCGCCTGAAATATCACATTGTGCTGCTAGTTTTGTAGGGAGGAAAAACGAAACAAAAAAGGAAATCTTGCTCGGTACCGTTTGGGTTCATGCAATTGATAGTAAGGGGTGTAAACAGCCCTTGAGATGTCTTTTAGATTCGGGTTCAATGAGTTCGTTCATTAGTCGAAAAGCTGCCAGTAGATTAGGTTGGCCTAAAACTCCTTGTTCGTTTGAAGTTAACGGACTCAATTCGATGCAAACGAAGCTGAATCAAGGTCAAATAAGTTTTTCTATCCAACCTCGTCATCAGGAGTCACCGGTGTTTCACTTGGAAGCTGTTATTACAGATCGGGTTTGCTCGGATTTGCCGAGCACCAAAATTGACATATCGACGTGGAATTATATCAAAAATTTAAAGTTAGCCGATCCCGAATTTAACTGTAGTCAATCTATTGATTTGTTAATTGGTTGTAGCATATTTTCGAAGGTGTTGTTAGAAGGTAAAATTGAAGGTAAAGCGGGACAACCTGATGCCCTAAATACCGTTTTTGGATATATTTTGTTAGGACCTACTAGCACACCTAATCTTTCGTCGACTTCGCTTGTTTGTCTTTCAAATATTGAAGACCCATTAGATTCTTCATTATCGAAATTTTGGGAACTGGAAAACATGCCGGAAAAGCCAGTTTCAGAACCAGAAGACGCTCTGTGCGAAAACATTTATCGGGAAACACATAATCGGGACGTCTCAGGTAAATATGTCGTGTCTTTGCCTTTTCGTGAATCGCCGCCTTGTTTGCAAGATAGCTATGATATTGCTTTAAATAGACTGCTATCATTAGAACGTCGTTTATCTCGTCAACCAAGTTTGAAAAAAGAATATTCTTTTCATATGCAGGAGTATCTTGATTTAGGTCATATGCAGTTAGTCCCTAATGCCGAAAAGAAAAGGGGAAAGTATTACATTCCACATCATTGCGTTGTGAAACCAGATAGTGTTTCAAATAAAATTCGAGTTGTGTATAATGCGTCTCAGAAAAGTCCCAGTCTTGGCAAATCTTTGAACGAATATTTACTGGTCGGTCCTAAGCTACAACAGAACATAGTCTCGCTTTTGTTAAATTTTAGACTTAATCGTTTTGCGTTGTGTGCGGACATTCGTCAGATGTATCGCAATATTTTAATCGCTCCTGAACACACGGATTATCAACGCGTGTTATGGAGATTTTCTAGCCTTGAGGAAATTCAGGAATATCGTTTATTAACTGTTACTTTTGGAATAGTATCTTCGCCGTATCTTGCTTTAAGAACCCTTCAACAATTAGCATTAGACGAAGGCTCTCGTTTTCCTAAAGCCGTCTCGCTTATTCGTCATGCTTCGTATATTGATGATTTTGTTTTTGGTGCTTCGACTCTCGAAGAAGCACAAACTTTAATTGACGAATTAGTTACTTTGTTAAAGTTAGGAGGCTTTGAGTTACGGAAATGGTGTTCGAATGAACCCAAATTGTTGTCGCAATTTCCTGAATCCCATATTAATCCTCATGCCATTAATTTTGATCCAGAAGCAAATGGTCCTTCATTAAAAATCCTTGGTTTGAAGTGGATTGCACAGTCCGACGTCTTTCAATTTTCAGTCAAATTGCAAGACGTCCCTTGTACCAAAAGATCGTTTTTGTCCGAACTAGCTCGAATTTATGATCCTTGTGGTTACCTAACACCTATTACGTTTTTCATTAAACATTTAATCCAACAACTTTGGGCAACCGGTCTTAAATGGGATGATCGCCCTCCTTCGGAAATAATTCGTGTATGGAAACAATCTCCCAAAAACTTACAACCCCCTATGGGTAATTTGCCTAAATTTCGTCTCGGTGCCATTAAACCCTTTTCGATTTGTGGGTTAGATTATGGTGGACCGTTTTCGATAACCATGTCTCGTTACAGGGGAGTTAGAACTCAAAAGGCCTATTTGTGTTTATTTGTATGTTGCGCTACAAAGGCTTTACATCTGGAATTAGCTAGTGATTTGACCGCGGAAGCCTTTTTGGCCGCTTTACAACGTTTTGTCGCTCGGAGAGGTCGAGTATCGCAAGTATTTTGTGATAATGGCACTAATTTCCACAGTGCTTATCGACAGCTTAGTAGCTTTATGGAGAGCGCTCTCGATAAGGAAAATATTAAGTTTTCATTTGCTCCTCCTGCTGCTCCACATTTTGGCGGTATTTATGAACGCGGAATTCGTTCTGTAAAGGAACATATTGGTCGTATAGTCGGGGCACAAATTTTGACTTACGAAGAATTTTATACCGTTTTGACGTTAATTGAATCCGTCTTAAATTCACGCCCTCTCACCCCTTTAACCAATGATGTTGAAGATCTCAATGCTTTGACCCCAGGACATTTCCTGACTCTTGAACCCTTGACATCTTTGTCTGTGCCTGATTTTTCGGAGGTATCCTTCAATCGTTTGTCCAGATGGCAGTTGTTACAGCGCATCCATAGAGACTTTTGGGCTCGATGGCGAAAGGAATATTTGCACACCTTGCAACAAAAGTGTAAATGGTTAGATCCTAGTTTTGTACCTAAAATCGGCACCTTAGTTGTTTTAAAGGAGGATAATTTGGCTCCGTGTAAGTGGCCTCTCGCGCGTCTTGTTGAATTACATGAGGGTAAAGACGGTGTAGCTCGAGTGGCTACCGTGCGTACGATTACCGGAACCTTAAAACGGCCTCTTGTCCGAATCTGTCCCGTGCCGATAGATGAAGATTAAATGGTCAGCATTTTTTTTTACTGATTTTGTTTTGTTCGGCTTTTATGAATAGAACCACGACAAAACCACCATTTTAATTTTAATTTTTTTATTTTTTAGTTTAAGTTTTGAATATTTGTTTAATATTTGTATAGGAATTGTTTGTAGTAATTATCGTTTTGATTGTTTAAGTAATGATAGTATTTAGAATTCGTTTTGTTTTTTAAAGACCTTATGGCCTTTAAAGGGGGGAGAATGTTTAAATTCAAATATGGTTGTATAAATTAATCAAGACATTTTGTCCTCCCCCTGTATACCTTCGATCCCTATTCGTACCGTTCGGGTATGCTATGCATCCCGTAGGACACAAGCGCTTAAGTCGTTGAGCAGAATAGACGCAAGACACAACCCTCGCGAGTGCGTCGATGCATCGAAATCGGTTGGTTGTATAGTAGTGAATTATGGTACCTAATTAGCGGTTCGGTAAGTTCACCTAGTTTAATACCTTTGTTTGTTTTTTGATTGTTTTTGCAACCATTTAAATTTTATATTATTTGTTATTTGCACCTATGAGTGAAAGTTCATTTATCTTGCCAGAGCTATCGAAGGAATAGCTGGTATTAATCTTAGTACTATTAATTCGTAATAGTACATTATTTTGTTAAACCCCCACACAACTCTTGGCTTAAAAACCTACGGCAGTGGACGAACATGACCTCCATAGAACTATTCAGGGCTGCTACAAATAAGATTAAATGGGCAAATGTAATGGCCAACGTCCTTAAGGATAAGGCACCGTAAGAAGAAGATGATGAGAGTTGGCGTGCAAGTAACGATTGGTGTGGATGCTTTTTCGATAAACAGTGTCATCAAAACCATAAATATAAAGTATTTATTTACGATATTTACGATAGATTTATATATTTACGTTAGATAAATATAGATAGAGATAAATCAGTTTTTACGTAAATTGTAAACTGGATACTAAGATGTATACGATTCAGACGGATTTGAAAAGACACTAAAGCATCCCTTCCATGGGACCAAATGACAAATGTATCATTAACATATCGTAGCCAACATGTGGGTTTGAGCATTGGTGTGGATAGTTCTCGGGTCTCGAAGTCTTTCATGAAGATATTGGCAATTCGTAGAGATAGTAAGCAATCCATTGGGACACCATTTATTTGTCTGTAGAGATTTTGGAAGATAAAATAAGTGTTGGACATATAATGTTTAGTAAGAGATAAGTGGTCTTGCTGGATATTGTATTTAACTTTCAGAATATTTACAGTTTCGTCTATATAAATGTTTGTAAAAGGTGAAAGAATATCAAAACCTTCCAGAATGTCTGTCAGTAAGATAGGGCATTGTTTAAGAAGTTCGATGAAATGAAAAGAATTTTTGACGAAGGATGAAGCATTTTCGGCGAGAGGTTGTAGGGTTTTGGGTTTTGTCCAAGTACTTGGCCAATCGTTTTGTAGGGCACATCAGTTATATGCACTATCAATGGGACATGGAGAAACATCGAGTTGGTAAATTTTGGGTAGACCATATATTCGAGGTGTTCTAAAAGACTTTTCAGGATGAATTAGAGATTGTTTTATGTTAACAGGAAGGGAGGTTTTATTGACAATGGCTCTTGTTGTTTTCTCCAGATAGGTCGCTATATTATTAGGAATTGGTCAATCATCATCATCAATGGTGCTACAGCCCTATGAAAGAGCCTCGACCTTCCCAAGTCTATTACGCCAGGCAGTCCTATCCATTGCCAACTGTTGCCAGTTTGCTGCGCCTATCTTTCTACCATCCTCATCTACACCATCCTTCCATCTGAGTTTTGGCCTACCCCTTTTTCTGCTTCCCACGGGTTGTAACATAAGGACTCTTCTAGGAGGGTTGTTCTACTGTGATCTTGCTAGATGTCCTGCCCATCTTAATGTTCCTATTCTTATAAGAGATACTACGTCTTTACCACCAAATATTTGTTTATGTCTGTGGTATACCTCGTAGTTGGGGGTGTAGAGCTAGTTCGCGTCCGTAGTAGAATACTATACGTGCACCCTGGGTAATGCTAAATGAACTAGCACATACTGGCAGTCAGACAATCCTTAGGATCTCCTGACCAAACAACACTTCCAACGAAAGATGATAAACAAAATAAACGGCCCTTGTGAGGACCGCACATTTAGACCAATCGGACCTATAGTTCGAATTTGCCACACAAACATAGAAGGCATAAGCTATGCTAAAAGCCAGTTTTTATCAAAACTATTAAAAGATGACAACATTGACTTAGTTGCTGTACAGGAAACCCATTGCGAAACAGAGGAGCAACTACAAAAAAGGGGCAAAATTCCGGGATATGAACTATTAGGCGCAACTTACCACCGAACATATGGCACAGCTACATATGTCAAAGAAGATATTGAAAATGCTTCGCTAATCTCTACTTAGACTGATGACTGTATTTATAATGTGGTCACAAAAATCGCTAGCATTACCGTGTCCAACAGTTACAAGCCACCTGCTACTTATTGGCCAGTCCAAGCAATTCCAGTACAGCCTCACCCTGCTGTATATGTTGGAGATTACAATAGCCATCATGAACAGTGGAAATACAAAAATAGTGATGCAAATGGGAATGCTTTAGTAAAATGGGCAGAAGACGAACGCCTATACCTTTTGTTTGATGCCAAAGATCGACCAACCTTCAGATCTGCGGCATGGAGGTGGGAATACAACCCCGGCCTGTTATTGTACACAACCACGTTATACATTTAGTCATACACTGGGTACTAAAGTTTAGGTAGTGCTGACACCTACCGACTTAAATCTGTGTGAAGAAATAATGAAGTGGGGGACGTGTGTCACCCACGGCACTAACGGAGGGTTAAGAAATGTTGGCGTGATTCTGACGCTGACTTATGAGTAAAAGTGAAATAATCAAAAATACCAGAAAAATGTGTCTGTCACATTTTACAAAAATCAAAGCTGGATTTTTCAAAAATGTCGTGGCAGGTCCTAATAATGTTCGCTTGGTCACCCTGTATAACAAATAGAGCATAATTTTGCAACTATATTTTTTAATTTGTTTACTAATAAATAATAAATTGTTGAATAAAATGGAAATATTCTTGATATTAGCGTCTCTTATATATCCACAAGGAAAAAATTCCTGTAGCTGGCTGTATACCACGTATCACAAAAAGAGGTTAGTCTTTGTAAATGGGTATATTTATTTAAAAAACCCTTAAAAGGGCTACATCAATAAAACAAACGTTTTCGGACCACACAGTCCATCATCAGGTTTTAAAATCGAAAAATGCTAGGTCACAATGCCTGAGCCACCAAAATACTAGGGTAAAAACCCTTTAAATTACATTTAGTTACAAAAGATTGTACATTGTGTTGTAAAATAACTGTGATGTTCAGTATTAAATTAAATTTGACTAGAGGTAACACATGGCTGAATCGAGTTCCAGGGCCGGTGAGAGAGAACCTCTACACGCGGAGAGGTTCTCTCTCAACAGTTCCTAGCTGTTCTCCGCGTGTAGAGGTTCTCTCTCACCGGCTCTGGAGCTCGAAGGTTCTCTCTCACCGGCTCTGAAACTCGATTCAGCCATGTGTTACCTCTAGTCAAATTTAATTTAATACTGAACATCACAGTTATTTTACAACACAATGTACAATCTTTTGTAACTAAATGTAATTTAAAGGGTTTTTATCCTTGTGACCTAGCATTTTTCGATTTTAAAACCTGATGATGGACTGTGTGGTCCGAAAACGTTTGTTTTATTGATGTAGCCCTTTTAAGGGTTTTTTAAATAAATATACCTATTTACAAAGACTAACCTCTTTTTTTTTTCTCGTATATATATTTTGCCCCGATGAAAATTAGTTATTTTAATTATTGAATAATTGAATTTTTATGTTTGGTCAAAATAAAAGAAAAGTAACGTAAAACCAATCTCGTGTTACAAGTAACATGTAGTAAAATATTACAAAAATAGAAAGCAAATAACATAGCCACATAAAAGGGCTCAGATTTATGTCCTACCACATGTACTACAGCTCCCATTAAACATATTTATTGATATGTCTGGAGCTAATGAACATTTGTAAATGGTAGCACTTTATAAAATGAAAAAGGGCAATTAAAATATCGATTTGAGAACATCGGACCAATTCTACAAGAGGTTGATTGCCTATTATTGTTACAGAAGGAAATTGAACCGACTTTATTATCAATTCGATAACTTAATTTGAGTGATTTTGTAGTCCAGAGTTGTATTACAGTGAAACCTCGATATTATAAGACGGTTAACAGAACATAAAAAATTCATGTTTTATTTGACAATATAAGAGGGATTTATGTTAGTACAGTCGAATCAACTTGATTTAAAATATTCCGAAATCTTTGTTTGTTTTATCGTTTCTTTACATTTTGCAACGAATGAATTTCTTAATCGACGTAAAATCATCAAATTTACCTTATTTGCTTTTTCTTGTCAAGAATACCACTCAATGAATTGCAATGAATGCACCTTCCCTAGCTTCTTTACGCAAATCTTTCGAAGTTGCAATAGCATCATCAATATCATCCCATCAAAGTCATACTCTTTTCAGCGTTACTTCCGAAACATTAGTCCAAGCATCCACAGCGTTGTCGACTACGTATTTTAAATGGTATGCTTTCCAGTATTCTGGCAAAGAATATTCCTGTTCCATAACTAGGTTTTGAATAAATTTTTTTCTGTATCTTCTTTTGACTGTTTTAATGACCGATTGATTCATTGGCTGTGAGATTGTTTTCACAAGCAGAAAAGAGCACGTGATATTTTCATCGTCACTTCGCAGCATACCGGCTTCAGGATGGGCAGGTGTATTGTTCAAATTGAGAATGGCCTTTGGTGGCAAATTTTTTGTTTGCAAGTATTGCCGAACGTCTGGTATAAAAACAAGACGTTAGAAAAATAGGTAAACAAATTTTGGTTTGCATTACACACCTTTTTGAAGCAGTCAGCGAATATTTCCTGAGACATCCATGATTATGTTGTGCGTAGTGGTTAACGGAAAGCGGGTTTATATTTATGCCCCTGAAACAACGTGCTTTTTTTGCTGTACCAATCAATAATATAGTAAAGCGATGGTCACCACTTGCATTTGAATATATCATTGCTTTGATTCGTTTCTTTTGCGTTTTAAATCCGGGTTTATATTTTTCAGACAGTGCAGCGAGTGTTTTCGTTGGCACTGCTTTGTAGTTTAAACAAGTTTCAAATGCATTGAACACTTGATCGTGTGTCAAATCATATTCATCGATCATACCTTGAAACTTTCTTTTATATTCGTCAACGACTTCAATACTTGCAATAAAGGATCGCCATTCAATTTTTTTAAAGAACCATAAATACAGAGTGTCGTGACGTGCCGTGTCGTGTGATTCATTTGTGGCTTTTTTTCATTGTCTAACTGTTTGATCGGACCATCCAACGATTCCATTTGCGAAGCATACTTTTTAATTCTTTAGCATTTTTATTTAAATCATTAATTGTTGTTCTCGGAACTTTATACTTTTTGCTCAATGTGACTAATTGGCACAATCAATGTCCGAATTATGTTGGCAAATCAAACTGAATTATGTTGACCCACAGATATTGACTAATAATTATTGTGCTCTGCTTTTTTATTTTTGGCTTGCGATTCTAAAAATGAAACTCTAAAAACACGGTATCATTTATCATTACCTATTTAAATTGAAATTTAATTTAGAGCCCTGAATAAAAACAATAATTATTTACATAAAAAATCCGGTGGTGGCATAATTTCACGTGTACATTTCAACGATTGTCTTACGGCAAATGTTCAAACAAAATGAATTGATGACTAAATTTTTACTTATATTGTTAATATAACTTATGTATGCACCCTGACAGTTAACATAGGTGACGGTTAATAGAGAGACGGATAATCGAGGTTCCACTGTAGTCGTAAATAATATTTGGTTATGTCTATTTATCATAAAAGCTTGAAACAATTTTAAAAAATTTAACTTATTAAGTAAGGGATACTTCTTTACTAATCAGTTATAGTCTATTAACCTGTTTTTAACCAGAAACTGGTTATATAACATACGCTTTGTAAATAAAAATGATTAAAAACGCAAATAATAGGAATATGTCTACAGGGAAGCCAGTTTGTCAACTTGCCTACGTATGTGTAAAGGTAGTTCTTGGGCTTCTGCTAGAATTGCTTAGTTTGGTGAAGATATCACAGCTCCTAGACCAATTTTTATTGATTTTAATTGTATTTTGTGCTTACTAAGTGTTAATAGATTTTTTTGCATTTTGAACCATAAAGAGTACAACCATAATCCAGAATGGCTGGACCACAAGAGTTTTTTTATCTAGGATCGTGCCTAGATACGTATACTCTTCTGCTAATAGAAAAATATAATCACTTACCTGGCATTTGCCTGTGACTTTTTGTCTACGTCTTCAGAAACATACAATCAAAGATTTTTCTTGTGTTGTACTAAAGCCCATTTGTTTTACCCACTAATATACGTTACTAAAGCTAAGTTTTAAATTCAACATACAATCTTCATAGGATTTATAGCTGATATATAAACATATATCGTGTGCATATTAATTTATTTTGCATTTGTCACTTGTCACTCATCAATCCATGCAAACCTTCAGTATAAACATTAACTAATAAAGGACTTAGAATTAAGCCTTGTGGGAGACCGTTATATAATATTTTTGAACCGTATAATATATTCCTATGGTTCCGTAAGTATATTTTTCTGTTCACACACAAATTTATTCTATTTACAGATATTCTTTTATCAATACCACCCGCCACAATTTTTGAATATAATATACTTAAATTAACCACGTCATAGGCACCGTTTAAATCTAGAAACAAACTTAGTATAAACTCGTTTTTTAAGAAACAGAGTTGAATATCCATAAATAAATGTATAAGAGCATCAATTACTCTATGAGACCTCTACGAAATCCATATTATGAGTAAGGACACACTGAACTACTCTCAATAAAATGTTCTAATCTAAATTTTATTAGCCTTTCAAATGAATTTGTCACACATGATAATAAAGAAATGGGTCCATAAAATGATGGAAGTTCTGGATTTAAGCTAAATTTGAGAAAAGGGCATATAATATTATTGTTTAAGTATCGCAATATTCTTTTTTCAACCACCATGTATTATAGATTTGTAAGAAAACGTCTTTGGTATTTGACAACAATTTGTCCAATATAGGTATTATAAGTAAAACTGTCCAAACCAAGGGCTGTATTTCTGCTTTTGTAACTGCAAAATCTAGTTGAAATAGTAAAAGGTTTTGACATGGCATATACTGGTATTAAAACAAAAAAAAATTGATTCCTACCAACATCATTTCCAGAGGTAGATGAAGGTCAAAGTTGGTCTAGTATCTGTTTAATGAGATTATCAAAATATGGAGGTTTATATATATATATATATATATATATATATATCCGGTTTTTTAGGCGTTACGCTCGTCCGGTAGGGATCTATGGAGGAGTATCACCGAGCCGCAAGCCCTTATCTCTTGCCGTACTGCTCCACCATAGGCCGATCAGATCCCAGCATATCCTAGTCTAAGCCGCAGATTCATCTAGAATTTTGAACTGCTGCGTTAGACTTTTTGTTTTCTATACACCGAGCTGGGGCTCGACCCACATCCACTAAACCATTCGACAGTGAAGCGAATGAGAGGCAGCCGCACAGCCCGCTGAGCTATCTGACCGACAGGTTTTTTTATACTTATAGTTATTGGAAATTGATCTGATGGTTGTTTATATTTTTGAGAGAGGTGTGCTTTTGCTCAGACTATTTAAAAAATTTATCCAACTCCTTTTTTTCTTTATTTTAAATAATCTGATTTGGGCTGTTATATTTTTATAGTCATAGTCAATTACTATGAGTACTTTACATTCGATACGTTTTCAAGGCTTCTGGTCGTTGATTTTTTTATTTTATATGTACATTCCTCATTCCACTAATAAGACCTTGGCGTTGACGTAGTAAAAGATCTTTTTTTTTGGGCATGGATTTGGAAGCAGCTAGAGAGATAGTCTGAAAGGGTAGGGTAGGGATAGTCATCTTATCGGTAAAAAAAAATATTAGATGATGAAAATGTAGCTAATTGTTTCTCTAAATCTGTCTGAAATAGCTTTCAGTCAGCGCCGCCATCGTTCCATTTTGTTGGTGGATTAATTAGAAATGAAGAAGGATTAATTTTAAGTTCTATTTTAACAGTAAAATGATCTGATCCTAATATGTCGGGATATACTGACCAGTTTGTACGATTTATTAATGTAGCTAAGATGAAAGTAAAAATCAACGGCAAAATGATTTCCACTCGGGGCGATTCTTTTTTGTGTTCCGTTAGTAGAGAAACTAATCCGAAAAAGTCTATGCTTTTGACTTATGTTCGACCAAAACGGTCATTTGAGATCCGAGACTACATGTAATGGTGGGCATTACATGTGGTCTTTTGTGGACCACAAAAAACTGTTTTATTATAAGATCCACAAGGAAAAATTCCTGTAGCTGGCTGTATACCACGTATAACAAAAAGAGGTTAATCTTTGTAAATATACCCATTTACAAAGATTAACCTCTTTTTGTTTTATTATACTTAATCGAATTGTTCAACTAAATGTATCCATTTAGCCTTTTCTACTCTGATATCAGACGGTTTGTATATAGACACAAAAATATATTACTTTTATTAAGTAAGACTGCATACACTTTTATAATCAATACCCTTTAGTAGGTCATCTTCATTATTTGATATTATTACTGGGTCATCTACGTAGCATTGAATATTTATTGCTCTGTTGCCTATTTTGTACCCTGCTTCTGACTTTTTTACTTTATATATTAGTTTTTTCCATTATCTTACTTATTATTAGTAAGTTAAAAATTAACGGGTTTTAAGCTATCATCCTGTCTTATACCCTATTGAACATTAAGTTCCTCCGTTAGTTCGGTTGCTTTTTTTATTCTTCTTTTGTGATCAGAGTTAGTATCCTTTATTATCTGTGTTATAGTAACTGTTATGGTCTCTGTGTAAAAGTTGAATCACATCATGTGAAATACTTGATGCAGAATGAAGTACCATTAGCAGTATATTGGTAATATCCCTAACTTATGCCGGACAGTATATATTCTTAATCAATAATCAATTATTTTTAATAAATAAACGGTAATTTATACCATGTGGTCCATATGTATGGAATACATTCATTTTTAGCGTTATTATGTACTATGTAAAAAAAACTTAAAACAGGTTGATTTTTATTCTTAAATTGACAATTTACAGTATAAAAATAATATCCTCCTCCAGCACCCTCTTTGAATTATAAGCACCCCCTCGAAAATTTTAAATAGCAAGGGGGTCGCGTAACACCTTGCTAGAAAGGGGTTTTAGTCCTCTACTTAGCAATATAAAATTTTTTGAGTATGTGCAATCATAACTGAGAAAATTGATTTTTACGAGTAAATTAAATGTTTAACTTGAACGCCATTATTCATTTCTTGACAATGATCGAGGCGACTTTAAATTCTCGTACAACATTTTGTATGACCTCGGGGGCTATTTTGGTAATTTCTTTCGTTATCCCAATTTTTATATCAACAATATTGCCTGGTCTATTAAATATACTTTAGAAATAATCGGGTATTTTCTAATCTGTTCTACTAAACATTATAGAAAAACTTTGAAGATAATAAAATATTAGTCAAAAAGCCAAATAAACAATTAATATGAATCTAGTAGGCTGCTGTCATTTAGGTGTTTAAGGTTACTAGAAGACGTGAGTATAATATTTGCGCGTAATCAATTTAATTATGGCTCATTTGTCCGAGACTAGAAGAATAGACATTTTTTTATGATTGGTTGTGGTAATAAAACAAGAGCTCAAAAGGAGGTTTGTGAAATGTTAATAATGAATACCCTGGTCAACAAGTTTCGCAGTATACAGTTAGCACAATTGCAAAGAAGTGTCGTAATACTGGACATGTAAAAAATATTGAAAAACCAGGTAGAAATATTAAATTTATTGTTTGAAAAAAAGTTAGATGTACTTCTAGAGATTGAGGAAAATCCGCATAAGACAACTCAAGAACTTGTCGCCGTCAATGATGTAAGTAAATCATATATTTTGAGAGTTTTGCATCAAGAAAATACCAACTTTACAAAGTTCAGTTGTAGTACAGGATGTGTAAGACTCACACGCAATATCCTAAAAAAATTAACAGTTGGGCTGGTTTGATTAACAATAAAATTATTAGTCCTTATTTTTTGAGAGTACAGTTGATAGTGAGGTTTATCTAGATTTTTTGATTTGAACTTTTTAGTGCCTACATTACGAAGATTTTTTCCCAATGTAAATCATTCAAATGAGATAAATCGAGCTATTTACTACCAACAAGATATAGCTCCACCGTATTTTGCATGTATAGTTAGAAATTATTTAAACGAGGTTTTTCCCAATAGGTGGATTGGAAGACGTGGGGCTATCGAATGGCCGGCTAGATCCCCAGATTTGACTTCTCTAGATTACTTCTTATGGGGTTATTTAAAATCTTATGTATATTTTAATAGACCAAACAGTATTGCTGATTGAAAAGTTAGGATAATGGAAGAAATTAACAAAATAACTCCCGGAGTCGTACAAAATGTTGTACGAGAATTCTAAAATCGCCTCGGGTATTGTCAAGAAGTGAACAGTGGTTATTCTGAACATTTAATTTAATTGTAAAGTACATTAAAAAATACATTCTAAATATTATGTGACATTATTATCTTCATTTAACTTAAAGTTTTGTGATAGAGATATCAACATTTTACATTTTAAAAATCAATTTTCTGAGTTATGATTGTACCAAACCTAAAAAACTTTATATTGATGAACAAAGGATTAAAATCCCTTTCTAACAAGGTGCCATACGACCCCCTTTGTTATTTAAAATTTTCGAGGGGGTGCTTATAATTCAAAGGGGGTGCTGGAGGGGTATAATATTTTTATCCTGTAAATTGTCAATTTAAGAATAAAAATCGATCTGTTTTAGGTTTTTTTCATATAGTACTTAATAACGCTAAAAATGAATTTATTCCATAGATATGGACCGCATGGTATATGCCTTAATACATTTATAAAAATATAAAAAATTTATCGATATTTCCTATTCATAATTATCAGAACATTTTTGATTGCTTTTAGTTGTACATATTTAGAGAGAATTATCTGTTCACTTAAATAATTATATTACGGTTCTGTCTTTTGTCGATTCCTCCTTAATTAAAAATTCGTTTTAAAAATAGTGTCTTATCAGTTTAGGGTTCATGGGAATGTTTCACTTGGTAAAAAGGGTTCAGTGTAATCTTCAATCTTTCGATCTTGGGTGGAGTTATTCTGTTAGACATCGATATTGGAGATCATTACATTAGAATAAATTATTTTCTACTAACACACAAGAAATGTTCATTCTTTTAGGGTATTTAACAAGTTAAGTAAGATTAAATCGTTGGCTTTAATTAATTATTTCCGTTATATTGTCAAAGTACATGTTTTTAACAAAAGTCGACTAATCATTTTATTAACAATTAATTTTTTTATAGTAAAATACATATAGCAAGTTCAAGCCATTAACATCAGAAAAATATTAGAGTTAAGAAAATATGGATGTAGTCTTTTACAATCCACATATTTCATATTTTCTTGTAATACTCGTAGACATCTTTGATTTGCTTGTATCATTTTTTATCAATATTGGCTTTTATAGAGGCTAGAAGGGACACCAAAATAAAACTTAAAAATGTAATTAAAAAACCATATTAAATCGAGGTTCTGAAGAAATGCCAAACATAACGATCAGTGAAATCAGGCAAGCTATGTATAAGGTGAAAAACAATAAACTATTAGAAGATGATTGACTAGTTATCGAATCCCTCAAGATAATCCCTTAATTTACGCTTACGATAAAATTCGATACCATTTAACCCTCCAGAAGTCGTGGCTGAATTGAGATACATTGACAACATTTTTATAAATATTTTAAAAGAAGTGCATCGTAGAATTATACGGTACTGTCTAGCTTCACAATTATGCGTCCACGTTCCAACATATGATAAACAACGTATTAAAGGGACTTCAAGGAGAAGTATGCCTCGTTTATATGGACGACGCATAGTATATTCAACATCACTACACAAACACATATTAAATCACACAAAAGTATTTTTACGACTAAGAGAAGCCCTACTAAAAATCCAAGTCGACAAATGCGAATTCTTAAAAAAGCAAATTAATTTTCTGGGATACGTATTCACATAAGAACGCATAAAACCGAATACAGTGAAAATTAAAGAAATAGAAAAATACTAAATACCGAAAACAGCAAAAAAAAATAAGAGGATTTCTGGGACTACTGGGATATTACAGTAAGTTTATTCGAGACTTCTAGCAAAAATCACAAAACCTCTAAAGAGATGCGTGAAAAAGATGCAAAGATCGAACATACACCCGAATTCGTAGAATGCTTTGAAACGTGCAGGAAATTATTATTGAATGAGCCGTTATTGCAATATCCAGATTTTTCTAAACCGTTAAACCTCACAGCAGATGTCAGCCACTTCGCTATCGGTGCAGTACTTTCACAAGGACCAGTTGGCAGTTATAAACCAATTGCCTTTGCTTTCAGGACACTAAATTAAACCGAAACCAAGTACTCCACAATAGAAAATGAAATGTTAGTAATGGTATGGGCAACTCAGTATTACCGACCCTACCTATTTGGAAGAAAATTTAAAATACTTTTAGACCACCATCCCTTGCAATATCTATTTTCCCCGAAGGAACTCAACTCCAAACTAGTACGTTGCAGATTAAAATTAGCAGAATGTGACTACGAAGTAATTTACAAAAACGCAAGGCTAATACAAATGACGACGCACTGTCTTGAATCAAAATACACACAAAGGAAACTAAGGACATCGATTTACAAATTGGGGAAGTCTTTGATGATTTAGTAGACATGGAAGACGATGGATGGACAACGACTAATAATCCAGATGCAGATCGAATAATCGACGAGATTGTAGAAGAAAAAGCAACAGAATTAATTCCAAAAAACATCCCAATAGACACTGTTGAAAACGAAGATCAAAACATCCCAGAAGACATTGTTGAAAACGAAGATCAAAACATGGACGAAGACGGAAATGAAACAATACATAAAGCAGTAGAAAACCCAATTGTTGGTATACCTATTTCGGAAAAACCAACTTTTACTATAACCAAATTATAGTCAAAATCGTCAACTACCATCCACGACCTCCAGCAATTATACAAACCTTTCCGAATAAAAGACGTTATCATATCCAGCTATCGAAAGATCAGTTAAAATATGATATTATACAATAAATATTTTTAAGGAACACCTAAAGAAGTATGCAATTTTATTTAAAGCAGAAGAAGAAATGTTTGCAGAAATTTGCGAAATTATCAGGAAAACTTTTAAACACAACGCATATGAATTAGTAAAATGTAAATGAAGATATTAACTTAGAAGAACAACAAAAATCAGAAAAACCAACCATAGAGGAATAGCTGAAACAGAAAGTCGAATAAGAAAACGATATTACTGGCCTAATATAAAGAAGGGCATAGAAGATACCATAAACTTTTGCGATATTAAGACAATAAATACGACAGACTTTGGAACCATAGTAGACGCATTTTCGAAGTATGGACAAGCCTACCCGATAAATGAAGGAAATGCAATCAATGTACTCAACGCCCTATTAATTTTTATAATACATCATGGACTCCCAACAATGATAGTAGCCGATAATGGTACGAAATTTAAAAATGGAGTAATACAAGAATCTGTAGATTCTCATAAAATCTCAATCCACTATACGACACCGGAGAATCCACAATCCAACGGGATAATTGAGAGATTTCATTCTAAATTAATCGAACATCTTTGAATCCTAGGAAACACCAAGCAAAGCTTTCGATAAAAGAACAAATGCTATACGCTATAATTGGTTACAATAATTCCATACATTCAGCAACGAAGTTAAGACCCATTGACATATTAAATGGACACATCGACGCAATAGATCCTTTTGACGTTGACATACAGAAAGTAATACTGAATAATTATATCCAAAATCATAGAGAAATAACAAAGAAATTATACACGGAAGTAAACCAACATATACAAGAGAATAAAACTAAAGTAATCGAAAATATAAACAAATCATGACAAGACCCTATTACGTATAAACCAAGCACAAAAATCTATATACGAAAAACAGTTACCAGAAATAAATTATTTTTGCGATATTCCGCAAAACATATAAAAAGGAATAACGAAGTAACTGTAAACACATCAAAAGCTACAGTTTACAAGAAAAATATAAAACATCAACCTAAGTCAAAAACTAATTCTAAACCTTCCCCACAGGATCACCCTGACGATGGGAGAGGAAGTGAAGATCAAGGACCTGTAAGACAACCCAGGAATAATTCCCCTCAACCTGGGACAAGCAAAGATTCATACTAGTAGGTACACACGATTTTATACTCTTTTTCAAACTACTACCAATAAAGGAAGAATTGAACAGAATTGAAACCCAGAATGATGCACTGACCACAGCAATTTAAAATGAACTTAGCCATTCGTATTTTAGCAGTTTACAAAATTTGGACCAAGCTCTTAGATACCAATTAGAATCAGCTCAAGAAATTTTTTTAACAATTTACTCCTATAGCAAAACAAGAAGAAGGCTAATTAATGGACTAGGAAGTATTATCAAAGCAATTTCTGGATATCTAGATTAAGATGACGCAGAAAAATACAACAATGCTATAGAAACCTTACAGACGAATCAGGAAAATCTTATAAATCACTTTGATCGTGACATTAGCTTGAACAAGAAGAATATAATAGAATTTAACGAAAATATCACATTACTAACACACAACTAAAAAATAATTGCAGAAAAAGTAAATATCAGCATGAATCTGAATACATTCATTTTTGACTTCAATCAATATTTGCGAGCAAGGAATACTCTGGATCAATTAAATTTGGCCCTTCAAATTATACTTCAGTTACTTAATCACCTAGAACAAGCCATTACCTTTTCTCGTGTAAAAACTCTTCATAACAGTGTGATCAAGAAAGACGAAATAAAATGGATCATCAATAAAATGCTAGAACACCATAAGGCAGACCTGCTTGGGTATTCTTCGATCATTCTTCCTGAGCCACATCTTATCTTCGACAAAAAATCCTTTTAATATTTATGAGAACCATGTACCTGAATTCGACACAAGATATCTTTGCCAAGCGGAAACAATACTAGATGTAATGAAAACTGACGACTGTATCAAACAAATCCTGCAGTTGAGCACCCAAGAAGCTTCTTACCAATACATCCCCGTCCAAACTCGAGATGTCATCATAAAGAGATTATCAGATGCCCACTATATAGGATAATTTCCCGAATCAATCAAAATTGCAACTCGATGTTCTACAACAAAAATTTTGGGCCTAAAAGGAACTTATCTTATCAATTTTCCGCCCAGATGTGAATTCAAAACCCCAATCCAGAGTTATATAAATTATAGAGAAACCAGTAATGCTTCGAAAAATTAGGACCATAGATATTTAAACAGCGATTAAATTTAAACCATTAAGGATATATCACATTCCCTTAGACAAACTGCATAAACTCTTAAAGGAAGAGGAACATCTAGACAAAAATAACCCGAAATTATGGAACCATAGCCATAATCATTTTTGAATGACTCCTTTATATATCTTTATTACAATAATCTGCCTCTGTATAAGTTACAGGGCTCTTCAGGGGATGGAGTAATTACAGTACAATGACCGCTACCATCCAGTGAATTCTACCACGTTTAATCAACACGGAGCTACCGCTCAAATATACTGGACTGAATTGCGACGTATTGGACAGCAAGATCAGCAATTATAATTATTAGCACATATAAATACAGCAAAATTATAAAAACACCATGTAAAAATCAATATTTTCAGTCTGATTTAATTTATTGTGTTCTTACTAAAATCTTTGTAAGACGAAAAAAAAGTTTTAGTTGTGAGTTCAGTTTTTTAAAAAAGTGTTTTTCCCAAGAACATTCATAATTCGTGTTATAAAAAAATAAAGTACAAAAAAATGTTTAATTTTTTGTCC
This sequence comes from Diabrotica balteata, assembly GCA_918026665.1. Taxonomy (NCBI): domain Eukaryota; kingdom Metazoa; phylum Arthropoda; class Insecta; order Coleoptera; family Chrysomelidae; genus Diabrotica; species Diabrotica balteata. The sequence continues at coordinate 102,876,934 of OU898282.1, forward strand.
TGGAATTTATGTACAGTAAGTACAATAAGTCGCTAATTCAATAAGAACAGAAATTTGGCGTGAGTAAGTAGGTAGGTGTAGTAACACTAATCGCTAATCTCACGCTTAAGCTTAAACGTATTAGAAAACCACAAAGAACTCCAAAATTGTTAGAAAACTGAAACAAGATGATATAAAAATCAAACTTCAACAAAAAATATACGAAAACTTTGATAAATTAGATACTAACACTTACGAGATAAACGAACAATGGGAAACACTAAAAAACTGCCTCCTCGCTCCATGCAAAGAGATATTAAAAGAACCGACACGAAAGAAAGACAATTGGATGATCGACGAGATACTCGGCATAATGGAACAACGAAGACAAGCCAAGAATAAAGACAGTCACAATTACAAAATCATTAACAATGAAATCAGAAAAAAGATAAGAGAGACAAAACAAACTTATTATGAAGAAAAATGTAAAGAGATAGAGGATCTTCAGAACAAATACGACCTATTTAACATACATAAAAAGGTTAAAGAAATGGCAGGGCTGCAAAAAAGAAACCACAAGACAACTCTTCCATATAAAAATGGAAATACTATAATAACGACTGACGAAAAACTAAAACGATGGGAAGAGCATATGGAAGAGCTCTTCAACGACGACAGATGAAACCTATAAGACTTGTCTTTTGAGGACAGAGAAACAAGAGTAGAAATTACAAAGGAAGTAATACTGTATGCACTAAAGAACACCAGAAACGGAAAAAGCCCGGGGCCAGATCAACTGCCTATTGATATCCTTAAAATAATAGAAAATGAGTACATTGATGTGCTCTTAAAGCTTTTTAATAAAATTTATCAATCGGGTGACATATCCACGAATGGTTGACCTCAACATTCATTTGTCTCCCAAAAAAGAAAAATGCTAGACAATGAACTGAGCGCCGTACAATAAACCTGATGTCTCACACGCTTAAATTGTTTTTAAAGATCATTCATAAACGCATTTACAAAACACTTAATATGGATATTGAAGCAACTCAATTTGGATTCCGTAATGGCGTAGGTACCCGTGAAACTCTCTTTGCATTTAACGTACTAATCCAGAGATGCTTGGATGTGAACCAAAATATGTACGTCTGTTTTATAGACTACAACAAAGCTTTCGACAAAGTCCGCCACAAAGAGCTAATGGACATCCTCAAAGCAAAACAACTACAACACAATGATCTTCGAATTATAACCAATCTATAATATAAATAGCAGGCACATGTACGCATTGATGAACACACGCATCAGAAGAGTTCGAAGTTAAAAGAGGAGTGCGACAGGGGTGTGTATTGTCACCACTACTACTTAATGCATACTCTGAAGAAATTATGAAAAGAGCTCTTGAGGGAGAAACAGCAGGAATCAAGGTCAATAGAACACCAATTAACAACATTAGATATGCGGACGATACTATCATAATAACAGACAACCTCCAAGACCTCCAAAAGCTAATGAACAAGATAGTTGAGTATGGAGAAGAATATGGATTATCAATAAACACCAAGAAAACCAAATTTATGAGGATATCAAAAACCCAAAATAATGGTGAAAGCCTGACAATTAACGGTAGTGCTTTAAAACAAGTTGAAAACTACCACTATCTTGGCACACTAATTAATCACACAAACGATTACTATAAAGAAATCGGAGATCGAATAAAGAAAGCACGTACGAAACTTCAATAAAATGAGAAAAGTACTTTGTGCAAGATAACTAAAATTGGACTTGAGAGTTAGGCTGGTAAGGTGTTATATTTTCTCGACTTTGCTTTATGGGATGGAAGCATGGACACTTAACGCGTCGACTGCTAAAAAGTTGGAAGCATTTGAAATGTGGGTGTATAGAAGAATACTGAAGATATCATGGACCGAGCATGTAACAAACAACGATGTCATGAGAAGAATTAACAAAAGAATGGAAGTATTGGAAACCGTCAAGACATGAAAGCTGCATTACCTTGGGCATTTTATGCGTAATGAAAAATACAACCTACTTCAATTGATTATACAAGGGAAAATCCAGGGCAAGAGAAGTGTAGGAAGAGGAAGAATCTCATGGTTGCGTAACTTGAGGGAATAGTACGGATGCACATCAATTGCACTATTCTGAGCAGCAGCATCTAAGATCAGAATAGCCATGATGATTGTCAACCTCCGTTGCTGAGATGGCACGTGAAGAAGAAGAAGTGGGTAAGCAAGATTTTTTAAGCGTAGTCGAAAAAAGCGAGACAACTCGAAAAAAGCGATTCTAGTCCGTATGGGAGCACTAACGTCCTAAATTTTGCTGCGAATAATGGAAGGTTAAAGTTATCGTACATTTGCGTCTCTAATTTCTGAACCGATTTTGTAAATTTCAAAACCTAAGAATTAAAGTTATTCATTGCAAACTGCTCGTATGCCGTTAATGGGCGGTTTATAGTTGTCTCATTAGAAACGATGTATTTGAACATTAGTCTCAGAGCATAATTTGCAGTAATTTATATTGTTCGCTTGTACACGTCCAGTCTAAGAAGAAAACTTATTGACTACATGGATGCTACATCTAATAACGTTAATAATTTCTAGTTAATTCTTTTTATATGCAGTAAAGCGTAACAAAGATAATTTCATTATTTTTTGTCAACACATCTCTTATGATCTCAAGCCGCAGTCGTCGACAACAAAAAAGAAAGCGTAAAAATAAATTTATTCTTTATATCTATCTCAACAAAGGACTGCATTCATATTATTTTAATGAATACCTACAAATTATGAATGCAGTCACATTTTAACAATACAAAATTGAATATTTGATGGTAATCCAATTAGGTCTTCCTTTATAGGTGATGCGTAACTATTCATCACCAGCATTTACTATATGCCGTGACATTTAGTTATATTTGTGGTATAAAAATATTATTGTTTGAGTGGAAAACAAACAATAGGATTTGGGTAATAAATGATGATAGTGCTCTTTTTCAATTGGGTATTTTTTTGTATCTATTATTAAGGACAGTAGAATAATATAGAATATTAAAAATAGTATAAAAAGAGATATTTTTATTATTATGTGTATTATAGGAGAACAGATACTTTAAATTTAATGAGGAATTATAATTTATAATTATAAACTCCTGGACAAAATTAACTCACCACTCATATTTTTTTTCAATAATCTTTATTTTCCGCAAATCGCCAGGAAGTTTTGACATTCCTGTCAAAATTTCTTGAAGAAAAAGTAAGGAATTCCTTACTGTAAGGAAATGTCATTTCCTTACAGTTGTTAGTGTTCTACATAAATGATAGAAAACACATTGCTTATAAGGAATTAATTTATATTTTGAAAACATCAAGTCATTGCTGAATACATTTTTAAGATCAATTTGTTATATTTACAGTAATTTGACAGTTAGTACAATTATTGAACATTGGAGGAACACTCTTAGAACTATGAGAAACATTTTGGACAACATGCAGGGTGGAAGTGTCATTTTGTTGAATATTTTGTACTGTGAAAATTTTATTTGCCACCTCAACCTTATTGTTAAGCGATTCTTCGATATATCCTTCAGCAACGTTTGATGACTTCCATCCGCCATGCCTCTTTAAACTAGTTATGTCGGCACCAGAGTCAACCACTATTGTTGCAGAAGACCGACGAAAGCAGTGACCAGTATATTCTGTCGGATTTACCAAGTTCAAATAAGTAGCAATTATTTTGGGCATTTTTCTAAATTGATGAATTCCTACCACTTGTCTACAACCCTTTCCGCTTTGATATTTAAAGAAAAATCGGTCACTGTTCATATTTTCTGGTCTTAACGAAACATACTTTCGATAAACATTCAAGTAGATCTGATTAATTACAAATGATCTTGGTTTGTAAATTTTCGAATCAGGTATGCTGATTAAAAGCTTAGATTCTAAGTCTTCTATATCGTGTACAGTCATTCGGACTAACTCATCCATTCTACAGGCCCCAGAAATACCAAATATTACAGCCACCTAAAAAATAAATAAAGCTATAATCTAAATAGTAGAAATTAAAACCTTGTAAATTACCTTAATCATTAAATTTTCTTTATCTGGACCTTCCTGGATAAATTTTTCAATTTCTTCCTTCGTTAAAATCTTAGATCTTAGATTCTTAGGTTATAGGTTATAGGGATTCTTAGGTTATAGGGAAATCTTAGATTTCCCTATAACCTTGAGCTTGCCGTTTCAATAAAGAACGAAGTTTTGAGTATGTAGATATATCTACATTGTGTTTAAGTGCAAGGGTTGACTTCAGCATTGAATAATTGGCCCATAATGTAAAGATTTCATCTTTAAACAAAGGTCTAGGAAGTATGCCATTACAACATTTTCTGAGAAAGAACTCGTATTTTTACTCATGCGATTATCCATAAAACGTCTGTAAGCATTTTCGTACTTTTCTCTTGATTTCTTTGGCAACAATTCTAATGAAGCAGTATTCACTGCCTCAACCAGCTCTGGAGGAGTCCCAGGAATGGAAATTTCATCATCACTTATCATTTTACTTTCGAGAACACCAGCAATTAAATTTATAAGCGTCAAGTTTGACAATTCAACCTCAATACGTTTCCATAGTAACCCAAGTAATTTTATTAGGAATTTCAAAGCACCATTTATTTGGGAATAAAATTATCGCGTTTTTTTTTAATCAATCAATATCTGTCGAATTTTAAACGATTTGCGGAAAAATAGTATGTTTACCTCGTAGGAAAAGCCACATTCCTGGACTCTGTGTTGCTAAGTCTCGGCTTGCGCCTCGACTTAGCAATCTTCACAGTCGTCCAGGAATGTTAAGCTTTTCCTACCCGGTAAACAATGTACTATTATTGATAATTTACTATACGAAAAAGTTGCCTATGTACCTTGTTTGATAGTGACAGTAGTTGTTATGTAAGCTAATAATAGTCTTGTTTTAAAAATAATTTGTATTAAACTTCATTTTAGACTAGAAGTGAGTTAAACTTTTTATAAAAAGTGCCAATTAAAGCAAAGTGCTTGTGAGAAAAAAAATTAACTGCCAAAGAAATTTGTCAATGGAGGAGGTAGTGCGAGCATCGACTCTCCTAGATGAAGGACATTCAATGCGATACATTGCAAGTTTGTTAGGAAGACATCATTCCAGCATCAGTCGCAAGGTGAGGCGATATAATATGGTCGTACCATCGAAGGCCAGGGCAAGGGCGAAAACGTTGTACTAGTCAAATTGATGATCGTTTTCTGAGACAACGTGCTCTCAGAGTCGCGATATCGTCTCAAACAGTTAGAAGACGTTTACATGAAGCAGAATTGAGCAACAGAGAATCGGCCAAAAAACCCTTGCTTACCAGATAACACAGAGTGCATAGATTGAATTTCACAAGATTGCATTAAAATTGGACCATCGATGATTGGAAACAAGTTTTTTTTTGATGAGACTAGAGTAAGCCTAAAAGCTAAAGATGGTTGTGAGCGTGTCTGGTGAAGGCGAGGACAAAGCTTTGCCAGGTGGCTATAAAATGTTTTGAGGGAATTTGTTTTGAATCTCGTACGGAGTTGATCCCATACGTACGAGGTCTATGAATCTCCAATATTACTTAGATAAGATTATTGTCGAAAATGTAATGCCTTATACTCCGTTTCTTAAACTTAATTTTTTATTTATGCATAAAAACAAGACGAAATGTAACAACTAGGAACAGCGTACTCAGAAAGCTAACGGGAATTAAATGGGGCGCACATCCTGGCGTTTTCAGAACAACGGCACAAGCACTGTGTTTCTCAACTGCTGAATATGCGTGGCTCCAACGCCACTTTCAAATCTATATAGAGCAGCGGGTTTTGCAGAATCCTCAACACGCAGAGGCGCTGCAGAACACATAGAGAAAATTAAACAGATTGCGGACGATCGGCATGCCCTATACAAAGCTCGAAGACCACGAAAGTGACTAAAATCTAGGAAAAGCTTCCTTGGAACAGTGCAGAATGAACCGCCTAAGTATTTTTTACTTCCCCATGTTCAATGGACCGGCCAGACCCTAGACTTTAAAACGTGGAAAACCTTGAATAGGATAAGAACGGGGGTTGCTACAGTAAAATCAAACATGGCAAAATAGAAAAAAAGATGATGTGAACTGTGACTGTGGAGAAACACAGAATATGGAAGATCTTCTTACATGCAGAAACTGTCCTTATCGATGTACCCTTGAAGATTTGTGGCTCGCCAACAAAGATGGAACCGACATAGCCCAATACTGGGCCGAAATTTTATAAATGACATGTCCGGACACGATTAAGTAAGTAAAGTATTTATGCAAGGCAACGCTTGTCCTCATGTGGCTCGACAGGTTATTGGCTATCTAAACGATGTTGATATTCCATTATTACAGTGACCACTTAACAGTCCGCACATGAATCCTATATGTTATCTATGAAACTATTTTATAAAATGTATTCGAAGTCGTAGACCCCTTATTTCCAATCATAACCAACTCATTGAGGCCGTTATTAAAGAATGGAAGAATATTCCGCAAGCTTTTGTTGAACATATAATATCAAGCATGCCTCGACGCATAAATGCAGTCATAATAAAGTAGAGGAGGACCTACGTCCTACGAGGTATTAGTGTTGACCCTGATGCATTTTATTGTGTTACTTAACTGATTTTTTTCTTTTTGCTATTTGGAGTTATCCTAGCTTATTTACGCATTTCCGGCAAAAACAAATTTTTAAGGAAGCAAATTAAGGTCATGATAAAGTCATGTTGGACATATTTGTAGATGTTTATAATTATTTTGATGTAACTTTGTATAGTATTATTTTGTATTCATATTGTAAATAATTAAATTAATTAAACTGGTGCATTAATTTTGTCCAGGAGTTTAGAGAGTATCATACAATACAGTGTGTTCCAACGAAAATTTGACCCCCAGAAACTAAGAAACCAAGAGTTTCTTCAAAATTTAAGAAAACACAATTTGAAAACAAACACAAATGTAATCATCTGCTGCCTCGTATCAACCCCTAGTTTTTTTAAATGGCAAGTGTGGGCGGGTGGCAAATCGTTTGAAAGGTAATTTTTTTCTCTACACGACACTCTACTAGTTATGTAATAACTTTAAAGGTAATTTTGGATTTATCTAATTTATTGATTGAATATCGATAATAACAATAATAAACATAAAATTATTCAAATTAACCAATAAAATGTTGTTATTGACCTCCACTACAACAATTCAATCAAACTTCAAATCAATATCAACCATTGTGTTGAATTTATTTTTTTTTTCATTTTAACTTTCCAACAGGCACCCCCTAATTAATATATATGCATAAGACAATTTTTAAATCGACGTTTTCAAGGTCGTTCGATTGGCAAAATTGGTCCAATAGACTGGCCGGTCAGATCACCTGAACTTTCGCCTTTGGATTTTTTGTGGTGATAGGTAAAATCAAAAATATACGCCACTCTGCCTGCATATCTTGCAGAATTCTGACAAAGAATTGTGACAGAATCTCGATTATTGACACCAGAGGTATTTGCAAATGATCTTTTTAAACATTTAATTGGTTAATTTAATAAAGTTTTATGTTTTTTGTTATTACTGATGTTCAACCAATAAACTAGTTAAATCCGAAATTATCTTCAAAGTTATTCCGTAAATAAAAAAAAAATGTATCTACACGAGTGTCGTGAAAACCTTTCGAATTATGTACCACTCGGCGACACTTATTATTTAAAAAAACTGGGGGTTATATTTGACGGCATTGACGTGTTTTTTTTTTAAATTTTGAAGAAAGTCTTGATTTCTAAGTTTATGGGGGAAGGGGGATCCAATTTTGCGTCAAAAATATGTACTGTATAATAAATAGTGTATAATATAGTATAATTATTGTAACAGTTATACAGAAATAGATTTTGTTATTCTTCAAGTTTTTATGCTTGACTATATACTAATTCAAAGTGTCACATACTAACATTTATAGACATTACTTAACATTTATAACTTTTATAAAAATACCGAATGATGAATCGCCAAACGAGCCATAGGAAATTCAATGGGAAATTTTAAATTGTTGAATTCCTGTTTCCCTAATTATTTTACATCAAAAATCATAAGAAACTATTTGTAGAGGACTGAAATATGTATTAAAAGCAAATGTTAAAATCGTTCTACGATTTAAATGTATTTCAAAATCTTGTAAAAATATAATACATTTTTCAGGCCACACTTCAGGCCACACGAGGTACAAGAATATGTATGACATATTGCGTTTGGTCATATTGATGATTTTGATATTTGACAATATTTGAATTGTAAGTATTTTTATTTTGTGATTAACTTATACACAAATACTAAAATAAGCAAATTTTCACTAATACTACTACTAAACAATAAATAGTACTTTGTAAACAATAAATTATATTGTTTACAAAGCAATAAAATTAATGAAATGTAATTATTCAGTTACATATCATAATACACTTTAATTCCAGGTTATACAATATTTCAAAGAATTTTAATATAGTTTTACTATGATCCTTCCTAATATTAATTTATGATAATTTTCAAACATAAAACTATAAGAAATGTTCAAACAATAAGCCATTTTGTACCAAGCAGTACCTCACTCGATTGTAACATCCTCGTCTGACTGTAGCCAGAATGCGTGTTGTTATTTTTGCACACTCTTCAATAATTCGCATTTTAATGCTTCAGTATCTGTAAATTTTTGGTCAGAATAGATTTTTGATTTTAAATACCCCCAGATAAAATAATCGTTTGGAGCTAGATCTTCCGATCTCGGGGGGCACTTAATATTACAGTCAGATCCAATTAAACAATTATTAAAGCTGGTTTTAAGGAATTTTTTAACCTCCCAGTTAATATGCAGAGCATCCATCCATTTGAAACCAAATTTGTTCTTTATCTGGAACTATTTCTGCAAGTCTGCAAGTCTGGGTAAAATTTCTTCTTGTAGCCTAATCTTGAAGTCTAAAAACTTTTTTGAATTTAAATTTTCCTCATAGAAAAATGTTTCAATAATATTGTGTCTAAATATTCCTAACCAGGCATTTATTTTTCTACGATATTGTGTATGGCTTTCAATAATATTTTCAGGCTTTTTTGTCGAGCGAATCCTATAATTTTGAACATTTGGTTCATTAATTAGAATTAATTTAGAACTTAATACTCTTAAGCAAATTGCTTTTAATAATGGTTATGATCCTAACATTATATATAAACTTCTAAATAGAGCTATTATTTACAGTTTTTTCAACCTCATACTTCAAATAACATCAGATATTTCTTCTTTATTTATATTAGCAGCATTTCCAATAAAATATCTAAACTTTTTACTTCTACAATTGATAATATCAAAATTTCCTTTAAGTCACACAACATTTTAGGTTCCTTCTTAATCAACTCCAAAAATAGAATGAACACACTTGATAAAAGTGGTATTTACAAATTAAAATGTGATGAATGTGATGCCTCTTATGTAGGTAGAACCATCAGAAAGTTATCCACTAGAGTTTCTGAACATTTGAACTCTTCAAGTTTTGGTCAACACTTATTATCCAGCAACCACAATTTTAAGATAAATTCTGGTTCATCTATCTTACATGACATTAGTAGAAAGAAAAACTATCTGAAGTTGGATTTATTGCAAGATTTGGAGATTACAAGGGAAACAAATAAAACTCTCACTGTCTTAATACTCAAATTAATTTAAATTGTACTAAATTTAAACCTATTTTTAAAAACTTCACTACAGCTTCACCTCGTAGAGGACCCAGCTCGACTGGTTAGACTTCCTGCACGAAGTATTTCCATATTAATTTTATAGTTCTTCCATTGACTCCGGATTCAACTAAACTACTTGGATTATAACCTATTTATATATTTTGCTTTCAATTTTGATTTTAATTTTTAGTAATTTAATTGCATATTTAGATTTCTTCTTTTCTACAGTACTCATAGTGCTTATTAGACCATTTTATTGTAGTCAACCACCCACTGTCTGATATATTGTTTAGTCTATTTCTTGCATTCATACTTTATGTCGACTTCAGTTGCTCTCAAACTAACACCCTAATTATTATAGACCGAATAATTGATGGATTCGACCGTTACTTGATGGAAATTCATTTTATGTAACAATAAAACAAAGTTTTCAGTGTTTTATTGTTACATATTATAGACAGGTTTGAGTGTGAGATCTTGATTATTCAATCTACTTAAAAAATATTCTATATATTCTTTATATTTCATCAGTTGATTTCCCATAGTAGTGTCAGTTGGACCTTTGGTCAATACTTAGTTTCATAGAATTTTGAAAGCTGCAGATCACATATCTATGATTGTAACTGCCCTTTCCAAGCTGTCATTTGTCACATGTCATCTCAACATTTCCGCTAGACCGTGAACCATTCTGTCTCCGGTTTCTATACACCATATGTAGCTTCGCCTATCTTCAAAAAAATTTTAAAGTGTTTGTTTGTCTTTGTGTAGGGTATTGTGATGGTCCCATTTTATATTTATGACATTCTCCTCTTGTCGGATAGGCCGCAATTGACGAAGTAAGTCTATAAACGTTAATCACATAAAAACTTTTATCAACCATAAAGTTCGAGTTTTTATGATCTAGAGATCGAAAGTACTTGGGCAAGATTAACTTAATACTGTGCTCGATATTTGCCTTGTATATTATCAAAGTTAATTCAAGTATTGTCAAATGTCAGAAACATAAATATGACCAAACGCAACATGTCACACATTCTTGTACCTCGTGTGGCCTGACTTTAAAAGGTATTTGTCGCCAGTTAATAGAGAACATATTTAATATTTAAATTTAATAAATACTTTTGTGTTAAATAAATTTAAATATTAAATATTTAATTCTAGTGTTATGGTCTAGTGTTTAATTCTAATTACAATTATCTTATTAAAAATATATAAACAATTTAACCATAAATTAACCATAAATATGTCAGCAACATGAACAAAAAGTGTATCGTATTAAAATCCACAAGGAAACGAATTCCTTTAGTTGGCTGTGTAAACTAAAAAAAATATCACATAGTACATTGATTTATGGTATAAAAAATATCATGTTCTTTATAATAAATACTGATTAAATTACTGGTATTTACCGATTAATACAGAAATAATGCTTTAATTTATTGTTGCAGATTGATCTACATTAATTAGTGGTAAGTAGAAAAATAATTACATCTAAAATATTATTTATATTATTAATAATATACCTTTTTTAATTTATTATATTCAGGGCATTTATATATTGTATTATTAATTAATTATTTTCCTTAGTAAAGCTAGACGGTATCAGCCATTATGGCAAAAAGAATAAATGTAGAAATGGCTTAAAAACAATAAATAAAAACGTTTCTTCTATGAGGTTATCTCAATCCGATATTTCATATTTTTATTTAGTAGCATAATTCATGACATCTTTCATGTTTGTCCAGACCAACTCGACAGCATTTAATTTACAGTTGTAGGATGATAAACTAAGAACTTATATGTTGCGAAAAAAATTAACGGGAAATACCTCCGAAGTTTACACAAAAAAAAAGAGGTAGGTACATCCATATTGGCTTTCGATAGAAACAAAACACTAGTTTCGTACACTTTTTAAGTATTTGTTCATAAAGAAGCGGCTCTAATTATGCTAAATGAGGCCAATTGTGTCGCAAATTCCTCGGCAGAATGTAGTAGGATCTGGTTACCAATATTGAAAGAGGAAGTTATTAATAAGAAAATACCAGTATTAGTAAGGTTATTATGAGGTTTTTTTTTCCTGGTTTTTGCCTCATAATTTACTATGGAATCACTAAGAGGAGAATTTTACTGTCATTATGTCATGTGTTTGTCTTTTTAAAAACGAATTACATGCTATGATTTTTTTCTGACGGATATTCTCAAGTTAAAGTTGATTTCATGTAATCGAATGAACTATCTTATAAGGAAAGTCGTCCCAGGAGCGCAATTCAACAATATTGGCAATATCATTTTAAAGTCGTCTACTTTAAAATGCAGAATGTATGTCTGAATTGTCAATATAAATGAGTCAGATAAAATTAAATTATTAGAAGAATTTTTCACTATGTAACAAAAAACCAAATTTGTTAAATTTACTGTTTGTATTTTGAGAACGATTTCCGAAGTGGAAATTGAAACGTCAATAAACGTATTTCTATCTTTAATTGTGGCTTGTACAAACTATTTAGTCACACTATAAAAATAACAATTATCAAAGCGAAAAAAATCGAAAATTCTTATTAATACTTTCGTATCTTACATCCTACCCAATGTTCTGATATAAAATTCGTATTACCAAAAAAATAAAAAACTGATTAAGCAGTTTCCTAGAAATCCTAATCGAAAACAAATTAATCTGGCTTTTATGCAAACGTCACCTTATATACCTACTTAAATACTTACGCCATTCCTTGAACACGAGAAGTCTCCATTAGCGTAAGATAAGGGTTTTGTTGAGTACTCCACCATTTCTCATTTGTCATTCAGCGAAAGTTAATGGTTCATTGTAAACATGTTGTGACATACATATTTGATTTTTTTGGTATTTTCTCATTAAAAAAACTAATGGATAAATTGACTTGCATAAAAAATGCATCTTTGTAAATATTATTGTCAGTACTATTTATTTTGTGATATTTTGATTGATATTACAATTTATTGTACACCTGCTAAGACGATATCAATGTTTACCGAAGAGCACATTGAAAATGTTTGTCAAAGGCTACTGTAATATTTTAAATGGTATTTTGCCTAAAAACCCATATTTATCGTAGTAAAATCTTAAATAGCATTTGATTTAGTGACTTTCCTTTTCAAAGCAATACACTAATTATAAAGACCCAAGTATTAAACCCAATATTATTACTCTGTTTCATTTTAACAATACCAGGACAGTTTAGATTCACAGTAAAGTATCCTTATGTTTCTTAGGGCTACAATATATAAGAAACGTAACAGCACCAGCAACACCCTTCTTCTTTAGGTACCATCTCCTCTAAGGAGGTTGGTAATCATCACAGCTCTTTTCACTTTTGACACTGCAGCTCTGAACAAGTCGACGGAACTGCAATTATACCACTTACTCAGATTGTTGAGCCAGGAGATGAGTCTTCTTCCAATATTTCGTTTTTCCTCTATTTTTCCCTACATTATGGTTTGTAGCAACACATATTTATCCCCTCTCATAACGTGGCCGAGGTACTGTAACTTTCTTATCTCAATCGTATTCATGATTTCCATTTCCTTTGTCATCTTTCTGAGGACCTCAAGATTTGTTATTCGGTCTACCCAACTTATTTTTAATATTCTTCGGTAGGTCCACATCTCCAATGCTTCGAGTCGATCGCTCACTTCTTTCTTTAAGGCCCAGTCCTCCATCCCATACAGCAGCACTGAAAACACATAAGAACGTAATATTCTTATTTTGAGTTGCAAACTAAGGTCTCTACTACATAATACTGGGATAGTTGAAGGATTTTAAAACCACCTCGGATTTTGTCAATGCCAATTGTATAAATTGGTCATCTATGTTAAACGTCAATCACTCTACCGTTTTAACTATCAGATTATTCCCCGGTGTATCAATCTGAATTGTGGAAATTTTAAATAAAATACAAATTTTAATAAGAACAGTAACAGAAGAAAGTGCTGCAACTATGGAGGTTTGAAATTGCCATTAGCTGTGTGCGTCATCCGGTGTCATATGGACGGCTTTATGTAGAGATTTCCCTACAGGAGTCTTAATTTGATGTGACCATCGTATTTAAGATCTTCCTTGTAGTTCTCGGTCTTTTACATTTCCTTCCACCAATAACAGTACCATGGTCCTTGTTCGCTTAGCTATGTGTCCAAATAATTTAGTTATGCACATGAAGGTTTTCTAAATAAACAGGTTGGTTCTATATTATGTCCAGGATACTCTTTTTAGCACACACTTTTAATCCTCATATGTCATAATACTTCGCACTAATGTTTTATAACATTAGTTATAAAACATGGGAAAGTGAACATGGCGTCCTTTCCAGTGATAGATCAATATGTAAAAACATCGAGGTATTGAACAAATTTAACACCGGCAGTGACCATAGACTAGTTCGTGCTGATATACGTATTAACGTAAAGAGTGAAGGACGAAAACTATTAACAACAAACCCTTTACCGACGGCAGACATCCTAGCCAGTAATAAAGAGAAATACCAAGAGGAATTAGCACGAAAACTAGTAGCAAATACCTTTGAGCACAAGAATATTGATGAACTAGCTGAGAAAATAACTAAAGACATACCAACAGTCACTAAGAAACTTTGTTGCAGAATAAGAAAACAGAAGGAAGCTAAACTAAAACCCGAAACTCTAGAACAGATAGAGAAAAGAAGAAGAACGAACAGAGATAACCCGGACTATAAAGCGCTTAACAGAAGCGTTAAGAAAAATATTCGAAAAGACCTCAGAGTTTATAGAACAAACCAGATTCTTGAAACCATAGCAAACAATAAGAACATGAAAGTACTAAAAACATGTAAATCCACTGGCAGGAATAAAATCATAAAGATCAACGACGACCGTGGAACATTGTGCTCGCATAAGGAAGAGATCGTTAAAGAAATCCGAAAATTTTATGAGAAGCTGTATACTTCTACTATTCCAAACCCCGGTATACCAACAAAACATATCTTAAATGTGGGATCAGAGGACTTCCTGAAATAATAACATCAGAAATTAGAGCCGCCCTAAAACAAATGAAAAATGGGAAAACACCAGGAGAACATAAAATTACTTCAGAGATGCTAAAAATGGGAGGCACTGCATTAGAAGAGGCAATAAGAGCATTACTTAATAAATGCCTATTGGAAGGACAAATACCGAAGACATGGAAAAATGCGGAAGTCATTCTACTCCATAAAAAAGGGGACGCCGCAAATATAGAAAACTACCGACCAATAAGCTTATTGTCACACCTTTACAAACTACTAACCCGAATAATAACAAATAGATAGACAGCTAAACTAGATGCATACCAACCAGTGGAGCAAGCAGGCTTTCGTAAGGGTTTTAGCACTATCGATCACTTGCAAACAATTCGGACCATTATTGAAAAAACAATAGAGTACAACATACCACTACATCTGGCATTTGTCGATTATCACAAAGCGTTCGACAGTATCGAGAAATGGGCTTTCTTAACAGCATTGGACGACGCCAGAGTAGATTCAAGATATGCTGCCCTCCTTAAGAATATATACGATGATGCTACTTTTCACGTAAAAATAGATGATGATCTGGAAATTATGAAAATAGACCTTGGCAAAGGTGTGAGACAGGGCGACGCCATCTCAAGTAACTAACGCCAAGTTATTTACTTTGGCATTAGAAAATGTTTTCAAACAACTAAATTGGGCGGAAAATGGATTAAAAATAGATGAAGAATATCTTAACCATTTGCGTTTTGCAGACGACATAGTACTAATAAGCACAGATGTCCATGAACTAAAATCAATGCTACAAGATTTAAATCACAAATCGAATAAAATAGGATTAAAAATGAATCTCGACCAAACAAAGATATTAAGCAACAGCCTAGAAAACATCACGATAGATAACATCAATATAGAAAAGGTAGAACAATATATATATCTAGGACATGCAATTAAAAACGAAAAGTAAAATCAAACCCTAGAAATTAAAAGAAGGACACAATTATCATGGGCTGCTTTTGGTAAGTTGAGCTTCATTTTAAAAGACAGAAAAATCCCAATTCACTTAAAACGAAAAACCTATGACACTTGTATACTACCAGTTGCAACTTATGGATTGGAAACTATGGCAATAACAAGAAAAATGGCAGAACAATTAAGAGTAACTCAACGGGCCATGGAGAGGGCCATGTTAAATATAAGCCTCACAGACTAAATTCCTAACACCGAAATACGTCGAAGAACTAAAGTAACCGACATCATGGGAAAAATAGCGACATTGAGATGGCAATGGGTAGCACATGTAGCGAGACAAGATACCAACAGATGGTCTCATAAAGTGACATTCTGGAGACCTCGAGAAACAAAAGGAAGCGTGGGAAGACCTAAAAAGAGATGGATAGACGATATAACTGCTGTAGCTGGAAAGCAGTGGATGAGAATTGCAAAAGATAGGGAAGCGTGAAAGCAATTGTAGGAGGCCTATGTCCAACATTGGATAAATGAAGGCTGAAGAAGAAGAAGAAGAATGTTTTATAAATCTGTGTTTTTGTCTTAATGTTTAGGTGTCTATCCCACCATACTGAGTTAAGTTGTCGGATTTCTGTTCTTGTTTGTCCTAATCTTTGCTTAATTTCTTTTTGTGTTGTTGCTTTTTTCGTAATTATAAACCCCAAGTATTTGAATTTGTCGTTTCCTTTGATTGTTACATTGTGGTCCATCTGTAGATCTTCTATGTCTTATTTACTTGTAGATAGGTACTCTGTTTTTGCGAGGGTAATATCTAGACCTACCTTAATATATTCTTCTTGTAGTTTCTGTATCGTATAACAAAGGTCTTTTTGATCTTATGCAATGACTACTTGAACGTCTGCGAAGCTTAACGTTTATAGGTATTTGTTCTGTACCGGTGCTTCCATGCCTTCACATTTTCTTTTCCATGTAGTCAAGGCTTTCTCTAAGTATATTTTGCAACCTTGCAGGAGCCATTTTGTTGTGGTGAAGTCTTCTATGACTCTTGTTCCCATTTTAATAGACACTTTATTTCCTTTATACAGAGCTTTTGAAGCTTCTATCAGTTCCGTCTGTATTTCCAATTTGTACATTGCCTTCCATAGTTCTGACCTTGATACAGAGTCATACGCGTTTCTCAGGTCCACAAAAGCCAAATGTTTATTTTTTTTGCTTTTCCTTTTTCAACAGAGGTTCTGGTGTGTATATGTATGCATGTTTTTCCCGCCGTGAAAACTACCTGATTCTCCCTGATTTTGCCTTTTATCGCTATCTGTATCTTTTCTAGCCGTATATTTTCATATAATGTTTCTCTATCTAATTAGCCTTCTTCGGTCCATCTTTGGACATAGGCCTCCCCAATCCTTTTCCATTCTTCTCTGTCTGTCGCTACAGTCATCCATCTAGATGGATGACCCACGTGCTTCTTGATATCATTTGCCCATCTCATTTGGGGCCTTTCTCTGCTTCGTTTATATTCCCACGGTCTCCAACTTATAAGAATTTTATTCCATCGGTCTTCTTTTTGTCTTATATTGTGTCCGGCAAATCTCCATTTTAATTTTGCAACTTCTTGTCTAACATCCCTCACTTTTGTTTTCTCTCTTATCCACTCGTTTATCTTCTTATCCATTAGTCTTGTGTGCAACATTTGTCTTTCCATTGCTCTTTGGGTTTTTATGATTTTGTCCATGTTTGCTTTTGTAAATGTCCACGTTTGGGAGCCATACGTAAGAACAGGGAGTACGCATTGATTGTATACTTTGGTCTTAAGATGCTGTGGATATCTTTTGTTTTTAAGAATGTAGCTTAGTTTGCCAAATGCCGCCCATGCCAGTCTAACTCGTCTCTTGATCTCTGCTGTTTGGTTCTCTATGTTAAGTTTTATAGTTTGACCAAGATATATATAATCCTTAACTCGTTCTATTTCATCTTGTCCGATTCTCATTGTGATGTCTTCATCTGTATTTGTTATAGTTTTGGTCTTGCTGTAATTCATATTAAGGCCTATCTTTCCAGCTTCTACGTCCAGTTCTTGCATCATTTCAAATAATTCTTCTTTTTTATCGGTTATCAATACGATGTCATCAGCGTACCTTAGATGGTTCAAGCGTTGTCCACAAATTTTTATACCTTTTTTTTACCGTTCTAATCTTTTAAAAGTATCTTCAAGAGCCTGATTGAAAAGTTTCGGTGATATTGTATCACTCTGTCTCACGCCTCTACTTATTTGTAATGATTTTGTTCCTTCATATACTTTAATTGTTGTTTTGGCTTCCTTATATATATATTGGTTATTAGTTCCGTATATCTGTGGTCAATTCGGCTGTTAATCAAAGAACTTTTCACTGCCCAATGTTCGACACTGTCGAAAGCCTTTTCGAAATCTATGAACGCCATATATAGAGGAATGTGGTATTCATTTGCTCGTTCTGTAAGTATTTTCATACTTAGTAAATGGTCACTTGTGCTGAATCCCTTTCTAAAACCAGCTTGTTCTTTCGACTGGTATCCATCGAATTTTGTCGTCAATCTATTGGTTAAAATTTTTGTTAGGAGTTTATACATTACACATTATATAATGTTTCTATTGTTTATAATGTTTCTATTGATGATATTTCCTTATTCCTTTGGGAGCTATTCTCCATTTACGGTCTTTGGAATATTTATTTTATCAATCGGTGTGATATTTTTGAGCCGTACTTTATAAGCTCAGGTGAGAAGCCATTCTCATTTTTCTATCTGTTATTTATATTGTTTGTTTAAGGATCTGCTTCGTCTTCGCCTGTTTCCTTTTCCAATCAATTGTGGTCTTTGTTCTGTTAACACACGTGATTTTTGAGGAGCAGTCGCCATTGTTGTTTATCAAGCCCAAGTATACAAATCTGTCTACCACTTCGAAGTTGTCAACTTGGTGGTTTTGCGGTAGAATACTATTTGCTCTGTTTACGATTATTATTTTTGTTTTTTTTTGGTATTGAGCTGAAGTCCGAATTCTTCCGAAAAGAGGGAGTTTTTGCATTTTGCATCAAATGAAGTCAGTTTCTATAAAGCGGCTAAATAAATAAAGGTTGCGCGATTTTGACATCTTTTATGATTCTCTTAAGATCGATAAAATGTATCACTTCCATTGACCTGTCACTATGTGATTTATATTCGTACAGTCTAATTTTCAAAACCTATAGCAATAATTTTTGACTTTAAATTTTGATGATGCATTTAATGAAAATATGGGGCAATTGAAATATTCCTACCATTGCTGAATTAAAACTTTCACATTAAAAATTATCTAAGACGTTTAAAGGTAATGGATTTTAACTAGAGCTATGTCCTTGAATATAACAGGTAAATTTGTGTACTGAATTGGCATGACTCATAGCTCTTGTCAAAATCCATTACTTCTAATACTGCTTCTTTTCGATTACAGAGTTCGTATTTCTAAACTACACAACTTCAGCTACAAGTTTCACCCAATACCGTCTTTGTGGAAGCTCTTTTCGTGAAGTCAGATCGTTAGTAATATGAAAGTTTAAAGTCAACGTTTTTATGCATATTTCGAATGCTTCATATGTGTTATCGAAACTTAAAATTAAGATTTTTTGTTATAGGCTTGGAAGATTAGCCTCTAGAAATGGAAATTCCATAGCGACCGGTCAACAGAAGTAATAAATTTAGTTGATCCGGAGTGCACTAGTTCGCTCCCAAGGTCAAAAAACCCTCTTAATTACATACTAGTTCGCTCCGAAAACCATAACCTAGTTCGCTCCCGTGGTCAAGCGGATGAAATATTTATCTATTAAGTTCTAGGAAAATTAACTGTACTGTATTAAAGTAACTGTGTAACTTAGTAGAATAGGTACTGTGGCTTTTGTATTTTATATTAGAAATTATATCAAATGTTGGTAGTTACATATTTATATAAATACAGTGATAAGCTGTACTAATATCCGGCAAAATAACGCAAACGATAAAAAACATATGAACTTGTAAGATAAAAGAGATGAAACTAGTAGAGATGGGAAATTTAGCCATAGAAACCTACAAATTCACTGTTTCCCACCTTTAGACGTATCAGAGGAGGATGTCAACTAAAACTGTCACTGTCACAGCGGTAGTTTCTAAACTCTTACGTCTAAAGGTGGGAAACAATAAATGAAATCGACTGGTCCAACGAAGACTGTAGTAACTCATTTTTTATGTAATTGAGATAATTATAAAAATGTATTTACACTGATACCAAAATTCATTAATCTATTAAATGGATGTTTTTATAGCATTAAGTGATACTTTTAATAATGATCTTACAAGGGTAAAACAGATATAAGACAGAAATGGTCATAAGTGACTTTTGAATGAGTTACTATAGTTTTCGATGGAGATATTTTTAAAGTAATAGATACCAGAATTATTTGTTTCTTAACTTTATTTATATAAAATTCTACATTTTGAAGAAGCTACTGATATAATTTGCAGTTTTATATTTTAATTCAATTTTCTTCATCCGACTCTTCTTCGCTCTCAACTGAATCAACTTCGAGCACGACTTTAGGAGGTACATAACTCTTTGAATTAAGATTTTTATATCATCCATGGTACATTGTGGGTATTTTGCCTGTATTACACAGCCACAGTAATCCTTTTAGCTTTTTTTCTTCAATTGGTAATGGTGCATCATACAGTTTCGGCGGAAATTTGATAGTAGTGGAAGGCCGTCCTCTGCATTTTCGATTTAATTTTATGTCACAACCTCTAAAACCATCATCGAATTCGTATTTAAACATTATAGAATTCTGTTGTTCATGCGAAAATTTTATTTCTCGTATTTTGCTAACTTTTATTGATTTCTTTTCGTTGTCAAGTTTTCAATTCTCGGTATCAGTCAGTTTTTTAAAATTAAAAAAATTATCTTGGAACATTTCCGTAACATCATAAACTCTTCCTGTAGTTTTAGCCATTCTAATTAATGTAACCCACTGTTCTGGCACATATACAACCGATTGCCTTTTCTTTGCATTTTCGATAACAGCATGCATACTGTCACCTTCGTTCTGAGTGTGGCCTTTTTCCAGAAATCTGTGAACAATATCAATATGAAAATGAGCAGCAGCAAAAGCAAACGTCGAAAACACAAAACGATTCCTATTCTGTCCCCCACAGTTGTCTGAGTAGAGTATTATCGTTTTAACACTTTGTTGTGCCTTGAGATCTAAAAATTTCCAGAGGCAACTGGCAATTTCATTAGGACTTTTTTTAGCCACCTGCTCGTGCCATACATAGCAGTAACCCTGATTATTTCCAACATCATAAACTGTAAAGTTATATGTAGAGTATTTGCTTTTGTAGTAAAAATCACTTACGTTAGACAAAGGGGTAGCTAAAACCTTTTGAAGGTCAAAGCAAGCCACACACAAGCTCTTATCATCTAGTGCAAGCTGTTTGTCTATGTCTTCTAAGTTTCTGATAACTTCTTTGTTTTTCATATGGGACTCATATTGTTCGAGCAATTTTGCTTTTTCAGCATCACTAGCCATATTAAAAACAGAACAAACAGTACCCTGGTCCTTTTTTGGTTTAAAGAACCCAATATTGAACTGTTCGGTACATTTTCTGGATAGTCAGCCCTTCTTCAAGGTACATCTTCATCGTATTCTTACGGGTATAATGGGAAGGTACTACAGGAATCTGATTTATGTGATTTTTTACGTTGTCTATAAGTTCTGGTGATAGTTTATGTGGTCTGTTAGTGTGCTTTCCACGTTTATCTTCCTCTAATGATCCACCATGTTTAAGTTTCCTTAATGCTGTAGTGATCCAAGTTTCTGAGACGTTAAGGGTTTCCAAAAACATAGTTTTGCAAACACGTTGTTTTTGTAGAAGTAATCTTCTCGAGAGTAATTTCTTCGAGACCGTTGTTCTGCAGTAATAGTTACTTGTTTTTTGGCAACCTGTCTCACATGACGAGCAATAAAATCCCACTTTCTCGTATGATCTTTTAACTTTCAAAATTCATTGAAAAAAAGGTCTTTATCTTCTTTAGCTATTTTGGTAGCACATTTTAGTCTACATGTTTTTGCGCATGATGCACCCATCTGTCTTCCTTTAATTTGAATACCTTTTCGATTTTCATGTTCAAGTCCCAGGTTTAGACTTGTTTTAGATTTTTCATCCGCCCACTTACTAACGTCTCTAATTCTTTTCCTACTTACTCTCTCTATATTGCCTCTGCTTCTTCTCTTTCTATCTGTGGTTGCTTTAGTTATATTCTTATTAGGTTCAATTATTACTTCAGGGATGTTTTTGTCTTCTGTCGGAATGTAATCTGGGTCAGTATCAGAGTCTGCATGAAATGGTTCCTCATCGCTTTCCTTCTCAATTATTTCATTTTCATTCCTATTGGCTTCATTATCTTCTAAGCTTACTAAAATTAAACAAAAATGAGCTAAATGCCTACGTAATATTTTTTCATGCGGAATTTAAACCAACCTGTAGAACATTCAGGATTAATATCAGTCTCGTGGTCACCAGGATCCTCATTCGCCTTTTTGTATTTGCTTTCTTCTACAATACTTTCAGCAATATGTTTACCTTAAAAAATAAGTAGGTTTTTACTTTGCTGTTATTATTTTAAATACAGTTTTTTATAAATTTACCTTCAAAAGAACGATAAGAAATATCCGTTTCAGTGTTTTTATACGCTTTCTCAGCTAATTCCAATATTAACTCACTTCTGGAACACATTATGGCAATTATAACAAAACTAAACTTTTGAACATAACCTTAAACTAACGCAGAATACCGTAGTAACTCATGTTACGATACCTATGCTATCGCCTCAGATAACAACGAAGACTATTGTAACTCAAGATACGATGATTTTCTATGGTTGTTTTTCATAAATCGAAGATACTATTAAACTCTTACACGTAATATTGGTTGCATAACTACGTTTACTGAGATACGATTCTTTCCTGGGGAAGATATCATTATGTTTTATTGTTTTGCGCTCGTAACTCAAAAAGTGTAAAATTTGACTTACTACAGTCTTCGTTGGACCAGTCGAAATGTAAGTTTATAGGTTCTATCGCTAAATTTCCCATCTCCACTAGTTTCATTTCTATTTATCTCACAACTTAATATGTTTTCCATCTTTTGCGTTATTTTGCCGGTTATTAGCGCGCTCATTACTGTTACGTATTTTGAAAAATGTTAGTGATTGATTTAGAAATTATATTAAAAATTTTGTATTGTTTTTAAAAATTACTGAAATAATTTTTGTGTCTATTCTAAAATATAGGTATAATAAGAAAGCAATACAAGTGTAAAAACTGACATAGTATGGGATATTCTCTACCATTACAAAATTAAACAAATATAAATTAAAACGAGGCATTTATTTCGCTAGAAATCTAAATAAAGTACATTTGAGAAAATCAACGCTCTAGAAGTACTTTTCGGTACACTTTTTTTGGTTTCACAGAACTTTGTATTTTTATATAAGTGTCAATTTGAATAGTTTTTAAAACTTCTAAAAATTGAAATATATTAGGGTGCGGATTGTAAGATAACAAATTAAATTTAGAATGGAAACTGTCACAGTTATTGCATGTACGCTCAAGTGATGAACTGTTTTCCGTCCATATCTCAGGAAGGAAGGCTGCCTCTTCAGAAATATAGTTGTCCACCAAGTAGTCAGAAAATTGTTGTACGACTTGGTGTTGTCCTGGTAGTATTTCACCAAAGTCTAGTGCAAAACACTCACCTACTTCTAATGGATCTAGGAAATGTAGACCAAACATATATCTAAGGTATTGTCCGAGTTCATTGTCGTTTGAATACTGAGTAGCCAGACCAACTTTTTGAATTTTTCTTCACCATGATTATCCGAGATGAAACCTACATTCTTTTATTTTCGCAGATGGAAACACTTCACTTACAGCTGCATGGATCGCTTTTTCGAAATCAGCATACACAACCTTGAGACTAAAATTTAAGTTTAATTTTTGAAACTCCGTCTTTAAACAATTTAAGGCAGTCACATATTTGTTAATTTATTTTAAAGCAAAAAGAATGCCAACTGTAAATAGTTGAATAAAAAATTTAGTGCAGTATTTAAAAGCTCTATCAACTTAAATTGTTTCGACTTTACTCTAAAATGTTAAGTTAGATACACAAGAAAAAGCAACAAATTTTTTTACCGAATCAATTTTCAATAAAAATTGTTATTTTTGGTTGGTTGTCACTTCTACGGAGTTTAACGAGTCATGTACTTGCTGCGCGCACTTCGAAATTTTGGGAATAACTTGTTTTCTGCCATTATAAATATTTTTTATAATCAAATGTACATCTTCCAAAGTAAGACTTTTAATGCCTGTTTGTTTAATTTCGCTGTGTATCAACTTTAACGGTTTTTCACACATCATCATCCATTGCCTTCCGCTTAACACTATTACTTAATTCTTGCCGGTTAAACAGTGTTTTTGATAAACTTTCATGGGTATGGTTATGACTACATTAGACTACACTGTTAAAAATATTTAAAGTTTTAACAAATGATTTGCAACTTCTTTCTACACACTGCCAACAACGTTTAATACTATTAGCAAGTACTCTATGGAAGTTATACTTGTAATTGTCAATAACTAACATTGACTTTTCACTTAAGATTTCACTAACTTCAGATTTCTCCATCATGAACTAAGTATAACGACATTCAAATTTGAACTAAAATAATAATCATGAATGTGTTGCTTGTGTGAGTCCATTTCAAATAGGTAAAGAAATAATAAATAAGACTTACTCACAATCAATTTAATATAACTATCAGACGACCGGTTTCGCTTTCTACAATATGCAAAGCATCTTCAGGTCTTGATACAAAGTTAAATAAATGCTGAAATGATAAAAACCCATATTAGGGTGTTGTCAAAATAAAGATAAACAAATTAGATGTTATAAATTACAATAATTATGCCAATATTACATGTCTGTGGTTTTTTTCGAAATGAGTAAAATGAATAAAAAGGTATAAAAAGTTTTAAAAGTTTAAACAGACAAGGTAAGACCTACAAATTGTTATAAATTAGTCTATTAGATTGTAATAAATTAATAAATGAGCAAATAAATAAACATTACTTACATGCCGGTACTCTATTAATTAAGGGGTGGTAGAACATGGTTGAAACTATTATGTATTGTTGAATGGAGAACTTAATTTTGCTATTGTAGTTGTTTGACAGTAAACGGGAAGTTCTTGAGGAGATAGATTTGATCCAATGAAGTAGAGATATGTGTGTGATTGTTTGTTAATGTTATTATATTTTAGTATATTATATGTTATTATATATATATATATATATAATATATAAATATATACATATATATATATATATATATATATATATATATATATATATATGTTATTATATTTTTATTATATAACATCATATAATGTTATTATATGATGTTATATACCATTGTATTATTTAAAAGTTATTTATACTTATTCGAGAGATATATTTATGAAATGTGTGTTATTTATTGAGTATTTGTTTTATGAAGGTGACAGTTTTATGACAATGAATAAGCTTAGATGTACAAATTGTGTGGGTGAGCAATTTTTTCTCAACATAATTATCGTAATTATCAAATTTCTTTGATAAAGTTCTATTGGCAAAATAGTAGATTATTGCAAAGTCGAGTGTATAGAATATTAAAATTAAAAAAATTAAGGACAATTTAAACACACTAAAACAGAAAACACTTAAAAGAGACGAAACAAACATTAAATTTAAAAAGGGGGAAGGACTTTTATGTACTACATCTCAGTCTTGGGCACAATGAGTTTTTTTATGTTATCTATTAGATTTTAGTAATAAATTTGACAGATGTAGGTTAGCATGTGATAGTTCTTCTTCTGTTTCTCAATACTGCAAGTTAAGTTATCTAGTTTTATGAAATATGCTGATATAAATTAATGTCTCTAAATTGTTTTAATTAAGATATCAAAAGAAAATTCATGTGTTTAATATTGGCATACTTTAACAATCTTTATTTAATTAAATTTAAATGTAACAATACGAATAATTGAAATACATTCAACATTATAACTAACTCAGTTATATCCAAATTACAGAACAAATTACAGTGATTCTTTGGCAAATAAACATGTACATTTTGTAATCAAACGTATAACAAATTTACAAAAATTTTTATTTGAAATTATTATTGATGTGAGTTATCTGTCATGGTGGTGGTTCAATCTTTTCAAAAAATATATTAATTGCAACTTCTGATACGGAAAAAGCCAATCAAATATTGGACAAGGAAATGTGAGCTCTGACATCATAATGCTTTAGTGATATTATCGTTATAATTTTAATATTTTTCTAAGTAAGAAGTAGTGTTATGTATTATATAGTAGTATTGTTGAAAAAATATTCATTTTTTTAAACAATGATGGTAGTGTTGTATTAATAGGTAAATAAAAAGTTTGAGATGACATTATTCAAATATATTGTCTAAGAAATATATGGTCGGAGCGAATTTACCTATGTCCCTTTTCTGTGCGGTATTAAAATCTGAACGCGGGAGCGAACTAGTATACAACCAATTGACCCCATAAAAATCTTAAAATATGACAAAAATGTCTCAACATTTATTTATTTAACACCTTTATAAAAACCAACTTTATTTGCAGTAAAATTAAAAAAATGCATACAAAAGCTGCTCTCTTTACCTTCTATCGGATTTTTACGGTTGAGTTGGTACAAGTCATGAAAAAATTAAAACCTGCGTAGAGATAGTGCAAACACTTCTGACCATAGCGCAGTAGACGAAATTTGGTTTAGTCCCCACTTCCATGCGAGTCGCACTGTACTATGCAACGTGAATGGTAGAACGTAGAACGTTTCAGTTTGGTTAACATAATTCCACTTACAATAGAATCTTTCTGCCTTTACGTGAATTTTGACTCCGCCTTCACGCAGCTCCATGGTCAGGAGTGTTTGTACTATCCCTAACACATTTAAAATCGACGGTCATTTCAAGCGTTGTTTCTGCACATTCTACGCAAAAAGTGCTAATAAACATTTTTGTTCAAAATTATCTCAGCTATATTTATTTTTTAAGTATTTTTTTCACTCGGGGTTTTAGGGGGAGGCCAGGGAATGGGATTGGTAAATTTGTTTGCATATTTTTGAGATTTTACATTGAAAAATTGACATTCTTAGCAAAATTCAACTGGACTGATGTATTTTTTCCTCTGTAAATTTTGCCAAGACTCTATGTATTTTGCATTTGTAGAATTATGTTTGATTCCTTATATTAGTCTCGTATTTTCTTTTTTTAGACTTCCAAATTTTTTATTATGTATAACCAAATGACAAAAAACAATTAAGTGCTTATATAGAAAAAGTGCTTAAAGGTACATATTTGTAATAAATAAATGTAACATGAGTATACAAAATTTTCTTGATAGAAATCGTAATAAAAACCACACGGCAAAAGCACTTCAAATTTTATGACTCACTTCTAAGTGCACATGAAACTGTTTTACTTGTCATTACCTTAATGAATAGATCATAAAGCTTTATGTTACTTGCTAGTCAGCATTATCTTAAAATAATGAGAATCAGCTCATTTAAATACTCTTTTACTGCAACTGCACCCTTGGAAGAAACATTTGACGCCATCTCGCCTTCCATTACATGACCATCGTTAGAAGGCAGATACATAATTTGCAATAAGTAATCGGTTAGTCGCCCACGGGATGCTCCTGCTGAAAATAAAAGCAATAGCTCATTTCTTCATCTCTTGTACAAACGATGTGGGATATAATGGTGCCATTAAAGTGCATAGAAAACGGCACATTATTATAGATGAGGTAACACAAAAACTATTAAATATTCTGTTCAAAAATAGTTTGGAATATACAGTGTGAAAAAATTACCATTAAATAATTTAAATTATTATAATCAATTTAAACATTGCATGTACAATATACCACGTTTAAAGCCGTCCAAAAATAAAATTATTTTGAATAGTAAATTACCTTTCAAAAATTAGTATTTCATCTGTACATAAAGTTATAGTGCTACACTAGTGCTCACCAATATAGACTGACGTACATTATTATAAACAATATTATCAGAAATATCACCTGCAAAATACAGAAAGATAAAACAAGTTTGGGTCTGAATCCGGAACGACGACCAGTTTTCGAAATGGCGACAAGGCCGGACATGCGACATCTTAAAATATCATGACTTCAAGCGATATTACTTTAAATAACACTACCTCAATCAACATCAATCAAATACAAACCTCATCTTTAAACTGATATTCCAGTGTAGTAAATTGGGTGTTTACTCGACAAAAGAACAGGCTATTGTCCTGTCTAGTATCGAAGATACCAAAATTCACGACTACATCATATGAGTAGAATCACCAGTAAGACCACGTAATGTCATCTTCGCATCAAGAATTTTTAACAACCGAATTTGTATTTATCTTTTCACAAAAAACACAGTCGACTCACTTTTCCACTCCTACAGTTTGTAAACATAAAAGAGTCACAAATATAAATAACAAGATTGATCACTCCAGCCGATAGACTCATAGTATCTAGTGCATGCCCTACACTTCTTAACACCATTATAGAAGCAGAACTACAACAAATGGGTATCATTTCTGTGTCTAAGGTGACAATCTTAAGAATATGAATGCCAGAAACAGAATACAGCCATGTCCTCAGTTTTAGAAGGCAAATATTTATCACTCCCCTATAAAATATGTCTATCACCGATTCTTTTAATATATCACATGACAATACCCTGTATCGTCTGTACCCTTTCATAGATGGATATAACTGCTCAAATTGTAAAACTATTGGTCACAAAGAAGCAGAATGTCCTCACTGGCCTCACCCCATTAAACCCTTCCCCGGCACCTATCCAACCTATAACAATAGTTCAGGAATATAATGAGAAAACTAATTTAACAATGGAAACCGACTCTTTTCTAGGAACACCTATAACCAACACTAGCCAAAACCCTTCTCCCAATACATTATCAGTCTCAAACCATTTAACCAAAAATTTAGCAGAGGAAACATCTACACCTTCTTAGTAAAACCAGTCAAGTTAAAAGACAAATATCGTCGTCCCCACACATTATTGAAAACAATGCTCAAACACTTAAATGCTTAACACACAATTTTTTATGCCTCCTACTTACCAAACTTACTTACTTAACAAACCTAAGAAAAAGTGCAAAAAATCAATAAAACTTCCCGGGAAGAATTCCTTTTTCTGTGGAATCAATAAATGATAAAATAAAGAACAGATCACCTGTCTTTGTTCTAAATTATAATGAGATTTTCGATTTCCTAGAAACCACATTATATGCCCTACATCCCGAATTAATCTCTAAAAATTATTCCAATGAACCTACTGAACTAATCGATATTTTTAACTTCGTTTATTGTTATATCCACAATTCAAAACTAAAAAATGACATCACTCGTTTAAAGAAGAACGGGAAGTCGTAATGTTGACAACGAAGTATTTACCAGAAATGGTTACTGTGCATAAAAAATCAGGAGATATGCAGAAGCATAAATCCATTATTGAGTATAATAAGAACAAAAGTTATATTGACATTTCAGGTAATCCAAATTTTTAGTAATTTTTATTTCTCTCAATAACTATATAATTTTAGATCAGATGAAATCGTATAACACATCTCTCAGACGCGGGGTCAAATGGTATCGTAAACTTGCGATCGAGTTAGTAGTTGGTGCAGCAATTGTCAATGCCTACTGGCTGTATTAGCATGTAACACACAATAAAATGTCAATAACAACATTTCGTGAAGAACTTATACAAGGTAGATACGAAAGGTTTTTGTATTCTCAAATCTTAAATATTTTAAATTTTCAGGCCTAATCAAAAGAAATGACTTACCTACCTCTGTATTTGTTTCTAATAATCAAGATCATAAATTATATGAATCAGATAAGAGACAGATTTGTTCTAATTGCTACCACAAAAATGTCACGGAAATGGGAGGGAAGCTTGCAAAAAATAAAACGAATAAAACAAAATTCCGCTGCGATATATGTAACAAGCACTTGTGTCTTAATTGCTTTTTTGAAATGCATTCTTCACAGTTAAAACAATAGAAAGTTGATATTTTTTTTATTTAATATTTGTTTAAGTTTGTGCGTTCACTAAATATTCCTAAGTAATTAACATTTTTACTGTGGCCATAATGGACAACTTAGTCCACCGGCATAAAAACCAATCATAGTAAAATATTGCTAAAACCATCCTTAAATACTCCCCATATATTTAGAATGGATCTGGTGGACTAACGCGATGCACCGCGGTCTGAAACTTAAAAAGGCGTGGTGGACAATATCGACCCACCACGGCCCCTAGACAAAAAAAATTTCAACCCAAGTGGTGGACAACGTTGACCCACCATGGCACTCTATTTGTTAAGGCTGTTTTATCGGTGCACCAAAATTTTTTCTCTGTTATTTACCGACGAAATGTCTCGAAATTTGGACATGTTATACGAAATTATGTTGCCTTTAAACTGATGGTTTTACTTTTTTTATTTTTTTTAAATTTTCTGTTGAAAAATTGGATTAAACTGTTTAACGTTCTATTATAACCAAACTTTTCACGCCCATCAGTTGAAAGAGTTTTTTTTTTTCTGTAATCGTTGATTCTTTTTTCACCTTTCTGTGTCCAGTAATAATCGAGAAAAGCGTATTCAAACTTTGAAGAAAATTGCTAAAAAATACTGAAATCTAATAGTGAAACGTGTTCCCCATCATTGTCGCTGAGCTTGATCGTTACCGCATTAGTGACGTCAAATCTCATGAACGTACGGTACGGTCTTATTTTTATTTCTCTATGGGTACGGTCAGTTAGTTCGCTTGAATTAGAATCCATTTTAGTTCTTTCATTCTTGTATTTTCTTTATCAACTTGCTTAGTTTTTACAGTTTACAGTATTCTTATTTATTTTGAAAACATTGAAATTATTTAGTTTACGTATATGTTAAGTAATATATTATTAGTTTAGTGGTATAAGTTAAAAGTTCTTTAGTTTACGCGTATTTTTAAGTATTACATTAGGTTAGTGATATAAGTTATAAGAGACAAGATAAAAAATGAGTCCCAGTAAACGTCCTATGTCAAGGAAAACGAGAGCAATTGCACTGTAGTAAGTATTTATTATTTATATTACAACCGTTTTTAAAAGCTTTTATATTTATATATATATATATATATATATATATATATATATATATATATATATATATATATATATATATATATTATATATATATATATATGTATATATATATATATATATATATATATATATATATATATATATCTGACATTCGAAATGTCAGTTTTTTGTATGTGTCAACAAATAATCTTTAATAAATAGTTTGGAGATATCCTTATGTGTACAATTATTGTAATTATTGAACCTCTTAACTTATTTTCGTCTAGTAATTTCATTACAGAATGCATACAAACCCCATTTAACTTTAACAAAAATTCAAATTCTACTCTCCAATGACAGCATTCGCGAACACGACCGATTTTGTGATACGGGAAGGGCCTTCCCGTATCACAAATAGCTGTCATTCTGTCAGTTGAGATTGCCTCTCCGCAAAAACCATCTTTTTCGGTAGAAGGCAGAAGAATAGTGGACATAAAGTTTTTCATTAAATCTATTCAAGGTTTGAATAATCATTCTCCATTTTCATGCAACTTTTCTAATATGGAGATTATCAAAGAAAAAATGGACGGATTGATAAGTACATTGACTTTTAAATGTCAAATGTGGAATATTGAAAAGGAGATAGCAACATAGGATTCTGGTAACAATTCACTGAACTTGAATGGTTCTGCTTATTCAGACATACAGCAGCAGCACGCTGCATTAAATATACCTGTGATGTCCTACAAACAGTATGCAAAACATACGGAAACAGTTGCAGATATCATCGGCCAAACACTTTGTGATTCCTTAGAAGAGGCTGGACGGGAGGAATTAGCTTTTGCCAAAGAAATTGGTGAAGTAGATTCCGACGGAAATGGGTTAATAACCGTTATAGCTGATGGTGCTTGGTCAAAAAGATCGTATAAAGTAAACTATGATGCTTCTTCAGGTGTAGTACCTGACGTTGTAAAATTTATTAAATTAGTACGGCTTTGATGGATAGGACATGTAATTAGGCGAGATGAAGACGAAACGATCAGAAAAATTTTCGACAGAGTAGGACCAGTGGGAAAACGATCCAGAGGAAGACCAAAACTTAGGTATCAAGATAACATAGAGGATGATCTAAAATCCATCGGAGTTAAAGCATGGAGAAAGTTGCCAGAGGCAGGGGCGAATGGAAGATTGTTCTGAAGAAGCCTTTGGCTCATGACGAGCTGTAATGCCACTGATGATGATGAAATAACTATCCACGATTTGTGTTTTATTCATCAATTGGATACTTTTTTTATGTAACTGCAACCTATAAATATATTAAAATAATGTATATTCCATTCAGAGAACTTTTTCCTCGCAGTGCGTGGCCTCGAAATACTTGCCAGATAAATACATTTACTATTATGATGGTTTCGCAGGTACCAATTTTTTATAGATAAATAAAAATATTTTTTGTTTAATTTTTACTACGCTAATATCAGTTTTCTCTAACAAATAAATAACTTCATGAAATAATTTTCAAGCTATAACTGCGAAATTGTTTATTTGTTTGTGACAACAAATTGTAATTTTTTTGATAATAATATTCTTATGTTATTTTAAATTTATTATAAATAAACACCATGGTGTTTTTTGCAGTCACGGTCACAAATTTTTATTTAATACTATGTTTAGCTACGACATATAAATTAAAAATGTGATTAATTCTTTTTTAAACATTATCTACGATAATTAATAAAAAAAAAATATTCCGACAAAACTAATTTGAATGGAGAATAATGCATTTATTGTCATTAAACAACCCGTGGGCCGGCGCCACTGAATAAACATCCAAACTGCAGATTTTAAATTAGGAAGTCACGTAGGGTCTGACGTAAGCAGTGTAGAAAAGTAAGTGATACGCCCACTTCAAATCGCAGTATGCTATAACTGCGAAAACAGCCTTAAAGCAAAAATCTGAATTTGGTTTCGAAAATTAGTTTACGGATTTTAATATCAGGTGTCGCTATTTGCGTCCATTCGAAGCCATGTTAGAGTTGCTTCCTAAGACAGAAGAGATTTATTTTCACGTTCAGAGCAACTGTGAATTGTCGTTCTGACTCGGCCTATCAGGCCGAAATACGTATAAGTGGGTACATAGACGCACTATACGTGAAATTAATTGTCTTTTCCTTTTTGTATTTGTTTAGAGAATAAGGTAAACAATTATATTATTACAAATATTGGTCACCTACAGCTAAATTTCTTTTTTTTTTAATTTTAAGTTTTTTCACGTTATCTGCGGAAGGTTAATAAACAAAATTGCACATGTTTAATTTAAAAATTATAACAATATCATATTGTGGTATTTATAACGAACTTCCTTATAAATTTATTAACGTACTCTTCCGAGGTCAATTAATGTGGGAGAATCCAAATATTAACCTTTGTAGATATGTTCGAAATATAGGGAATTCTACGTCCGCCTAATGCTGTTAATCATATAATTTACCAAAATACCGGTTTGCAGAGTAGTGAAAAAACAATCAAACCCATCCAGAGATTATCGATAAAGCATGCGAACCGTAATAGATTCTATTTCGGCAATCTCTGATCAGCCTACTTGATATTCACCCTAAGTTTTCGACTACATCTGGTCTGCAGCACACATTTTCGTTGAATGTACAGTAGGCAGAAAACAATCCCAGTCAGCTATGCGCCATCCATGAATAACAATCGAGAAATAATACATCATTATTACTTGCTGTGATGTGCACTCTCGGCAGCCCTCTCTGCTTGTGTGTGGTGCCTTCGGCGTAATGAATTCCCAGGAATACTAGATGATATGACTCTGATAATTTATGATGGCAAACTCGTTGTGGTTTGTTTTGAATATAAGGAAGATGTTGCAAATTGGATAGGATTATTGTTTGTGTATATAGAGTGGAGCGAGATGCTACGGCGAACCTTTTCAAAACTTTATTATAATGCGGAAATATGCGCTTCACGTTTTTATGGAAATACTCTATTTGATGAAATTTGGTCTAAAAAGAAAAAAAATAATGATGGCGCACGTTTTAATTAAAGCTGTATTATACTCCGGCGGCTATAAATAATAATTTTTTGCTTTTGACGTTATTTTAAATGGCTTATGGTATTTCAGATTATGTTTATTAATCAGCATTGATAATTAAACCCGTATTTTAAAAATTTAAAATTAGTTTGTTTATAAATTTAAAATAAGTTTGTATTAGTTTAAAATAACTTAAAATGGGCCTTTTATGCTTACTGCTGAATGGACAATTTCTATCGTTTTCTGTTCTTAGCTATCAGTTTCCGATCTCTGATTCCCATCTCTCTGAAATCTTCCATCACTACATCTCTTCATTTTTTTCTTGATTTTCCTCTTTTTTGACCTCAAGTACACTCCAAACAATATCCTTGATCAGTTTACTACCTTGCATTCTGTCCAGATGTCTGAGCCATTCTAGTCCACTTTTTTCACCACTTTTGTTATTGTAAGGTAAGCATATAAATGATACACTTCTGCATTAGTTAGTCTTCTCCAT
Organism: Diabrotica balteata; assembly: GCA_918026665.1. Taxonomy (NCBI): domain Eukaryota; kingdom Metazoa; phylum Arthropoda; class Insecta; order Coleoptera; family Chrysomelidae; genus Diabrotica; species Diabrotica balteata. The sequence goes on from OU898282.1 coordinate 102,911,531, forward strand.
TATTCCTCTACTACTTTTCCACCAAACATTCTGCGAAGTATATTTCTTTCCCATGCTTCCAATCTGTTCTGTATGGTTTTATTCATAGTCTATGTCTTGGCGGCGTACATCACTCTGGGTTTAATTATAGTTTTGTATACTCTTATTTTTGTATTACTATTTATTATTTAGAGATAAAGTAAAACCTCCGTTAACCGAAATAATTGGGAGGCCGTTTCGGATAACAAGAATTTCGGTTAAAAATATCATTGTTTTTTATAGTATTATTGGTTAAAGTATTGGTATTAAAAATACTGTGAGGTGATTTCGTAATGTTTTCTAATAAGTAAATATACAATAAAGTAATAAAATTAAGGAAAATGAATAAGTTTAACATGCTTTGTTAAAGAAATCTTCTATTTTCTTTTGCGTTATCGTTTGACAACGATGTTTTGCAGCTATATATCTCCATCGTTCATTTGCAGAACGTCGTGAGTTTGCCTCATTTCATCGTTCGACGAAACGTAAAGCAATTTGAAAAAGACAAAACTTTATACAATGACAACAAAAATTAAGAACCTAGACGTGTCCCTAACTAATTAGGCCTACTGTATAAAATTCTTGTCCTTAAGGCATTGAAAATCTCGTCGGCGGTCTCATGCTGTCAGTTGTCTGTTGGATCGTCATCTTAGTCGTCTGATATGCTCAGGTTGTCTGGATGAAGAGCCATATCAATGATGTCCTGGTCGATGAATTCACTTTCTGAGTCATCAGCTGCTAACCACTCACGTATCTCCTCTTAGTTAATTTCGTCACATCCCGGCATATGTTTTATTAAAGGTTTAATTTCTTCTGTCGTTTCTTTACCATTTTTTTCTTCACGATCGTCAATCAAAATCCTATCAAAAAGTTAGTTCCAGCATTTTTCCAAAGTTGGAGATTTGATATTGGCCCAGAACTCAGCACATCGATAAACAACATGTTTCATTGTTGAATATTTGAGGATTTCGGGAACACTTTTGGATTTTGTGGCGACTGCCCAAAAACTTACATCGGTCAAACTGGTAGAAACTTTGATAAACGAATAGCAGAACATAAAAGGGCTTTCAAGAATAGAAAAACAGATTCGACATACGCACTTCACCTTCTAGATCATAATCATTCTTTTAATAACAAATTTAAAATTCTTCACATTCAAAATAAAGGCCTTAAGCTATCTTTGTTAGAATCTATGGAAATCAACAAATTTATTGAAATCTATGAGCTTTTTTGGCTTCTATAAAAAAACTGGAAGTGCTTTTTCTCAAATATCTTTTAGAGCTATCGTTTTTTCTTGATTTCCCAACACATATAGGCATCAATCGGTGAGTGAAATTAATGGAATTGTTTACGTTTTACGATAAAAATTTACTTTTTATTGACGAAATTATTGAAACTGTCCGCCGTTTCGGTTAAACGATGTTTCGGGTAAAAAGGTTTCGGATAAGGGAGGTTTTACTGTATATCTTTGGCGTTAAATTTTACTCATGGCTCCAACACACCTGTTGCTCTTGGTCAGTCTCCGATTGATTTCAGTTTCTTCCTTACATGTCTGATTAATAAGAGTACCTAAGTATATAATATTCATTTAACTTTATCGAATTCTACAACTGATTCAACCTCCACCTCCAAATTAAAGGATCCCCTGGTGTTTATTCCTTTTTTGCTCGAGATTTCCATGTACTTCGATTTAATAATATTAACTTTCAGTCCCATTTTGGAGCTTTCCCGAATCAGTCTTTTTGCTATATTTGCCAGTTCTTTTCCATTTCTAGCAATGAGAACCACATCATCAGCCGTATGCTAAGCGTTGGTTCACCTTGTATAAAATAGTGCCATACCTATTATCCCACCAACCCTTACAATTTTTTCTAGAGCTATATTAAATAGTAATGTAGACAAGGGGTCTCCTAGGTGAATACCTTTTTTCACTTCGAATTCTTCTGAGACTGTACCGTTGCATTTCACAGCACAAATGGTTTGGCTTATTGTCATTTTTAATAATCTTACTATTTTTTCTGGCACTTGGAATTCTTTTAGCGTTTCGCTTAATTTGTTTCTGTGTTTTGTATCGTAAGCGGCTTTGTAATTAATGAAAACTATACTTAATCTAATTTACTTACCGTTTTACCTCATCCGCATCATAGCCCGTGACATCACATGATACCAACACGAAATATTTAAGCAGTATGTGTGTTCTTTTTTAGAATCGCTTTGCCGAATACACTGGCATTGCAGCCACTAGACATATTTTATTATATACGCGTAGAAATAATATTTAAAGATTTCTATTGATGTTAACTTAAAGAAGTACACAATGTTTCATTTAATTTGAATAATTGCATTATAAAGCGTTTTTATGAAGAACATTTTTTCGGAACACACTGTAACTGTAATCGAACGAAGGGAATATTTTGGCATAAATTGGTAACAGTTATTTGACAGTTGCGATGTTGACACTTTATTATTTTGAATTTTTAAGTGAATACCTCTTGTTTTATATTTTTATTTATTTAATAGAAGCTGTTCTTTTTAGAACAAAATTGGTGTGTTTTATTTAAAAAATGTCACGTAAGAATTTTAATCGTCGTTTAAAGAGATGTTAGCTTCTTTGATTCATTATTTTGAACAGAAACGTAATAATATAGGCCCAATTCTACCCTTGACTGCTGTTAGAGAAATATGTAAATGTATGTGTTGTATATTATTCTAGATGCTTAAAATATATACATTCTTGTTTTAGCGTGTAGCTGCAGCTTTAAATGTATATATTTCAACTGTGAGTTCTATTTCTCAGTCCGTAAAAACTAATACACTTCTATCACCGCCCAAAGAAATATTATTATTAATATTTATTAATAATTATTAATAATAATTTAATACATATATATTTGGTTGTAAAAAAACATTTCAAAGTAAATAAGTACTGAAACAAGTGTTGTTTTTGATTAAGTATTCCATTATACATCTTTATAGGACGCATACAAGCATCTCAAATTATTTTTAACAAGATTATTTTTTAACTCTTGTTTTGTTTCTATTTATTTAAATTAAATATTAATTTATTTTGTTTTGCACTTTTGCAATAATTACGTCACCTATTTAATTTAAAGTGTATTCAGGATTTTTTTATACTTTGGCAACTATGTCAACTTCGATCTCTGTCAATTATTGATGTCAATGATGTTTAGCATAAAAATTGTTGCAATGATCGGTTGTTGATCTTCCTTTCCGAAATCCTCCCTGGTATTTTTATATATACTTCTCTAGATATATTTCTAATCGTTTTTTAATTATTATGGCTAGCACTTTTATATATTACCTCTAATAAGGATATTTCTCTATAGTTTGCGTATTCAGTTCTATCTCCCTTTTTGTGTATAGGAAATATAATCGACTTATTTCATTATTGAGGCATTTCTTCACCATCCCACACTTCTAATATTAGCTCACTTAAGGGCTTAAGGGCTTTCCTCCATATTTTAAGTTCTCTGCCACAATGCCGGTCTCACTGGGGATTTTTTAATTTTTCATATCTGTTATTATTTCTTTAATTTCTGCTCTTGTGGGATTTAGTATTTCTTTTATTACTATTTGAGATTTAGGAATATTATAATTTTCCTCAGTAGTCACTATGTTATGTAGCATCTGTAAGAGCATTATAACTCTATAAATTAATTAATTTTCTTCAGTTAAAAAACGTTTCTTGGCTTATTTCAGATTTCTCTGAAGATGCTCTAGGAAGCGAAAGTACTTGGGCAAGATTTAAATAATAAACTTGGCTCGATATCTGCCATTCATTTAATCAAAGTTCATTTCTTCGAGCATCCAACCTCACATCAATCTTATGTAGTAGTTTACTAGTTTCTTTATTGTTTTTAGAATAAATCAGGTAAGGTATATGGGGCGATAAAGATTTTGGTTCGTCCGTAGTACGTTTCCTTGTTGTTGGTATAAATACCACCTTTGCGTTCCTCCAAGTTTTTGGAATGTGACCTATCACAAGGCTTGCTAAGCCGATGTAGTTAGGGCTGTATTTGTACAAAGCTTTTTGTAGTAAAACAGGAAATATTCCGTCCTTACTCGGGGTTTTAAAAGGTGGCGTAAGAGCTGCTTAAGCTTTTCGACCAAAAGTTTCGAAAAAGACTATGCGGATTACTGTGAGAAGCGGGCCTTAGACGCTACAAATTTGAGTTATATAAAAGTTTCCAGAAAGACGTTGTAAGAGTCAATAAGGTAGCACAACACGCCCCAGATATATTGTTCACGTAATTATAAGGGAGGACGATCCGAAGGTAAGAAAAGTATTTGAACAAAGAGAACAAGTGGGACGACGAACTAAAGGTATAAAAAAACTTAGGTGCCTAGGAAAACTAAAAAGCGACTTAGAATCAATTAAAGTGAAAGCATGGAGAAGAGTTGCAGGAGATAGTAGGGAATGGCGGAATGTTACAAAGAAGACTTTGGTTAATAAACTGTGTTAATGATGATGATAAATCAAAAAAAGCTAACAATTGAATAAGCATAGCCAAAAAAGCAATTCTCATAATTATAATAAGTATTTCTAAAAACTAAGAATAGACTAAGAATCAACGGCTAAAGTAGTAATAGGAAAAAAATCTAAAAAATCTATAGGACAAACTATGTGTAGTTACAACATGTACTATTATTTAAGTATTAATGAATAATAGAGGCAGCTATTTACACATTTAATCAAATTAATTCTAGAAAACCAAAACAAAGAAGGTTGATGGGTTAAAACTACAAAATTGCACAAACCATTCCAATTACGCCTACGCGTTACCGTAAATAACGACAACATTTTAACAGAGCAAGGTTCGTGTGTGTGTTCCCGAATTAACATACTAATGACAGCCATATTAGTAGAAAAAGATAAACGAACTTTAAATTCTTAATCGGTTTACATAAATACATAAGCCGTGTAGAACATCTCCGAAAGTTTCAATATCAAATTACAGTGTAGGTTTCTACGTGAATTATTACCTGCTAGTAAAAGCTTGAGACCAACATAACCAATTTTCTAAGTAGCATTAATTTTCAGTATTCAGTTACATTTTGTTTGAGAGTTTACATTAAATGCTTTAAATAAAACTAGAAGACAGGTATAAATAAGTATCAAAATCCTCCTACACAGTTATCAAATAATATAACTTAAACGAATAAATGTCTACCAACTTGAATCAAAATCCCCCATGGAGCTTTTAATAATATATAAACTACTATTTTTATATTTATTTGATCTAAAAGTGTACCGGAGAAACTTATTTCCTTCTTTTGGTTTAATACAATAATAAGTTTATTACTTTAATATAATTAAATAATTATTTAATAAAAATATAAAACTTTATAATTTTTGTATTTTTTTTTATTTACAAATTCGCATCAACCCGAAGGTTATTAGCTGGAATCAGATTTACAATATTAAATATATTATATATTAACAAAATTAATAGCTTTTAAGTAGTTTAACATATTTGTGAATGAACAATTTGCACCAAGTGCTTTCTGTAAGTTTATTGAGATACCATAATTGATTCTTGCTGTGGAGAAAACTGGACAGTCTACAACAACATGTTTTACCGAGAGTTTAACGTTACACTGCTCTCATTTTGGTTCGGATTCTTTAGTAATTAAGAACTTGTGCGTGGCACTGGTATGACCTAATATAAGACGAGTTATTGTCACTTGATCCCTTCTTTTAGTGGGGAAACATCTCCATGGTTTAATGTCCTATTTATTATTCCGAAGATTGGACACTGAAAATTCCCATCAGTTTTGCCACTCACTTAGGATCCGCGATTTGATAACACTTGAAACATCACTAGCTATCACGTATTTGAAAATAATAGAGTCAGCTGAATTGACGGCTTCACGCGCACACTTATCTGCTTTTTCATTACCTCTAATACGATTATGTGATGGGATCCAAATAATGATTACCTCCTTGTGTAAATAAAGTGTTTGTTCAATGATGTTAGGGTAGTTATTATTTTAAGTACTCCCAAAGTCCATGGTGCAGCAGGTTCAAAACTAACGAGAAAGCAAGGAGGTAATGTGGTGTTCAGAGATGAGAGATCCATTTTGATTCGGTGGTAGAAAGGTTTATGTACACGTGGTTTATTGGAGAAACATGTTGATAATCGGTTAAGGTGATCATATTTGAAGGTGTGGTTTTTAAGATTTGCATTTGATTTAATTGCGTAGGTTAACTTTAAGTACATTCTTCTGTGATATAGTGATGGTTTAGCTACTTCACAATACAGGCTTTCTATTGGTGTGGTTCTGTAAGCTCCCAAGACAATGCGGAGTGCAGTATTGTGTATTGAATCTAGAATTTTAAGGGAAGACTCAGTAGCCGATGAATATGCTATCGCGCCATAGTCTAATGTAGATCTGATTAGAGTTCTGTAGAGAGAGTAGTAATTTAAGGATATTAAGTCTTGCTTGGCATTAGATCCAATTTTTTAATATGTTCTTTCCAATTTAGATGTTGGTCGAATGTCATTCCTAAAAATTTTACATTATTTTTTCGAACTAGAGTCTTGTTAAACTTGAGGAATACCATTCTCTAGTTTTGTTTTTGGTGATAATATACCATTAGTTTTAAGGTGGAATGATCGATTGGTTAAGAAATTATTAATGCAAGCTAGGCAGTGTCCTTTGATATTTAAATTATGTAGTTTTTTAACTATTAGGTGTTTCCAAGTGGTATCATATGCTCCCTTGATGTCAAAAAATTTGCGAGGCATTTTTGATTGGCAGCAAAAGCTTTAGGTAAGTCATTTTCTAATGCTAAAATATTGTCCATTGTTGACCGATTTCTACGAAAACCACTTTGATTTGGAATTATTAGGTTTCGATTCTCAAGAGTCCATAAAAGCCATTTATTTACAATTTTTTTTTTAATTTACCCATAGCACATATCAAAGATATTGGTCTATATGAATTTGGATTACTTTTGGATTGTTTGGTTTTAAAATTGGTATAATAATAGATTCTGGTCATTTTGATGAAAATTTATATTGCATCCATATTAAATTAAATAATTTTAGTAAGTACTGATGAACCTTTGAAGGTAAATTTCTTATAAACTTTACCGGAATATCATCAGGTCCCACTGCCGAATCTTTAAACGAGGTAAGGGCTTCATTGTACTCTTCCATTGAAAACGGTGAGTTTATAGGACTTTTATCTATTTCGTCGAAATCAATAATTAGTTTATGTTCTTCATGTTGCTTAAGTGTGATAAAACTCTGATTATTCTGGGTATTACTAGACCTATGTTTATAAGTGTTAGCCATTTCTTCTGCGATTTCGTTGTCGTTGGTTAAGTTTTATATGAAAAATGTCAATAATGATTTTGTTATTTTTTTTATAAGTTATAACAAGGGTATTCGTTATAACTCTAAGTCGAAACATTTCCGTAAGTGCCTGCAAGAAAAACTAACATATTTTAGTAACTAAAGCCATAAATTTAATTATCGCGTTTTACTGTTACAGGCAACTTGCAAATACGAATATAGCTGCAAGAAGATCTCGCTACATTTGAAAGTTAAATTACTTGAAGATTTTGTGAACATGAACCATCACAACTTGCAGAACACTTTTTTGCTGCGACTTTTTCTGTGGCAGAAATAAAGCGAAGGCGCCATGGGACCTATGATACCCCGACTAACAGTCATAGGCGATGTACAATTTGTTACTCTGTACCTAATAATACAGGTAGTTCCTTCCAAGTGTGCAAGCAAACTTTCCAGGATATATTTGCAGTATCGCACAGGCGTCTATAACCCTGCAAAGTAGGTGTCAAACAGGACTTATCACTGACACAGACAAAAAAAGGGAAACGCACATCACCACAAGTATACTAACGAAGATTGGGAGCAAATCAAACAACACGTTAACAAGTTTCCATGCAACGAAAGTCACTACGGTCGCGCTAAAAGTAACAAAGTGTATTTTAGTAGTCTCAATATGAGTCGTCTTTACAGAAGTTTCATCAGCAAATATCCAGGCAGCAAAATTACTTACAAATTTTATCGAAAAGTCTTTTTAAAATATTTTCCGCATGTGCCATTTTGCCGTCCCAGGACGGATACGTGCAGGACCTGCGATTTCCTTGCTTGCAAGATTTCAGGTTCCAGCGGATCTGGATTAGTAATTGTGTCTTTTGTATGATATCTGTGGATCTTCAGCAAATTTTACTGGCACCAAATTTAACACATAGTAATTACTGTAGTAGACAACTGTTATTATAATCTGGGCATCCATGTATTTCATGTAAATAAAGCTTTTATGTGCATGTGGGATGAAACACAAGCTTGTCGTAGAATCAATGAAGTTGGACAGTTTTACTGTCCAAAATTGAGATTCATAAAAAATTTCTATTAAGCGGGCATAGCTTTTTATCGTGTGATCGGGACTTCGCGATTATTGAAAAAAGGAAAAGAGTCCCAAAGTGTTTTACCCCGATGGATTTACAGCAATTTGTTGCTTATGCTAAAGTTAGAGGGGAACCATTTACTGTAGTTAACATGGAACATTCGTACTTTTTAGGCTTAAAAAGCGCCTGAGATGTCGGACTAAAAGTAAATTTTCTAATATCAAAAACTACTATGATAAAAGTTTCTAAAGATTATCCAGGTATTGTTCAGTATAAGACCACATACAGTGACATAGATACTTGGAAATATATCAATGTACTAAAAAAAGGGGCTAAACGTGCCGATATTGGAAAAACTTGTATATCATGCTGTTCTAAGCTACTTTTGTCGGAATGAAAGAAAAAAGATTTGTCAGCCACGTTGGATTTTTTGCCAAAAAGTGCTAAAGTCTATTACCACAATATTCTAAAGTAAAACATTTTAATAACTTCGTATGTTAGTAATAATCATTTGGTTATTTAACCCGTATGTTTTATGTAATAATACATTTTCCGTTCAAATGGTTCTAAGTACCATGGTATATAGAACGTTCCTTAAATACAATTTTTTTTTAGCATATAAGGAGTTAATTTTTTCTTTTTAATTACACAGGTTATGAGCGAATATAAACCTATGTTACAAATAAAATACATGTTAATAAAGCTTTTAACTTAACATTTGACTTGGACAGTTTTTTCCTTTCCTAACAAAAAAAAAGAAGGTGAAATGCACTTAGAACGTCTACTCTTCTTTTGTTCATGTAAAGGTTTTTAGTATCTTAAGAGAATTCTCAAGATCTCTAAAAATTCGTAATAATAAATAGCGCGTTATACATAAATACATTAATAATTAAGAATACCCCAAAACCTCATATTCAAAATTTTAATATATTAATGATGTTTTTCTAAAATATCTAATTATAACTCTTAAAGAATCACCCTGTATTATTTCGAAACTCTGTGATTCGATGAAAAAGTAAAATAAATAAATAATGATATCATTTTTTAAAATATACATATATACATGTCAGTATTATACTAATATGAAAAAATTGAATTGTAAAATAAATGATAAACCATGTCAATAACTAAATCATTTTTATTTTTGAATTGTTTGCCCAATGATGATAAATTTTGTTTAATACCTTGCTTATCTATCTATATATATATATATATATATATATATATGTATATATATATATATATATATATATATATATATATATATATTATTGTGATATTTAAAGTCTTGGTGCGACAAGCAATTAATTAGCTAATTAATTAATTAATTAATTAAGTAAAATTATTTAAATGATATGATTATGACTCTATCACACTTTTTAATTCTCTTATCTCAGGGTTAAATTCGTGCTTCAATATCTATGCTATTACATGTGAAAGGTAAGGTCCAAAGAATACCGAAATAATAAAAAACACATATGATATAACACTATATATTGAAATAAAAATAATGAAATAATTCACACTCAAATATTTTCAATAAACAAAATCTCATATAGTGATTCTCAAAATTTTGTTCTACGTACATGAACCTTCAAAATTAATGGTACAAACAATATTAATTGAAATCCCAAAATCCCAAATTATTCTAATTCTCCTAATCAAAATATTTATATCCTTTCTAAATTAAGTGTAAAAATTGTGTTGTCAATAAAAGAAGAACTGCAGAAAACAAAAATATCTCTCTCTGATGATGAGTGGTCCAAATCCTTGTTCCTTGTAGACTATATTATCTACTCTTAACCGTTCCCTATGTAATCAGCAATCTTACAACAAATTTTTGCAAGTATATCGTCCTTAATGATCTCCTTCAAAAGCACAAATCATTCAAATTATGATAGCCTTTCTCCTCTCGATAAACTGAATCTCTCGTTGGCCCGAGTGAAAAATGACTCTTGGAATATCTTCTCTTTACGATAAACTGAATCTCTCGTTGGCCTGAACAGTGACTCTTGGAATATAAGTAGAAAAATGTGACTTACAATATTTTGCTGCTTCAGCTTCTGTCAGATACACTAACTCCACAAAAACTCACTAACATTCAACACTACTACTTGCTACCTCTCGGGAACCGCCAGAGAACAATCACTGTTCGTCTTACAGACTTGGAAAACCAACTGATTATCTTTTCTCTCTCAAAAATCTAGCTAAACTTTCATTCCTACATACCTATCCCACCTTTTTCAATCTCCGCCAATCAAAGCTCGTCACAATTCCCCCATGTTTTTATTTCGATAACAAACAAATTTTTACCTATAATTATAAAATTTCCTAAAACTTATTTACAAATAATATTTTTCTACAATTCTTAAAAACTAACAAAAACCTCTTTCTAAAATCTCTTCTATTGTCCTTAATCACTGCAATAATGTATTTGGAAAAACCCGGTTCAATTGTCTTTGGATTTCACTTAAAATTATGCGGGTCACTCAAGTATAGTATAACAAAGGAAATAATTTATGCATAGCTTACATTTTGTTTAATACAGGTAATCCAAAAATTTAAAAACTTTCCTTCTTCGAAATGTTTGTTGGTTATTATCCTACTTATCTGAATTATTTTAATGTTTTTGAACTTTGAAACATTTTAAACAAACTAATATTTTTCTCGATTTTACATAACAATATATATATATATATATATATATATATATATATATATATATAACACTGTTTTTGATGGGTTGGAGTCAATAAAAGGGGCTATTTGTTGACTATTTTTTACTCGAGCTCGAGTAAAAAATAGTCAACAAATAGCCCCTTTTATTGACTCCAACCCATCAAAAACAGTGTTATATTTTTTCCAAACGAGTCACAAGTACTTCTTTTTTCTTACTTTTATATATATATATATATATATATATATATATATATATATATATATATATATTATCCCTTAACTGGAGAGACCCTATTTTAATACACACAGAGAAACATGCCGTCTGACAGACTATAATGTAGGAGAGGGGATAAGAACTAAACTTACTACAAACTTTTGTAATACATTTAATAGTACTCGAAAAGCTGTTTGTATTTGCAATTGAACACAGTAAAGAAATTCAAAATATTGTCAAAGAATAAAAAAATAGCTACGACTTTCTAACAGCTAATCATTTACAGTTCGTGACAGTCACATTTTTTACTTTTCATTACAGTGAAAAAGTACATATACATAAGTAAGTTTTTTATATGAAAGGCACTAACACATACTGGATTTCGTAAAAATTAACTCGCGAAATTATTTTGATGTTGAAAAAAATGTCCAGAAACTGTAAAAGTTACATACAATTAGTACAAATTGGTTTCGTACACTGAAGACACACAGGTTTTCTACATCGGCCACAAAGGTATTTTGTTATACGGTTCTTCTTGCGGGGGCACAAATAACATATTTTTCGCTTTTCTAGTACTAATGTCTCGTTATCATCTACGTGGTTATTCTCAGGAATTCCAAGAATACTAGCACGAATTAGCCGCGGTACATGAAAATTGCCCATTCTTCGCTTCATATGATCTTCTACTAATTGTTTTGCTAATATTTTAGCAAAAGCAGATTTATTATTACAGAAGGTGTGTGTGAGATCTGGATTATGCAATCTAGTTAAATCAAAATATTCTATATGTCATATTTCATAAGCTGATTTTCTATAGTAGTTTTATTTGGACCTTTGGTCAATGTCACTTTACTTACACAGAATTTTAATATGTGCAGATTACATATCCATGACTGTGACTGCCCATCAAAGCTGTTGTATGTCACATGTCACCTTAGCATTTCCGTTAAACACCATTCTCTCTCCTGACCGCCAAAGAATGTAGAGCGTAGAAATATTTTAACTAATTTTAAACTGTTTGTCCTTGTTTTTAGTGTAGTGTTTGTACAATTTTATGTTATCATTCATATTCATGGCGTTCTACGCTTGCCGGATAGCCCATATTTGACGAAGTAAGTCTAAAACGTTAATCACAAAAGACTTTTATCATCCATTAACTTCGAGTTTTTATCGAAGGATGTTAAGTTCCTTTATCTAAAAACCGTTTTTTGGCTTATTTCAGATGCCCCTGAAGATGCTATATTAAGCGAGAGTACTTGGGCAAGATTTAATTAAACTTGTGCTCGATATAATTGCCTTAATTTTTAAAGTTCATTTATTCGAGCATTCCACCTCATATCAATTAAAAATAAAAATATTGATTTTTTTTTTTTTTATAACTTCGGACATCGACATTTCTGCTCCTTTCATTGGTTGGGACTTCGTCTTCGAAGTTTTGGTTACTTCAGTTATCAGCTCGTCCATTATCTGGATCTGGGCAGGATGTAATTTTTCTCCAAACAGGATTTCGAAATTTATTTTTCTTTTCCTCATTAGGAAGATTATTAGGAAAGCTAAAATGGTTAAAAATATTACAACAGAAGTGGTGCTCAGTCCTATTAATAATCGGGGTAGTACGTCTATGGTATCTAGTAGTTGGATTTGACCATGTGTCTCTGGGATTGTTAATTTTTCGATTTTCATCTCATGGTTTGGTATTAATTTCAATGAAACAATTTTTGAAATGGAACTGTCTTGTAACGTCTTTTTATTAAATTCTTCTTCTTATGGTGCCCTATCCAATTAGTAGATGTTGGCGACAATTCTGGCATATTCCTCTCGATCTTGATCTCTATCCTGCTTGTAATATTGTACCGATCTATCACTAATAACCATTTAGTTTGTGCGATTTTGTCTTTAAATAAAAGAAACATTCTCTTGTAGCTTTTTTTACAGGATGCTTCCAAGTCTAGAATTTTCCTGTCGAAAGCTTATAGTAAATTTCTGTTATACATGAAAAATCAAATTGCTTATTACACTTTATATTATTTAGATAAATTGTATCTAACAAACCATTAACAGATTAACTAATTTTCCAAATATAGATAAAAATAGAAGTCTCTTTAATTCAAATTATACATAATTGATATTTAATATCACTATTAATAAAGAGGTGTGAAAAACAACTTTTTCATGTCGTACATCATCATTAAAACTAATTAGTTTGTAAACAATGTGTACGCATGTTGTCATAACATTTTTGTCAATAGCTGTGGTCTATCCATGATTACAAAATCACGAAGCGTTTGGAGAAATTATGTGTTTCATGTACACTCGGTGAACGTGCGTGTCTGAATTTCAAACACGTTAATTGTTAAACAATGAAGGTTTTCAATTAGTATGAGGGTACTCATCAATTCATCAACCCATTTAAAGCTTCGTGTGTTTACAATTCACCGCTTTAAAGATTTTATTTTAATGAAAAAAACGCAATCACATGACTTTGAAATTGTTGATGGGTTTTTAATAAAGAACTGTTGTGCGTATTACACTACACATTGAGACTAAAAATTTATATTTAGGCTGTAGATTTTTCATAACAGTAAAACAGTTTCTCAATTAAAGCTCAATGTATTACAATATTAAAAAACATGCAGAATTGTTGTATTTGAATTGTTTATTTCCAAAATAACATAGGTCACATACTTATTAACTTAGTTTTGTTTATTAAGCAATAAAACTACTATAAATACTCTGTTTTGTAGTTTTGTAAGACCTTCTGTGTCTACAGTGCATATTTGTTTTAATGAAAAAGATAAAAATTTCCAGAAAATTCATGTGTCGTTTTGGACTTGCTCCGTTAATTTACCTACATTTTACTTTGTTGTGCTATACTGTAGCATTTCAAATCACCCTGTATGTAATAACGCACCGAAAAATATTTTCAATCTTTTTGCGCCACTGAGATTTTATTATAAGCATTTTAAAATCTGTTTATATAACAGATCGTATTTCCTTGGTATTTTCTTTGATATTGATTCCGCAAGTTAGAGATATTGCGCGTCAAATAAACAAAATTGTTCCCGTTTACGTTTGGTTTAAACCGAGTTGGTAGAATGATGTCACTCTACGATAGATCGCCAAAGCGTTTGGTTTTATTGTTTGAGTCCGCATTTTTCTTCAAATTCGTAATGGTTATTCGTTATTTGTTTTTGTCATGGAAATACAGTGTAAAGACATAGTAGCAGTTAAATGTGAAGCTTAAGTAAAGTAACGATTTAGATTTTGGAGGAAAAATATTCGGCGTGTGTAGTCTTCAAAAGCCGGCATTTTTTTGTATTGAGCTGAATTTAATCAAACGCAGTGTGGCAGTTTTGTTGATTTAATGACCGATTTGTCTTATTGTGTCCTAAGTGGGAGATTTGTAAATCAGCGGTATAACAATTTGATAGGTCCACATGTAGGTTTCAAGCAGGAGCGTTTGAGAGGCCGAGCTTTAAAGATTGCAATTTTTTGTTATCTACGATAATTCGAAGCCCGAGTCCAGTATCCAATTCCTAAAGAATTATCTATTTGTGTTCCCTGGTGATTTCAGACCAATTTGCAGCTTGATTGAGACACAGTTGTATGTTATTTTGTAGTATTTTGGTCCAATTCTAATCCCAAAAACTTTTTAAAGGAAATACATCAGCCAGAGTGATATAAGATACTTTTTGCTAAAATTTTACTAAGTAAAAATAGACATTTTCATTAATACAAAATTTGCTTTCATGACAAAGTAAAAAATTTTAATAAATAAAATTATAAGTTTTATGGATTGGCTAATTGTCATATTATTCTTCTTTTAAATGCAAATAATTTTATTTATGTATTATAATTTAATTAATGTTTCAAAAAGGTTAACTATTTCATTTCAACATATGACAGTTATAATTATATCTTTCGGACTTTTGGTATATAACCATAAATTTGAATTGTTTTGTTTCTTGTAAACGGCTTCCCTTTTTAATAGTTTAGGAACCTTCTTGTGTTTTGTAGCCCAAAAAATCTATGTAAGTATTATTTTGGTTAATTTCTTTGTACTTACCCTTGCCTAGTCCCCCTTTTATTAATTTACTTACGATCTAGCTCTCCGACCAAACCAAAACTAGTCGTTCGCAGACTTTTCGTTTGGTTGCTTATCTATTACTATCTCCAGCCCAGTAATTTCTTTCCCCGGTTTCAACCCCTATAAGTGATAACCAATGTGGGAGGCAAAAAAAACCGCTAAAATATCAGTTACTTAATAGCTTATTCGCAGTTTTAAGCTCTTATATACTTACTAGATTTTTAAAATTGTCTGTTAAACTGCCAGTAAATTAGCAAATAAATTATACTCTCTGTTTGAATTCATCCTTATAAAACTAATATGCTAATTTTACTGACCCGTTTTTATCTTGTGTCAACTGTCACTACTCCGGCTGGGAACAGGAGACGGTTCATTTATACCGTCGTTGATGGTGTGGCCTAGGTGGGGTTGGGGTAAAGGTTGGCGCGAGAGTTGGCGCTGGAGTTGGCGCGAGAGTTGATGCGAACATTTCCGACTGTGGGATTTTGATTCGAGGATGGATAGGGCAATATTTTCTTTATAAGAGGTCTTCATGTAGAAGGTAACTGTATGGCGTCATCTCTTTTATTAAGGCAATTTGGCCTTTTTTCTATTTCTATGGCTTCTCAGATAATTTTTGGTTTATAGAAGCGGATGGGGGCTATGGTTCTGGAGTTTTCAAAATCAATTTTGTGATCTGTATGAAGATGGTGCTGACCGAGAGCTAAAATTGAATCAGAATTGCGAACAGAAATGGAATGTTCATAAATCCTATTTTGGATTCTACAATTTGTTTGGCCTATATATGATCGGGGACAGTCGGCACAAGGTATTTCAAAAGTCGGCACAAGGTATTTCAAAAGTCGGCACAAGGTATTTCAAAAGTATTCAAAAGCTATTTCAAAAATTCCAAATGAACAGCACGAAGTTTATCTGTTTGTTTAAACTTTCAAAAAAACTTCCTCAAATAAGCTCTTGAAGTAAGGCGATTGGAGTACCTCTCATTAAAAAGACGATGCGCTGCATGGAAATTATTTCCTCATTCACCAATTATTAATACAGCTGCTACTTTGTCGGCTACATGGACGTATAAATAAAGATGGACTGGGCATACCCTGTACTCTGTTCGCTTAAATTTGAAGTCTTAAGGAGCGGGGAAAGAGGCGATGTGATAGACTGTGATATTTCCCGTTTAGTCAGCGGCGTCTACTTCTTTATGTGCCTTGTCCGTTCCGAACGTTGGCAATCAACATGGCTATTCTGACTTTGTTTACGGCAGATCTGAATAGTTCAGCAGATGACAATCCGAAACATTGCCGCAAGTTTTGAAGCCACGAGTATCTTCTCCTCCCTGGATCCCTTCTGCTGTCTATTTTCCCTTGAACGATCAGCTGTAGTAGTCTATATTTATTATGCCTCATAACGTGACCCAAGTATTCCAACTTTCTTTTCTTTATACTTATTCCTACTTCTCTCTCTTTACCTATCCGGCGTAGTACCTCGGCGTCTGGTATACTTTTTATATTGTTCCCACTGTTATGGATAGGTAAATGGATCTTACTTTAAGGAATATTTTATCTTTCTGCAATAGCATTAAGCTCTTTTGCAATATTACCAGTATGTAAGCACCGCATTGAGATAAGTCGTAACCCGTCAAGCACGAAATGCACACATTTGTTGCCGAATATTTCTTCTTCATTACGTGTAATCTCCTCTAAGAAGGTTGGCAACTATCATGGCAATTCGCACTTTCGACGCCGCTGCTCTAAAGAGGTCAGCAGAACTGCAGTTCAACCAAGCTCTCAAATTATTCAACCAGGAGATGCGTCTTCTTCCGCGACTCCTTTTACCCTGTATTCTTCCTTGCATTATTAATTGCAATAAGTTATAACGCTCGCCCCTCATAACATGTCCCAACATGTTATTTGGCCAAATCAATACTGGCATCTCTGATTGAAATGATCATATTATAGACAGAATAATCGAGGATAGATACAGACGCAGTATTTATAATAAAACAAATAAAAGAAAAAGCTATAGAGTTCGGCATGCCAGCGTATATTTGCTTCATTGATTTGACGAAGGCATTTGACAGAGTTTGCCTGAGAGACATTCTAAATATATTAATAGAAAATGAAACACCGACCAGTATAACAAAGATACTCCATAAACTAAATTACAACAACGTAACCAAAGTTAGAGCAGGAGACGAATTCACTGAAAATATTCCAACACCGGGAGGAATTAGACAAGGCGACAGTTTAAGCCCCTTCTTGTTTAATCTTCTTATGGGCAAAATTATCAACAAAGTAACATCTCTTAATCTCGGATATAAAATGGGCAACAAAAGAATTGGTATGGTGTGTTACGCAGACGATACAGCAATTATTGCCGAATCAGAAGATGATCTCCAAAGGCAGCTCTTTCAGTTCTTTCAAACAAGCCGACTACTAAATATGAACATCTCTACCAACAATACTTAATGTATGACAATAGCAAAAGATCCGCTCAGATGTAAGTTAGTGGTTGAGGACAACCCCATAGAACAGGTGATGCAATTCAGATATCTGGGCATAGATATATCAAGCACCCACGACCCAGTAAAGGACCTAAGGAGTCAGATCAACAAAGCGTCTGCACTGTCAGGATGTCTGCGGGAGATAGTCTGGTCAAATCCGTATATGCGCATATGCGCACAGATAGTAAAATTAGAATCTATAAGACTTGCATACGACCGATCATGACATATGGCATAGAAGTGGGCGAAGATACTAACAAAACGAAACACATGCTAAGGGTTGCCGAAATGAAAACCCTAAGAACAAAAATAGGGAAAACAAGAAGAGACAGAGCGAGAAATACAAACATTAGAGAGCAGTGCAAAATTCAAGATATTGTAAGATGGAGAAGGCAGCGCAACAGGATGTGGTACAACCATGTAAGGCGAATGGATGAGAATAGACTCCCAAAAATTGCCCTAGAAAACAATCCGCCCGGTTCAAGACCCCCCGGAAGACCACCTAAAAGATGGAGGGATAGTTGGCAATCTACCTCCCAAGAAATTAACCAGAGGCAGCTTCAGAATTAAACAGATCGAAAGATCTACAAAAAGTAGAAGAAGAAGAAAAAGATTCGTAAAAATATTGAAAAAATTTCCTAGTCGGAAGGAGATCGGTTAACATACAGACTACATACGTACATGAAAGAAGGATAAAAGTAAGAAGACAGAAATTGGCCTACATACTTGCTCTAATATTAATTTATAGTAGATACAGTGACCATATCTTGCCATTTATTCACAAAATATTTTGTCACTTCTTTAGATTTAATAATATGTACCACGAATTGTACAAATTGATCTTTGTGTTTAAAATAACAACGCACAATATTGTTAAACATAATTTAAATTTATTTTTTATTGTATTTATTAAATAATAAAGTATAATTATTATTGAAATTCATGAAAAACTTTTACGTCATTTCATTCTTTCACACGGTAACTGAAAGACGACCCTCATCACTAAGCAGATTACTACTGTCACATTATCTATTTATCCTTCATAATGCATCCGAATAGATTTGTCGTCCAAACAAACAATTTAAATATCTTTCTTTTCTCGGACGGATGCTATCGGTGGGCCGGGCCCATAAAACGACCGAACAACCCGTCACGCTGATTATTTAATGAAGAGGAAGAGAATCGAAAAAGATCTCCCAGAGAAACGAATGTTGCCCTCCCAATGGAAGGCAAAAGGTGTTAACATTGTTAAGTGCCTATTAAATATCCAATTAACCTGTTCTGATTTAGGAAAGATATTCTCGTATTTCTCGTCTATATGGATCGTGCATTTTGTAGTATATACGCAATTATTAAATATTATATAGAATAGATATATGCATAAAATTGATATTATCGTGAATGAAGAATCTTTTAGAAATATTAATTTGTCATAGAAACTGGTTAAATATTATTTCAAATCTATGTTTTAGATATTGGAGATGTTACTGTTATTCTTTGTTTGTTAACTTTAACCAACCCAACTTGCAGCTCACTATATACAAATTTTTACTAATTTCCAAACAGCAGGTACAGTTGAATCATTCAAAATAATATCTCCTCCTATTGAAATGCTGGTATCTTCAATAAGAAACAAAATGCATTGCTACAGGATGAAAATGGTAAAGTAATATTCGAAGTAGAGGACAAACTTAAAGAATGGGAAAATTACGTCACGAACCTATTCGAAGACGATAGGAGTAGTTCACCTCCCGATATTACTAACTGCGATGGACCCCTAATAACACGCTGTGAGGTTATAAAGGCCATACAATCATCAAAAGATGGCAGAGCGACTGGTCCTGATGAAATTCCAACTGAAATATATAAGCTTATAAAGGATAGCAATGTTTTAGAGGCTATAACTTCGTTTTTCAATACCATTTATACCAGCGGACAACTACCTAATGGTTGGTCTAACTCACTGTTTATAGCTCTACCTAAGAAGACAACAGCAAAAACCTGTGCTGATTATAGAACCATCAGTTTGTTAAACCACTTATTGAAAATTTTTCTGAATGTAATACATGGTCTTATCTACAATAAATGTGAGGAATACCTGGATGACACTCAGTTTGGTTTCCGTAACGGATTTGGAACGAGAGAGGCACTGTTTGGAATGAACGTACTTGCTCAAAGATGTCGTGATATATCTGTAGACATATACTGTTGTTTTATTGACTTTCAAAAGGCATTTGATCGCGTTAAGCACTCTATATTGATCGAAGCTCTAAAAGACATTGGCTTGGCCGGCAGAGATGTTCGAATAATTGCAAATTTATATTGGAATCAAACAACATCAGTTTTAGTAGATGGTGTGGAATCACAAGCTCTCAATATTAAAAGAGGAGTACGGCAGTGATGCCTCTTGTCACCCCTGCTTTTTAACGTTTACTCCGAAAGAATTTTCAGAAAAGCACTTTCTAAAAAACAAGAAGGAATACTTGTGAACGGCGAAGTCATCAATAATTTGCGATATGCGGACGATACAGTACTCCTAGCTTCTAGTCAAGAAGATCTGCAAACACTACTTGATAGTGTCGTTGAGAGTTATAGGGAGGCAGGTCTGGATCTTAACATAAGAAAAACCAAAATACTTGTAATAAGTAAACAACAGAATATAAAACCGTCTATATATGTAAATAATACCAAACTTGAGCAAGTTGATAAAATCGTCTACCTTGGACAGCAATTAAATTGTAATGCAGAAAATCACGGCGAAATTAGATCCAGAATAGAGCAGGCTCGAGCTGCTTTTAGAAGAATGTCCAAGGTGTTATGTAACAGAGACCTAAAATTGGCCTTAAGGATCCGCCTACTTTGCTGCTACATGTTATCGGTCTTACTTTATGCTGTCGAGTCCTGGACTGTGAATAAAATCGATCTAAATCGCCTTGAGGCTTTCGAAATGTGGTGCTGTAGAAGAATTTTAAAAGTTTCCTGGGTGGAGAAGATTCGTAACTCCACAATACTTGAACGTCTCAGCAAGACTACTGAGATCATAAAAAACATCAAGCAGAGAAAGCTGGAATATTTCGGACATGTAATGAGAGGTCCCAAATATAGATTGCTACAAAATATCATGCAAGGAAAAATAGCAGGCAAACGCAGTCCAGGACGAAGAAGAACCTCCTGGTTGAAGAACTTGCGAGATTGGTATGTTGTAGATACAAGCATGCTATTTAGGGTGGCAGTGAATAAAATTAAAATAGCTATGATGGTAACCAACGTTCTGAAAGGACATGGTACATGAAGAAGACGATTGAAATGTAGTTTTAGATATTATTTTTCACATAAAAATAATAATACAAACCCATGGAATATATCTAACATGTATGAAACATGGGAAAATCAAAAAGGGACAGATTTATATCTTAAATATAATTCATGCTAGAGCGGATACATTGTATTGATATCTCTTCTTCTTCTTCTTTGTCAACGATTTTCCATCCACTCCTAAGTGTAGGTCTCTCCCAATTGCTTCCATTTTTCTCTATCTTGCGCCAGTCTAATCCACTGTTTGCCTGCCACTGCTCTTATGTCATCTACCCATCTTTTTTGAGGTCTTTCCATGCTTCTTGTTGTCGTCCTTGGTCTTCATTCTAGAATTCTCCGTGTCCACCTGTTGTAATTATATCGGGCTACGTGACCTGCCCAGCGCCATTTCATTTTTGTAATTTCTTTCACATCCCTAATCGCCGTTCTACGTCTTATCTTGGTGTTTCTAATCTTATCTCTTAGTGATGTTCCAAGCATGATTCGTTCCATTGCTCTTCCCGTTGTTTCTAATTTTTTAGCAGATTTTTGGTAAGGGCTACTGTCTCCAAGCCGTAGGTACAAACTGGTAGTATGCATATGTTATACACTTTTTCTTTTACAGTTTACAGGAATGGAAGTGTTTCTCAAAATATATGCTAGTTGCCGAAAGCGCCCCATGCCAGTTGTGTTTTTCTTTTAATTTCTGCATCTTGATTTGTTTTCCTAGTTTGATAACATGATTTCATCATTCAATCTTTGCTTATTCACTGCTGGACATACATCTCCCTCGTAATTTTCCATCTACTTCGATCTTGTGCCTCTTGCATCCAATTCCTATTCGCTTAGTTTAGTTTCCATTCCAGTATCCGCTTTGTCCATCCATTATCTGTCATTCGAGTCACGTGACCTGCCCAATTCCATTTCAGTATTGCTACTCTCTCTACTGCATGAGCCACTCCTGTTCTTTGTCGTAGATGGCGATTTGGGATCTTGTCTAGTAGTGAAACGCCCAACGTAGCACGCTCCATCGCCCTTTGACACACACGGATCTTTTGAATTGTTCTCCTTGTCATGATCAAATTTTCCGCACCGTAAGTCAACACTGGCAAAACACACTAATTAAAGGTTTTTCTTTTAAGGTATATTGGTACATCAGTCGATTTGAAAATGTGGTTCAGCTTGCCGAAGGCTGCCCAAGTCAGTCTTATACGACGGAGAAGCTCAACGTTTTGGTTATCTTTTTCTATGCGGATCTCATGACCTAGATATTTATAGGCCATTACCTGGTCTATGGATCTTGTTCCTATGCATAAATCTTCGCTGACTATAAGATTTGTCATCATCTGGGTTTTAGATATATTTATTTTCAATCCCCCTTTTAGCGAGAAAAGGTAGAGCTATTTAAAAGTTCTTTGGCCTCATCTATCCTATCAGCTATTAGTACAATATCTGCAAACCTTAGATGGCTATAACATGACCTAGATATACATAATGTTCAAAATTTTATATGATATGATTTTGTATTGTTATATTTGTCTGGTCTCGGCTCAGTAATTTTGTTTTGATGTAGTTCATTTTTAAGCCTACCGCTCCTGAAACTGCATTTAATTGTTGTAACATTGATATTTAACGTTTAAATAATGTTAATCAATTAAAAACTTACTGAATTACTTATAAATTACTAGTGATTTTGCCGTTACGCTGGCACAATTACCATCTACAGTCATTCTACTCAATATTTTTTGAATTCTTCCTATTAAGGGCTAGGTAGGACATAAACAAAATGATATTTTTGGCGTACCTTAAATGGCTCCCGAACTCTATAAAACTTCTTTAATCTAATACGAATTGACTCCCAAATCTAAACAAGTCTTGCTCCTCAAAAGCAGTTATATGTTTTTTCTGTAAAAGACGTATTTGATGTTAATTAAAATTTCTTTTAATAGCTATTGGTTTGCGGTATACTTTTTTAGATATACTACCCCTTCTTACTTCAATATAGGTATATATTTGATCATTTTTGACAACCTCAAAACATTGGAAAATGTTTGAATGGCAAGAATGAAACACAGAATTGAATGTTGAATGGAAACTCTCGCATGCATTTTTGGCCCACATGATAGGTTATGCAAATAGCAATTGCAAATTTTTGAACTGCTGAATGTCTGGTTAGGATTGCTGCAGTCTCTCTCTCTCTTCAATCCTGACCCCCCAGGGGGAGTGTAGTGGTCGACGTGATGTCGTGTATTGTCCGTCTCCAGAGATCTCTGTCTCTGGTCATTTCTTTTAATTCATGCATAGGCCTTTGGCATATTCCTGTAATTTGATCTATCCATCTTGTTGGGGATCTTCCTCGTGATCTTCGGCCTTCTACCTGCTGCAGTATCAATCGCAAAACAATCGCCTACTCTTTGGAGTCCAAAATAGAAAGACCAAACGCGTATTTTAGTAACACGAAATCTCTGATTCTTCCAGATATTCCGTTGCCAACCCCGTTTTCTAAATATTATGCCTGTTTCAAATACATAACTTAAGTTCATATAGATCACCAATTATTCAATAATAACAACATAAAGCTACGACACATCTCTTTAACTTGCAATATATGAAAGTGTCGTAATACCAACGAAATCGCTTAACTTATAATTCATAGCTATATTAGACTGAGGCACTAACTAATAAAATTTCTAAAGGTCGTTTGGGAAAACTCGTACTATGAGGTAAGCTCAAACGTTTTCAACTAGAATGTTCAATAATGCATAATTTAGCAATTCACCTTTAAAATTGTCTTTATTTTGAGCTCTCGCTAGGTTATAGAATATCTGTAGATTATAACTGTTGAATCTTTTCAATTACAGCCACTTCCATTGGATAGAATACTCAGTACCTAAACCTTCTCTTCCATACATAAAAAGTTCTGTTACATATCAGGTTTTAATATAGCATTCAATATAGAAATTTTTTTTATGGATGGTTTAGTGGACGTCTTAAAAATGGCTTCACTACATAATCCGAATCGTCAAGTATAACAGTATAACATAATATAAAACTACAATAAACACAATTTATTTTCCAGATAACCTCTTAGTCGGTACTTTGTAACAAAAAATATGTGAATGGGGGTTTTTAAAAATGTGTATGTGTACTGTGACAAAAGTATTTGGGCAAGTGTAACAAGTTACAATAGTGCGCTAATGTGACAAAGAAACAAATTAATTAAGGCTGGCTAGCAGAACGTGCCGAAGTTGACACTCAAAGAGGATACTGCATTGTTAGTGAACAACGTCATGCACTAACTAATTCATCTATATTTGCTATTAAAATAAATGTTTATTTTTAGTATGTTGTTTTTAAACTACTAACTGCGACGGACCCCTAATAACACGCTGTGAGGTTATAAAGGCCATACAATCATCAAAAGATGGCAGAGCGACTGGTCCTGATGAAATTCCAACTGAAATATATAAGCTTATAAAGGATAGCAATGTTTGAGAGGCTATAACTTCGTTTTTCAATACCATTTATACCAGCGGACAACTACCTAATGGTTGGTCTAACTCACTGTTTATAGCTCTACCTAAGAAGACAACAGCAAAAACCTGTGCTGATTATAGAACCATCAGTTTGTTAAACCACTTATTGAAAATTTTTCTGAAGATAATACATGGTCGTATCTACAATAAATGTGAGGAATACCTGGATGACACTCAGTTTGGTTTCCGTAACGGATTTGGAACGAAAGAGGCACTGTTTGGAATGAACGTACTTGCTCAAAGATGTCGTGATATACCTGTAGACATATACTGTTGTTTTATTGACTTTCAAAAGGCATTTGATCGTGTTAAGCACTCTATATTGATCGAAGCTCTAAAAGACATTGGCTTGGACGGCAGAGATGTTCGAATAATTGCAAATTTATATTGGAATCAAACAACATCAGTTTTAGTAGATGGTGTGGAATCACAAGCTCTCAATATTAAAAGAGGAGTACGGCAGGGATGCCTCTTGTCACCCCTGCTTTTTAACGTTTACTCCCAAAGAATTTTCAGAAAAGCACTTTCTGAAAAACAAGAAGGAATACTTGTGAACGGCGAAGTCATCAATAATTTGCGATATGCGGACGATACAGTACTCCTAGCTTCTAGTCAAGAAGATCTGCAAACACTACTTGATAGTGTCGTTGAGAGTTGTAGGGAGGCAGGTCTGGATCTTAACATAAGGAAAACCAAAATAATTGTAATAAGTAAACAACAGAATATAAAACTGTCTATATATGTAAATAATACCAAACTTGAACAAGTTGATAAAATCGTCTACCTTGGACAGCAATTAAATTGTAATGCAGAAAATCACGGCGAAATTAGATCCAGAATAGAGCAGGCTAGAGCTGCTTTTAGAAGGATGTCCAAGGTGTTATGTAACAGAGACCTAAAATTGGCATTAAGGATCCGCCTACTTCGCTGCTACGTGTTCTCGGTCTTACTTTATGCTGTCGAGTCCTGGACTGTGAATAAAATCGATCTAAATCGCCTTGAGGCTTTCGAAATGTGGTGCTATAGAAGAATTTTAAAAGTTTCCTGGGTGGAGAAGATTCGTAACAATACTTGAACGTCTCAGCAAGACCACTGAGATCATAAAAAGCATCAAGCAGAGAAAGCTAGAATATTTCGGACATGTAATGAGAGGTCCCAAATATAGATTGCTACAGAATATCATGCAAGGAAAAATAGCAGGCAAACGCAGTCCAGGACGAAGAAAAACCTCATGGTTGAAGAACTTGCGAGATTGGTATGGTGTAGATACAAGCATGCTATTTAGGGTGGCAGTGAATAAAATTAAAATAGCTATGATGGTAACCAACGTTCTGAAAGGACATGGTACATGAAGAAGAAGATGTTGTTTTTAAACAACTTGATGCAGTGAAGGGTTAAATTTTGTTATTGTGCGTTTTAATATTCACCAGAGTGGTCAGAACAAAAATTTTAATTGTTATCTTTTCTATGTATTTTAAGATTTCTAACGTTATTTGAAGATATAGGAATGTACAATTGTAATCAGTTTCTTATTTGGTATTATATTATAAACATATTATAATATAAAATTTAGTTACGTTTGATTTAATATTTTTTTCTCGGTCACTTTTTGCTTTCAGATATTTTTGTTTTAATGATTTTGACATAAACGACGTTAAATTGATAACAAACATAATTAAAATGACAGTATTTATATTATAACGCATATTCAATGCCCCGATTTATTAAAATTAACAAAAACTCAATTTTAGTTTTGTCTGCACATTCAGTAACCCGCCCAATCAGCTAAAATATCATTTGCGTTACTAATTAAATTTATGTGCATGCGGCCATATTAAATAACTAATCATTAAATAAAATTATTTTATGAACCTATCGAGAGTCAAAAATAGTATTTTCCGCTAGGTCGAAAAATATGATTTATTAGACAATAATAATTTATATTTTAGAATTGGCAAATAAGGTTTAATAGTAGGGTTCAGTGTTACATTCTGGTTTTGAAAAATTATGTAAGGTACAATATATATATATATATATATATATATATATATATATATATATATATTTGAACCTATTCTCTATCCTTTCATTGTTGGATATAGGTCTCCCCCAGTTCTCTCCATCTTTCCCTATCTTGAGCTGTTCTCTGCCATGTGGGACCTCCTTGTTTCCTGATGTCATCTTTCCACTTCATCTGTGGTCTGCCTCTTGATCTCTTTGCATTGTATGGACGCCACTTTCCGATGGCATTGTTCCATCGTCCGTCTTGGAGACGTTCATTGTGTCCAGCCCATTTCCATTTCAGTTTTGCTGCTTGTTCTATCGCGTCTACTGTCTTTGTTCTGGTTCTGATCCACTAGTTACGTTTTATATCTCTAAGTGATACACCCAACATTTGTCTCTCCATCGCTCTTTGTACCTTCCTTATCCTATCCAAATTGGCCTGTGTAAATGTCCATGTCTGTGCTCCATAGGTGAGCACCGGTATTATACAGGAGTTATATACCTTGCTTCGTAAGTATAGAGGGATTGTTTGATTTTCTAGAACGTAAGAAAGTTTGCCGAACGCTGCCCATCCCATTATTACTCGTCTCAATATTTCGGCTGTTTGATTTTCTCTGTTAGCTCTGATAGCTTGTCCTAGATAGATATACTCATTTACCTGTTCTATTTTTTCTGTTTTTATTTTTATTGCCTCTTGGTCTTCCGTGTTTGTCATTACTTTTGTTTTGTTGAAGTTAATTTTTAGGCATTTTTGCAGTGATTTTTCATGAAGTGTATAATTTATTATATATATTATTATTTTATTATATATATTATTATTTTATTATATATATATGTATTTTAAAAATGTTTTTAAAGTTAGTATGTATTTCAATAATTCCAAAATATGTTTGTGGAATAATTTATAACTGACCATATGTTATATGCTTAAAATATCCAGCTAATAAACGTTTATTGCAAAAAACAAAATTAA
This sequence comes from Diabrotica balteata, assembly GCA_918026665.1. Lineage (NCBI taxonomy): Eukaryota > Metazoa > Arthropoda > Insecta > Coleoptera > Chrysomelidae > Diabrotica > Diabrotica balteata. The sequence goes on from OU898282.1 coordinate 102,939,237, forward strand.
AACTGTATATGATACTGATAGTTCCGATCTTCACATAATATTGTCTAGAGACATGGACCGTAACCATGCCCGATATAAATTATTAATATGTACTATAGTGAAAACCATATTATTAGACCGCCTGTTTTGAAACTAAACGATGATCAGTGAGTCGCAAAAAATTGGTCCTTTAAAATTTAACTCCACATCACTTGAAAAGTAAATTATTTAATTATTCCGAGTGTGTACTTGAACAAAGTAACACCGATCAGTGTTTTGTTCCGAGTTTTAGTGCTTTTTGTGAAACCTAACAACTACTTTTAAATACTAGTAAGACCAGACTTTACCGTATTTATTGATAAGCCTAAATGCATGTTTGTTTTTTTTGAGCGATTAGTTAATTAGCAAATTAATAATTTCTTCAAAATTGGGCCAGTTTCCAGTGGCGTAGGCCTACCTAATATGTATTTTTCGAAGAAAATACATAAAAAATAAATATAATAAATAATTAGGTTTTCGTCTACCTTTACCTACAAGGGTACCGATAACAAATACAGTTCTCACATCAGATCCTCACAGTTCACAACTTTTTAAGATTTTACAAAATATTCAGCATAATTCTACTTCAACTTCCTCATACGCAACTACAACCAAATCAACTCCTAGATCAACATTTCCAAAGAGGGATCAAGCCATAGTATTGCATGCCAATGAAAATCTAAAATTGTTTGATTACGTCAAGGTAGTAGGTGACGCAATTGGTCCCAAACAAATCCTATTTATCCAGAATATCCAATAACAGACTTTGTATATATTTAACTAACTCAGAACTCGTCGACAAACTTCTAAAAATCTCATCCGATTTTGACAATTCGAAACTCTGTGATGAATGTTCTCAGGCTAGTCTCCCCAACAAAAACAATAATAATATCCAATATATCTCCATGTATACCACACAACCTTGCAGAAGATGCTATCAAAGAACTTGGTCTCCAACTGGCCTCTCCCGTCTCATTTTTAAGAGCAGGTATCCCCGGCGATGAATATTCACACATCCTGAGCTTTAGAAGGCAAGTGTATGCAAGTGTTTTTATCTATGATGACAATTTTAACCTGCAAACTTCATTAGTTATCCCATTCGAAGGTAATGAAAACAGAATATTTTTGTCCACAGACGAAATAGAATGCTACATATGCAAGAAGTCAGGACATATTGCCTCAAATTGTCCCAATCCTCCACCCAATTATATAGCAACCAAATCTCAGCCGTTAACATCAACCCAGATAACAGACCCCTCATCACCACAGTCTTCTATATAACCCGCAAAATTACCAGATATGTCTGCTTCAGAACAAAACATTACATAGACCATTAACTTCGGTAATTATTAAAAAAAACTACAACTGGGGGCATTTAACATCACCTCTGATCTGTGCTAGCACAGATCAGAGGTAGTGTAAGTCGACAAAATTTCACCAGCTCCTGGGGGACATGTTAAATGCCCCAGTTATAGTTTTTTTAATATTTACCGAAGTTGAGGGTTTATTGCATTTACCTTTGTAAATTCCACGAGGATTTTTTATTACTGATGTCCTTCTAGTATTTTTCTGTGGCCAAACAATGTTTTTAACAACTTTTTATTAAACTGATGATGGAATGAGTTAATTCCGAAAAGATCTTTAAAATAAAGTTTTAAGCTTTTAATAAGCATTTTTTTATACCTTGATATACACGAGCACCACGTGCTTTGAATTAATAAAAGAGCAATAACAAACATGTCACGTTTATAACGTTACATTGTGTAAAATTTAATTGTGAAGGAATGTTGAAAAATTAACATAATCAGTTTTAATCAGGTATTAAGAAAAGTAATTAACTTAATTTGCGAATAATCAAGTGTTTATGAAAATATATATCGCTTTATCCTTTACTAATCGCCCAAGGCGTAGATTTATCCTTGTCCGCTAAATGCTTGATATCAGCTTTATGACGTTAATAACCATAAACGTTTCCAAAATAAGATGGATTATTCACAGCTCATCTAATTGTCCTTTGACGCTTATAGAGAATGAATGAATGAATCAATAACTATATACAGTATTTATAACGCTTAAAACGAACTGTAATTTTGTTAGTAATTAATAAATTACAAATAATAAAGTGATGATTGTTATTACTCGGAAGCTAGTTTATTGTGATATTTGTAAATATATTTCGTATTATACGGTAAACAGTTAGAACCATCATTAAAAATTATAAAAAGAACAATTACGTACCAATTTAAAGAAGGGACGGAGACAGAAAGACAAAAAAACTTTTAACTATGATGCAAAGTGTTTGCGCAAATTATGGTTTTTATAATAAGGCTAAAATGTATTGAGTCACGTTATGCCGTAGCAAATCCGAACGGAATTATCTCTCTGAAAACTTAAACATTACTAAACTCTACCGTTTTTACTCAAGTGATCTGTCAACTGAACCTGTCAAGACAGGCTTTTTCCGGGAGGTGTTTAACAAAAATTTTAATTTAGGCTTTCGTACACCACGTACAGATAAGTGTGTCGCATGTTTATCACAAGAGAAAACAATTAAATGATCTGAAGGAGGAGAGAAAGTTAATATCAATAATAAATGAAAATAGATGAAAATATAATATATCAATAATGTTAAAAAATATTCCACAAGTTACGATTAAGGACATTCTATAATTTACTTACTAAGGAAAAAAATACCAACATATTCACTTTCTCCTTCAAACTTCAGAAAAAGCTGTTCTTACCCAAAATGCCAGAGCAGCAGGCATATTAACAGGCAGCTTTATTTACATATTTTCATTGTCGTTCGGAGATACTAAAAGGCTACACTTGGGCTTCAGAACTTATTCAGCTAATGCTGGACCGAGGACCGATACGGGAAATATTTCAATAATATAGCCTCTACAATCTGGCGCCGTTTATGCTAAACAGATATGTCAAAGATAACTACTGTGAGATTTGTGTGTGACCGATGCGGAGGTCAAAATAAGAACAGGATTGTGCTTGCTCTATGCTTGACAGAGTTATGCAAGAAAGCTTCAGTAAATATAAAGACAATGGAGCTATTATTCCCTGTTAGAGGGCACTCTCTTATCCCTTCCGGTAGGATATTTCATCATCATCAATCAGCCAATCGCGTCCACTGCTGGACATAGGCCTCCCTCAATTCTTTCCAGTGTTCTCTACACTGGGCCGCTTGTAGCCAGTTTCCCGCTACACTTTTAATGTCATCGGTCCATCTAGTCGGTGGTCGTCCTCGGCTTCTTTTATAATTTCTGGGCCTCCATTCCATAATACGTCTTGTCCACCGTCCATCTTGTGTTCTGGCTAAGTGCCCTGCCCAGTTCCACTTAAGCGTCGTGGTTCTTTCGATGACGTCTTGAACTCCTGATCTTCGTCTAATTTGTTGGTTTGTTATGTGGTCTCGAAGGCTCACGTTCAGCATTGCACGTTCCATGGCTCGTTGTGTAACTCTAAGTTTATTCGCAGATTTTTGCGTGAGTGTTAAAGTCTCTGCTCCATAAGTTTGTACAGGTAAAACACATTGGTTATAAACCTTTCGCTTGAGACACATGGGAATTGAACTTTTTAGAATATGGCTTAATTTGCCAAATGCTGCCCATGTTAGACCTATTCGCCTCTGTATTTCATGTGTTTGATTGTCTTTGCTTATTTTGATTTCGTGTCCCAGATATTTGTAAGTGTCTGTTTGTTGTATGGTATTATTGTCAATAGTTATATTTCCACTCATTACGAGATTTGTTATAATTTTAGTTTTCTCAAAGTTTATCTTTAATCCTGCTCTTTCAGACAGACTTTTAAGCGAATGCATCATAGTAACTGTATCATGTAAGTTATCTGCGATTAATACAACATCATCTGCAAACCTTAGGTGATTTAATCTTTCTCCATCTATATTGATGCCCATATCTTGCCATTGAGTACCCTTAAATATTGACTCTAGAGCTGCCGTGAACAATTTTGGTGAAATATTGTCTCCTTGTTCAACTCCTCGTCCTAAGCTGAATTTTTCTGTGTCTTCGTGCAGTCGTATACTTGATGTAGCGTACTGATAGATGTTTTTGATTAGTGTCGTGTACCTGTAATCTATTCGGCTTTGATTTAGGGCTTCCAGTATTGTTTCAAACTCTACAGAATCAAAAGCCTTCTCGTAATCGACAAATGCAAGAACCAGTGGTATGTTGTACTCGATGCACTTTTCTATTAAGATCTTTATGGTATGCAAATGGTCATTTGTGCCATATCCTGCCCTGAAGCCTGCCTGTTCTTTGGGCTGATAGAAATCAAGTTTAGGTGTTGCCTCTTTGTTAAGATTTTCATAAAGAGTTTGTACATATGTGTCAAGAGGCTGATGGGTCTATAATTTTCTAATTTAGTAATATCGCCTTTTTTGTGTAACAAGACTATTACTGCATTGTTCCAGTCTTTTGGAATTGTACCCGCATGTAAGCATTTAGTAAACAGTTCGCTTACTGATTTTAATAAAATTTCTCCACCTGCTTTTATTGCCTCGATAACGAGTCCATCATCACCAGGCGATCGATGGTTCTTCATTTGCTTTAAAGCTGCTCTTACTTCTGACACAGTAATGGGTAAAAGTATTTCCGATCCCTGATTTATGAGAGTCTTAACTCGTGTCGGGAAATTGCCTTCTGGTCTTTGGCTGGTATAGAGGTCTTTATAAAATTCTCTAGTTATTTTCAGAATGTTTTGTTTATCTGTTGTTGCCTTTCCGTCTTTATCTCTCAGCTTGTATATTTCTTTTTTACTTTGCGTAAGTTTTCTTTTCATTATCTTTAAACCTTTGTTCTCTTCTACTGTTTGAGTAATTACATTAGTGTTATATCTTCTTACATCTTTTCTAATTTCCGCTGAAATTCTTTTATTTAGTTTTTTATATTCTTCTCTGTTTCCCTTTTCGTTCTCGCTTAGGTTTCGTCGTATTTCCATGAGAGCCCTTGTATCTTTGCTAATCTTTTCACTTTTGGTGTCATTTTTCTTGCAAAATTTGAGTTGTGTGAGTAGATACTTAGAGGTTTTGGATTATTACTCTGTAAAGTTTCGGCTATATTTCTTATGTATGCTTCTGCATGATTTGGTGAATTCCAAACTATGCGTTTACAACTGTTTATCATCTTTGCTCTTTCTTTTTGTAGATTGATCGTTACTCTAGCTCTTACTGGTCTGTGGTCGCTTCCTACTGATAGTTTATTGAGTACAGTGACATCTTGAATAATTTGCTTTTTGTCTGTTATTATATAATCATATTCGCTCTTAGTTCTTCCGCCTGGACTAGCCCACGTCCATTTTCTATTCTGTTTCTTCTTAAAAAAGGTGTTCATTGCATACAGTTTGTGTTGCAGTAGAAAGTTGGTAAGCATTTCGCCTCTTTCGTTTCTTACTCCGATTCCAAAATCTCCGATTGCCACTTCTTGTTCGTCTTTTTTCCTTTCGAGTTTCCCGTTAAAATCTCCCATTATCAGATTGTAATGAGCCGGTTCCTGCTTTTTTGCTCTTTCGATTTCCTCATAGAAGGCTTCGACAATTTCATCTTCGTAATCGCTGGTGGGGGCGTATACCTGGATTATTTTCAGAGTGTATCTCTTTAGTCTTAGATTTATATACATAACTCTTGGGGAAATGCAGTCAATGCTCTGTATATTTTTCTGTAATTTTTTGTGTACTAATAAACCTATTCCTCCAGTTGTCAATTCCGTTTCCCCTTTATAGTGGAATATGTTTCCTGATTTTAGTTTGACCTGATCTTTACCCCTTCTTTTGACTTCGCTAATTCCTATAATATCCCATTTCACATGTTTGAGTTCTTCCTCCAGTTCTGTCATTTTTTCATCCTTAGATAAAGTTCTTACATTATACGTAATTATCTGCAACGTTCGTCGTTCTTGGTAGCCTCTTACATCCCGGGGATTCTTCGCACCCTCTACCCGCTGTCCGTGAGTCCTACCGCCACGTTGGTCGGGAACTAGCGAGCTGCCGGGGACTGAGGGCCGTTTTCTTGAATGTTTGTTCATGCTGAGGGGGTTTTGGCATTTAAACACCACGCTTGCCAGGCGGGTTGGTGAGTTGGTTTGGGAAATTGGTAGGATAGTAGGTATTGGGTAGGAATGGGGTTAGGGCATGATTTCTCTCCACAGGAGTTGAGAGAGAATCAAGGCTCGCGTAAGGCAGGATCGCATCCCTGAAGTAAGTCTATCCACCACTGGGATTGTGGAAGAGTACCTACCCGCTACCTAAAGGATATTTTGGTTGATTAAAAAGAAAAGAAAAAACCTCGAAGTTAAAGAACTTGAAGTACATCCTGCAGAATATTACAATCAAATGAAAGATTATACCACTGTTTTGTTAGCTGACCAAGATTTTAACTTTTTCGACTGAAAGACCGAAGTTTATAGCTTTAATGAAGCCACAAGGCAGTGGCATTTAAAACTTACCGAATGTTAATAACTTTATCTGACGCGATCCAAAAACAACCTTGCGACATTTTGGTGTAGGACGATCCAAATTTTAACGCTTTAACTGTAATGTTTCGAAACTGAACCAAAATTAAAGAAAAATTATCTCGTATCAATTCCACCATACTTGTAGCCAACCATATACAAAATGTCAGTCGGGAGAAGTTAAACGATTGTCAATAATTTAAAATTTATTTTAGGGACACTTGGCTCTAAAATCCAATTGGCTCGTTTAAATACGAGCACCTTACCTTTAAAGAACATAGATCTACTAAGCATACCTAACCACCAAGACTCATTCTGTGGTTCACAAAGTAAAGAAAATATAGCATTACCTGTGTAATTTCAATAAAATTTGTAACGAAATATTTTGCCTACCACATCAGGTATTAATACAAGGGGTAGAAAATTGGGGACTGAAACTAAAGAGGTGGAGATAAGGCAAGCAAAGTAATCGCTACTTGTACGAACGGCACTTAGGGTTTGTTAGAAGAGCTGGGGTCGTAGATAAGTAAATGGCGAAGGGGTTTGGAATGGAACAACTACAAAAAATGAAGTAAAGGGGTTATTAATCTCTTGGAACAAACAAAATAAAAATAAACAGGAAACACCTGTAGTAAGTTAATATAGGTCGCCACTTTGAGGTGCCCAATTATGACTATTATAGCAACTAGTTGTAATAGGAAAATAATTATTAAAAAATTAAAACATGTCTGTGCGACATTTCTGTAACGATAACTTGGGATATTATTAAAAAAGGAATTTAAAAAAATAGACCAAATATTAAGAAACAAAATTTAACCTTTATTGTTATGTCATACCACAAACAGTTACACAAATACAGACAGCACTAAAAAATGCTATATTAGTTACAGAGATTTTTACCAAAATAATAAAGAAAACTTACATGTGTTATATTGATTTACAAACTCAGAAGATGCTACAAAAACTTACAAATGTTCCTGACGTATAAACTGTGGCAAATATAAAAATTATTACAAATAAAAAAAATTATCTTTTTAAACAATGAAAGCAATTATTATTATTTTTTAAATGTCTATCTTGACTTTAAATTTTAGACACAGAAAAAGTTACCTGAACCTCACTAAACTTCACTCTGCAATGTCTGGGGTCGGGAACTGGAATGATGCTGGAACTATACTGGGGGCAGATCCGGGATGACCATCAGGGATAAGAAGATGAGGGTGGAAGCCAGCACCGGCTGGAACACAACCTTGAAAACTCGTCTCCTTCAAAGACTGGAACAGGTACAGCACAATGGCAACATGAGGCCATCTTCAAAAACTAATGTAAAACTGCTCAATAAGAGGAAGTAGTAGTAAAGGAAAAACTGCAGTGAAGTAACATCTGTAAAATATAAACAAACTATAAAATGGTTTATGTTCTCGAGCCGACTTAAGAATGAATTGAAAACATATTTGGGTGTTAATACTTACGATAGAAAGATACATTAAAAATATTCTTCGATTTTTCAAACATATATGAGGGGATTTCAATATATTATATATACGAGTGGATTTTAATATACATCAAAGAATCAATGAATTGCAAATGCTACAAATTTTATTAAAATAAAATTAATTTTGACTAGAATGACTATTGATTTAACTAGACCCATTTCAAATGACTTTAAGGCAGTGAAATTTGTATCAAGTTAACCAAAATTACAGTATAAATAACACAATCGAAAAAGTTAGTTTTTTTAATTGCCCCTAGTGGATACTTGACAGACTATAAAAAAAGGCGGATGAACCTATTAGTGTTCAACGGCATAAGGATGCAGAAGGCAACGAAAAACCACTACATTAAAGATCGTGAGACTTCCCTAGAACAATAACCATGCAAAGTACAGTTAATCACATGGCCCCCAGTCCGCGACGGACCTTTAATTTGCGAGGGGTGCTAAGAGTCAGGGAAAAGAGGGAGTCACCCGAATGTTGAAACTAACTATATAGAGAACAAATGCTTTTTAAATTTCGGGACATGGAATATGAGGAGTTTGTTCGAAGAAGGAAAGACGCACAGCACAATTCAGAAAATGGACAGACTAAACCTAGAAATATTTGACATAAGCGAAATACGCTGGCCTAGTCCCGGTAAAACATTGGTCATGGAAAAAACGATATACTATTCCAGAAATGACACCTGAGATCGTCTACATGGAGTTGAAATAATTATCTCTAGGAGAATCCAAGCAGCCGTTGTAAATTTTGTTCCCTTTTTATATAAAATGTTATTATTATAGAGTCCAACATGGTAAACTCATACATGCATTGAAACACATACACCTAGATCCCAAGGATATTAATTTAATCAAAAATCTGTACTACAATCAAACAGCGATTTTACTGGTGAAAGATAGTGAGACAAACCAGGTGGAAATTTAAAGAGGAGTCAGACAAGGATGTGTGCTGTCGCCACAATTATTTAATGTGTACTCCCAACTAATATTTCAGGAGGCACTATGGGAAAGAACTGAAGGTGTAAGGATTGGAGGGAGCATCATTAATAACATAAGATTTGCAGACGATACCGCAATCATGGCAGAGAATATAGACGATTTACAAACTTTCCTGGAAATCATTAACAGAGAAAGCAAAAAGATGGGACTAACAATGAATATAAATAAAACCAAATACATGGTGATCTCAAAAAATCCTGTTGGCAACATACAACTGACATTGGAGGGTAAACCCCTAGATAGAGTCGACAAATATAAATACCTCCAAGCAATTATAAACTCACAGTTAGATCAAGAGTAGGAGATAAAGGTCAGAATAGAAATAGCTCGAAAAGGCTTTATAAAATTCATGTCAATGTTTACAAATAAGAAATTGAGTATGGCCATCAGATTAAGGTTCGTCGAATGTTATGTTTGTTCGCAACTAATATATGGGGTAGAAGCTTGGACTCTGAAAGCCCAATCTATAAAAAAATTGAAGGCATTCGAAATGTTGCTATATAGGCGTATTTTGAAGATTCCTTGGACTGCAAAAGTCTCAAATGAGGAAGTGTTAAGACGAGTTGGACATGGCAGAAAGCTTATGAATACAATTAAAATAAGAAACACATCGTATCTGGGCCACATACTCCGAAACGAAAAATACTCTCTGCTACAAGTCATCATGCAAGGTAGAGTAGAGGGAAGAAAAGGCTAGGGAAGAAAGAAGAAATCTTGGCTGAGGAATATCAGAGATTGGACTAACCTCGGTGTTGAACAGATATTTCACGTTGCAAAAGATCGAGAAGCTTTTAAAGAAGTGATCGCCAACCTTCGTTAGAAGACGGCACAAGAAGAAGAAGCAGAAGCTATTATTACAAATACAAGGTAAGCTGGTAAATATTAACGTAGTACAAGTGTATGCTCCAACTGCTGATAATTCAGGAGCTGAAATTGAACATTTTTATAAACAACTCTGGCCTGATGGTCTTATGGTGTCACCACATCCCAAAAGGGATAAGGACTGAGGAGGAGGAGAATGGACAATTCAAACAACTTCTGCAATACACAAGATAGGAAGTAATTACTATAATAATGGGCGATTAAAATGGAAAGATAGGAAAAGGCCGAGTCGACAATATAATAGGTGATTATGGTTTAGGAATAAGGAATGCTAAAGGCGACAGATTGGCTTTATTTTGCCAAGTAGAAAACTTGGCGATTATAAAAACATGGTTTCGATTACCACCCCGTAGACTGTATACTTGGAGGTCACCACAGGCTAATGAACAAAATTGTATTAGAAATCAGATGGATTTTATTCTAAACAATCTAAGATTTAGAAATTCCATTGTAGGCGTTAAGATTTTTCCTGAAGCAGATGTCCCCTCAGACCATAACCTCCTTAAAAGATTAGAGTAAAAAAGATAATAAAATTCAAAATCTCTAAGATGAATACTCAGTTACCCAAGATAAATGAAATCCGTATTGCGGCTTCAACTTGTATTAATCAAGAAGTGAAGAAATGTACATCAGTAATGAAAAATAATGAGACTGTGAACAGTATGTTGAGCAAAATCAAAAATTCTGTTATAAAAACATAGAAAGAAACTCTACAAAAGAACAGAAAGCCGAAAACATTGGATGGCTCAAAAATACTGGAAATCATGGAATAAAGAAGAAAATATAGAAACAAAAACCAAAATAAGTACAGAGAAAATTATAAATTAATATGGAACAAAATAAAAGGGTCTAAGGAAAAGTGGATGATGGAAATATTATCATGCAAACAATAAACCTATTAATAACCTAATATGGTTTAATCTATTAATATATTATTAACCTATTAATAAAATAAGTATGGATTAAATATAGTAAAGATCTTTTCATGGACACAAGAACGAAATCAACACAAATTGATAACGAGGAAGCCCAATAATATTAAAATTTGCTAGCTCTTAAAGTACAACATGCTATAAACAACTTAAAATTTGGAAGAGCCTCTGGGCCAGATAAAGTTTATATCGAGCTGATTAAACTTTTATAGATGAAGACAATTTAAGTGCAATAACTATACTCTTTAACAACCTATACAAATCTGGTAAAATACCTACAGAATGGCTGCTATCGACCTTTGTTCCGCTAACACTGTAATAACTTATTGAGCTTAATGTCACACTTATTAAAAATCTTTTTAAAAATTATTCATGCAACATTATTCCGAAAGTGGAAAGCTGATACGAGTAATAGACAGTTTGGCTTTGTAAGCTTTGTAATGTAAGCTCTGTATAGTTTCACAAGTCTTACCCAAAAATGTCGAGACCAACAAAAAGATCTTTTCGTTACGTTTATAGACTATGAGAAAGCTTTCGACAAAGTTAAACATAACATTCTCATGGAATGTCTAAAGAGAAAAGGACTCGACAAAAATTAGATTTTTGAGATGAACATAGTGGGAAATCTCTATTGGAACCAACAGGCTGTGGTAACATTAGATGGAAATAGCACGGATACGCAACAGATAAGTAGAGGAGTAAGACAAGGCTGTGTACTTTCACCATTACTATTTAATATATATATATATATATATATATATTCTTAGAAAGGGCTTCAGTGACTATGTGAGTAATATATACGGATATATTGGGTTTAGTAGTCAATATATTGGCCTTTAAGTAAAACTCTTTTAGGTTTGCTAAGCTTTCGAGTTTATTTTACTCTTTTTCAAAACATACTAAAAATTAACATAAAAAATTTACATTAGAAAAATGAAGTTCTTATGTCTTAAATAGGCTTACCCTTGTGAAAATTGTCTTTTAAAATTAGCAAAATTTTACATTTTGTCATTATGTCATTAACATAATGACATTAAATTTGATTTACTTTTTATTTCTGTCAAAACTTATTACTAAGGTTTCCATATCTCTTCTATTTTTTATATTTATTTTAGGTGAGTTTGACAGAAGAAGTGTCTATGTTTATGCAAACCTTCATTGCAAATTTTGATATAATATTAGTTATTAAACAAGCAACAGAGTTTGTTACTAAGTATTTAAGAAAGAAAAAATACAAATAAAAATAAATTTTATCTCATTTGAACTTGGAATAATCCCTTTCATATGCGTAACTTTTAAGAACTTTTATATTGTTATTCTTTTATTTAAAAGAAGATTACTGTATATAGCACTAAGATTTTCAATGTCTTCTCTTTTGTTTAAGGGAAATTAATTAATTTTTTTGAGAAGGGAAAGAAATTACAACAAAAGACTGTTTCTAGAAATGTGTTTAATTAAAACTACACAAAACACCTTAAACAAAAGAGAAGACATTGAAAATCTTAGTGCTATATACAGTAATCTTCTTTTAAATAAAAGAATAACAATATAAAAGTTTGTTTGCAATATTACAAGCACTTATCCACATAAAAGAGACGAAACAGTCCCCGTCTCTCATAATAACCGATTCACTAAGCTCACTTCACACTATAAAACGTTTATATACCAATAATCCAATTTCCTCACGTATCAAATCAGAAATAGAGATTCTAAATAATAATAAGATCACTGTTGACTTCATGTTTGTTCCATAACATTCAGGTATACAAGGAAATGAAGAAGCAGATGAACTAGCCCGCTTAGCATCCTCCAGCCAGGACTCCATTCTCATTAATGAGGTTTCTTCAGATGACTTTAGGTCAGAAATAAAACATAAAGTGTTAAGTGCGTGGCAAAATAAGTGGAGTGTATCACAAAATAAACTAAAAGAAATCAAACAATTAGTGAAACCGTGGCTCCAACCCACAGCGAATAGACACGATCAAGTGAAAATAACACGTTTGCGACTAGGACATAGTAACTTTACACATAAACACCTCTTTACGCAAACTGTGCCGCCAATATGTGAAACGTGTCAAGTAACACTCTCCGTGAAACATATACAACTCAGTGCAAAAAATATGAAACAGCAAGAAAGAAGCACACTATACCAAACAACATGAAGGAAGCCCTAGGAAAAAATATGAACATTAAAAACACAATAAGTTACCTTAAAGACTCAGGACTATATCATTTATTGTAATTTTATTCTAACTGTACCTGTAGTTTACATTTAGGTCGCTAATAACCCTGGTGGTTACAGCGTAAATAAATAATAAAAAAAAAAGTTCTTAAAAGTTACGCATATGAAAGGGATTATTCCAAGTTCAAATGAGATAAAATTTATTTTTATTTGTATTTTTTCCTTCTTAAATACTTAGTAACATAAACTCTGTTGCTTGTTTAATAACTAATATTATATCAAAATTTGCAATGAAGGTTTGCATAAACATAGACACTTCTTCTGTCAAACTCACCTAAAATAAATATAAAAATAGAAGAGATATGGAAACCTTAGTAATAAGTTTTGACAGAAATAAAAAGTAAATCAAATTTAATGTCATTATGTTAATGACATAATGACAAAATGTAAAATTTTGCTAATTTTAAAAGACAATTCTCACAAGGGTAAGCCTATTTAAGACATAAGAACTTCATTTTTCTAATGTAAATTTTTTATGTTAATTTTTAGTATGTTTTGAAAAAGAGTAAAATAAACTCGAAAGCTTAGCAAACCTAAAAGAGTTTTACTTAAAGGCCAATATATTGACTACTAAACCCAATATATCCATATATATATATATATATATATATATATATATATATATATATATATATATATATATATATTCCGAAGAGTTATTTACGCAAGCAATTGAAAACTGTACAGAAGAGATCAAGATAAATGGTGAAAATATAAATAACATCCGTTATGCTGACGATACGGTCAATATCGCTGAAAGTGAGACAGACCTGCAGACGTGATACTACTAAACACAATTTGTAATACTGGGGAATAGTTTATTTTAACAATAAACATAAAGAAAACAAAAACCAAAAACCATGGTTATCAGTAAGAGAGACAAACTAATTACGAGGATTCCAGATAGAAAATGAAGATATTGAGCAAGTGGAAAAATTGAAATACTTAGGAGTCTGGATTACGGAACATCTGAATCCAAAATCAGAAATTCGCTTACAAATAGAGCAATCAAGAGCAGCCTTTTTGAAGATGAGTAAATTTCTGAGTAACCAAAGACTCAATCTGCAAATCCGATATCGAATGGTAACATATTATATCCACTCTATTCTTCTTTATGGTGTCAAAGCCTGGGCTATTAATGTTGACTTAATGAGAAAACTAGAAGCTTTTGAGATGTGGCTTTTTAGGAGAATTTTGAAGATACGATGGACCGATCATATTACGAATGAAATGGTGTTGCACAGAATGAAAAGAGACAAAAAACTTTTAATCATTATTAAAAGGCGAAAGACAGCATATTTCAATCACATACTTGGAAATGATAAGAAGAAGTTGTTACAGCTGATTATAAAGGGTAAAATCAAAGCAACTGGACCGGGATAAACACGCAGAAGCTCTTATGAAAAGCAGAAGATAGAGACAAATTTGCAATGGTTATGGCCAACCTTCATTAGTGGAGATGGCATTAGAAGAAGAAAATGAAGTAAAACAAATTATAAAAACATTTAAATTTATAGCCGAAATAAAGCTACCACAGAATTTCACGGTTCCTGTAAAATTGGCCAATATAGAGATTGGCGACTTTGATAATAGGCGACTCATATGTCTGTACTCTTTTAAAAATTATTATTTTTGTTTATTTGACTGTGAATAAGTGCACTGCTGCAGTGACGTACCCTGCAGGTTTAGAATATTAGTTTTTCAGATCTATATTATAGAGCCCATTGACTTTTTTTATTAACGTATTGAAAAGTATCATTGACCGAACTTTCGTTAAATTCGACCGGGGCCATTTTTTCATAAAATGTCATGTCATGGCTGCGCAACCTGAGAGAGTGGTACGGATGTACATCTGATGAACTTTTCAGTGCAGCCGTCTCAAAAGTCCGAATAGCTATGATGATTGCCGATCTCCACCGCCGAGATATCACTTGAAGAAGAAGATTTTTCCATACAGATAGCTCCTTTTTTATATATTAACTACGTCGCTAAAGGTTTTATAAATGAACAAAAAACAAGTATTTGTTTTGAATAATTGAACAAAAAATAAAATCAGTATTTTACTATTCACGGAACTATAAACTAAAAGTCACAAAATGTAGAATCTTAGTAATAACGGAACTGTACAATCAAAGTCACAAAATCTAGAATTTTGTCGACCTGAAAACGTAAAACAATAAATTTCCATCCTAAGCTAATGGCAAATACGGCATCTACCTTATTAAAACGCCAATAAATCACCGAGTACAAAATAGGTATTGAGAGATAAGTGTTAGCAAATTGTGGGTACATAAACAAAGCAAATTGGACGTTAATACCAATATATAAGACGTCCCCATACAGTTTATGCCATACTTAACGTCGTTAATTATGTTTAATAAAATCTTAGAGATTACAATAAGGTGGAACAATACTAAAAGGAGACAATCTCGTTAAACATGTGAAATGGGTATCAAAATGTTATATCACCCGAAGACAATCTATAGAGAATGTAATATCTAATGGAATTGTTTTATACCAGGAAACTAATGTTACTATAATATCTTAGATTTAATTATATAGCTCTTGATACAATATAGCAAAGTAATAATTATTTTCTTAATAATTTCCCTGCTATGGACGCATATAGTCGTAACAATATTTTTGGCTGGTTCGTATAAGTAACGAGCATTTTCGAATGCATTTTGTAAAATGCAGCTTTTGTTTTAATTTTTTACATTAATTTACAGGTATATCGTTAATACAATTTGCTCAGACAATCACGTATCGGGAATCAAACTGTCTACACATAATGAAGTATTGTGAATAGTACAACTATTTGCGTTGTTGATTGAATAATATTCATTCAACGCTACAAGCAAGATGTGATAAAGAGATGAATGCACTTAAAGTTATATTTAACCAAAAATGGGGATTTAACGTAAACACCTCGCTCTTGTTTTTAAAAGCTTATATTCGCTCTCTTGGGTTTAAATTGAGTAGTGATGCGCATCATAAGGTGTTGCTTCCAGATAACACCTCTAGTCTCTCCCACTCAATTCCTATTCTCACCTCCCAGAAGTGTGATCGGGATCACACAGGTGATCTCCGGTAAATCTGAGCAACCCTACTGGAGACTGGGTAACCAACCCCAGTGGATGGTGGGGTCAGAGCTGACGAGGAAGAAAAAAATGGTCCTTCGAATAGGGGTTTGGTCATGAGGGACTCCCTTATCCCATAAAAACCTATTGTTACAAAATCTCGAGATAGAAAAGCCGGACTGAATTCAAGACGGCGGCCCACGCACCGAACTAAAGATAATGATTTAAAGATCAGTGCTTGGAATGTAGGAACGCTGTATAGGACAGCGGGACTGAAACTGCTACAAGATCAACTCCTAAAATATAGAATAGACATTGCAGCCATTCAAGAGATAAGATGGATAGGAACCGACATAATGCGGAAAAAAGAACATGATATATATTACAGCTGCAACCCGAACTGACATGAATTCGGAACCGCGTTCCTAGTATCAAAGAAAATCAAAAATTTTATTATTGGTTTTAAAGCCATTAATTATCGGTTATGCATCTTACCAAAAGATATATGCTACTAATATTATATTGAAAATACAGCCTTCACGCTGTTACTAATGACAATGGTTTAAGGCTTATTAGTATGGCAGTTTCCAAAGATTTAAATGTGGGAAGTACATGTTTCAATCATAAGAATATCCATAAAACAACTTGGGTATCACCAAATAGACACACCACAAATCAAATTGACCATGTTATAATTGACAGAAGGCACTTTACAAACCTAATGGACGTCAGAAGTTACAGAGACGCAAATATTGACCATTTCATGGTAGGGGCCAAGTTACAACAAAAAATTTCCAATGACAAGAAAGAAAGGGGCACTAGACAAGTAAAATATAATTTACATATTATAAAAATAAAAACAAAAAGGAACGGTTCCAGTCACATATAAAAGAAACCCTAGAACACACCTGGGTAGTCGACCAGTCAAGCACGGAAATGTGGAACAACTACAAGGAGGCTCTGAAATTAGCAACCAAAAGCACATTGGGAATATCCCGAACACAAAAAAGAAACGACTGGTTCGACCAAGACTCCAAAAAAATAACAGATGAGAAGAACGAGGCATTTAGGACCACACAACAAAGAAAAACTAGAACAACAACAGATAGATACAAAAATTTAAGGAGAGAGGAAAAATGCATACACCGAAAAAAGAAACGAGACTCAGAAAATGACATATTAGAATGGCTCGACAAGAATGTTCTATTATCATATAAATATTATTAAAAAAAAAATTCAAAGCAAGATTTAACTATTGTAATGATAAGGACTTACTTACCAACAAAGAGGATATCCTTTTACGATGGGTAGAGCACTTTCGAGAGTTGCTGGAAGGGGAACCTACTAACAATATAGAGCTGGAATACCGAAATAAGGAACTCGTGGAACCCCCCTCGGTAAATTAAGTGAAAATATCTATAGAAAAACTAAGGAACCACAAATCCCCAGGCAGCGATGGTATCCCAGCAGAGTTATTTAAGCACGGTGAAGAGCAGCTCACCAAGGTGATGAGAGAAATTGTTTGTAAAATTTGGTCTGAGGAGCAAATGCATGAAGAATAGAGATTAGGGTTAATTTGCCCATTACAAAAAAAGGAAAACCAACTGGAATGCAATAATTACCAAAGAATAACTCTCCTAAATACAGCATACAATATATTGTCAAACATTTTACACGAGAAATTAAAGCCTTATATCGAAATGTTTATGTTTCTAGGAGAATATCAGGCAGAGTTCAAGCGTGGACGTTCAACTATTAACCACATCTTTACACTACGACAGATCTTCGAAAAAGCTCAAGACTTCTAGAGTATCTAGGGACATCGGTTAACCTCTATAATAACGTTTGTCTGCAACGGTTTGTAATGCAACAGACTACCGAGGTATTATTGAACCTATATATCTTGAACCTATTGTTGTCCAATGCGTGTCCAATGACAATGTGCATACTGCCAGTACGCGGACAGATGGAGGACGTCCTACAAACTGCACTTATTTTATTAACTAAATGATTTATATTCAAGTTATACAAATATTTGCATTATAATTGCAACGTAAAAATATTTATAGAAATTAAAAGATTTTCCTATATAATAGTTCATTTTAATAACACACAATAATTACTTAATATATTTAGAATAACAGAAAATACGGTAATACCATCAGATGATAATACCTTTGACTCTAACCGTGAACGTGATAAATAAAAAAAAATAGAGCATTGCTTTTAGTAAATAAAAATGTGTTTGACTAGTAGTGAACGTGTCGATTTTCAACTTAATCGTGATAAACAATTCACTTTTTACGATTGTACTGCTTCAGCTGCAAGTACCAACAAATTTAGCAAACCTGTCAATAACCGTAGTTCTTATGATTCAGATGAAAACCACCCAGATAATGAGTTAAGCAACACTGAATAATTTTATGTTAAAACTTGATCAGAGGAAAATAACTATTTTGCCTAACAATCTAAAAACAATGGTTTTCTGACAGTATCTGTTTTAATGGTTAGAGCAAAAAACACATATATTCGAATATTGCTCGACACATTCATTAATAAACAAATTAAAATGTTCCCAAATAATGTCCAGTGGTTGGTACCTTTTATTACTTTTAATATTTACATTCTAATAATACTAGGGAGCTTCCAAACTAGGACTCTCTTTTTAAAATATGTCCTATTTTTGATTCCATAAAAAGCAACATGTAAATTTTCTAAAACATCTTTTACAAAATTAAAGTAGATAGGTATACATTCTTCTTCTTGTAGTTCCTTCTCCTATAGAAGGTTGGCTATCATCACAGCTATCCGTACCTTATTGGCGGCTACTCTAAAAAGATCTATTGAGCTGCAACTATACCACTCTCTTAGGTTTCTCAGCCAGGAAATTCTTTGTCTTCCTATGGATGCTTTACCCTTGATTTTACCTTGCATTTTTGATTCTAACCTTTGCTTTTTGATTCCAGTACAGATTGACAATAACCCGTATATCTCACTATCTACATTCTTTTCTTTTAACAGTTTTACGAGTTTCTGATGTCGTACTCTATCAAAAGCCTTTTAATAATCTATAAAGCAGACATAGAGATCCTGGTTCATATCTAGTCGTCTTTGCGCGAGAACGTTAAAAGCAAACAGAGCCTCTCTCGTTCCTAGTCCTCCTCTGAATCCAAACTGGGTGTCATCTATATCTTCTTCTATTTTTTTGTATACTCTTCCATGTATTATTTTAAGAAATATTTTAAGTGTGTGGCTTAATAATTAAATTGTTTTGCACTGGGAGCATTCTGTCGCATGTACTGACTTTGGTAGTGTTACAAACGTGGACAGCAACCAATCTTCGGGTATTACTCCTGTTGTATATGCTTTGTTGAACAGATCTAAAAGTATATGCAGTGTTTCTTCGTCAATGCATTTAATTAGCTCAGTGGGTATCTGATCTGGGCCTACTGATTTTGCGGTCTTTGCATTTCTAATTGCCTGTTCTAATTCGCACATTATTATTTTCGGTGCTGTTTGTTCCTGTAGTTCTTCTTGTATCACTCTATCACGGTCGAATAGTTTCCGTATGTATTCTTGCCATAATGTTAGTTTATCTTTGATGTCTGCAATGGGTTTACCATTATCATCTTTTAGTATCCCATAGTGTGGTCGCTTTTTGGGTATTGTTAGTTCTTTTATTTTTTTATGCATATTACAGCTGTCGTATTTTCTGTCATATTCTTCTATTTCTATGCATTGATCTGTTAACCACTTTTCGTTGGCCTTTTTTATCTCTATTTTAATTCTACTTTGTAGTTCTTGATATTTTGTCTCATTTTTCTCTTAGGCTTTTTCCTCCCTTCCATTAATGCTATAATTTCTGAAGTCATCCACTGTTTTTAGTTTGTCTTTTCAGGTTTTACATGTCAGCCTTTAATAATGCCTCCTGAATATTGCTCCACTTTTCATTGACATCTTCTGATGTTAAGATTTCTTCTCCCACTTCTGTTAGATTTGAGTTGACTGGTTGGATCACTTTTTTAATGTCTTTCTCTTTTTCTTAATTTTGTGTAATCAAACGTTGGTTTATTTTTAGGTATTAAATTTTTTTTAATTTTTACGTGGATTCTAGCTATCAGCGGATTATGGCCAACGTTGAGATCTACTCCGGGGTATGCTTTTACTGCTTTACTGCCTAACTGCTTACTACCTAACCTAACCTAACCTACCCTATCCCCTCTTTCGTTTCTGTCACCTAGTCCAAATTCCTCAACATATTCGTCAACTTTTCCTCTCCTGACTTTAGCATTAAAGTTCCCCATTACTATTGTAATGTCTTCTTTTTTAATAGATCTTTAAATTGTCTCTAACTCTATATAAAAATGTTCTATCTCCTCGTCATCTTTATTCGCTGTTGGTGCGGATACTTAAATTAAGTTAACTTGTATGTTTGTCTTCAGCTGGACCATTATGACTCTCTCTGAGTAAGGAGTGAAGCTTATAACTTTTTTATTAGTTTCTGTGTCTAACAAGATTGCGACTTCATAGCGATGAGCCGGATCGTTGTTTTCAGCATATTACATCATGCCGTTTTTGGTTATAAGTTTCCCGGTGTCTGGCCAATGTACGTCACTTATGACCAGTATATTTATTTCCATTCTGGTCATTTCTTGTATTAAATTGTCTAATTTTTCTGGCTAATACAAGCTTCTTACATTTCATGTTACAAATTTTATTGGTCTACATTTGTGTTTTCTTAGATGTGGAATGGTATTATCTAAACGAGCATTTTGCTTGCTAGCGACCTGAAAGGCTTTGTTTTTTACATGATCTTTTTCTTCCCTGCCGGATCTTGGTTTCCGGATTCCATGATCAGTAACGGTTTGATCATTTTGCGTATTTGCCATGATGAATGACTAGGAATGTTCTATTGAACCTTTAAAGCAGTGGTTAATCGTTGCCTTCTGCATTCTTCTGCCGTTGACAATATATTCTTTCGCCTTTGGAGTTGATTTATCAGCTCCAGGACAAAAGAGTGTCCTACTACCTACCGACTCATCTGCCCGAAGCCGTTGGTCGGTAAGCAGGGGATTGCTTATACCGGCAATCACTCGGTCCCTATCTGCGTTAGCCCCACCTTCTACCATGTAGAGGTGCAGATTCGGATTTTTCTTTCATCGAGATTAAGACCTTTGGGCATTTCCTAATCTCTTCAGAGCTTTAGAAAGTAGAAAGGTATACATTGGTAAGACACAACGTAAGCGTAACAGATTTGAATTTAAATTAAGGCGAAGGGTGGCGTATTTCCATGAAGTGAAGATATACCAATTTCAGTATCATGTTTAAACTGTTTAAATGTTTCTATATTAATACCCAATACTTTTTTTCTGTTGTCAAAAATTATACATAATTTCTTGAAACTGTCCAATTAATTATTTGGCATTTCTTTCTAGTATCCCACATTTCTAAAATATTATGGTGAGTTTTTTAAAGTAAACGTAAATAAATAAAAATAAAGAAAGAGTATATTTCATTGCACATATACAGATACAATAGAATATTTATAAATTAACAAACGTACTTGAAAAATGTTATTTGCTATTACTTAGTTCTTTTATCCTGAAATAATGGTGGAACATACGTTAGATAAAAAACCAGTTACAATATTCTTTAACTACCCCATTTTAATGTATCTCTTGGTTTCAGCTACTCAAACTTTAAAGCTTAAATTAATCTACTCAACTATCTAAAGAAATAGTGTTTAGCACCTTAATGACCAAAGAACATGAAACACTAAATTTAATGCGCAATTCGTATTTGTATTTGTAAGACGAGGTCTAATATAAATGACATAAATGTAGTACCTGATGTATGGGATGACATAATTGTTAGGAAATACGTTAAGTGGAGGCAATTAAATGGCATTATATATACGGTGACCATATGTACTTGTTTAAGTAGGACAGTACTTATTTTTAAATATTGTCCTAATGTACTTTAAACCCTTTCTAAGGACACGCGAATGTACTTATTTTTTCTAAAAGAAGGAATTATTACTATTTTTAAACAATTATCTTAAAAAAATAAATGACGGTTGCGTTTCGATTTAATTTGAGTCTCCTACCACTCCCTGACACGTGTTTCTGGGTCTACCCGTCATCAGAAGTAGTTTATAAGAATACTTAAACCAAATCAAAACGCACCGACTACTAAGGCAATTATAGTAAAAATAATTACCAGAGTATGCTACTAGAGACCTCTAGTGAGGAAACATGAAGTTAAATTATCTTAAACTATGTCCTTAATTAATACTCTTTGGCACTTTTACTTAAATTTTGGCCCACTGTGCAACGCTGGATCTGAAAAAGCATTCAGATAATGATCTTTGGCTTTGACTGTTGCCGAATATCGAATAGTAAGGTTTTCTTATTCTTCGTCGTCGTGTTGAACAGTTGAAGTGTTACGTATTGTATTACTGTACTGTTATTACTGTTTGTTTGCAAAACGTTTTAGAATCTACATAGAATTATGTCTCCGCCTCGACAAAAATGCCATTATAATGCAGAACTACAAAAGGATTACCCTTTTACGAAAGTCAAGTCAGTCTCATCGCCGCATACTATTTATTGTGAAATATGTAAAAGTGACGTGGACATTTTCAGCAATGTACGAAGTAATATTAAAGCTCATTTGAAAAGAAAGAAACACACATTGGCAGCTAATGCAGAGACTAGCAGCAATAAATTACATCCATTTTTTAAATCCGCAAGTGTCAGCTCCGAGCTTAATAATTGCAGCCAAAGAAGGGACATTTGCATACCATACCATTATGAATATGCACAGTTGTAGATAATTAGATTGTACTGATTGTATTGATTTCCAATTTATTTGAGTCTAAATTTTGTTCTGCTCCAAATAAAAGTGAAGCCGTCGTGAAAAATATTTTGGCCGGAGAATCGCAGATACGGCTGAAAGTTGATATGCAGAAAGCAATTTTTCTTAGCATCATTATTGATTCTTCAAATCACAAGGATATAAAACTAGTACCTTTACTAGTAAGATACTTTGACAGCAAAACTGGTATTTAAACAACATTATTACAGTTAGTGGATTTACCGATCAATTATATGATTATGTATTAAATATTTTACAAAAATATCATATTGTTAACAAGATTGTTGGATTAATAGCAGCGGCGGCCGACCAGGTGAAGTAGGTGATGGTGAGGTTCACTATAAAAATATAATTAAATTGAGACAAATAAACAAAAAATTAAAGCAGCATTTATCTAAATTCTAAAATGAATTATTTATTCTCTTTTAATTAATCCAAAAATTTAAAAAGACAACTAGCTTTATTAGCGGTAGGTACTTGACACTCAAGTCCAGACCTGTGTCACTAGTCGTGTAGGAGTAAGGAATAGGTGAATATCATTTTCGAAATGCGAAATTCATCTGCATAAGCGTTCACGGTTGTGACGTTGGCCTATCCTTAGTGATAGCTGAGAAAACTGGTGAGTGCAGTTCCGTCTAAAAATTTATTATCCGTCTTCACTACCATTGTTTAATGTGTATTTGGTATTCCTATTTTTCGGAAATTTCTCTCTTCTTCTTCTTACGGTGCCTTATCCTTAAGGATGTCGGCCATTACATTTGCCCATTTAATCTTATTTGTAGCAGCCCTGAATAGTTCTATGGAGGTCATGTTCGTCCATTGGCGTAGGTTTTTAAGCCAAGAGTTGCGTCTTCTTCCTGGTCCTCTTTTGCTATTGACTTTGCCTTCGATTATAAGTTGGAGCAGTTCATACTTCTGATCTCTTATGATGTGACCAAAATATTGTGTTTTCCGTTCTTCTATTATAAGTATAAGCCCTCTTTCCTTATTCATCCTCCGCAAGACTTCCGCATTTGTCGTATGGCTCATGTAGGATACTCTGAGCATTTTACGGTTACACCAGAGTTCGAATGCTTGGATTCTTTTTTGTGTTGCTTCTGTCATTGTCCAGGCTTCAACACCA
Source organism: Diabrotica balteata (assembly GCA_918026665.1). NCBI lineage: Eukaryota > Metazoa > Arthropoda > Insecta > Coleoptera > Chrysomelidae > Diabrotica > Diabrotica balteata. The sequence goes on from OU898282.1 coordinate 102,963,363, forward strand.
TAGAGCAGGGTGAATAAAACATAGCACTTAAGTATTCTAGTTCTCAATCAGATGCCCAGCTGGCGGTTGCATAGAACTTTTTTCATTTTGTAAAACATTGTACGTGCCTTTTCCAGGCGTATTCTTATCTCTAGTGAGTGGTCCAGGTTTCATCAAGATTACTTCCAAGGTACGTTGTTCTTGTTACTCTTTCCAGATCTGTTCCATCGACATTGACCTTCGCCCTTCTGTTTTGGTGCTTGCTGATGACCATCGTTTTTGTCTTCTTTGTATTCAATTTCATTCCAAATTCTCTACAGGCTGTCGTTACTCGGTCCATTAAGCGTTGCAGGGCTTCAGGATTATCTGCCAGTATGACAGTGTCATCAGCATATCGCAGGTTATTTATACATTGCCCGTTTATAATTATACCATCCGAGGTGCCTTCCAAAGCTTTTTGAAATATCTTCTCAAAGTAAACATTGAACAGCAAAGGTGATAGGACACATCCCTGTCGTACTCCCTTCTCGATATTGATTTTTCCAGATGTTTCGCTTTTTATTCTGATTTTAGCCTTTTGTTCTTGGTAAAGGTTTGAAATGATCCTTAAGTCTTTATCGTCGATATTACATGACCTTATAATATCTATTAGTTTATCATGTTTCACCAGGTCAAACGCCTTCTGAAAGTCTATAAAACACAAGTATACATCAGAATCGACATCTCTACATCTTTCAACTAGCACACGTATTGAAAAAAGTGATTCTCTTGTTCTGAACCCATTCTTAAAACCAAACTGAGTTTGACCAGTGTGTTCGTCTAGTTTATTGTATACTCTATTGTGTATTACTCGTAGGAAAAGCTTCAACATATGATTCATCAGGCTAATAATCCTATGGTCTTCACATTTCTTGGAGTTTCTCTTCTTTGGTAGTGGTATAAACACCGATATCAGCCAATCATTTGGTATTATGCCTGTTTCGTATATTTTGTTAAATATATCTTTCATTACTTCGATGTGTTCGTCTAGTAATATCTTTATTATTTCAATTGGGATATTATCTTCCCCAACAGCTTTTCCGTTCTTTAACTGATTTGCCGCTTTGATAATTTCTTGCTTTGTGATATAAGGTCCAGTCGATGTCTCCTGCATGTAAATGTTCGTCCTCTCTCGGTTTTGAAACATCTCTTTTACGTATTCTCTCCATCTACCTATTTGATCTTCTATGTTCAGTAGCGGGTTCCCATGTTTATCTTCGATGAAAGACATAGGAGTTTGTTTAAATATTTCAGCGGCTTCTTTTACTTTTTTATGTAGATTAAGAGTATCATGTCTTTGTTCCAACTCTTCAATTTCTTGGCATTTTTCACTTACCCAGGTTTCTTTTACTTGTTAAATCTTTATTCTGATATTCTTGTGTATTTGCTTGTATGTTGTTTTATTTTTACCTCTGTATTTTCTTCTTTCGTCCATCATGTTTAGAATTTCTTCATTCTTCCTCGGGAGTTTGTGTCGATTGTACTGTTCTGTTACTCAAGTGTCTATGTATTTCTTCCCGTATTTTATTACTAGTGAATTTTTCTTTAAGCTTATCTAGGTTAATAGCTATTATTTGCTTATTTCTTTTTGTTCTTTTAAATTCTATCCTAATTGTTGCAAGAAGAAGATTGTGATCGGTGGGGATGTCAGCTCCGGGGTATGTCTTGCATGCTTTTACTGCCTTTTTGTATCTTGTATATTTTGTATCTCTCAGCGCCAATATTTTGAAATTTAGTCTATTATATAGATATTTTTATATATAGTGTATAGTATAGTATTTATTAGTTTAGTTTAGTAACAATATTAATTTTATTTGTTTAGTGCACTTTATTCATACATTTCTCTGTGGTTTGTTTCGGATTTCGGATATAAAGTGTTCTCGTGGATTTCGTTTGGACAATCTCCGTTTAGGCATTGGAAAAATGAAGATAAAAGGGATGTTCTTTTACATGGTCGACCAACTAGTATTTTAAACATCTGCGTCTGATCCAGAGAGGTCGGCTGCAATCAGCATCTGACCCAGAGTGGGCGGCTGAATCGAAACTCACCAACCCGTTTTAGCAGGCGTGGTGTTTTAATCGCCAAAAACCCTCAATGAAATGTCAAAGTTCAGAACTAAAATACCCCAGCAAGAAGAACAAATTGTATTTAGTAAAAGTGCCCTAAAAAACTGTTTTCAAGTTATTAGTGCCCTAAACTCTATACATTTTTTAACCCTTTCACTGCGGTAATAATATAGGAATGTAGACCTGTGCGGAAATATATTTTTGCGTATATTCAAATATTATTTATGAATTATGTGAAGTAAATCGGTTGAGAATCTACTGCTGATAGCCATTTTACTTACTTTTTGTTAGACTCGAATTCGCGTCCTCCGCACATCTTTGGAAATTTTTTATAAACTGCGAAAAGCGCGAATTTGCGGCATAATAAAAGTTAATAAAAACTAATTATGCTTCACCGAATTTATTTTTTAGCTCAAAAATATTGTGTCAAGGTTAAATAATACTAAAAAAAATATGCAAACTTTTGTTTATTGTTTATTAAAAAAGATACAAAAAAAAAAACAGAAATTTATATCAAATAATATAAATACAAAAGTAAATAATATGTAAAATTCAAATAATTTTCTTTATGGTACTCAACAAAACATGCACCTATACATAGCCAGGGGTGGTCTGGACAAGAAAGACAGTGAAACAAAGTGTCTTTTCGTAGCTTTTTTCTTGTTCAGATACGGCATTTTTTACGCATAGTGTGACCTTTTCCATTTGTTGTATTAATTTTAGTAAGCATATGTTGGGAACTTTTCACGTTACTTATAGTTACTGATTTGGTTTCTGGTAATAACCATTCTAAAACTGACGTTCTAAATTTACCAAGACTCATTTTTTGAACGTAATACTTATTATAATAATATATGTGAACTAATCATCATCATTTGGAAAATGTGGATTCCTAATTTCTTGTACCACCGTAAAGTCCTTCGAATTACTGGATAGTACGCCATTTGTTGGCCCTGATGATCTACACCACCCATTATATTCGACGATAGGTTGTGGTTTTTTCTTTTCAACACCTCTTCGATTCGTCATTATCATCATACGATTTTCAAATTCTGAAGATATGTAAATTACATCCCTCTTGTCACGCCACTAACCAATCATTATGTTATCGAGATACATAGCCTGGCTTTCACATTTCTTTAATTTCGCGCGAATAACTTCGTTTGGAGAACCCTTTCTGTCTTTACGAAGCGTTCCCGTGCAGTAAGTCTTTCTATCCAGTAACATTTTTGCCAACTGGAAACTATTATAATAGTTATCCATGAAAACTGTGTGGCCTTCGCCGCCGCAAGCAACAAATTTCAAAATAAGTCCACTGGGATCCGTCAAGATATAGAGTTTGATTCGATATTTGTTTCGCTTATTTGGAAGATATTGTTTGAAGATAAGTCTTCCTTTCCACAAGAACATTGACTCATCTAACGAAAGTTGTCTATTAACATAGTAAACTTTCTTCATCACATTGCTGAAATGTTTTATTACAGGTTTAATTTTAAAAGGACGATCTTAGATAATTTGGTCACCTTCCATCCAAGTTGTACAAAAATGAAGACAACGCATAATTAATAAATACCTGTCTCTACTCATGTTGTTTGAAAAACAAGTTGTTAATAGTCTGTGTTTTTTCCAGTAATCTTGTAACTCAGGAAGTTTGACAGTACCAGTAAGTAAAGTTAATCCTAAAAACACAAGGAACTCTTTTACTGTCAGTTCTGTCCATTCGGTGATTCTAGATCGTACAGATCCTTTGTTAGTAGCCAGTACTTGAATGACATAGTTATTACATTTATTCACTACAGTTTCTAAAAATGCATCATCGATTAGCATCCTAAACCAGTCATATGGTTCGTCACCAGGAGATTGAACTAATAGTTTATTTGTTCCCATAAAAGGAATATTTTTCATACCACTTATTTCGTTCCACGAATTTTCAGCCTAGATCTCATTTGTACTCTCTAAAATCTCATCGTGCCCAATCATTTCCGCTCTCTCTTGCATAAAACTCTCCTCATTTTCTGTAAGATCTGAATCCGAATCTCCATTATTGTAGTAATCTTCTACTTGAACTAAAAAATATATATTTCAATTTTCTATTATATAGCACATTAAAATTATTTACTTACATTTATCCTCGTCGTCTTGCTCACTTTCTGTATCAGAGTTATATAAAAATTCTGTAATTTCCTTAACCGATAATTTTTTTGGATTTTTTACATTTATGACTTCGCTTTTTCATACCTGAAGGTCTAGGTTGCTGAGAATCGCTCATTTTTTTATAGAAAATCAATACAACACAAATTAAAACTTCTGTTATTAAAACGACATGTAAAATTAGATACTACCACAGTATAGACAACAACTATTTATACTTATTTATACTGTGGTACTACCCACAAGGTAATGTCAAAAATTTATAGGTTATATTTGAGATAATTTATTTATGAATTTATTTTGTGCCATTACAAAGACTGTGGAAGATATGGTTTATATTTGAAGTCACATTCACATTGGCCGCTATATCGCGCCCTCCTCATTTCATGAAACACTCTGAGGACGCGATATCGCGCTTTCCGCAGTGAAAGGGTTAACGAATTTTTAATGAGATTTGAGCAAGAAGTAGGTACCAAAATTCCTTTTGGCTTCGGCAAGCTTTCCGCATCATGCAAATTTATTTTTTGTCTTCCGGGTTCTAGTGCAGCTATCGAGCGTTTATTTTCTATAATAAATAATTATTGAACGTCTAAAAAGTCACAAATTTTATCACCTACATTGGCTTTTTATTAGAATATTTGTTTTTCAAACTAAATAATACTAGGAGAAAACTAATAAAAATAATAGAGGGACTTAAATCAGAAACAAAACAAAATTTTCCTTTGTTTGTTTAGTAATTTCGTTTTAAATTGCAAACAAATAATACTGATACGCAATGTATTTATACTACTATGAAAAATTAAGAGCTGTCTATATTTTAACTCATTTAAAATTGTTTTCAATTCTAAACAAAAGCTTCTGAACGTTAAATCAAACCATGTTCACAAATATTATTCCACTATAAACAAGAATATTTTTGCACACGAGATAAAATTAATTACAATAACAACAAAACGCAAAACTTCCAATCACTTATTCAACAACGGTCATAAAAGCAAACACATAAAATATACAAAATATCATTTTTTATGGTTTTTCTCTATATATTCCAAATTTATCAGATTATTAGACGATTTATTGCATTTGAATATATAGCGAAGTGAAATATTTGGTCCACTCTGTGTGCAGTAGTAATACAAAAATAATATAATACAAAACTTTACATAAATAAACAACAGAGAAAATGTTTTTTCCGCAAATCGCCAGGAAATTTGACATTCCTGTCAAAATTTCTTGAAGAAAAAGTCAGGACTTCCTTACTGTAAGGAAATGTCATTTCCTTACTGTAAGGAAATGATATTTCCGTACAGTTGTTAGTGTTCTACATAAATAATTGTCAAGTTTGACAATTCAATCTCAATACGTTTCCATAGTAACCCAAGTAAGTAATTTTATTAGGAATTTCAAAGCACCATTTATTTGGGAATAAAATTATCGCGTTTTTTTTAAATCAATCAATATCTGTCGAATTTTAAACGATTTGCGGAAAGATAGTATGTTTACCTCGTAGGAAAAGCCACATTCCTGGACTCTGTGTTGCTAAGTCTCGGCTTGCGCCTCGACTTAGTAATCTTCACAGTCGTCCAGGAATGTTAAGCTTTTCCTACCCGGTAAACAATGTACTATTAGTTAATCTTTAATGTTATGTCATAGCAAGTGTAAGGTTCCTAGGAACTTTTTTTGTGTTTTATTAAGTAGGTATACTATAATCCAATTAGCAGAAATATTGCATAGCTAAACATATTGTGACTGTAAAACACAGTTTGTAGCGTTTTTTTTTTTATTTAATGTGTATATAAAAGATTTCTGTAGTACGCTCCTGTTGTTTTTACCAAAGAAAACAATCGAAATAATATTTTAAGTTTTTTTTTTGACGAGATTTTTAAATGCGTATTAACGCTGGAAATATGTTTTTATCTCTGTGTTGCAATGTTAGGTGAAACAACAAGTTTTTTGTCGCCAAAGAGGTATTATGTTACATGAAGTCTCCCTAATATTCCGGTTAGAATAATCAATAATGCGTATATGTCTACCGATTCAAAAGTAAATATAGATGTTTTTGTCTGTGTTTAGATTCAAATATCAAACCTTTTGTTACAAAGTCAGGTAGAACTCCGGTTTAAAATACGTGCTATTTTGTTAATTTGTATTATGTATATCTATTTCGACGAAGTTTTTTTGTATATAAAGGGATTATAATTTATGATGCCTCCTGAAAAAAAAGGTTTTATTTGTCTTTTATCGTTAGGAACGAATAATAAGGGGACGATTGTTTGTTTTAAGTTTGTAGACTACAGGCTAGCTGTAAGACGGAAGGGAAATTATTTGGCTTTGAATTGGTAAAATGTAACGCGGATGAAGAGTCTAGGATTAGATTTGAAGCAGAGCAGACGTGCTACAATGTGAGTCCAAGAACCTATTTGAAACGGTGGTAGACGTTTTTTGCGGATGTGAAATGTTGGGCCATTTTTGAATCAAAGGGGATTCAATTTCTTTTGAAATGTCTTAGGACCGGTCAATGATAATACTATCAGATTTGAATAAATACCGGAAGCTTCTAAGAAGTATGATATAGGATGTCCCCGTAGTCGGCTTGATTCTTCCACCAAGTTCCTGTTCCAATCGTTTTGCCCTGGAGTGTAGAACTAGTTCCGGATGGTTGCTGCCTTCCAGTTTTGAAAGATTTGTCCAAGTAGCTTCCCCAGAGATGTAAAGTTTCAAAGTGTTTATATATTAATTTTTCCAAGTAAAGACAGATATTTTTTGGCTAAAGTAATAATTGCTTTCATAACAAATTAAAAAATTGTAATATGTATGGTTATGCTGTTAATACTTTTGTTCTTTGTCATCAAAATTAAATGTGATACCTGACAGCAAGCTAAACTAAGACATGTAAGTTTTGTTTATTTTGTTTTATGATATAGTATGATTGTTTTGTAACCCATAATTTTGATAACTGTTTGTTTGAGACAAAAATAAATGTTTAATTTGTTTCTCTGATCTATTTTGAGTTTTATTTAAAAAAGATATTTTTTTCTATATTTTTGATGTTCTATAATTATTTCACTAGTTACAACTAGTGGTTGTAATTGGTATAATTAGGCACCTCAAGTTGCTCCCTATATTAAATTTCTTGAGGTGTTTCCGTTTATTTTCATTCTGTTTGTCCCGAGAGATTTGTATAAGTACCCCTTTATTTATTTTTTTTGTAGTTGACCCAATCCAACCCCCAATATCTTCAACTTATCCACGACCCAGCTCTCCAACAACCGACTGAGTGCCGTATGCACTTGTTTCGATTATTTTGTTTGCCCAATCTTGTCCCCCCATATTCTTACCCTGTGGTAAGCAAAATAGCCGTTACAAGTTTTAGAAAGAGATGGCAGTGTTTCACACCTTTTAATTGTCTATTAGGCTGCCTTTCGAGATGTGGATCCCTTCCGGGTTACCAAGTATTGTCACGAGACGGATACTGTTATCAAAATGTCTCGAAATTTGGACATGTTATTCGAAATTATGTTGCCTTTAAAATGATGGTTTTAATTATTTTATTTTTTTGAAACTTCTCTTGAAAATTTGGATTATACTGTTCCCACGTACTATTATAACCAAACTTTTTACGCCTAATAATTGAGAAGAGCGTTCTCCAAGTTTGAAGAAAATTGCTAAAAATGACTAAAATCTGATAGTAAAACGTGTTACTCATCATTGGCGCTTAGATTTATTGTTATCGCCTTCGTGACGTCAAATCTCATGAATGTACGGTCAGTTAGTTCGTGATAAAACTAATTTGAATGGAGAATAAGACATTTGTTGTCATTATACTACCAGTCGACCGGCGCCACTGAGTATAGATGGTCTGGCGTAAGCAGTGTAGAAAAGTAAGTGATACGCCCATTTCAATTCGCAGTGTGCTTGAACTGCTAAAATAGCCTTAAAATAATATACGACGACAATTTTCATAGAACTATTTATTGCTGGGTGTTAAATACGTGTTTACAGAACTTGGTTTCGCTGGCTACTAACTACAAAAATACATTAAAGCTATAACATATACATAAAGTCCCTAGTGAAGGGAAGGTCGTTTCTAAAAACTATAAAATTTTACCCTGGGGAAAAACGTGAATTACATCAAATCGTTCATATTGTCCTTCTTTTTTTTTTAACCTATTCTCTATCCTTCCACTGTTGGATATAGGTCTCCCCCAGTTCTCTCCATCTTTCCGTATCTTGAGCTGTTCTCTGCCATGTGGGACCTCCTTGGTCTGCCTCTGGATCTCGTTGCATTGTATGGACGCCACTTTCCGATGGCATTGTTCCATCGTCCGTCTTGGACACGTTCATTGTGTCCAGCCCATTTCCACTTTAGTTTTGCTGCTTGTTTTATCGCGTCTACTGTCTTTGTTCTGGTTCTGATCCACTGGTTACGTTTTCTATCTCTAAGTGATACACCCAACATTTGTCTTTCCATCGCTCTTTGTGCCTTCCTTATCCTATCCAAATTGGCCTGTGTAAATGTCCATGTCTGTGCTCCGTAGGTGAGCACCGGTATGATACAGGAGTTATATACCTTGCTTCGTAAGTATAGAGGGATTGTTTGATTTTTTAGAACGTAAGAAAGTTTGCCGAACGCTGCCCATCCCATTCTTACTCATCTCGATATTTCGGCTGTTTGATTTTCTCTATTAGCTCTGATTGCTTGTCCTAGATAGATATACTCATTTACCGGTTCTATTTTTTCTGTTTTTATTTTTATTGCCTCTTGGTCTTCCGTGTTTGTCATTACTTTTGTTTTGTTGAAGTTAATTTTTAGGCCTTTTTGCAGTGATTTTTCATGAAGTTCATTCAGCATTAATTCCAGTTCTTGTTGTTCCGAGGAGATCAGGAGTATATCATCCGCATATCTAAGGTGATTTAGGTATTTTCCGTTAATACATATTCCTCTGTTTTCCCAATCTGTTGATTTTATTATGCCTTCGAGGGTCAAGGTAAACAGTTTAGGTGAAATTATATCGCCTTGTCGGACTCCTCGTTTAACTTTTATATTATCCGTTATTAATTTGTCGTCCAGAATTACGGTCATGGTTGCGTTTTGGTAAATATCATGTATCAATTGTCGGTATCTTGAATCTATTCTACTATTGACCAGAGCTTCTTCAACCGCCCAGTGTTCAATGCTGTCGAAAGCCTTTTCATAATCTACGAATGCTAAGTACAGCGGAAGGTTGTATTCATTGGTTTTCTCAATTAAGATTTTAAGCGTATGTAGATGGTCGATTGTGCTGTATCCTTTTCTGAATCCGGCCTGTTCCACTGGTTGGTAGTTATCAAGTTTATAGGTTAGTCGGTTGTTTATTGTTCTTGTGAAGGTTTTATATAGTTGTGACAAAAGGGAAATAGGACGGTAGTTGTTTAGGTCGGTTCGGTCTCCTTTCTTATGTATTAAGATTGTGTTGGCATTTCTCCATTGTTTGGGTATTTTACCTTCAAACAGACATTTGTTGAACAGTATTTTTAGCATTTTTTTTATCGTGTCTCCTCCTTCTTTTAGCAGTTCCGCCAGTATTTTATCCTCACCGGCCGCTTTATTTCTTTTCATGTCCTTTATGGATTTTTCGATTTCATCTTCAGTTATTTCTGGTAATACCTCTGAGCCAACATTTTGTATTTTCCTCGTGAGATTTTGTTTAGATGATAGTGGTGGGTCATTTTTAGAACTGTATAGGTCTGTGTAATATCTTTCTGTGATTTTTACTATTTCTCCTAGATCTCTTTCTTCATTGTTCTCAGCTTTAAGCATGATTAATTTTCTTTTTCCTATATTTGTCTTCATTGTTTTTAAACTTTTGTTCTTCTCTATGATTTTCTTAATGCGGTCTTCTTTCCTTTATCTGTTTTCTTATGATTTTATTCAGTTCGGTATACTCCACTGTATTTCTTTTGTTATCATTCAGTAGTTGTCGTCGTTTTTTTAGCATATCTTTAGATTTAGCGCAAATTTTTTGTTGTTTTCGCTTTTGTTTATTAGCAATTTTCAGGCCTGCTTCTAGTAGTTCTGTTGTTATTTTATCGTTTAATTCGTCTAGTTGCAGACCCTTTAGCTGTGATATGTCACTTCTTTTTAGCTGGTTTATGTATTGTTCTTTGCGTTCTTTAAGAAGTTCTGTATCTATCTCTTTTTTAGATGGTTTAAATTTTTGTCTGTCTGTTGTGGAGTTAATTTTGATTTTGGCTCTAACAATTCTGTGATCACTTCCTACGGAAATCATGTTTATGACCGTAACGTCTTGTACTATGCTCTTTTCTTTGGATAAGATGTAATCAATCTCATTTTTTGTTAAACCATTAGGCGCGACCCACATCCATTTTCTCTGTGGTTTTTTATTGAAAAAGGTTTTCATCGCATATAGACCGTTCGTTTCCATATAGTTCATTAATGTTTCTCCTCTTTCGTTTCGTGTTCCATATCCAAAATTGCCGATTTTATTTTCTGATTTTTCTAGTTTTCTCCCTAATTTAGCATTGAAGTCGCCTATAATGATTGTGTAGGTGCTTTTGTATTTGTTCACTGTTTGTGTCAATGATTCGTAGAATATATCCACTTCTTCATCCGTATGTGATGATGTAGGGGCGTAAATTTGTATGATCTTTAAGCTTATATTTTTATTTATGTCCATTATTAGAGCCGCAATCCTTTCTGAAATTCCAATATATTGTCTAATCTTATGGACATGCTGATTAGAAATAAGAAAACCGACACCAGCTAATGATTGTCCTTCTTAGAAACACATAAATACGTAACAAACAATAACCACCAAACTGTAAATGTTAAAATACCTACATTTTTAAAGGTAAGGATTATAATAGACAAATTTTCCCCAGAAATATATGAGAATGAGTCGGTCAGATAGCTCAGCGGGCTGTGCGGCTGCCTCTCATTGTTGGTTCAGTGGATGTGGGATTGAGCCCCAGCTCGGTGTACAGAAAACAAAAAGTCTAACGCAGCAGTTTAAAATTCTAGATGAATCTGCGGCTTAGACTAGGATATGCTGGGATCTGATCGGCCTATGGTGGAGCAGTACGGCAAGAGATAAGGGTTTGCGGCTCGGTGATACTCCTCCATAGATCCCTACCGGACGGGCGTAACGCCTAAAAAACCGGATATATATATATATATATATATAAGAAAAAAGAAGTACTTGTGACTTGTTTGGAAAAAATATAAAACTGTTTTTGATGGGTTGGAGTCAATAAAAGGGGCTATGCAAACTTCAAGAAGATGTAATATTTCTAGACGACGTACTGGTATGTTTCACAGGAAGTAACAGGCAACTTGACCAATTTTCATCGTATATTAATTCACTTCATAGTCATATTGAATTTACAATAGAAACAGAACAAAATCAATGCATACATTTTTTAGATTTAAAAATTAGCAGACTTCAAAACAAACATGACTTCTCCATATTTCACAAACCTACCCATACTGACACGACTATACACAATTCATCATCCCATCCAACACAACATAAACTGGCAGCTTATCATAGTATGTTATATAGATTATCAGAAATTCCGATGTCAAAAGACAATTTTGAGACAGAATTAAATATAATTAAGCAAATAGCAGTAAACAACGGATACAACGAACAAACAATTAATAAAATGTTAAATCAAAAACTACACAAGAAAGCCCTGAAAATAGTATTTCCACCACCAGAGAAAAAACCCAGTACCTTCTGCTCGATTACATATACAGGCAAAATAACAACAAAAATTGCCAAACACATAAAAAAGAAAGGAATAACACCAGCTTTCCGAACAAATAACAACCTAGGTAAATATATTGAAAATAACAAGAGCCAAAATAAAAAACACTTAAATAGTGGTGTGTATAAAATTCAATGTGGCGACTGCCCAAAAACTTACATCGGTCAAACTGGTAGAAATTTTGAGAAACGAATAGCAGAACATAAAAGGGCTTTCAAGAATAGAAAAACAGATTCGACATACGCACTTCACCTTCTATATCATAATCATTCTTTTAATGACAAATTTAAAATTCTTCACATTCAAAATAAAGGCCTTAAGCTATCTTTGTTAGAATCTATGGAAATCAACAAATTAAAAAACACAGATATAATTCTGAATGACCAACTTGAGACAAACAGTTCTCCCCTCATCAACCTATTTCATTAGAGACTATAAATTTGTAAACCCAAGCCAAAAATAGATCACTTGAGAAAGGCTATCAGCCGAAACCGCTGTAGTGATAATAGTTAAAATAAATTTTGTGGAAGTTTGAAAACAAAGTTTTCAGTGTTTTATTGTTACAGAAAGAAGATTAATTATTCCTAGTAAACGACTTTTTCTTCTTAAGGTACCATCTCCTCTAAGGAGGTTGGTAATCATCACAGCTATTTTCACTTTTGAGATTGCAGCTCTGAACAACTCGACGGAACTGCAATTATACCACTTTCTCAGATTGTTGAGCCAGGAGATGCGTCTTCTTCCAATACTTCGTTTTCCCTGTATTTTTCCCTGCAACATGGTTTGTAGCAACACATATTTATCCCCTCTCATAACGTGGCCGAGATACTGTAACTTTCTTATCTTAATCGTATTCATGATTTCCATTTCCTTTGTCATCTTTCTGAAGATCTTAACATTTGTTATTTGGTCTACCCAATTAACTCTAATTAGTATACGACTAATAGTATCCAATATATGCCCAATAATTCCACATAATATTCTAGAAACTACTTCTAGAACTACAGAAACTAGATGTTACATATACGTCCCCGATCAATGTCTCAATCTAAATAACCCAAAAATAACGATGTAGATGTAAATAAATTATGGCCAGAAATCGATAACCTGCATGGAGATAAAGGTATAACGTAAATGAAACAGAATCAGAAACCAATAAACTATTGTTCACTTCACAAATTAGCGCAGAACCTATACCGCAAATACAGAGCAAAAGAGCTTTCCCCGAAAGAGTCGCACAAGCTAAAACTCCTTAATTCTTTATAAAGGTTGTTAAAGTTATACGTTCTAAAAAGAACAGAAATATCCCAGCAACAAATCCTATAGATATACAAGAATTGGTGTAGTGAACTAAAGCATTTTTTGAACAAGACGCAAACGAAAGTGTTCTTAACTTCCAAGATCGTATGGTTCACACGAGTGTTGCTCGAGTGTTGCTAAAGCTTTTACAAAAGATATTGAGGGGTTATTAAAATTATAGGACAATTTTACCCTCTGTTCAACAAAAAATGATGAAAACAAGTTGCAGAAAAATTAGGTGCAAAATATTCAAATTGCGGGATACAAATACCTCCTCTGAATTAGACGGTGATCAAATACAAGTGTTGTCTTCTTATATGACGCAAAACATAAAATATGTTATTTTCTTATAAACATTTTAAACCACAAAAATCTTTATTTCAGTTCATTGCGATGGCGATCTGTCACTTATGTGTCATTTGAGTCTTCTTGTTCTTATAACCTTGAGTGACATGATGTGGACACTGGGGTTGTATGCTCGCCACAAATATATTACAATTCTTAAAAATGATTTTGATCAACCTGGTCCTTCGTAATGTGTAACATAAATTATTGCGACGACACTTTTTTTGAGCTACATCTTCTGGAGCCACTAGTTTACCTTCTTCATCGGGCTCTTCCACTGGTCTAAATCTACTAAATGCTTCAAAAAGAGAACGTGGTACACCTTGTGTGATAAGACTTCTTTTTTGTAATTGTGGTAAGGCTAATTAATGGCCTAGTTTCCAACAAAATAGGCGACGCCCTATATTCTCCTGTCCATTTCCGATTGAAATCACTTGGGCATTGATGAATGCAACGTTCAGCATGGATAAAAAGACGACCATGGGCCAACGAGGTGTGTTTCTAGCAACGTTGTAGAAAGTGCAAAGCTTATCGACAACGTCGACACCTGACTTGGTTTTATTATATTATGTGATCATGTTTGGTTTCGTTGCTTGTCGTAACATCTGATCTATGGAATCATCGTAATGCAGAAAAAATATACCAAGAACATTTTGATTCGTTTTTGATGCGTAGGAAATAATATTGGACTGTTCTCCAAAACCAAACATAGTTGACTATGGTGGTCGCCCTTTTACATTTAGCAGATCTACTGTCGATCCCCTTTTATTTTTTTAATGTGTTAACATATGCCAGTCTATAACTTTTTAATTCGGTAACAAGTTGCACATCTGTAAAATAATTATCTGCCGTTATATTGCGTCATAGGGTCCCTGGGGTTGCTTTCCAGCATATATTTTTAGTCAATAACTATAAAAAGTAACTGCATCATACATAGCATAAATTTTTGCTCCGTATTTGGATGGCTTTGAAGGGATATATTGTTAAAACCTGCAACGTCCCCCAAAAGGCTACAGCTTTTCGTCAATAGTCACACACTGTCCTAGTAAATAGTTCTGTTTTCAATTTAGAATAAAATCGTCGAAGAGTTAACGAATCTGCGCAATACTATCAACAGCTTTCCTTTCAGGTCTTTTGATGCGATTATCGAAACGCAGACATCTGATAATAAGCTTGAACCTTCTGAGACTCATAACCTATTGAAATATTTCCGTATTATGTCCATCTATACCTCAGAGATCCTCTAACATCATTTTGTTGGCGTGCAGAGTTCCTGCTAGATATAAAAGCCCTATAAAAACCTTGAGTTGTGTTACGTCTGTATCAGTTTAATCACGTTGTCGGTCAAAGCCATCCCTTACTTCAAGATAAATGTACTGGTTTGTAAACTTAACTATTGTTTGTAGCATTTTATAAGAAAATATCTGACTCTAACATGTGGCTCAGTGCATTGCTCTTCGGGCGCGGTCTTTTCATTCATCTAGTGGTTTTATCTTTTCCAAAGTAAAATAAATTGTGTAAATATGGTTCTTCCTTTGCCCCACTCTCTTCAGTATCAGAGTCGCCAACTCTTTCATCCGTTGGCTGATCTTCCGAATCTGTGTCTGGTTTATCCTCGAAATTTTCCACTTGTTTAGGGGTATCTTTATTTTTGTTCACTTCTGACATAATTTTTCGAAGATATTCTACATCATCCGGATTATGTAGGTTGTAAATCCTCTTTGCAGCCATTTTACTGAAAATAAAAATATAAAATAACACTCACTTATAATAAGTAATCCGAAAATAGCCTAAAATAATACCAAAGTGAAAAAACAATTACACGTTATGTCGCAATGTATCAATATGATAGAATACGTTTATATGTAAACACACTCGATCACTATGACGTTACGAATACGACTGAGCGGTAGACTAAACCAGTCTAGGAAAGTAGTATGAAGGTGGGTTCTCCTTACTTTGGGGTTCAATAATAGCATTGAAAATTGGCGAGCTTCTATCATTTTGATACACATGCGACCGACGGAGGGTTAAACGCACCTGGTGGATCATAAGGGCCTTTACACTTTACGCTTTTTCAACTTTCTTCAATGAAATGTATTTTATCTTTTCTATTAGCCTCTATTTTTAACATATTTAGACACGACAGGTATCAAGTTTCTTCAGCTTATTATATTATATATAATTCTGGCTGCGCAACATCAAAGATTGGACAGGATTAGACTTTCAAAGTTTAATAAGGAAAGCCCAAAATAAGGAAGACTTGGCAGAGGTCATCGCCAACCTTCGTTAAGAAGACGGCACCAAAAGAAGAAGAAGAAGCCTCTCTAAGATAACTCTTGTTTATTCTGACCCTAAAAGGCTATATGGTTTCTGAGGGTAAATTGAGGGTCACTATATTTCCTTCTACTACATACTCTTGGCTAAGAGAGTAAACGCTAACAGAAAATCCTAATTCACCTCGCAGGAGGTGATGCATAGGTCCTGTTCCATTACACCTGCAAAAAAGAAGACAACGTAGCAAATGAACAAGGACTTTAAATATAAACACATGAAATATCCAAGGATGGGGAATTAAGTCAAAGGAAGGGATAGCAAAAGTAAAAAACAAATAAAATCAAATATTACAGCTCTTACCGAATCAAATAAAAAGGGCCAAGGTAGCAAAGGCAGAAGATTTTATACATATTTACAGTGGGATAGAGAAAGAAAAGAGCGCACAAGAAGGGGAATCAATATTGATAAAAAAAATAGTTAAAAGGAAACCCGAAAAGCTGGAAATAAATCAATGAAGAGAATTATTAAAGTATTTATTACGGGAAAAGGGCACGATCTCGAGATTATTGAGCAATATCCGCTATCAGAAAGTTCATTAAAAACAGATAAACAAATCTGTGGTCTTTGGGAGATATATGATAACTCAAAAATGCATGTTTTTCATTAGGGCAATTTTAACTTTGAAGAAGCTTTCTTAAATCAAATGCAATAAAATAAAATATAATGCATTTAATACTTTATCATTTGATATAACAGATGTAACAAACGAAATATGTGTTACCATTTCTGTTTTTGATGCACATATCATATTTGTACCAAAAATATAAAAATTTAAAATGTATTTTGATGGAGTTAACAGTCAAATAGGAGAGAACTTAAACTATTAATTATTAGTCAATTTCTTTTTATTAGAAAACAGTGCTATGGAAATATATGGCTTTACTTGTACCAAATTTGCGTCCAAATTTTCATCACTTTCGCTTGTATATTGTGTGGTACTGGTTTGAGTATATTTAAGCGATTGGTAAAATCTATAATAAATTGGATCTATTATACATCGTAGGTAAGTTTAGACTAGAATATCTTTATATTTTAAAATGTAGCCAAAATATGCTGTTCCAAACAAAATGATTTTTATCATTATCAACATTTCTTTTAATAAAATGCGTTGTTTAAAGTTTGGAAAATCCAAAAAAGTCAGTGTGTTTCCTAGATTTTACGTCAAAACGAAGGCTGGCCATTTTAATTACCGATAACCAGTTCTGTGAAACTGAAATTGTAGCGTTTCTTTTTTTAACAGATTTTTGTGTACTAGTGTGATCTGTATCACATACTAAATAAATATAACCAGGAATTAGGAAGTTATGATGAATGTCCTTTAGAGTTTCTTTTTCTTCAAGTGCTTTTGTGGTGATATTGCAGATCGTTAAATATAAAGTCATACTATATTATGCCAAATTAGGTGTAGCCACACAATTTTGCAAATCATATGCAACTACTACAAGCTTGCCTAAGCTCCACATACTTTCTTCTTTGTCGCCTAGTTCTGTTATAAAATGAAAGGAAGCCTTATCCTGGTGTTGCTGGCGTTCATGTTCTAATCTTTGTTTTTCTTCTTCGGAGGCACAGCTTTTTGTTTTCAGAAATAATAAATCACAGATTTTGCAAGTGTCGTTAGATGGCTTTTTATATTTTAACTTGGGAGTTTTAAACATGTTTGAAAAAACACTTATAATCAAGGAAGCGTCTGTGGTATAGTAAGTAAGATCTGTAAATTTAATTCTCGCTTTAAATACTGCTGTGAAGTGTGACTACTGCAGTGGCTTTCATATTTTGGAAATGTGTTTCGTAAAATTTCGAGCAAGACAGATATCTGCTTCTGATCGCTTGTTACCTGAAGGCTGCATACCTCTTAAATCAGACTTGAGTATGATAGTAGTAGGAGATGTTTTCTTTTTTTAACATCATCTTAGACACCTCTTATTTCGCCAAATATTTTAAAAAAGCAACTTATACAGATATTACCATCCATATTCCCCAACTTATAAAGAACTGTAAATTGTTTATTTTTGACTAAGTTACCACACCGTGTTCATTCTTGAGGTTTTACTGTTATGAAATTAGCTAAATAAAGTTTCTGTATATCCCTAGTTGTCAAGTTTCTGTAGTCTCTAGAATTTTACTTTAGATTAACAAAGGCAGTCTTTTCATGACATCTTGCTTGACAGTTTTTGGACACAGGTATCTAAATTTTAGCTGAAATGCTCTTGCCTTTAGCAGTAACGTATTACACAATACACAATACAATCGACACGTTCGTAAATATGACTATAAGCTCATGAATAATTAAGATAAGTACAAAACAACGAAAAGAAAAGTTTAATATATTTATGTTATTTACAACTTATATAAAAAAAAACTTACAGGAAATACTACTTAAATGTAATATTTATTTAAATCAAAGATGTTGAGTGGGACATAGCATAAAATTACCAAAATAATTTGCATAATATTTGATATAACCATGATAACTACCAATTATCAAATATGGACCAAAATGTTTTACCAAACAAATTTGTATATTATGAAATGAAAAATACAGCAAATATTTGATTTCACGCAAACAGCGCCTATGTATCTGTTGATACGTATTTCGATCTAATAGGTCTCATCAGAACAGTTATTCATAGGTGTTCTCAACGTGAAAGATCAATATTTTCTGTCTTTTAAGAAGCAACACTAAAATGGCTTCGATGTGGACGCAATAGCAACATCTGATAATAAATCCGTAAAATAGTTTCGAAACACAATTCAGATTTCTGCTTTAATCTGTGCTTTCTAAAAATTGCAAAGCAAAACAGACGTTGATGAAGGTGTTAAAAGAGAAATGGAGAATCTAAAATTTTGATTCCACGACAAGTCATTTGAACTAAGCAGAAATCCTTAGCGAATTGGTTTCTTGTACTCGTACAGAGTAGATCCGAATAAAATGAAAAAGACAGCAAATATTTGATTTTACGCAAACAGCGTGAAACAACGAATGGGAATAGGAATATTCCTATGAATAACTGTTTGGATGAAACTTATTAGGTCTAAATACATATCAACAGATACATAGGCGCTGTTTGCGTGAAATCAAATATTTGCTGTCTTTTTCATTTTATTCGGATCTACTCTGTACGTGTACAGGAAACCAATTCGCTAAGGATTTCTGCTTAGTTGAAAAGACATGTCGTAGAACGAAAATTTTAGATTCCCCATGTCTCTTTTAACACCTTCATCAACGTCTGTTTTGCTTTGCAATTTTTAGAAAGCATAGATTAAAGCAGAAATCTGAATTTTGTTTCGAAACTATTTTACGAATTTGTATATTATTTGATCTAGACATGATAATTACCAATTATCAGATATGAACCAAAATGATATTCTTTAATTTTGTTTTCGGGTACATGATATAATATTTTAGCAGGACTATATCAAACAAAATTTGAATAATAGGGACTTATCGATATTATACCAAGCCGTAGCACGTTTTCTAGGTGTGATTGACATACCATAGTCAGATCAAACGAAAATAGATCAAAAACAAAATGTAATGCAGGACTAAACAACATATTTTCGCTATTTTGGAGTTATCATGTTTCTCCCAAACACTACAGAAATATTCTACGAAACCTAATCAGACACATATTTTTTTGTACGGAATATCATTTTTCTTTGGTATAAGTAGTAAGAAAACTTAGTAATAAACGTAATATGTCTATGCGTATTATGAGACAATGAAGAATAAAGTATTTTTTTAAAGAATCAAATTAGAAAACAGTTATACGGCAACATTCAATGTAATGTCGACGTAAAATATCAACTAAAATTTATACTATGTTCTAAAACTCTATGGAATTCATTAATTGTTAAGTAAAAGTAAAACTCAATAATTAACAGTTATTCAAAGCGTTCTTAAAGTAAATTTATAAAATATTTCAGGGTTCGAATGGGACTTCGTAATTTTAAATTAGAAACTAATTACCACTCATCGAAAAGAGTTAATGTGAATTCCAGTAGACTATATTCTCTTTATGCCCGAGATTAAAATTTCAGACCAAATCAAACCCTAATTAATATGCGTGTATAAACTCGAAAGTAGTATTACAGTCAGAGAGAAAGACGTTTTAAGAATTTCAGATTCACAGATTAGATTTAGACGGGCTTTTAAGATGAAGCGTGTAGGTAGATCGAGCGAGAAAGTGTTAGTTTGATGATCTTTTTCGATAAGAAAAAAAAGAGGTAAAAAATAAACAATTTAAGATTACGATGACTTACGCCTCAACAACATCTCGGGTGATAGAAAAAACAGGAAACATGGGCGTCTATTTTTTTAAATTTATTACCCAGAGGAATGCTCGGGGCTATGTTTAAATAGATTTGGAAGAATTTGAAAATTATAAAAAAATGGTATAAACATATATGTTTGTACAAAAGCATCTACGTTATAAAAAATTTTGCTATTTGTTTCGTTAATACATCTAGTAAAGAAAATAAATATTAATATTTAGTTTTTGATGGTCTTTTAGAATATTTATTTGGTATTTTTAAACTTAAATTGCGGTATCTAGTATCCAAAAAACAAGTGTTTGAAAGCCTTTAATAACATTTTAAACTAAAATTCTCTGGCAGATGAACAGCAAGGCTTCTGGAAGAACCGCAGCACAATAGTCGCAATTTTTATTATCAGACAAATAATAGAGAAGTCTATTGAATATGAAAAACTAGCATACATGTGCTTTGTAGATTTAAAAAATGCTCTTGGCAGGGTGAAGCGAAATGACATCATAAATTTATTACAAGCTAAACAAATAGACCATCAGATAATAAGGACAAAAATTTAAAATGAACAAGAATAACAAGACCAGAGTTATAATGCCACCAGGAAACATAATGCATAGAACTAAAAGGAAGAATCCGCCAAGGAGACTCGCTCAACCCATTGTTATTCAATATGGTGATGAATCAATTAATTCACGACGTAAGAAAACGACACGGATAACACATAGGAGCGCATAAAATCACGATACTATGCTATGCCGATGATGCAGTACTAATTGCTGATAACGAAGATGACCTACAAAGGCAGATCCACACCTTCGATATCACAGCAAACTTAATATGAGAATATCATTATAAAAAACTAACTGAATAGTGATCAGTAAAGAGCCGCGTAGATGCAAACTAGAAATAAGAGTAGAGACCACTAGTGACAGGGATATAAGAACAGAGACTACAAGCAAGCATTAAATGCGGCAAGAGTAAGTGGGCTTCTAAGAAACCATGTGGAAAAACAAAAATCTGACCATGGAAAGCAAAATAAAAGTATACAAGATAACAGTAAGACCAGTCCTAACATATGCAGCGGAGACAAGGACCGATACAAGAAAGAGGAAACAACAAATCAACAATATCAAAACGAGTGTATTAAGATCAATAGCGGGTATATCATTAAGAGGCAGACAAATCAACAGAAGTATACGCGAACAATGCAAAATTCAAAATATTAACAGGTACATAAAAACAAGAAAAAAAACTGAAACGAACATTTAAACCGAATGGGACCAATAAACAGTGAATATCTGTAAAAACAACAAACCGTATAGCAGAAGACCCGTTGAAAGGCCGCCTCTTCTTCTTCTTACGGTGCCTTATCCTTAAGGACGTTGGCCATTACATTTGCCCATTTAATCTTATTTGTAGCAGCCCTGAATAGTTCTATGGAGGTCAGGTTCGTCCATTGCCGTAGGTTTTTAAGCCAAGAGTTGCGTCTTCTTCCTGGTCCTCTTTTGCTATTGACTTTGCCTTCGATTATAAGTTGGAGCAGTTCATACTTTTGATTTATTATGATGTGACCAAAATATTGTGTTTTCCGTTCTTTTATTATAAGCATAAGCTCTCTTTCCTTATTCATCCTCCGCAAGACTTCCGCATTTGTCGTATGGCTCATGTAGGACATTCTGAGCATTTTACGTTAACACCAGAGTTCGAATGCTTGGATTATTTTTTGTGCTACTTCTGTCATTGTCCAGGCTTCAACATTATAGAGCAAGAGCAAAACATAGCACTTAAGTATTCTATTTTTCAGTGAGATGCCCAGCTGACGGTTGCATAGAACTTTTTGCATTTTGTAAAACATTGTACGTGCCTTTTCCAGGCGTATTCTTATCTCTAGTGAGTGGTCTCAAGTTTCATCAAGATTACTTCCAAGGTACGTTGTTCTTGTTACTCTTTCCAGATCTGTTCCGTCGACATTGATCTTCACCCTTCTGTTTTGGTGCTTGCTGATGACCATCGTTTTTGTCTTCTTTGTATTCAATTTCATTCCAAAATCTCTACAGGCTCTCGTTACTCGGTCCATTAAGCGTTGCAGGGCTTCAGCATTATCTGCCAGTATGACAGTGTCATCAGCATATCGTAGGTTATTTATACATTACCCGTTTATAATTATACCATTCGAGGTGCCTTCCAAACCTCTCTGAAATATCTTCTCAGAGTAAACATTGAACAGCAAAGGTGATAGGACACATCCCTGTCTTACTCCCGTCTCGATATTAATTTTTCCAGATGTTTCGCGTTTTATTCTGATTTTAGCCTTTTGTTCTTGGTAGAGGTTTGAAATGATTCTTAAGTCTTTATCGTCGAGATTACATCGCACATTGAAATCAAAAGTGGCACTATATAAAAAACTCAATTTTACAGTATAGCTGTTTAAAGTTTTTTAACATGATTTTTATGCCCAGACTTAAAAATAAATTAAAAACAAGAAATGTGATTAGTTTTAAACAATAATTTAATTATCTCTTTTTCGGTATAAAATAACTTTTAAATAAATTAACTAGTGTTTGTTGAAAAAAAAAAAGGTATTTGAAAAAAAATTCAGTATAGTGTCACTTTTGTTTTTATACAATCAATTATTTTTTGTTTAATGGCATATTTAATTCATTAACTCTTCTACTATTCTACTACTCCAAAAGAGTAAATGAATGTCTGGAATAAAATAAAAACTAATTTTAGATGAATAAAGTATTTATTTGTATGTACTACAAAAGAAAGTCTTACTCGAATCAGTCACGACAATATCACGCAATGTTTTAATTAAAATAAAATAATTTAACCCTCTAACCGGTAAGTCGTCCCTGAGGATGACATTCCATTAATTCAAATAATTTAATAAGTAACATGTTGTGTCGATCAAACCGTTTAGACGTCTTTTAGTATGATTCAAAGTAATACATTGTTGACCGTTTGAAAATTGTACGATGCGCCATTCAAAATTTATTACCAGTCGAGTAAGAATAATAAGTGAGTAGACGCGTATTTATTATTGCTCAGTATTATGAACAAATAAAAAATTGTAACAGATATTATATATAGATATAAGTATCGGATTACACTAGGAATTTTTGTAGTGAGTATATAAATATATATATTTTCCTAATTTATTGTTCAATATTGTGCAATATGTAGTTTGTTCTCTGTATTTGTTATATTGTATTGTCATCCTCAGGGATGACAAAACGGTTTACGTGAATTATTTTTTTAATATCCACTATTGTTCTTGAAAAAACTTTTTGTGAATTTTGAGTTTTTTATCACCTAAATTTATTTTTGTTGGTTTGTAGAAAGACAAAAAGAAGAAACAATGAACGGACAGCTACCACAACGTTTTTTTATTGGAAAAAAATTGTCACAGTACAATGAATTTGAAAGACAAAAGAAGTATAATTTCTCAGATATATCTGAAGAAGAACAACAGGAGTTCATGAACTGGATTGAAAGTTCTGAGAAAGAAGTGGAGGGTGATTTCGACGATGATGATGACATTGCAGATCCAAATTATATACCAACTGATATAACTCCGGTAGATGAGCAGTGTATTTCCGAATGCATCGAAGAAATTAATACAGCTGAGTCCCGGACTCTTTCATGGAAGCAGTTCAATACATTCTATACCGTCGAGTCCATGCTGGTAAATCTACTAATAGTGATGAACCAAAGGAGAAATTAAACCAATTACTTTAATCTCCTGAACAGATAGCTGCTGGCCTTGTGGCGTATACACAAAGACGTTCTGTTGGTCGACCATCTTCTCTCAGTCCGTACATCCTGGTACTAGTAATGTTGGTCAGAAAGCTAAATATCCTGTAGCCGATATCAGATACGCCACCTACGACCATTTTCCAATATGGCTAGGTAAATCAGGAGAAAGAAAGAAATGTAAATATTGCAAAGACTTTGTAACCCAATGTGTTTGCCAAAAGTGCCACCTACATTTGTGTTGCTCTAGCTCAAAAAGTTGTTAATACGATTATCATCATAAATAATGTAATTTCTTTGTCTGATGTTTTATTCGACTAAAAATACATTTAACGAAATATACTGTATTATTTCACTTAAACCGTTTTGTCGTCCTTGAGGACGTCTTACGTTTTTTTTACCTGTCGAATCAGACAATAGAGAAAAATTTATAAGAACTTCATATTCGTTATTTTCATAGCAAGATTAACTAGAAACAAAAATTTATATAGGAAAATATGCACTATTTCAGATTTTCCGGT
The DNA here is from genome assembly GCA_918026665.1 of Diabrotica balteata. Lineage (NCBI taxonomy): Eukaryota > Metazoa > Arthropoda > Insecta > Coleoptera > Chrysomelidae > Diabrotica > Diabrotica balteata. Next base: position 102,987,893 of record OU898282.1, read on the forward strand.
TAGAGGGTTAAGACTATCAAAATAAACTAAGAAAATAAACGAATCGTAACAAAAAATGTAAATAGGCATTTGTAAAAATGTGATAATACTTAAGAGCTATTACATTTTCAATTAAAAATACTTTCATAGTAGGATCGGTAATATCCAGGAATCAACCCCACATCCACAAGACTCCTCACGCCATTTTTCCTCCTTTCGGATATATCCAATTTTTGGTGGTACAATGGTTTAAGTTCTTGAGGTCGGCTGTTTCTGGATGTTCTTTTTGCCAAATCAAGTTCCTTGAAGTCATCAAAATAAGACGTTTTATAGAATATTTTAATCTCATTCATTACGTTCTTTTCAATTTTAATGACTTTTATATCAAACAACTTTACAACCGCACCATCAACACTACTATTCAGCTTAATAACTGGCAGTTGTTTCAAATCCATAAAATCTTCGTATCCCATCTCATTTACAATGTACGGCGTCCCACGTTTTTTCGAACTTCTGATGGCACAGACGTGAGAAGGTACGTAAATGGGTCCAGATTTAAGACTTTTTTTACTTCCTTCTCAATCGTTGAATGTACTGCGTCCCCTTCATTTTGTGTGTGGCCTCGGATTAAGAACTTATGGGTTGCTAATTTTACTTTGAGATTTAATACTGCATAGACGTACATTCCAATGATAAACTAGTTCTTCTGTTGGCCACAGCAGTTATCAGAATAGAACACTATATCAAGATCTTTATTAGCGAAAGAAGACTTCTTTTGCAAAAACTTCAAAACACAGCTACCTATTTCATTGGCTCCACGATTGCCTTGAGATTCATCCCAAAAGTAACATTCAATATTGTCTGTTTTCAACTCCGATGTGGTAAAATTCAAACAATTTATTTTGGACTTATAATAGAATGTTGATACGTCTCCTTTAGGAATCGTCATTACCGCTTGTAAGTCATAGCATGCAATGATAAAACAATCTGTCACTTTCTCTTTGTCACTAGCTTTTTCTTCGCTTTCTTCAATCTTCCTTCAAAGCTTCCTTTCTGAGATCTTCAGCCAGCTTATATATTGTGCATTGTTCATATTGGTCCTTTTTAGGTACGACCAAACTAATATTAAATTCTTTTAATATGTATATTAAATGTCGTATAATACTTTAAATGTCAGTGTTTAATATCCTAATTATCTAATTAAATATACATTTTTAAATAAAACAATGACACTTTACTTAAAATGACGTCTATTTAATATGGCAATAAATTAAAAATATGACATTTAAACCACAAAAATGACACTAAGCACAATATGCCCCTTATTTATTCTATATAAACACAGTTATCTGGAATAGTTGAGTAAAATATCGGCACTTTACAAAATATGCCAATAACGAAATCATAATTTGTTGTATTTTTACTATCAAGTAATTAAAAAAAACGACATTATACAAAATATGTCACTTTTTCACTCACCTCAGCTAAGAGTTGTTGTGGCGGCTGGACCTTTACTGGTTTAGTGTCGGTTTATCGGTCACGACCCATGCTCGCGACAACAAAGTAAGAAGTGACATTAGCGACGTCTACAGAAAACCGAGCGAGCTATTACAACGGAGATCTTTGCAACAGACGTAGTTTTGCTCGTAGATTTTAGATGTCGCTGTAACTAAAAACCACCGAATTTTGTATAATGCCACTTTTGATTTCAATGTGCGACATGATCTTAAAATATTTATTAGTTTATCATGTTTCACCAGATCAAACGCCTTCTAAAAGTCTATAAAACATAAGTATACATCAGAATCTACATCTCTACATCTTTCAACTAACACACGTATTGAAAAAAGTGCTTTTCTTGTTCCGAACCCATTCTTAAAACCAAACTGAGTTTGACCAGTGTGTTCGTCTAGTTTATTATATACTCTATTGTGTATTACTCGTAGGAAAAGCTTCAACATATGATTCATCAGGCTAATAATCCTATGGTCTTCACATTTCTTGGAGTTTCTCTTCTTTGGTAGTGGTATAAATACCGATGTCAGCCAATCATTTGGTATTATGCCTGTTTCGTATATTTGTTAAATATATCTTCCATTACTTCGATGTGTTCGTCTAGTAATATCTTTATTATTTCAATTGGGATATTATCTTTCCCAACAGCTTTTGCGGCCTTTCCCGCTTCATATAGACTTCTCACATTCCATGTGCCTATTCTCTTTGTTTTTCTCCGGGGGATTCTTAGCACCCCCTTCTTATTTAAGAGGTGCCCGGGACTGAGGGCCGTTTTTTTAGGTTTCATGAGCATTATGTAATTTTGCTGAGGAAATATTAGTGTAGTGGTTTCCCGTTGCCTTCTACACCGCTGTACATGTGCCGCTTCTGCGAATGTCACCACGCCACATGCTGTCTAATTCACAACCATTCCAGTCTGCCTGTGGTTAGTGTTGGATCAGCCAGCTGCCACTTTCCAGTGGGTTGCCACCTTCGCTCTCCAGACCGTTGTGAAGACCTTTTCCTTCGCCCTGAATAACGTTGTGAACTTCATCTGTGAGCCTGGACAAGGGACCCTTAGCAGGTTCTAGTTTCCCGGGTCAGGAAGGCCGCCAAAAAGGTGAAAAGATAATGTACAGTCAACAACGACTAAAACAAAATAAGAGGCAGACAAACAGGAGTAATCCTAGTCTCACGAAGAAGAAGAAGACTAAAATTCTCAAAAACGGAGTATTAATGACAAAAAAAAATATCCACTATATTTCACGGGAAACTGGGGATTTAATCAATTTTCATCTACAGTCAATCATCAGTCACAGTATTATTTTAAACTAATATACTTTTTGCATGTAATCCGAGTTAAAAAAAAAAGTATGACCTGGTGCACTTCTGACCTGACATCATATAGGTTGAGTTTACTGAAAGTACAAACTGATTATAGCCACAAATGTCAAACATGGAACAAAAAATTTCAGTTTAGCAGTGTTAGGATTTTTTTATAATGTAGATGCTGTAAGCTTCAAAATAAAAAGATATTTTTAGCCAAAAAACCAATAAATCCGAATGTGTCTTTTAGTTAAACTATTTTTATGCATTTTCCACAGTACTATGTCACGTATGGCACCATATGCAGAACGGAGAGTAGGACAATATCAAGCTGGGTTTAGAGGTTGTAAATCTGGTACTTATTACATATTTATAGACTACAAAGCAGCCTACAACTCTTTGACAAGAAGAGAAATGTTTAAAGAAATGAAAGAACTAGGAGTACCAAATCAATTGGTACATTTAACAAAACTAACTCTTGAAAAAGTTGAATGTAGAGTACGAATTCAGGGGGAACTGTCTGAACCTTTTAAAACAAATAATGGGCTGCGCCTCTCCTGTATACTCTTCAATCTGGCTCTGGAAAAAGTAATACGTATGTCACAAATCACAACCATTGGTTCAATATATAATAAATCAGTGCAAATGCTGGCCTATGCTAATGGTATCAATATTATTGGGAGAACGGAAAACGTTGTACAAGACGCGTATGTAGCATTAAAATAATCAGCTACAAAAATGGGTTTAATATTTAACACCAACAAAACAAAGTATATGAAAATAGGCACGCAACTACAAATCCTACGAACACTTGTTATAGAAAACGACGTCATCGAAGCAGTAAACGAATTTGTTTACCTGGGGGAGGGACGAATTTTTATACCTGGGCCAACAGAGGATATTTTGGGCACAATATCCTACTTAAATCCAAAATAATATCGAGAAATACAAAAATAAAACTCTACAAAACAATAATACGCCCAGTCCTAACATATGGTTCATAGACCTGAACTCCAACAAAAAATAATAAAAACGTATTAGGATGTTTCGAAAAAAAAGTATCAAGGCGAATTTTTGGAGCAGTGAATGACAATTGAGTGTGAAGAAGACAATACAACTTCGAACTTTATAGAATATACCAGTAACTTAATATCGTAAAACATATCAGGTTCCTGTTATACCTGGCAAACCCAGCTAGAAAAACGCTTCTTGACATACCCATTGGTCAAGAAAGGAAAGGAAGGCCCAGAACAAGATTCCTTGATAACATTGATGAAGACATGAGAAATATGGGAATACGTGCTTAGCGGAGAAAAGCGATGGATAGGGAATACTGGAGAGAAATTCTTGAGAAGGCTAGGACCCACGCAGGGTTGTAAAGCCAAAATGATGATAATGATGATGATTTTTATGCATAATACCCTATGAAATTTCGTATGTAACTATATGTTTATTAATAATAAAGACACTGTGTAATGAGATTTTTGGTACTCAGTTTGTTTGTTTTTTTCTATCTGGATATATTCGTGATATATTTCTTTCATTAAACGTGTGACATGCTCCAATCGAACTAAACACAAAGGAGAAATGATGTAATGCCCTTAGCAACGCCACGATGTGTGTTATTATGTCAAAATATTTGCTAACGACTCTTCTTTCCAATGATGTATCATACGTCACGATCCGATGAATTCTACCCCCCCACAAAACGAAATTATTTAATTCTACATAATTTTGTTTAATTTAATTTAATTTTATTTAATCTTATTTTTTAATTTTATTCTATTTTAGTAAAGCGTTGACGCTAGTAAGTGTATGTTTATCTTACCCAGTGACAAATAATAGATATATATATATATATATATATATATTATATATATATATATATATATATATATAAAAGATATTGGTCAGCGGAGAATCCTCATTGGATGCGTGAGACATACACTAAGTATTCTTAAAAAGTTGAATGTATTATGAAAAATATTTGGACCTATCCACCTAATGGAAAATATAAATGTAAATGGAAATTTTATTTTCCTGCCAACATGACTTCAGTACTCCAGCCTATGGACCAGGGCATCATAAAAAATCTTAAAATTTTTAACAGACGTTTTTTGTTTGAAAACATATTGACGGAAGATTGGCCGAAAATACCAATGAGAATACCTCTCATAATAACAATAATGGACCATTTTTATAGCTTGCAAATATTTTCACTGGTATTTTTGACCGAATTTTGTTTGCCCATTTTTTTCGGTTGACAAAATTCGGCCAAGAATAGGAACGAAAACATCTGCAAAAGTGCGCAAAAGATTTTTAGGTTGGCAGAAGCTTTTGTAGGTATCACTGTTTTTTGTAGATTTATTTTTAATACGAATATTTGAATAATTCTATTTTTTTAACGGTCCCCTGAGATTCGAATTATCCAAGTTTCACTATATATATATATATATACGTTGTGCTGTTTCTCGTTTGCCAGCCTCGATTACTGGCGCCATGGTGGAAACGAGAAAATATGTAGTCACTTAAGTTATGAACAGATTGTTCTTCAATGTTTTCCGTTTATTGAAAGTTCAATAGCTTGAAAACTATTTAAAACTTTATTATTTATTAATACTCCAACATCCGTTTCAACCTCATTAGGTGTGTACTGATGCCGCAATAACAAGTTTTGTGTTTGAAGTTTAAAAGCATGCCGTTCATCATTATTTATTCAATGCAATAAAAGGAAATTGAAATGGTTTTAAAAAATATTAGAAACATATTTAGTGCAGTATATACAAGTATCTATAAAAAAATGGTAATATATATATACACACATCAAAATAATCTAGGGACACTTATATTTTATAGCTTTAAATCAATGTTAGCTGCAAATACAAAAATAAATTTATTTTTTTAATCTTTTTTGTTATTTTGTCGATTATTGTACCAGCTTGGACACTAATTTTTATAATGGCTAATAAAAAATTTACAAAACTTTAATATTCATTTCTCATCTAGATCTAGTCAAGATAAAAAGAAATTTACTGACGAAACAGAAGTTTGGATTTTTATGATTTTTTTTGTTATAGGTCTATTTCTACTAAATCACTGTATTAATGCTTTCTAAAAAATATCAACGTTTTACCCTTATACGGGGTGTAAAAATAAAGTTGTGTTTTTTCATCGTAATTTGCAGCACCCTGTGGAATCTATTAGAATTAGACGCTACATCTTATTAAAATTTTAAGACAGATTCATCCTTTCTTAATATTTTCGTAAAAAATTATCTTGATATCTGTATTATTAAACATTGTACAAAATTTTAAATGTGACAAATTTTTATTAACACTTAAAGCAAAGAAAACATTACTTACATAATAAACTTTATTGACATTTAATACAAATAAAGCCAAAGAAAACAAACCTAAATAATCTTTAATAATTCTCTCTCCCAAAAACACTTAATAACAAGTATTTGCATCTCTACATCTAATTACTTCTTCACAGCGACTAGGCATACTTAAAATCAAGCGGCGTATTTGGACTTGATCAGTTACATCCCAAATTTCAATCACCATAACTTCTATGTCGTCAAGAGAGACATGTGATGGTTGTCGGCTCCTGAGTTGAAGATCAATAATATCCCACAAATTTTCTATGGTATTGAGATCAGGGCTGCAGAGTGGCCAGTTCATGGTTATGTTAACCTCGTCCAAATATTCACGGACCATACGTGCAACATGTGGTCGAGCGTTATCATGCATTAAAAGAAAATTATTTCCTATATAAGGAGCAAATGGAACTACATGGTTAGACAAAATGTCTGTAATATACCTTTCACTTGTTAAGGAACCTCTTCGTAAAGCTACAAGTTCCGTTCGCGCTGTAAGAGATATTCCTCCACAAACCATTACAGATCCTCCATTGATTAAAGTAATAGATCGTATATTGCACTATACGTATCGTTCTCTTGACCATCGAATAGCTCTCACACGTCTATCTGAGCTATATAAGCAATACCTTGATTCATCAGTGAACAACACTTGCTCCCAGTCATTAACATTCCAGTCAAGGTCAAGTCAAACCATGATTTCCGTTTAAAGCTGGTGCTCTGACTGGTATCCTTATATGCAGATCTCAAATCTTGTTCAGCGAGACGCCTTTGTATAGTGTTTCTACTAATTTGAATATTATAAACATTTGTTACTTGTATTTGTAAAGGTCTCATTGCGAGAAAACGTTCTCTTATATTCACTAGGAAACTAAGTTCCTGTAGCTGGCTGTATACCATATATCACAATTTTTTTAATTTCAAATCCTTTATAAAAGGTATATAATAAAATGCCCAAACGGGCTATCACAATTACATTACAGAACGTTTTCGGAGTGCAAATTCCATCATCAGTGTAAACGGTGTTTATAACCATAAAATATATGGGTCAAAACCTGTTAAATGTTATAAATTTATAGTTGTTTTACATTATATATAATTACAAATTAGGATAAACATCCTAATTTGTAATTATATATAATGTAAAACCGTTGAAATTGATAACATGGCGGCCTATGACCCTACATAGGTTAAATGGTCCTGAGACGAAGTGTCTTCGAGGACCTGTTGATAACAACTGGTATTTTGTGGCATTTTATTGTATACCTTTTATAAAGGATTTGAAATAAAAATTTTTGTTCTCTTATATCACGAAGCCTGATGAACTGATCTTGCCGTGGTGTTGTGAGTCTTCCTCTTCCTTTTCCATGCCGTCTCGTATGGTCGTTTGTTTCTCGAAAACGTTGAATGACTCGTGATATTGTAGTATGAGATACTCCTAACCTCAAGCTTATTCCACGATAATTTAACTCCCCTACATTAGCTAAAGTAATTGCCTGAAAACATTTATCTCGGCTCAGATTTCTTGCAATACGGTACATGTCAACTATATAATATACGCATAATAGCAAAACGTAAAATGTAAACAATGTCAGTTTAAAACTGTCCTGTCAAATTGTTTGATTTTTCATAGCCAACTAACTGCTTCCATTAGTAAGTTTTACAATTATATAAAATCACGTTATGCTCTGAAAGTACTTTTCTTTTTGATAATAAAGAAATCGATGATTTTTTTTACGAAAATGTCGAAATCGTTTTTTTCGAAATATTAAAGATTCAAAAGAAAAATAGCTTAAAAATTGTGATAGAGTTAAGGTAGTGCGTTAATTTTGGAGAGTAGAAAATCACGAAATGTTTTGAGCATACTTTCCTCTTTTGATAATAAAGATATTGAGATGATTTTTTTACAAAGATATGGAGAAAGAATGAGACAATCTCGAAAAATTAATAACATATAGCGTTTGTTTCTAATGCATTCTACAGGGTGTTGCAAAATTTGATGAAAAAACACAACTTTATTTTTACACCCCGTATATAGGTAAATCGTTGACATTTCTTAAAAAACATTATAGCAATTAATTAGAAATATACTTATAATGTGAAAAATAAATCATCGATATCCAATTAAGGGTTCAAAATAAATATAGTTTCAAAATCATGGTCTATTTTAGGTGGTGCGTTAATTTTGGAGAGTAGGTAGTACATATAGAGTTATTTTTTAAGATATCAAAAGTTAAAGGTTATATAAATTTGTAGCAGGGGTTAACAAACCCCTCTCTTAGGAACAAAACAAGTTATTTTTTAAAATGATACATTATAAATTCCTAATAACTTAAAATTTTGTTAGCATGTTTCATTTTAAAAATGAATAAACTCTTTAAATTAAAAAACATAAAATCCAAAGTTATGCAGAATTTAATCGGAAGGTAAAGAGAAAATGAGGATCTTTTACACTTAAGTTTTATAGGAAAACCTTTTCTTCGCCGCTTAAACCACGGACTCGTAAATGTTTCACTAACAGGATGACAAATTTTATGATTACATCCAATAAAACTTGTTACAAAATATCTACCTGATTTTCTTCAAATCTGCTTATCAGTTCGGTTGGTGTTCACCAGCGCGACTCGTTATCATAAAGATAAAACTAAATATTTGTTAAGAGTCGCTAGACGAGAATCAGCTGTTGTCTGATTCCGGTTTTCTCCCACAATAAGCTTTTATTATCTGCTGTTATATTTTACAGTCAAAAGAGATGTTTAAAATTATATTTAAACAGCTTCATATATTATATAAAAAAAACAATATTTATTTTATGAATATTTTACTTTTATTGGAAATCAATCTTTTTAGCTGTTTTTCTGGTAGTTTAAGTAAAGTTTGTAAAGTCAATTGTAAAGTTTTAAGAAAAATTAACAATATTTTTTTAACCCTTATCCGGGCAAGGTGGGTCCAACGGACCCGTGACGCGACTTCTTTTATCATAAACTGATAAAAAAATATTTATTGAGTTTTATGCATTAATGAATCTGTTTAGAAGTATGTTTTCGTTAACTTAGTCATAAGCTATTCAAAATATTCGTTATCATTTTTGAAATTTAAGCGTCAAAAGAATTTTGTTACTTAAAGTGGCAAGACGGGTCCGTCGGACCCTGATTTTCGTTCATACCTGAAAATAAATATCTTTGTTACAAAATTTAATCTGTCAGGCAGGTAATGTTTTTAGAAAATCATTTTGCGATTATAATCACTTATAATGATTCCGGGAATACAATAATATAATTTTGGGAAGCGATGTTTATGATAAATATTATACCTATTCTAAATGAATTCAGATAATGATTTTAGAAAATTATTTTGTGATTTTTCTAAACGAGTTTTAATACCTTATAACGATTCCGGGAACACAATAATACAATTTTCGGAAGATATATTTACGATAGGTATTATACCTATTCTAAATGGATTTTAATGATAATTATTCTTGGAATGCAATGATATTATTATTATGTATACACATTTTAAAATAAATAATGCATCTGCTGTCAGTCGTTTTATATCGTTGTTAGTGTCGACAACTAAGTTTCTAAGCTTATATTGAATTTCAGTGAAAGTAGAAAGTGTGAATAAAATGTTCCGAAAACCATTGTCAGATGCAGAACTGCAAGAGATTGCCAATAATATATGGGACTCGAATGATGAAGAATCTCTCGAAGTAGGTGGCACTGAAAGTGATTCTGAAATTGAAGATCATCTTTCGGAAGCAAGTGAAGAGAATGACCTACAAGTATTGAATGATCTTGAAGAAGAATGTGTAGGTACGAGTTCTCACGTTTCAGATTGTGTAGTTTTTGAAACTAAGGATGGAACTAACTGGAAGAGTCAACCACAACCGACAGGACGTATGCGAACCTGCAACATAATAAAAAGCAAACTCAACAAAGTAATGTTAGCCCCTGGTCAAAGTATAGATGAACCTGTTGATTCCTTTTCTTTGTTTGTGGACGAAAAAATTGTGAACGAAATAGTGAAGTGTACAAATAAAGAAGCCGAAAAAGTCCTGGGGATAGAGAACTGGAAATATTGCGAATCGACAGAGATATATGCCTTTATTGGACTATTACTAACTGCAGGACATCTGGGTGCCAACAACAATAATGTAGATGTACTTTGGAGTAAGTTTTATGGACCTACTATATTTAGGGCTACGATGGGGATAAAACGATTCAAAAATTTGCTAAGATTTGTTCGATTTGACGATAAAGATACGAGGCCTGAACGAAGAAGGGACGATAAATTAGCAGCAATACGCGACGTTTGGAATCAAGTCAACCAAAACTTTAAGAAATATTATTTACCAGGAAAAAACATAACGGTAGATGAGCAATTTGTTCCGTATCGAGGAAGATGCCCTTTCAAGCAATATATGCCGTCAAAGCCAGATAAATATGGCATGAAAATATGGTGGGCCTGTGACTTGGAAACATATTACCCTTTAGGTGGAATACCATATACAGGAAAAAAGGGAAATACAGTAGCAAAAGGTCTCGCATTTCAAGTTGTACAGGAACTCGTTGAGCCTTATTATAATTCCAACAGGAATGTGACTTGCGATAACTATTTCACTGATCTTGCTCTTGCACATGAATTACTAGCAAACTCACTAACTCTAGTCGGCACAGTGAAGAAAAATAAGAGGTTTGTTCCTCAAAAATTTCTTCCGAACAAGAACCGTTTAGAGAAATCTTCAATTTTCGGATTCACTCCAAAAGCATCTCTTGTTTCCTACGTTCCGAAAAAACAAAGAAGTGTCCTAGTCCTGTCTACTATGCATCACAATGCAAACTTTGAAGATGATGTTAACAAAAAACCAGATATGATACTTTATTATAATAGTACAAAATGTGGTGTCGATACGTTAGACCAAATGGTTCATAAGTATATGTGCAAAAGACGGACAAATCGCTGGCCTTTTGCATTTTTAATGAATATTTTAGATGTGGCTGGAGTAGCTTCATTTATTACTTGGACAAATTTACATCCAAAATGGAACGAAAACAGAGATGAAAAGCGAAGGTTGTTTCTTACCACAACAGCAGAACAACTAGTGTTGCCTCAAATTTTGAGAAGAAAATCAAGGGGACTACATCGAGAAACAAAACAGTGCTTAGAGGAAACATTGAAAAATGGTTAGAGGAAGTTTATCCAAACAATAAAAAACCAAGACTAGAAAAACCTCCAGTTTCAACAAAGAAAAGGTGTCATATTTGCCCAACAAAAAAGGACAGGAAACAGAAACAAATTTGTGAAATATGTAGTAGAAATGTGTGTAACGATCACTGTATAATTTAAAAAGTTTGTGAATACTGCAATAAAGAAAAATAGTTGATTAATCTATTGTTTTTTTTTAATAATCTAGCCAATTTAAATATAACTTCAATAAAAAAATCAAAAAAGAATGTTAGAAATATACAAATAATAATATGAATAATATATTCAAGAACAGTGGGTCCAACGGATAAGGGTCTTGCCCGGATAAGGGTTAATGGGAATAACCCGCATCAACCAAAGATGGTTATTAGCGGTGGTACAATATAGACCAGTGGTCGCCAACCTGTCGATCGCGAGCTACCGGTAGCTCGCGGAGGCAATTCTGGTAGCTCTCACAACGATTTAATTTAAAAAATACAAGCTGCAAAAATCAGAGAAGCTTCCAAAAATTCCACAAAAAAATCTAATTGTCATAATATTAAACATAAACAGCGGCAACGTTGCGGTGAGCGATCTGCCCCTGACGCCGTCAAGCTAGAATCGGCTATTTATAGAACCGACCAGCCGGACCAGCGCGTTAGTGTTCGAGAACGATCTGGAACCAACGTCCAGCGGTTGGGTTAGTAGAGAAAAACAAAAATAATATTATGGCAAGCAGTTGTAAGAAGGTAAAGACATACATTCGGAATGGGAAGAACAATACTTTTTTTACAGAAGTTAAAGATAAAAATATGTGTCTGTTATGTAATACTTCGGTCTCCGTTGCTAAAAAAGGAAATATTGAGATACATCATAAAACTGTACATTCTAATTTTGAAAAATCATTCCCACTACATTCTGCCGCCAGAAAGGAGAAACTGAAACAGTTAATTGGACAAAAATCAATTTTTTTAAGAAACAGTCGACAAAAATAAGGCTGCAACTAAAGCATCGTACCGTGTGTCCCAGATAATTGCACAAAAAAAACCTTATGAAGACGGGGAAATGATAAAACAGTCGTTTTTAGAAGCTACTGATTCGTTATTTTCCAACTATAGAAATAAATATGAGATAGTTTCCGCTATACAATCTATGCAACTTTCTGCTAATACAGTGATGAGACGTGTAGAAGTAATGAGCAATGATATTTTTTTACAGTTAAAAACTGACTTAGATAACTGTGTTTATTTTTCACTTCAACTGGGTGAATCAACAGATGTCGTTGACACTGCCCAGATGGCTGTGTTCGTCAGGATGGTTTTTAGTGATTTTACGATTAAAGAAGATCTTTTGAAGTTATTTCCACTGAAAGGACATACTACTGGACATGAGTTGTTTTCTCATTTAAAAAATATTATGTCTTCCGAGAAAATTCCAATATCGAAAATGGTAGGCTTGACAACTGATGGTGCTCCAGCTATGGTGGGTTGTGATAAGGGTCTGGTGGCGTTATGTCGTAAAGATGAAACTTTTCCGCAACTTCTCTGTTACCATTACATTATCCATCAGCAAGCATTATGTGGAAATTTCCTGAAACTAAACAACGTTATGAAGCTGGAGGTAAAGATTGTGAACAAGATTAGAGCTCAAGCGTTACAAAGAAGATTAGTCAGAACCTTGGCCGATGAAGTTGACTGTCAATACGGGGACCTACTCCTTCACTCTGAACTCCGATGGTTAAGTAGAGGACGGGTGCTGAAACGTTTTAATGATGTCCTATCTGGCACAGTTCAATTTTTCAAACAACGCGATCAACCCACTCCGGAACTAGAAAATTCAATCTGGCTTAGAGATTTTGGATTTCTCATCGACATTCCAGAGAAATTAAACGAACTTAATTTGCAGCTTCAGGGAAGAGACAAAGAACTAGCGAAAATGATCTCTGATATAAAAGCATTTATCAAAAAGCTGGAATTTTTGGGAACAAAACCTAATTAACAGCGATTCCAAGCATTTTCCTATTCTTTCAGAAAAAATATCTCAAAATCCATTAGAACCCTATGACAACAAATATCATGTAGAAATAATTTCTACCCTAAAGAGTAACTTCAAATCGTTTTAAGGATTTCAATGAAATGGCTTTAGTAGCGCAGTTTGTTGTTTCACCCTTTATGGAAATTGATATCCAGCAGTTTGCAGCTTGTGTTATGCAGAACTTTGGCGAAGACATCGCTGCAACAGAAATGGAAGTCAATGAGTTTCAAAATAATTTAGCCTTAAAATCATTATTCTCAAGTACTGAATGTATCTGGCCTATTGTAAGTAAAGACAAATATTCAGTTCTATGCTGTGTTGCCTTGAAAGTGAAAGCATTATTCATTTCAACCTATTTGTGTGAATCTTCTTTTTCCAATATAAAGTTTATTAAGAACAAATATCGCAATCGACTAACAGATGAACATTTGGATAATTGTATTCGACTGGCTGCACTAAATTATACTGCAAACATTAAAAAAATTATCGATGAGTCTGAGTGTCAGCCTTCTCATTGAACGTGCTTTTTTATTTTTCAATGTTTATGTTTATGATAGTGCGTTACTTTTTTGTTGTTATTATTAACTATTTTTAAATCATACGTGACATGCCGTTGTGGCTGGATAAAAGTTTGTGTTTATTTTTCAAATACCTTCATTTGATAGGTAGGAATGTAGCTATGAACAAGTATGTACTAGTAATATTAGTTATTTTGTTATTAGTTTATTATTAGTACAGGTGAACAGGAATCTCGTGAAACGGGCGGAGCTTCTAGTGCGCAGAGAGAGAAAGTATTCGGCCAGAAAAGAATGGAATTTACCCGAACATTACAATCATTGTACGGCTTGATAATCTCTCGGTAGATATTAAAAATGTTACAATGTTGTCAATATGTGGATGATCTCAGTATTATTGGGTATTTTTAGTTTGATATCTGAAAAAATGGGTTTCAAATAATTTACACAATTTAATGACTAAAAGGATAAGTTAATTATTTTTGGTGAGGTATGATATACACATATGTATCCCAAAAAATTGTATACAAATGAAGAAAAGAGTATCTTACATTTTACAAAAAAAAATATTCTTGATAAAAGGAAAAATCCCATTCCGAATCACTGTCTCTTAAAGTTATGACAAATTTTTCCATATTATTTTCCATTGTTGCTAGTAGAACCAAAAATTCTTCCTCACAATTTTTGCATGGCTGCATCGGCTTTGCCACTCAGTAGGAGGGAAAGTCGCAAAGAATTGTTCGCATAAGTCTTTTACATTATTGATACTAAATGTAATATTTTTTTTATGCTACATAGGATTTTAAGCTGGCCCAGACCAGCTCGATTGGATTAAGATCTGTGTGATATGGAGGTAATCTTAAAATTGTATGTCCATGTTTTATTGCGATCTCGTCTATTGCATAAAGAACATATGCTGTTTTATGCATTTTTACTAAATCGTACAGTTCCGTCTTTAGCATACTATTGTTTATAGGAATATTTCTGGCCTCTAACTATTTCTTTATTAATTCTTCTGTTGGTGTTGATGTTGGTGCCTTGTTAATTTGTTTATTGTGATAAGGTGCATTATCTATTACTACAACATTTTGTGGAGGAAGATTGAGTGTTAATTTGTTTTCGAACCACACAATAATTTTTAAAAATATCGTCGTGTTAGTCGCCTGTTTTAATAACAGATTTATAAAATAGGGCAGCTCCTTGAACAAAACCACACCACCAGCATGTACAATAATCAAACAATTTCCTTTTGATCTTGGTTGCTTAATACCTTCATTCGAATCATCACTCCAACTTTTGCGTGTGGTATGTGTTGACTGAATGTATGTTTCATCCATATACACTATAGAACGACCTTCTTCTCGATACTTATTAACAGCTCTTAAGCAGTGTATACGAAGCTTCCGAATGTCATGTCCTTTCATTAGAAGTATTCGATTTATTTTTCTCCAGTGGAAGCCAATGTCTCTTATAATTAATCTTAAAGATTCTCGACTACCTTGATAGCCTACAACATCTCTAAATTTAGGCAGAATATTTTTTAGCTGAGGTACTTCTGTCTCGCTTATATACATTTTATGAATAATATGCCTTAACACCCCTTTGTCGAAGTAATCAATAGTTTGCTTCTTTTTTCTTTTATAATATGTTTTCTTGGAAGGGAGAACGAGGAGCATTGCCCTGCAAGTACATTTATTACATTAGCATGCATAATTTGTTGTAGATATTATATAAAATAACTAAATAAATAGGTATTTTCTCCAGTCTTCAGAGACGAAAATGCCACTGAACCTCTAAAAATCATACGAACAAGTTGAATTTTGCTGAGAATGTCAATTTTTGGACCCCAAAAAAGATGTTAAACGTTCACCACTTTTAACCTCGGACTTTCCCCTGAAATTTCTGGTTTATTCTACAGAAAAAGTGCTAATACACATTTTTATTCAAAATGATCTTTGCTACACTTTTTATTCCAAACATTTTTTCTACGGGTGTTTTCTACGAAAATCGGGAAAACAAAACATACACATACAAAACCTAAAATC
This sequence comes from Diabrotica balteata, assembly GCA_918026665.1. Classification (NCBI taxonomy): domain Eukaryota; kingdom Metazoa; phylum Arthropoda; class Insecta; order Coleoptera; family Chrysomelidae; genus Diabrotica; species Diabrotica balteata. The sequence continues at coordinate 103,003,852 of OU898282.1, forward strand.
ACAACAAAATTAAATTTAAATACCGCGAGTAAAAGAAATAATGCAACAGTGTAGAAATATTCAGCTCCTCACTGCATAACGTTTACTGCACGAATGGCTTTGCTAGACCCCCACTTTCAAATTTGTTTCTGCGCGGTGACTTTTTTATTTCACGAGATATCTGTTTGACTGTACCTATGTAGCTCGCTGTTTATTCCAAAATTAACAAAGTAGCTCAACACATTAACCCTAGAACAGCACAGTTCGTTCATCTAACATAGACTGCACAGTGGGGTCTCGAAAACCCTAATTGTTTTTTTTTAGTAATAAATGTTATGAATTTTTTTTCTGCGGTATGTAGTACAAAACAACAAACAACAATATCTTATTTTCAAAATATATTTATTAAAAAAAAAACATTTCTCATTAGATCTGATAAACGTGGAAAAACATAAACTAGTGCTTTTATTACACTTTATTGAAAATATGGAGATACGACCAAAAAAATTAAACAAAATTCCAGTGAAATAAAACTTTTCTCTTAAAAGCCCTTTAAACTAAAATAAAATATAAATGTTGTTACAAGATAATTATTTCTTACTCTTAGCCAGGCACTTCAACTTTGGTTCTGACACATATAACATAATTGAGCCCGATGTTCTAAACAGTACGGTTTGTGGCACAACGAACAAGCAGAACTCGTTTTTCGATCCCTTCCACGAGGACAAAAGCAGCATCTAACCTTTTTAGGCAAACTAACATCAAAATTATCTCTTTGAGGTACACCAACTCCTAATATTTCGCTAATTTTTACACGTAGGGTTGTTGGCAAATTGGTAACTTGTAGTCTTTCCCTTAAGTGCGGTTCAATTAATGCAGTTGAAAGTTCTTTTAAAAATGTTTTTCTATCGTGTTTTCGGTCATCTTTCCATTGGGGATTTGCAAGTGAAAATAGAACCATAGCATTTATTCCGCTAGCATCCAACATATTGAAAAACATTCTGAGAGGCCAGCGTCTAGTTTTACGGGAAGTCGTGTAAGAGTGGCACATCTGATCAAAGGTGTCTGTGCCACCCTTTGTTTCATTGTAGGAATGTACAAGATTTGGTTTTCCGGTCAAGGTATTAAGTGATGAATCAGGATGCAAAGTTGATAAAAGTAGTACCACTTTATTTTCCTTTGGAGTGTACGAAACTAGCGTTTTGTTTCTGTCGAAAGCAAATATGGATGTGCCTACATCTTTTTTTTGTGTAAACTTCGGAGGTATTTCCCTTTTATTTTTTCGCAACGTTCCAAGGATTGTTAGCTGATACTGTTCCATCATTTGTTCACTTAGAGGTATTGACGTGAACCAGTTATCCATTGTTATGTTACGGTGAGTACCGTGTATTGGTTCAGAAAGTTTTCTGACATAATATGTAGGAACTGACTCATTATTCTCAACATCAACTTTTCCAACGTATGGAATGGCATTCAGCATATAAAATGTCTTCGAATCATTTATCATCATTACTTTCATTCCATATTTATCAGGTTTGCTGGCCATGTAAATTCGGAATGGACATTTTCCACGAAAACTCACGAGCTGCTCATCAATTGTACAGTTCTCATAGGGCGTGTAGTATAGCTTGCAATTATTTATAAAAATGTCCCATATTTGGCGAATATGGGTAAACTTGTCAACCAATTTTCTAGCATTTCTGTCTGTTTTGTCGTCAAACCTCAAGCAAAGAGCTAAAAACTGAAATCTTTGTTGGGGCATGGTTGCCCGAAATAGCCCATTGCCATATTTTATTGACCAAAGCTCATCTAAATTACAATTTGAGACTCGTAATGCACCAGCGAGATACAGCAAACCAATACATGCTTTGACTTCTATGTTGTTGGTTATTTTTTTGTAACTCTGCGGCAAGCCACTCTGACACTTCCTAAGAATTTCTTGATTTGTATGCAGCACAATAATGTCCACAATCTCTTGAGAAAATAGTAAATTCCAAGATTCAACAGGGCTACTAACATTTCTTGCTTCATTTTTTAGACCAGGCAAATGTAAAACGATGTTATCCTTTCTTGGACGTCCTTGTCGTGCTGGTGCCTGTGTGGTCCAACGATGACCATTTTTTCCCAGTATACTGGCGATATTTCTTTGCGAGGTATTGGGTTCTGTTTGTTCTTCTTCATTATCGTCGTCACTTTGTTGTTCGTTATCAGTGTCAGACTGATGTTCAGGAACATAAAGATCGTCTTCATCTGATGAGTCTCCAAAATCATCTTCGATGGTCTCTGGTTCATTTTCATTCGCCCACAGGTTTTCAGCTTCCCACTCTAATTCTTTTCTGGTTAGTGGACGCTGATATTTTCTCTTAGAATCTGCCATACTAGCAAATAACAAAAAATCACCTCAAAATTTTAACACCGTTTAACTGCACACTGGGGTCCGAAGTACCCACAGATCTACTAAAAGCGTCACAGTAAACTATACAACAAACTTACGCGGCGCAGCGACTGTCTCTCAACGTAGTCGGCTCTTAACTGAATTTACGTGCAAGGGATTGCCAAAAGACGCAGACATGCGCAAGTTACATTGAACGATTCATGCGCCTGGGTTTTTCAGACCCCAGTGTGCAGTTCTAGGGTTAAAGAGGTTGGCGACCACTGATATAGACTATAATATATTATAATGATTAATATAAAATATAAACTCAAAGTTGATAATTTAGAATTTTTCTTGAAGTATCACTTATATTTGATTATATATAATGTCGTTTTCTTTAAAAACCTAATGATTTTGTCACAATCCGTACTGTCTAAAGTACACTTTATATCGCTTGGTAGTCCAGTAGCTTGTCTTTCCATTTGATATAATGGACAGTCTATAACAAAGTGGCCTAGAGTTATATTGGTGTCACAGGCTTAGCATATTCTAGGAGGTTCCTTCCTTAGTAGGTGTTCGTGTGTTAGTCTGGTATGTCCTATTCCGGATACGATGTAGTACAACCTGGTCCCTTCGCTTTACTAAAATTGGTGTTTTCGCTGATAGATCTGGGTTTGCTTGCCGCAATTTATTATTCGGTAATAGTTACAATCTTCGTAACCACAAGTTTTTTGTGTAATTAATGCATTTTTTCATATCTGAGGGAGGAATTTGGTTAGTTCTATCATCGGATTTCTTCATTTTACAAGCTTATTTGGCCATTTGATCAGCTATATTATTTCCTGGTATCCCCACATGAGATAGTATGAACACAATATGTAGTTGTTTATGATTATTTTGTAGAGTCACAAAGTCTTTTTTAATCTGTTCTAAAATCGGATGATTCGGATATATTTTCTGAATTCTCTGGATTGTACTTAAGGAATCTGTAAATATTACTGTCATGTCTTCAGGTCGATTAAGAGTTTGTTGTACTGCCTTGGTTGTTGCAACAAGTTTAGCAGAATATATTCAGTAGTCCTTAGGTAGTGGAAACTTGAGCACAGAATCCTCTGTGATAATGACGGATCCTACTGTTTCCATTTCGGGTGTATTTTATGCATCGGTATAAACTAGTTGACAGGATGAATATTTATTTTTAATAGATATTGTACAAGTATTGGAGAAAAAGAGATGAAAGGGTATTGTTCTTAGTATAAGTTGACATATCTAATTTATTAAAACTCACGGTAATTTATTATCGATTTATTAAATAAAAACTGTACAATTATTTTATTACGTTTCGTACATCTTATTTTATTACGTTTCGTACATCTAAATCGCGTTTCGCGGGCTTCTAATTTATTTTCTTACTAACCAACTGTCCGCTCAATAACATGTATTTATATATAAAATGCCGTTATCTTGAAAAGTCTGGAGAGGCAGAGATGACTCATTCAGTAGGTCTCGAAAAGTCAATCGCATTCTGGTAAATTCGGAGGGTCACCGTCGACAGAATTCTCAGTAGCTAAACTGGTTTCTTTTAGTCGCCTCGAAGGTTCGATTTGTTGTTTTCATAGCTTCCGTCTCAGGTAGATTTGACCTAGAAATTACGAGAATGAATAAACATATTTACGGTTTTTAATATGACTCATATAATCTTTAACGTAACAATACCAAAAGATACGGTGACACCATTTCTTCGATTTTCTGTCAACTTCATAAATTGACTTTAGCATGTCCATTTTGTTAACAAAACCCATGTTAGCATTATAGTCCTTGACTAGTATTGGACAAACAATGTTCTCCATAGTACCATCTTTTCTCTTCCTAGATACCGTTTCAACATGTTCGGGATTGTGATAATTACTTATAATAAAAACATTCTTTCGGTCTTTTCATTTCATAAAAACTGTATCATCTTTGCTAACTTACCAATCCGACTGCCCTCTTCTAATTGATTGTCCGCTATTATATCCGTTGGATTGTTATGCCCTTTTCTACCAAGTTATGAGTAAGATCTTCTACGACTCTAGCTCCTAATTTTGTTTTGTCGTATCAGCAACTTTTCCTTTATAAACATCAAACTGGCATACAAATCCAGATTCGTCGACCTTGATCCAGACCTTGTAGCCTCTTTTTACGGGCTTCATCGGTAAATATTGACGTAAGGAACTACGTCCTTTAAATTTTATTATTGACTAGTTTATTGCTTGATTTTCTAAGGGATTATAACAAGCAAAAAACGATTCTGATAAATGATTCAGCAAAGGCATATAGTTTGTCATAGTTGGCCTCATGTCTTTTAGGTTAGGTCTTAAGCAACCACACAAACCGATCTCTTGACATACAAGAACTAATATACACATCTAGAAGATCCGCTCTGAAAGACCAGTAGTTTCTCAGACTAGGAAGTCCCTTTATTCCCATTAGTACATTCATTGCTTAGAATACCCGCATTTGTTCTGAATTGGTTTGTGTTAAATCTGTTTTCGTCACCTTCGCTATTTTGGACTGCTTATAGATTGGTATGAAAGACAATATTATCAATAAGGTCCTTTGTAAAGAGTTGAAAAAATATATCGGCAGGAGAATTAATATTATCTGGTATATTGAGGCCGACTGGTTCAATAATTTTTTATAGGGAATGCAATTTTTGGAGTCTCTAGTCTAAATGGTATTTGAAAGAAAATATTTCCTTTTACGGAAAATATATCCAACAAAGTGTCATCATCGTACTCTCATCTGCTTCAACTTGATTTATCTCTAAGACATCTTCAAGTTGGTTTTTTACTGAAACGGCATCTTCAAAGATAATCGGTCGTTACGGTCATCGGTAATTACCAACAGTCAGCGAAACAAAAATTTAATGTGCGAGTAATTTAAAGCGCAAGAACCACCAAGCTGCAGCATAAAAATTGTTTAAAATGTGTCTTAACGCTTAGCCCACCAGTACACAAAGGGTTAACATTTAAAACAATATTCCACATCCACATATCGTCCTTAAAAATTACTAATAATGTTAACGAAAACATTTTATCGATGGACCACTCTATATGTAATTATAGACTTAGTTTCCGTGCCCATTTTACAGAAATAATGATAAATTAGTTAGCTTCACAAGTCAAATATTTCAATCTTTAACGCTATGTTTGTACTTCTACGAATCATGTCATCATCATTAACTATGCACTTAGCCAAATGACCATTTACTTTAAGGGCCAATTAAATATTTTTAATATATTGACTCGAATAATTAAATTAGCCGGCATGAATGCATTTTATGTTTTTTTTAAATAAAAGTTTAACAACAGTACCACTTTAACGGCTCTTTTTCTTGTGAAGATTGTAGATGTTCCTGATGGCGTATTTTCGAGACAATTTACGTAAAGTTGGTTACATATTAACGGCATTCAATTATTTCTACTAATTGCTTGAAACTTTACATGAATTTAAACAAAAAAAGTTATTCTCAGACAAATAGGTAAAAAGTAGGCAATTTTTTAAATTCGCAACTAATTGTCGATTGGGCCTACAAGACTATGAATTGATGTATTCATTAGATCTGTGGCGTATATATATGATCCGCACGGTATACAATAAACAACATCCGTTAAGGACAAGAGTGTGGATTGGTCTTTAAGTTTAGAAAAAACTTTGTTAACTGTTAGTACCGTTTTATATGCAATTTTGATATTATTAATTGATAAAACGGTACTAATAGTTAACAAAGTTTTTTCTAAACTTTAAGACCAATCCACACTCTTGTCCTTAACGGATGTTGTTTATTGTATACCGTGCGGATCATGTGAACAAGTATACTATGGTCAAACATCAAGATGCCTTAAAGACCGCATTACATCCCACAAGTCTGATAATAGACTACATCCTGAAAGAAGTGCATTGGGTGAACATGCATTTAAAAATGGGCATCGGATAGACTACAATAACATCAAAGTAGTAGAACAGAAAAGTAACATCACCAAAAGATTATTTCTTGAAATAGCCTACATTTGCCAAAATAATAATGCAATGAATCGTAGAACAGATATTGGCCGTCCAAATGAAATGTTCTCCTATTTGTTACTACTAGATAAATGCATACAAGACAAACAATAATTTATCAATTGGCATTTAAGTAATTAAAAAGTTTTTTTGGAGGAATTAATTTTTTTTACAAATTTAGTTTGTTTAAATTTAATAATTTTTGTATACACACAGATACTGGGGTCATACAAAACAAAATCACAATCAATTGTAACGTTTTTAGAATTATGGCGTTATTTAGTTATGTTAATTTAATAGGTTTGTTTTGAAACATTGACAGGTTGAAGTTTCACTTCCTAATGATATTAACAAATATAAAATAATTTATATTTCCACGATATACCTAATGATAGGCCCAAAATTTGTTATACTAGCAGTTGCTTGATATTAGGGATGTGGGATTTTCACTTTTTAAATTTGCGCACGAACACTTCCGAAAAAGCCAATAATAAAAAACCACTGGATTGTCGTGACAAAAACTAATAACGATACAATAACATTAATAATATCGATGTCATAAATTTGTGTATAATAATTAAGTGTTTGTGAATGTAAAATAATTTTTAAAATTTTAAATATAGGAATAGGTTTTAGACTCAACAGATATGACAGACTGTGAAAAAATTTTATCAATATTTTATAAAATCATTGATGATACAACCTCATTAAGTTTGTAAGTATCGAATTTTTAATTAATTATAAAAATTTAAAAAAATATATTCATCAAATTTGTAGCTTCTTGATGAAGGACATAACCAATGTCTGAAAGCTTGGAATAAAAATTTAAAAGAGTACAAGTTTCATTTTTATTGCTGCATACCCAATTAAAGTTTACTTCCTTACGTTGTCAGCAATACTTCTGGTTCATTATATATTATATATATATATATATATATATAAATATATATATATATATATATATATATATATAAAATATATATATATATATATATATGTATATATATATATATATATATATATATATATATATATATATATATATATATATATATTATGATTTTTGAGGATGCAGTCAGTTTATTTGGCCCACAAGACAAAGAAAACTCTTTGACTTACTGTCAAGCTTTCGAATTTTATTTAATTCTTTTTCAAGACATCTATAAAAAGAAATATAAATTAACTAGTTAAAATTGTTAATTGTCTTACTTACTAGTCGTGAGATTACAGTTGTTAATACTATTATACTCCACCAAACCAACCATTATAAATACATATATTAAAAATTTTGTATTAAAAATAACTATATTGTCACTATATATGTCATTGTCATGGTTTGATTAATGGACATATATGAATGAAAATACAGTTACTTTATGTGGAAAGCAAAACAAGTAACAATAGTTTTTATTATAATTTATTTAATTGTCTATAAAAAATATAAATTAATCCAGTCAGCAGTTTGGCTTAAGCACATATGAATTTTTAATGTTAGGATGTCAATAGAAAATGAGATCTTGACGGTATTTATTGATATGTTAATATGTAACAATAAATGTTACTTAATTTGTCAATATCTGATCTTCTATTTACACATTTTTTATTTTTTTGTATATGTGTCATTTCTAAAAATAACCGTTTCTGTTCATGTTTCTGCCTCTCTAGAATTGAAACTTGTGAAAAATTAAATGTGTGATTTAGATTGATGGAGTGTTCAGCTAATGCACAAGCTTGTGATTTCTTAGTTTTTACATCACTTTTATGAGAAATAATTCTGCTGTGTAATGTTCGAGAAGTTTCTCCTATATAAACTTTATCACAGTCTGAGCAAGGAATTTGATACACTACTCTAGAACTTTCATCAATTGTTAAAGGATCTTTAGTTTTAGTGTATAAATGTGCTATGGTTTTAACATTTCTGGTGGCAATTTTTATGTTTTCTAATCCTTTAAATAATTTGAGAAGTTTTGGTGTTAAGAATGGAATATAAGGTAAAGATCCAAAAGTTTGTGGTGTTATTGGTATTAGGGTGTTAACTGTCAGGCTATTGTTTATTTCTTGATTTGCCATTTTAACTGTGATTTGTTTTTTATTGTTGGCATTGTCGAACTGCATCCTCAAAAATCATAATTTATATTTAAATCAACAGTCAAGAATACCACCATCTTATATATATATATATATATATATATATATATATATATATATATATATATATATATATATATGTATATATATATATATATATATTTATATATATATATATATATATATATATGTATATATTAAATATCTAAATATATGGTCTAGGAGGATAAATTCGTTAAACTTCCTGTGCTCAAATCGGTATCAATAAAGTGTTATTATTATTTCGGCCTATCCCAGCCTCATCAGATACTTAGGCTGATACAAATTCAAACTCAGAAAGTCTAACTAATGTCTCCCAAAACTTCACTACAACGTAGTTAGCCTACAAAGTCGCCACCTGCTTTGTCGGCCGTGAACGAAACGAAATGATAATATAGTCAAGTTTTTTATCTACTTGTTTTTTATTTGTTTTTACAATTTTATTATTATTATCTTCTTTTTTTTTTTCTAATTTTCTATAATTCTCTTTCGAATTCTCTTTTATTTTTTTATGTCTTCCCTTAATTCTTTTTAGTTCTGTTCCAATTTCTGTTCCCTGTTTTTCATGTCTTCTTTGACTTCTGTCGAATTGTCTTTAAATTTCTGTTCCATTTTTTTTTCGAATTATCTTCCAATGTCTGCAGTATCTTGTGGCACTTGAACTAAACTCTCCTCTTGTACAGCTTGTGTTTCTACTTCCACATCTTCTTTATTCTTTTTGCTTCTTATATCTTTCTTTCCTTGAGACATTTTGAGACTTTACTTGTTCAAATATAATTAATAATAAAATTTATAATTTTTTTCTTTCTAATAAAAATTAATTTAATTATATGAGGGCACTTATCTTCCCAAACTAATTCTTTTAAATAGTGAGCCCTACGGTGGGCGTCATGTTGCTATGGTATTCTGTTTGTGTATTGTTTTATGAGCAATAAATATTTTTAAATAACATATATATATATATATAATATATATATTATATATATATATATATATATATATATTATTGTGATATTTAAAGTCTTAGTGCTCCAGTCAACTAATTAGCTAATTAATTAATTGATTAATTAAAATTATTTAAATGATATGATTATGACTCTATCACACTTTTTAATTCTCTTATCTCAGGGTTAAATTCGTGCTTCAATATCTATGCTATTACATGTGAAAGGTAAGGTCCAAAGAATACCGGAATAATAAAAAACACGTATGATATAACACTATATATTGAAATAAAAATAATGAAATAATATTCACACTCAAATGTTTTCGATAAACAAAATCTCATATAATGATTCTCAAAATTTTGTTCTACGTACGTGAACCTTCAAAATTAATGGTACAAACAATATTAGTTGAAATCTCAAAATACAAGTATTACTCTAAATCTCCAAATCAAAATATTTATATCCTTTCTAAATTAGGTGTAAAAATTGTGTTATCAATGAAAGAAAAACTGCAGAAAACAAAACTATCTCTCTCTGATGATAAGTGGTCCAAACCCTTTTTATTTGTAGACTATATTATTTACTCGTGGCCGCTCCCTAGGTGATCAGCAATCTTACAACAAATTATTGCAAGTATATCGTCCTTAATGATCTCCTTCAAATGCACGAATCGTTCAAATTATGCTAGCTTCTTCTTCTCTCAATAAACTGAATCTCTCGTTGGCCTGAGTGAAAAATGACTCTTGGAATATATTTTCTTTACGATAAACTGAATCTCTCGTTGGCCTGAACAGTGACTCTTGGAATATAAGTAGAAAAATATGACTTACAATATTTTACTGGATCAGCTTCTGTCAGATACACTAACTACACGAAAACTCACAAACTTTCACTGCTACTGCTTCATACCTCTGGGAAACTACCCGAGAACAACGGCCGTTCGCCTTGCACCCTTGGAAACCAACTGACTATCTTTTCTCACTCAAAAATCTAGCTAAACTTTCATTCCTACATACCTATCCCACCTTTTTCAATTTCCGCCAATCAAAGCTCGTCACAATTCCCCCATTTTTTCATTTCGATAACAAACAAATTTTTACCTATCATTATAAAATTTCCTAAAACTTATTTACAAATAATATTTTTCTACAATTCTTAAAAACTAACAAAAACCTCTTTCTAAATTCTATTCTATTGACCTTAATCACTGCATTAATGTATTTGGAAAAACCCGGTTCAATTGTCTTTGGATTTCACTTAAAATTATGCGGGTCACTCAAGTATAGTATAACAAAGGAAATAATTTATGCATAGCTTACATTTTGTTTAATACAGGTAATCCAAAAATTTAAAAACTTTCCTTCTTCGAAATGTTTGTTGGTTATTATCCTACTTATCTGAATTATTTTAATGTTTTTGAACTTTGAAATATTTTAATCAAACCAATATTTTTCTCGATTTTACATATCATAACAATATATATATATATATATATATATATATATATATATATATATATATATATATATATATATATATATATATATATATATATATATATATATATATAGGGAAAAAATTAGTTTGTAAGCACTTTTTGAAATTATCTTTATTATAATTAGTATGAAACACAAATATATGTCTAATATAGACAATATATTAATATTCGAAATTCCTATTACAATAATTAAATTAAATTAACAAAATTTGGTACCTTTCTGTAACTGAATGCCTGAATGAAATTGTTTTCCAAAATAAAGATTTTAATCAACACTCAAAGTCTTCGTTATCAGCCTCTGGTTATCCTTCTTTTTGTGAAATCGCTTTGCCAAATAGACCACAATGTTTTAATTGTCAGCTTCCACCATTTTAAAATATTTTTCTTCTTAATAAGCATTTATAAATCGGTAAAATATTCTTGCTTCTTTATTGCTTTCTTGTTTATTCTTCTTTCTAATAATCTTTTTTTCTCTTCCAATCTCCAATCTCCATATAAATAATAAAATTTTTAATTTTTTTTAATCTCCATGTAAATAACATAATTTTTAATTTTGACCTTTTACTCCAATATTCTCCAATACCACAATAGTCTTCTATACTACCACAATACTATATTACTACTACTTTAATACTTAATAATCTTTTAATACTGAATACCCTAATACTGCATTCTGCTCTTTATGCTCCAAATCACAGCGTATTTATATTTCAATGTTTATGAATATTCTCGAAAGAAAATATGTTCGAATTTTTCTATTTCATAGTTATTTTAATGTTCGCGAATATTCTCCTACAAAAAGAGGTTAAATTCTTTCTATTGACGTCTTATTTTAAACTTTTAGATAATTCTTTACTTTTCTATCGAGAATTTTATGGAAATTTAGGCTTTTCAGATCACAATGTAAACTTACATATAAACTAAAAATCTTAAATTAATAAATAACACTATTTTAATCCGTAATTATTATTTCAAATGTCACAAAAGTTCCAACAACCAAACTTACTTCAGTGTATCTTTGGTTGCCTATATAGATGGCATAAACATATCTTTTTATAATATTATAATTATTAAAATAACCAAATACATTGCAAAACAAAAGCTTTTTAAACAAATTATTATGCTAATTTCTTAAGGATGCCCTCACATAAATACTTTTTAATAATAATAATATTCTCTAGTACATAACTTATAAATTATTTCTTTAATCGCCATTTAAGTTCCTTCTAAGTTTCTAAATATTTTGATGTCCTTCCTTCATCCGATATTTAATATTATATCAATATATGTATTTCACCTATCGGCTAATTGTGTCGACACATCTAGAACGAAAGGTGTACAGTGTACACTTATTAAGTTCGAAATTGAAACTGAAATACTTATTATTATATATTAGCGATATATATTTTACCAGTCATCAATTTGTGCCGACACATCTATGACCATAGATGTAGATACTATTTTCAAATAAAAATATTTATTACTTCCTGAGTTATAGGCTGTTAATACATCTATGAACACCCTGTATATCAAGCATTACAGTAAACTAATAATATTAGTGTCTTAGTAATAAAAAAATAAGTTCTTGTAATGTTACTAATTTAATGTTTCTTTTTCAGAGTTCACTGAAGTTGACTTATACGCAGATTGTAAGTAATAGAGTATTTTTTTATAGAATATTTAAGACCCTTTTGAAAGGTTTCAATAAATAAAATATTTAGCAATTAAGTTTATCTTTTTTCTGTGTATATCTTCTGGTTTAGCCCAGTCTTACTACAGCAATTGTGTTAGTGTAAATTTTCTATTATCTATTATAAAATTCTTTAGGCCTCGACAGATTTGCTATATATAAGTTCTCCCCCAACAATTGATATGTCTTTTCTTTCGCCCGGCCTTGCTATAATGAAAATTCGTTCGTAAGACTCTCATTGGAGACATTGAGACCTATTTGGGGAAGAAACAGAGTCATAACAGAGTCATCAGAAACAGATATGGGGTCGTCTCTTAACTTATTCTTTCACGATTTTATTTATAGACTTTACACTGATAAATGAGTCACTCATTTATAATTGCTCTTCTATAAACTAGTAATAACCAGAAAACTAATCGGCTCCAAAAGAAGAGGTAGACCCAGAACGAGGTAAATTAGTAAAAAGGAGGAAGACCTTAAACATGCGAAGGTAAGGGACTGGAAAAGAAAAGCACAAAATTGAAGCGAATGGAGAAATATTGTCCACCAGGTCCTTTAGAGTAGTTGTATATATATATATATATATATATATTTATATATATATATATATATATATATATATATATATATATTTAAGTTAAAGTTTTGTTTAAAATAATTGTAATTAGTTAATATTAGGATTATGTTTTAAAAAAATACCATAGGCCTTAACGGCCTGTTGTGCGTAAAAATAAAGAAATAGATCAGAACATATAGTTGCATGAAGAGTTGCATGAAGTTCCTTCAAGTAATGCCGGTATCATCAGCAAAATCAAAATTTTTTTCATTGATTTGTAAGTTAGTAATATCGGTATGACATTAAGGTGTTTCGTGTTGAAAACAAACATCCATTTACTTTCTTTCTTTCTTTTATAAGAACTCTTACGAAGATGAAGATTATCAAAAAGTTTTAGTATGTAGCTTACGATGAACTGAAAACCAGACTTTATTATTTGCTATTGGTTTGACACAAGAGTACACAAGCAAGATACCTTTAATTCAAAATAAGAAAAGGGACTTAAAGGAATTACTTGACAAAAATTTAATACTTCGAAGTTATCGTGAAACTAACTTACTATAAAGATTTGATCGATTAAAAATTAAAATTGTAATCACTAATAACTGATATTTAGATTGATTTAAACTAAGTTTAAATAATTTGTTTTTTTTAAGTAGGTCCTTTTAATTGACCACGAATTACTTAAATATGACTGAATTTTTTTGATTATAATATAAACCTAATTAAAAACAGTCTTGATTTATTTATTAATATCAAAAACAACAATTTTTTCTAATTGTTAACGTGTAATACAATCTCTTTAGATTTAATGTTAACAACTATAAAGAATCAATTTTAAAAATTGTTGTAAGTAAAAAAACTAACGTAAATCGCAGAAAAAAATAGTAAATCAAATTGAAGTAACACAAAATATTTCATAAATAATGTCACAACTAAAAATAATATTTAATTTCGATCATTTTCGTTAGAGCAATACAGTGTTAACTAAAAATTTTTAAATAACTTCACTGTCAGTATTTGTCTAAGAATACGAAGAAACTTCCTTTAATATTAATTAAAAACATATGCATTATTTTTTTTGCCTGTAGTGGGAAATCATTAACGAGTTTTCCGGTGGTTCTGAAAAATCATCTTTTTTGAGTTACGACACTATTGTATTATTATTGCAATATAATTTATTTCTAGTCTTTTATTTGTAATAATCCACTAATGCAAATGTCAAATCGCGACAATTTTAAAACTATTATTATGTTAATAGAAATAGTTCTATTAATGTTTGTAATAATTGATTGTTACTTTCCACCTCGCTGAGGCTAATTAAGTCCAGTTACCTATAATATTCGAGTTCGTAAAATTTAAACTAGCCATTAGGTGCAGAAGCCAATCCGTCGCCAAGTTTAAACTCGAGGGACTCCTCCGATTTACCCTCATCTAAACCATCAAAAGAGAATCCACAAACCGGGATTAGAGACCTTCTGTATGTGGACCAATATTGTTCTAGCCTTTAATCTCGAATTGGCAAAACAAGTCGTTATGTTGTTGCAAGCTGGTTCTCTACGTTTCGGGTCCGGAAGGCTTAAGAGCCTTGTTCAATGAAAAGTGGCAATTAGTGTGAAGTTTACGTACGATCGGACATAAAGGCAATTTAAATTATTTGATGAGTAATATTTACCTTAGACCATTTTATTTATAATAGTATTTAAGCAATGACAATTTGGACTTTGTGTATTATTCAACTAATGTATTAAATCAAGTATAAAATAATGCACACCTAACACTGAGAACTTAACGTTTGTTTTAACGCGTTTGCCATTTAAGACATAAAAATACTTTAAATTTTGTAGGTATCTCTTTTTTATTGGCGATAGAATTAAAGTCTTATTAGTAAACTTTATAACTTGAATATAATAATAGAATAGAAGAATTTATTCGTAAGAATCGATTGAAAACCAAATATGTGGTTTACATTACTCCAAATAAAGTGAATATTGTCGAGATATCAAAGTAATAAAGAATGTAAAATAAGAATACTTTAACAAAACAAACAAAAAACGTGAGAAAAGGCAGCAAATATTTGATTTCACGCAAACAAATCCTATGTATCTCTTGATACGTATTTTGACCTAATAGGTCTCGTCAGAAGAGCTATTCATAGGGGTTCTGCCTTTTAAGAAGCAACAATAACACGGCTTCAATACGGACGCACTAGCGACATCTAATTAAACAATCGTAAAATAGTTTCGAAACACAATTCAGATTTCTGATTTATAATCTGAGCCTTCTAAGAATTGCAAGGCAAACAGATTAAAAAGCAGTAATCTGAATTGTGTTTCGAAACTATTTTACGATTGTTTAATTAGACGTCGCTAGTGCGTCCGTATTAAAGCCATGTTATTGTTGCTTCTTAAAAGGCAGAAAATATTGATTTTTCACGTTGAGAACCCCTATGAATAGCTCTTCTGACGAGACCTATTAGGTCAAAATACGTATCAAGAGATACATAGGATTTGTTTGCGTGAAATCAAATATTTGCTGCCTTTTCTCATTTTATTCGGATTTACTCTGTGAGAGTACTAAAGCACAATTTGCTAAGGATTTCTGCTTAGTTGTAAAAGACATGTCGTGGAATGCAAATTTTAGATTCCCCATGTCTCTTTTAACATCTTTTATCAACGTCTGTTTGCCTTGCAATTCTTAGAAGGCTTAGATTATAAAGCAGAAATCTGAATTGTGTTTCGAAACTATTTTACGATTGTTTAATTAGATGTCGCTAGTGCGTCCGTATTGAAGCCATGTTATTGTTGCTTCTTAAAAGGCAGAAAATATTGATTTTTCACGTTGAGAACCCCTATGAATAGCTCTTCTGACGAGACCTATTAGGTCGAAATACGTATCAAGAGATACATAGGATTTGTTTGCGTGAAATCAAATATTTGCTGCCTTTTCTCATTTTATTCGGATTTACTCTGTGAGAGTACTGGAAGCACAATTTGCTAAGGATTTCTGCTTAGTTGTAAAAGACATGTCGTGGAATTCAAATTTTAGATTCCCCATGTCTCTTTTAACATCTTTTATCAACGTCTGTTTGCCTTGCAATTCTTAGAAGGCTCAGATTATAAAGCAGAAATCTGAATTGTGTTTCGAAACTATTTTACGAAAAAACATTTTTGTTTCCTCTAGCATTTAACTACCTCACAAAATATTTATTTATGATTCAGAATTCAGATTATGGTTCAGAATCTTTAAAATGTGATAAAATTATTTTTTATTTTAGTCTCATCTGGAAATTAACTATAAACTATTACAATTTATACATCGGAAACTTCTCTGAGATAGAAAGTCTGTGCACAGGTAGATTGTAGTTGATCTTGTGACTTTGTGTAAGTATGTTTTATACTGTTTATTTTAACTGTGTTTATATTTGAGGAGAAATACTAGGTATACTCATAAATATTTGTTCCTGGTATTGTCATTGCACTCAATTTTTTAAATGTTCATCTTTGCAGAAATCTCTATATTTCAAAGCAACTTATATTCTGACTATTTTTTCCTGCGTAATAAAAACTTGTTTAGCTTTGGTACTGCCACCCGGAAAAATATTTAAAATCCTATATATGTAAGTCGAAGTTTGCAAAATAGACAGCTCGTTTTGAAGTAACATCTAAATATTTTAAGTGACATCTTCTGGCTTTTTCAGTACGTCTTCTGGCAATTTAGTTTTAGGCCGTATTTGGTACATTTTTCTACAACTTTATCCGTCATCATTTGGATACCCTGAGCACTATCTACCAGCAACACTGTATCGTTTGCATATATAATATTGTTTATAAGTTGGCCATTTACAGCAATCCCATCTTCTAATTCGTCCAAGGCCTCCCTTAAGATATTTACAGAGTATATTATGGTAAATATTGCCGGTGACAAAATGCAACGCTGGCTAACTCCTTTTTTGACTGTAAAGATTTTGGACAGTTTATTTTCTAATTGCAGTATTGCATTTTGTTGGAGATATGCGTGAGATCAGTCTTATATCCGTACCATTGAGTCCTGATGTTTTTGAGATATCGATTAGTTTCCCATGTAGGACTTGATCAAATGGCTTCTCGAAATCAATTAAACATGTATACATATCACAGTTGACATCCGCAGCTCTCTGTATTGGAGCATGCAAATTAAAAAGTACTTCTGTCTGCTCTGAATTCAAATTGAACTTCACTCAGGTGTTCTTCTAATTTGGTGTATATTGCAAGTGAACGATAGTAAGAAGTACTTTAAGTATATGGCTCATCAAACTAATTAATCTATGTTCTTCATATTTTCCAGCGTTAGCTTTTTTAGGAAGTGGAATGAATATTATGAGGAGCCAGTATTTTTGTAACTAAACTATCTCTTAGATGTTGTTGAATAGCTTCGTAAGTAATCACTTGGCGTGCCTCTAATAGCTTTAAAATTTCATCATGCACTTTATCAGTTCCTGGTGATTTCCCATCTTTAATCCGCTTAATGGCCATAGTTACTTCTTCGTTTGTTATTTCTGGTCCGTCGAGATTGTTTATTTCAGCCGGACTCCGTGCTACATCTTCGAATAATTCTTGCACATATTCTTTCCATCTTCGAATTTATCTTCAATGGTAGTCAAAATTTGACCGTCAATGTATACAATGTCTGTATGTCTGTATTGCATTGTTTTCTGGTGTTATGTACCTCTTTATTTTTTTTGTATACATGGAAATCATCATGTTTGCGTTGTAGTATTTCAATTGCCGCACATTTCTCCTTCAGCCATGCTTCTTTTGCCCATTTCATCTTATTTAGTATAGTCTTATGTAACTTTTTGTATTCTTTGTCATTTCTACCTTTTACTTCTCCTCGCTTTTTCATCATCTGCAATATTTTATCTGTCATCCATTCTTGCTTCGTTTCTTTTTTTGATTTTTGATATACATGCAAAATTGTGATAATATATGTCTTCATTTCGTTCAACTGTTCTTGTATGCCTCTATGAGTAGTGTCTTCGACTATTTTCGCAAAATTCTTATTAATCTATATTTTTACTTTTTTCTAGATATCATTTTTGTATATCTACATTGAGCCTCATTTTATTATTAATTATTTTAAGTCATATGTTGATATTTGAAAACAATAGAATATGATCTTAGAAGACACCTGCACCTGGATATGTTTTTGTTAAGGTGATAGAATTTCTAAACCTTCTGTTTCTGTTAATAGAATCAATTTGGTTTTTTATGATTTTCCCTTGGACATCACCGGGTGCTTTCCATGTATAAAGCCTTCTTGGGTGTAATTTAAAAAGTGTATTCGTTATAACGATATCCGTCTCTTGGCAGAATTGGATTAGTCTTTCTCCTCTTTCGTTTTTTATGCCAAGACCATAATATGACCCGATGATATTCTTGGCTGTACCTTGTCCTATTTTTGCATCGAAATCGCCCATGATATTAGTAAGTTCATGTTTTTTGGTCAGTTTTAGAGAGTCTTCTAGAGTCTGATAAAAATGTTCTATTTCTTCTTCAGTCGATTCTGATATCGGCACATAGAATCCTATTACTGCTTTGGCTCTTTTTTTGTTACTATTATCGCTACGTTATTTCTGTTTCTTGTTGTGTCGTCTCCAGAATAATAGATATGGTGTTCATATATAGGTAACTCCATAATTTGGCTATCGAACTTCACTGCATCTTAAAATATTTATGTTTAGAAAAGTAATTTCTTGAACGTATCGATTCTTTAAACTTTTGGGACATTATTGGCTGACCAGGGGATTCTTAGCACCCTCTCCCACTTAAGCCCTGTGCGGGACTAAGGGCCGTTTGTATAGGATTTTCAACCATTGTGGTGTCCTGGGAATATCCTTACAGATCTTTAATGTGGTAGTCATCCCGCGACTTTCCACATCTCAATGCTGTTGGCTGCTTTAGCTCTTCCGTTGTTTGAAGTCAATTTCTCAGCTCAGTTCAATGAAGTGCCATACCACATGTCAGTTCTTTCACCCATAGCTGTTGACCAACAAATGGGGGATTACTTTTACCGGTAATAGTTTGGTTAATTCGCAGTATCACAACCGGTTAAATCATAATTACAGTCTGTGATTATTCAGTATCAAATTGATATATAGATTTTTCTTTACTGCTTCGATTTTGTAACGATAAAGCTACTGCCCTATGCCATGCAATTAGTTGATCCGCGGGTGTTTATTTGGCAAAGCCTTATTTATACCTGTCCTATATATATGTAGGACGTTCCCTGTCAGCCATTGAGATGCACCGTGTTGAGATTGAGGGCTATCTCCCGAGTGTGTTTTCCAAGAAGTACTGAAGAACCCCTAATCTCCTTCTTGGAAACTACAACCGCACGGTGCTTATATTAAATTAAGTTAATGACTTCTTTTTCGTTTTTATCAGGGTACGACAATATTACTCCAAAAGAGTAACAAACTGATGTTACCTTAGCGCATAATTTATCAATTTGTACTTCGAAGTCTAAATTCTGGTCTATATGTATACCCAAAAATTTGTTGTTACCAACTAAAAATGTTCCTCATCCTGTATTTGAACATTGTTTGGTGTTGTAGTATTTTTCATTTTAGTTTATTTTCTCCTAATTTACTTTCAGACTATTCACATTGAACCACATCCGAGTCTCCTCCAAAGTATCGTTTGCAATATCCAGAAGCTTGTTTAAATACGATTCTAATATTATATTATATTCATTTCATCGGCAAAGTTTACTAGATGAATGTTGTCCTGATGTTTTCATAATGCTTATAACTACATCAATAACGTACAAAATAAATAACAAAGTGTCTATGGTACTACTCTGAAGGACTTCTATAGCAAAAGAGCTCTCTAGGAGAAGTACTTGACTCCTTGATGTTCTATACCTACTTTTCGCTTACGACTTGTTACGTAAAATTTTATCCAATGATAAGCCAGTCGTCTAATACCCTATCCTTCCTATTATTCCATGGAAATTATTGAGTAGTCCAAACTATCAATAGACTGACAAATCTAAAGATATTTAAAGAGAAAGCTGTTTATTTTTATATCAAAAATTTTTTCTATAAAATTGTACAGTCTGGTATAATTTTCCCTTTAAATTCCCATGCTGTGCATAACAAATTTTGAGAACAGAAAAAGCTTAGAAGCCTCACATACATCGCTGATTTAAAAAATTTGGAGAAAGAGGGAATAAGACTGATATAACGATAATTTTCTAGAAGTTTGGGATTACTTTTTTTAAACAAAGATTTAACTAATGCTAATTTAAATGCATCGGGAAATATAAGCCCTTCCCATATCAGTTGGTCCAACGTTAGACTGATAAGAAAATTAAATTTTAGAGAACAAAAATAAAAGCGCGGCGTAAATTTTAGAAGTTTTAATGCATCAAACAATATTTTTAAATTTTCTAGTTACATAAAATATTTACTAACGTAATGAAAACTATTGATTAAACAGAATAATAATAAATTTAAAAAACGCATAGAATATGTAATGTGAAAATTTAAAAGTTTACCACTGAGTTATATCCTCTTTCTATAGTGTATTTTTATGTATGAGAGAGTAATAAAACAATAAATTATGTATGCAAATCCCTAAACTGTTGATACGGGCGACTCAATGAAAAACAGATATTTGTCAACAAGTTTACAGAAGTATATAGGAAAACAATTTTAAATTGAGTATGACCACCAGGTATAAAGGTTGGAGCAGAATAGAATACAATAGTTGTGAGGGTTACTAATCCCTAAATAAGGTTGCCAGTGTCGGAGTGATGGAGGTTAACAGGTACTAATGAATTTGCAAGAAATGTAAGATGTTTATTTTATTGTTTATATATAACCAATAAAAGTTTAATAAGTACCTACCTATTTGCAAAATAAAGTTTAATTCTTTAGATAAAATAAAACGTTTTATTTTATCAGAAATGAGTGTATTCCACGAAGTAAGGGTTTCAACAATCAAACATTTAATTCTCTAATTCCAGGAATCTACGACAGTAATTGACTAGATAATTACCTTCTAAACTTATTCCACAGAAAATGTGATAGTGGGTTTTTCCATTTTGTAGGAAGGTCCAAGTGGCGTATTCAAAATTATTAACAGTTCACTAAAAGTAGGTACTTCAGTTGCAAGGTGTAGTTTATTGTCTTTACTAGTGTTATGGAAAATTTGGAAGTGCCGTGTAAACGATAAAAAATTGGTCCTTTAACAGTTAATGAAAAAACATTAATATTTAATTGTTTTAAATCATTTACAGACAAACGTTTATGTGAAAGTGTTGATGAGACCTTTGAGTTAGTTAGCAGTACACTTGGTGTTGGGAAATCTACGATTTACAGAGTTATTAAAGAAGAGAAATGTGGTAGTTTTCAAATGCCACGTAATGCTCCAGGGAAACCAAAATTTCAAATAGAATATCATTTTAAAAAAGGACTTTGACGGAAAGTGCATGAATTCTTCTTTAGACAAGAATTTCCAACATTGGATAAAGTTCTTGTCTCAGTTCGAGATGATGAGGATTACTCAGAAATGAGTCGAAGTACGTTATGGAAACTTTTAAAAGAAATAGGCTTCCACTGGAAAAAGAATCCCAGAAAGTCTATTTTATTAGAAAGAAGCGATATTGCCATATGGAGAAAACATTTTCTAAGAACCATAAAGGAAATGAGAAACCAAAAAGAAAAATATTTTATCTTGATGAAACATGGATCAACGAGGGTCACACACCAAATAAATTTTGGCAGGATGAAACTGTTACAAGTCAAAGGCACGCTTTTGTAAATAACTTATCTACTGGTTTAAACCCACCATCAGGAAAGGGACGCAGGCTGATAATAGTACACATTGGCAGTTCAGACGGTTTTGTTGAAGGTGGTTTATTAACTTTTGAATCAACTCGTACCGGTGACTACCATGAAGACATGAACGCTGATGTCTTTCAAGAATGGTTCGAAAAAATGATAGATCTTCTTCCTAAGAACTGTGTAATAGTAATGGATAATGCAAGTTATCACTCCAGACTTATAGAAGGACTGCCCACAACCAAGTGGTTAAAAAAAGACTTGCAGAATTGGCTGAGTTCAAAAAATATAACGTACCATCCCGGATCTATAAGAAAGGAACTTTATTCGTTGTGTGCCCTTCATAAAGACAAATTTTAAAAATACGAAATTGATGAAATTGCCAAAAATCGTGGAATGACAGTACTTAGATCCCCACCATATCATTGTGAATTAAACCCGATTGAACTTGTATGGACACAGATAAAGAGTGAAGTTTCAAGAAAAAATACCACTTTTAAAATTCATGATGTTAAACAGTTGTTTTTGGAGGCCGTAAATAATGTAAAACCTAAAAACTGGGAAAGGCAGTAAATCACACTATTAAAGAAGAGGAAAAAATGTGGAAGCTGGACAATATTACTGATAAAATGATTAAGCCAGTTAATATAAGCTTGGTTCTGAAAGTTCATCTTCTGAATCTGATTTGGATTTGTAACAAGTAGCTGTAAGTTTTATATTAATATTTTTATTCATCTATTTAACATACCTTAGACGGTTTTAAAAACTCTTTTTCTCTTTTGCAATTTTTAAAAATTAAAAAAAATGTGAATTTTTTAAAACCCTTTTTAATGTAGGCCAGTCAGTTCTAATATAGTGTGTGATAAAAGAGATCACTTTTGTTTACATACACATAACACTTTATAACACTGAAACAATTCATTTATTTTTTACAATTATTCAAAGTAATTTTTCAATTAATCTTGAGCACGCCCATGGAGTGGTCGAAGGTACCAGTTAAAATTATGCTAATTACTCTCTCGTTCATAAAAATAAACTATAAGTTCTGACAGAATTCTAATGTTTTGTTTACATTACATTGTTCATATTTCTTGTAACTTTTGCTTCTTCTTTGACGAACCTGGCAGGATGTTTTCTCAAAGTTTTTTTACATTTCGCGCCACAAAGTCTATCGGGGACAAGCTAAAACTGTTAGAAACCCATTCCAGAAGTGGTATTTCATGGTCTTCAATTTTAAACTCTTTTTGAGGTATAATAACCTGCGCCATCCTGTTGGAAGACAAAATCTTACGCTGATGATAAACGATGTTCCTTCCATAACTGATAAAAGTGATGCTTTTAAAATATTCAAATATTTGTCCGTGTTTAGAATTCCATCGAAAAAATGTAACTTTATCATACTTTCAGACGACATGCTTTCCCATATCATGACAAATGCAAGAAATTTGACTTTTCTCTTCAGACAGTCGGGATGGAAAGCTTCATTTTTCCTGCGAATGACGCGACTCTAACTATCTCCAGCACACACTTCAAATCTGAACTTATCACTCCAATGTATTGAATTCTATTAAAATTTTAGATTTAGATTAGATTAGATTTTAGGCTTTTCCTTAGCATAGAATAAAATTAAATTTATTAAAAACAATTTGTACTAATTTTTTCAACTATAAAACTCACTTTGTAAGTACCAAATCATAATTTGTGGGTCTCTCGGGGACATACAAGACTACACTATAATGCACACCCTAACGTTGCGTGATTGGTCACAGCATAAGAGGTGTGGATTGGTCGGCATCTACATCTGATTTTTAATTTTTTAGGTCATGTATCTCTCTGATTTTTAATTTTTCAGGTCATGTATCTCTCTGGTGGTTAAAGATTGGTATGGGACCTCGGAGGCAGTACGAGTTGCCGAAGCTCACACTGCAATAAAACTCTGAGAAACGTCCACTGTTTTCTACCGAAAAAGTCGGGAGTTTTAGGAATAGAACTCACTGACAGAAAGTTGGTCTTCAACCAGGTTAGCACCCTACTGTAGGACTGTAAACCAGCCAGCTCAAAGAAACAGGTTAATGCCTTGGAACAGGACTGAATCTACGACGATGACCAATGTGAGAAAAAGGACAACGAATTCATGGAAAACGAACAACATACTCCGAAACGGTACTTGGAACGTAAAATCCTTGAACAGCAGAGAACAAGAAATTACCAAAGAACTAACGGAGAAAAATATAGATATATGCTCACTCCAGGAGACCAAGAAACAAGGAAAGGGTCAAATTATGCTAGATAATTACTTGTTGATTTACAGCGGCGTGGCAAAAGAAACCAGAGCTAAAGAAGGAGTAGCCCTACTTTTACACAAGAAATTCATTGACCAAATAGAGGATTGTAAATACATTTCACAAAGAACAGTTCACGTAAAACTCAAACTAAATGATAAGTCTCTACACATAATAGCCATTTATGCTCCAGAGAACAACAGAGACGCAGACACAAGAGAAAGCTTCTTCGAACACCTCCAAAACACGATAAATAAGGTCCCTAAAAATGAATTTATGATCGTTACGGGCGACTTTAATGCCCGTGTTGGCAACGACATCATACCAGGGATAAAACAGCGTCATAACGAAGACATCAGAAATGAAAATGGAGATCTCCTCACGGACCTATGTAGCACGAATGAACTACGCATCAACAACACTTTTTTCCCTTATAAGGAACAATACAAATACACATTCGAAAATACAAGAGGGGAAAGGTCAATGATAGACTACATCCTGACGAACAGGGTAATACATTTCTCTCAAGTATTGGGCATAAGAGCACTAACATATGCAGAAATAGGAAGCGACCATAAGCTTATTCTTGGAAAAATAAGAATGACGACACGCATATGTAACAATAAAAACAATAAAAATTAAAAAGAAGAATACACCACAAAGGTAAAAGTCGAGAGTCTGCAGAACGAATCAACAAAACTTCTATACCAAAAAAGAGTCAAAGATAAACTCGACAACGTGCACATCGTAGAAACTGATGGAATCGAAGAAAGCTGGGCGAAAATTAAAGCAAGCATCCTAGATTCAGCAAAAGAAGCTGTAGGAGAAAAGAAAATTCTTAAAAATAAATATTTCCAAAAGCGAAAAACTCCGTGGTTCTGCGCAGAAGTGAAAGAAAAATGCAAAGAAAAAAAGAAAGCTTACTTAAGATACATGTCTAACAAAACACCACAAGAATACAACAATTACAAAAAGATAAGAAACGAAACAATAGCACTAGTAAGAAAAATTAAAAACGAACACTTCTTAAAAGAAATAGTACACGACTTTTACGGTCTACAAAAGGAAATATGGCGTTTCATAAGAGGCCAAAGATCAGAGATGAAAGAATTAATCGAACCGAAACACATAGATAACGACACATGGATTGAATACCTAAAGAAGCTTTATAATGATGAACAGCAAATGATGTTAGAACCAGAAACAGCAGAAATCATTACAAACGAGGAAGTCGAGATAACCGTACAAGAAGTAAAACATACTTTAGAAAAACTGAAGAACAGAAAAGCTGCAGGTAAAGATGGAATTCCAAATGAATTATTGAAATATGGTGGAGAAGCATTAACAGAACAGCTAACAGCACTAATTAACAAAATAATCAAACATAATAAAATACCTGAAGAGTGGAAGAAAAGCGAGCTTATCCTACTATACAAAAAAGAAGATAAAAAACAACCTGAAAACTACAGAGGTATTAACTTATTAAACACCACTTTAAAGCTTCCAACCAAAATATTGCAAGGCCAAATAAATCAGAGAATTACCTTAGCGGATGAACAGTAGGGTTTTCGCACAGGAAGATCGTGCACAGATGCAGTATTCATCATAAAACAGATTACCGAGAAAGCACTAGAGTATAACAGACCAGCATTCATATGTCTAATAGACCTGAAGAAAGCGTTCGATAAAGTAAAGCTTAAAGATGTAATTCACCTTCTTTACGATAGAGAAATTCCACTAAATGTTATAAAAACAATAGAGAACATTTATCAGAAGAACAATATCGAAGTCAGAATAGATGACCAGCTTACAGATCCAATAGATATGGGCAATGGAATAAGACAAGGAGACTCGCTTAGTCCAACGCTATTCAATCTAATCATGGATGAAATCATCAATACTATTAATAAAGGAAGAGGATACAAAATGAGGAACAAAGAAATCAGAATACTCTGCTATGCAGATGATGCGGTCCTAATTGCATCCAATGAAGACGATCTACAAAGACTAACCCATAGATTCCACACAAGGGCAAAGGACTTTAATATGGTGATCTCTACACAGAAAACTAAAACACTTGTAATCAGTAAAGAACCAATTAGATGTAAACTAGAAATCGACGGTATCAGCATTGAGCAAGTAATGGAGACAAATTACCTAGGAATTACACTGTCTAGCTACGGAGATGTGAAGAAGGAAGTGAAAAATCAAGCACAAAAGGCTAATAAAATAGAAGGTTGTCTTAATAACACGATATGGCGCAATCCCCACATTAATACCGACGTAAAATCAAGAATCTACAAAGCAACAATAAGACCAATAATGACATACACTTCAGAGACAAGACTGGATACCTCCAAAACTCAGCAACTACTAGAAACAGCGGAGATGCGTTTACTGAGGAAAATTACAGGAAACACACTGAGGGATTGAATGAGGAGTGAAGAGATCAGAAGAACATGCAATATACCAGAAATAAATGAGTGGACACTGAACAGAAAAAAGGAATGGAACGAACACATAAACAGAATGGAAGAGACCCTATTAGTCAGAATAGCGAGGGACAAATCACCAAAAGGTAGAAGAAGTATCGGGCAACCACGCAAAAGATGGAGTGATAATCTCCAATAGAGGCATTAATCGACATTGAACATGCATTTTGCTTATAAAAAAAGAAGAAGAAGAAGATGTATCTCTCTGTTTGGCGGTGGTTTAGTGAATTATAGTGTAGTCTTACTGAATGTAATGCAGTAAAATAGGGGATGAACAGAAATTGCATGTTTCTGAAAAACCATAATCTCATACAAAAAGCGGAGAGGTACTTAGTGCCTGGAAGAGAACAGAAAAGTTTAGAGGAAAATACTCAGAAAAGACGATTCCACATAGAGAAATCTAATGAGAATAATAATGTTATTGAATGTTCTACAAATAAAAATAATAAGAGGAACCGCTAAATCTTAATAAAAAATTACCTAATTAAAGAAATTAAAACAATATCTATATATCTAATAAAAAAAGCATCACTAGCATATCAAAATAAAATAAACAAAAGTCAGAATTTAATTTTACCTACATAATGTCAAAAGGAAAATAATTTTTAATTTTAATTTTTAATTTCTAATAAAATTATAATTGCCAGCTTAATCCTAAAATGGAATATCATCTGCTTTGTACCAATACCCCAATATATTGCTAATATATTCTTTAGCGATATACTATGCCACAAAACCTCAATTTTCATTTTAATAAACATGAAACCCGCCAATTTTTAAATTGGGACCCATCCACCAACCAATCACGCGAAAGTTAGGCCCTGAATTATAGTGTAGTCTGGAGATGCGTGTTAATGCCCTTCGATTTGCTTTGGTTATTTTACTTTTTCGTACATTTCTAGGTTTGGTAACGACCAAACCAGTAGTTTTGTATCTTCTGACTATATTTCTTACCCTATACCGTGACAATTGCAACATTTTCACGATTTCCGAAATGTATTTTTCAGAATTAAAATATCTAATAATGATTGAACAAATTTTCTCATCCATAACTTCACCTCCACCCATTGTACAAGCCACAAACGGCAAAAAGCTTTAAAATACTACAAAATTCATTTAATATTAACTGACCATATTATTGTTTTGATATCATTTTTATGAATTTAACATTAACGGGCGCTTCAAGCGTTGTTTCTGAGAGAACGATTCATACTGCACCAAAAGTGCACTATTTTTGTTAACAATTATCTCATCTACATTTTTTCTACGGCTCACAGATTCTTCGTAATTGGATGTGTTCTCTTACGACGGGACGTTGAGGGGGAGGCCCGGAGGTAGAGGTGGCAAATTTTTTTGTATCTTCTTTGGGGTCTCAAAATTGACATTTCCATCAAAACTTAGCTTGTTCTTATGATTTTTAGTGGTTAAATGACATTTTCCTCTCCGACGACTCAACTATGAAGTGAATCAAATAAATGAATACTTGCATGACCTAACCTATGAAAATATGTTGAAATTTTTGACAATACTACAGGGTTTCCCAATAGGGACGTCCTGTTTTTGAAATGTCTTAGCGGCCATTTTAAAAATGATGGAACTGTCACTTTTTGACGTTTGTATTTAGTATACTCTAACAAATTACCATGGCAAGATATACGCTTGAACAACGTTTGGAAATTATCCTAAAATTTTATGCTAATAATCGTTCTTTTGTGAATACCTATCGTGCATTACGTGAAAGTTATGGACCAAATGATCGTCCTGATGTGCGTGTAATTCGTCGAATCGTGGAAAAGTTTGAACGTGAATTTACTTTGCAGGATACGAAACCACCAACTAGACGCCGAAATGCAAGAACTCAGGACACTATTGCTGCTGTAATAGCCAGTGTAGCGGAGAATGCAAATGTGTCCGTAAATCGTCGTTCTCAGGAACTTGGACTCGGTAGAATGACAACTTGGCGAATTCTGAGAAAAGATTTAGGCCTACACCCTTACAAGATTGTTCTTACTCAAGAACTGAAGCCACTTGACCATCATAAGCGTCGTTTGTTCGCTGATTGGGCTCTAGACAAACTCGAAAATGATGGCGATTTTTTCAAAAAAATAATCTTTTCCGATGAAGCTCATTTTTGGTTAAACGGCTTTGTGAATAAGCAAAATTGTCGTTTTTGGAGTAAAAACAATCCACATGAGATTCTTGAGAAACCTTTGCATCCAGAAAAAGTCACTGTGTGGTGTGGTTTAAGGCATGGTGGCATCATCGGACCTTATTTTTTCGAACATGGTGTAACAGTTAACGGTGAAAGGTATAGAACGATGATAACGGATTTTTTGTGGCCTCAGTTGGATGAAATGGATTTGGATGGCATATTTTTTCAACAGGACGGTGCCACATGTCACACTACTGCCCCAACCATTGATTTATTGAAGGAAAAGTTCTCGGAAACATTGATTTCTCTTGATGCCAGAGATCCCAGGAGAATTCAGCAACTTCGACCAGATGCTTGGCCTCCAAAAAGCTGCGATTTAACACCATTGGATTATTTTTTATGGGGCTATCTTAAGTCATTGGTCTATGTGAATAAACCACAATCCATTGAAGACTTGAAGAGGAATATAGAGTACACCATTCGTGAGATTAATGCGGATATTTTGCATAAAGTGACCGAAAATTGGGTTCATCGGATTCGCTCCTGCAAACGTAGTAGAGGGGGACATTTGAATGATGTGTTATTCAGAACATAATTGTTATCTATTATATTTTGCAATAAACTTTTCTTTTTTTGATTTACAGCAATTTTTACCGTTTCGTTAAAAAAAAAAACATCAGGACATTCTTATTGGGAGACCTTTTATTATAATATAATATTTTACTAATTAGATAAATTAACTACAATTTTCCTTAGATATAGGCTGTTTTGTTTAAATAAAAAACACGTAGCTGTAGTACTTATTTTCTTAAAAATGTTTATTATTCGCCTTCTGCGTTCTCTCGCCAAATTTTCATTTAGGAAGTTATATCGACTAAATATGTAAATAAGGTTAAGTATAAGTTTACCTAAGAGAACAAGCTCGAATTTAAATTAGCCTAAAAATTAGAAGTTTAAAAGTTTAGAGCGTTTTTATTAAAGTAGGTTCGGAATATTAATTAGTTTATGATTTCCAATAAAGTACTAAATGATTAAATGAATATTATAAAAATTAAATTTAGATATTATCTCTGTATTAATTTTTTTTCCGTCCCGATACCATACCATATGATATGATAATCGAATATATGGTTATGGGGATACAACATACAGTAGAAAGCTATTTAGAAGCCAAAGTAAAAAAAAGGACAGATTTAAAAACGTGAATGAGATTACTTATTTGTAACTCATTCTTCGAACACAATGTATAAGTTTACAGTAAAAGTTAGTGCAAGATAGTATACCAGAATCTTAAAGTGTGAAATGTTAATATATATTCAACCAAAATAGAAAATAAATGCTTATGTGACAATATCCATATCATATAAATGTAAAAAGATAAAGTAGATCTGTTGAAAATCTAAGGTCGAAAAATTCGAAGATTAACTAAACGAATTATTACATAAAAGATGCAAAAAAAGATCAAATAAAGAAATTAAAATTGTACATGATCAGTAAAAAACAACAAGTTGTATAAGATCGTAAACTGTAGTCTGGTTAATATAACGAATATGTAATGGATTCGACCGTTATTTGATGGAAGTTCAATTTTTAACCAATTAAACACTGAAAACTTTTGTTTTTGATACTTCCACAAAGTTTTAATATAATTAATAACTAATACAGGTGTTTCGGCAGAGTGCCTTTCTCATGTGAGCAATTTTTATTATGCGCTTATCACATTAATGTCTTTAACTTAAGCAGGTTTATCTTTAACTGTTTATCTCAAGTTGGTTATTTAGAATTATATTTGTGTTTTTCAATGTGTTGATTTTCATTGATTCTGTATGATCTAGAAAGTGAAGTGCGTAAGTAGAATCAGTTTTTCTATTACTTAAAGTCGTGTGTGTTTTGCCATCCGTTTGTCTTTTTTTATTTAAAAAGACAAAGTCGCATCCACCCAAAGGTTATTAGCGACATTCCTGTAACATTTGTAATACTTTTAAATTTAACACTTCTAACAATCAATCATTGTAACAATTAATTACAATTTGTGAACAATTGAACATTTGTAACAATTAATTAAGTTAAATTTTTTGTAACATATTTATACATTTTAAGCAACCTAATAAATTGTTCGGAACTAAACTTTTGTTGAGGAGTGCTTTCAGGTTATTTGGCAAATTGTAAGACTGTCTTTGATTTATATATTTAGGACAGTCTATCAAGAAGTGCTTTGTACTGTCTACTGTATTACATGTTTCGCATTTTGGAGGTTCACTATTTGAGAAGAGGTAGGCATGAGTATACCTACAATGTTCAAGTCGTAGATGTGTAATAATAGTTTGGCATCTTCTACTTCTGGCTGTGGACTTCCATGAAAAAAATGTCACTTTCGATGGTTCTGAGTTTCAAACTAGAGTTATTCCACTCCCGATTCCACGCACTTAACACCTTATTTTTGAAATAAACTTTTAGATCGCCTGCGACACTCTAACACTATGTTTCTGATGCGTCGCTAGTGATAGCGTTAGGCGCACTAGTATCTACTTCTTCATTCCCTTCTATGCCTATATGAGATGGTATCCACAGAAAGTGGACTCCTGAAGTGGACTTCTGAAATTTTCTTGAGATTTCATTGATCGGCCCTGATAATTTTCTCAATGGGGTGTTTAGGGTATACATTTTGCTTAGCTTTGACTGCTCTGAGAGAGTCAGAAAGGACTAGACAACAAGGGATGTTTTTAATATTTACTTGCTTGATGCCTTTGAACAAACCAAATAGTTTTGCAGTATAGATTCTGGCATTTAGAGCAAGTTTAAATTGAAAAGGATCATTTGGGGTTACCACTGCTACTCCAATGCCAAGTTCACCTTTGGATGCATCTGTATAAATTTTAATACACTAATTGTATTGTTGATCTAGGATTATTCCACTGAAGTAGAGACTTCAATTTTAATGTTGGCTTAACTGAGATGTGTCACTTTTTCGGCATCCGATGTCTCTCTGTTAAGATAACTATGGATTTTTTTCCTTATGGACGCGAATTTGCGTTTTATGGATCTTTCCTTTAAATGGGATAAACTTGGCTGAGCATACGGTGCAAAGCTGGTAGGTCTGTGGTATATTCTTGAACTGTGGTTATAGGATCTGTTGATCCCGTTTTATTCGATAAATGCCCTAATCGATAAAATTCGATTCATGCTCCTAATGCGATCTGTGGATCCCATTAGGAGCATGTTACGTTGATCAACGTTTAGGGGGAAAGGTAGAGGGTGATTTTCTACAAAGTTTTTAGCAGGGTCAAGTAAGAGAGAAAATGAGCATTCAGAAGTGCTTGCTGAACTAATTTTAGCTTTTTTAGATTTTGCTTGGACTTTAGGTAGTGGAAAAATGTTACATTCTTTTAAAGATGGATCTGCTTCAGGTAAAATAATTTCATCAAAGTTCCTTTTTGGTTGATTAATTATGTGACTTTTCTTATTTGATGCATCTATTTTGTTCGTTATCTCCGGGATATTGGAAATAGACATTTGTTCACACTGAGATGGGTTTGTGTCGTTGGATGCTTGCAAGGATATATTTGTTGCGCTGGATACCGATGCTTCATAGGTTTGGTTGGGGTTTAGTTGAGCTAGTGGTTCGAAGCACTCTGAAGCGATGTGTCCTGTCTTCTTGCATCTAAAGCAAACTAAACTGTCTTGAGAAATGTATATTCTATAATAATGTATCGTGTTGTCAAAAACAAGAGTAAATGATTCTGGTAATGTTAGATTGTGAGGACTGATATATGAAACGTCGTGGGGGAGAGAGGAACTAAGCCGATTTTTTGTAATTCATTGATTAGCAAGTCGTGCGGTATTGAAGGATATACGCCGGAGAGCACAAGTCGTTCCGCTGGTGTAACTAACCTTCTTGCTCTGACAATTTCACCTTGTGTTTCTATTTGACCATGATTATTCATAAAATCGTCCACTATCTGTTTATTGGATAAATACATACATATGCGATTATTAGATAATCTAGAAGAGAAGATTATATTTTTCGATTGAATTATATTTCCAAGTGGTAGAAGGTAGTCTTGAAGTTTGGTGTTTTCTAAAGCACTAAAGATAATTGCTTGGAACTTTAAAGGAAATTGCACTCTCGACGTTGCCGAAGAGTATGACTGTGATGTGTTTATTTGATTTTGATGGTCTTGTATTGTAGAACTATTGTGTGATTCCATGTTTGAATTTTTTTTTATATACGTTCGTGAACAGTAAGCCCGACCCTGTACACCTGCTAAAACAGGTATATCGGTCCTTACTAAAACAGGTTATTTGCTGATAAAACTGGATTTGTTCATTGACAACAATAACAAATAATTGCAATTTGCTGACTTTAATGTTAATTTAACTGGAAATTATGTTAGGAGTTTGTACAATTACAGTTTATTTCAATATATCACTAAGATTCAGCTGTACTATAGCGGGGCAGCCAAAAGCTTAACAGACTACCTATCAAGCATTAAAAACGAGGACTTCCAAAACTATTCCGAAAATCTAACGTCAACAGAGGATACCAATTACAGCTTATGGAAAGCAACTAAAAAATTAAAGCAACTCAAAGAACATATCCCACTTTTAAGAAAACCTAAACTAAGTTGGGCAAATAAAAAGAAAGCAAAAATTTTAGAGGGTGAATTTTTGTATGCACATTATGCTAGACTCTCACCCACCCTGCATGTTAACCTTCTGAGCTCTTTTATACACCGCTCCTACGCCTATAGCCCCGCTAACGAATTCAGGAGAGCTTAAAAATGTAGGATAGTGCCCTTTGAGCTTTCTAATCGTCTTCTCATCACCATGGTCACCAGTTATGATCACAGCCACATTCCACCAGAATACACAGGGACTTTTTTATGAATGTTCCTTTCGAATGTTGGCCTGAATTCCGATATTACTCGTCGGACTTACCGACCGACGCTAAAGTCTGCGTTTCCACGCTTGTGATGCAGATAAACTAGTTCTTAGTTCTCTTTTTTTCATTCCTGCAATCCTCTTCTACCTCCCGCTTCATTTATTTAGTAGCCTGCTTCAGTTTGGAACTGTTTATCTCCGCTCGCTAGTACAGACTTCATCAGATAGATAATCATCAATAAAAATAAATTTATAGTTAAAAATCTAACTAGTGTCAAGATCATGGACGCATAAACACAGATGGACACAGCAGTAAGATACCTTTAACACACAATGTTTTGTAGCTTCGATAGAATGTGATGCTTCCTCAATGAGCATAAGCGTTCTTGAATTTTTACTCGCGGGGATAATTATTCAGACTTTAAAAATTGGAAGTAGTAATAATATATAAAAACACGTTCAAAGAATTAAAAAAAAACGAGAGTTTAGCTATTAACAAATCACGTCTTAATATAAAAATTAAAATACAATTTTATTTACTTTAAAATTAATACAATAAAATGTAGTTGAATTGAAGTTAATCTTTTAATAGGTATCAAAATAATGCTACAATAACGAATCTTTATGTTTTCTCCTATATTTGCTACCCAAATAGATCGATCGAAAATATTATTTGGAAACCTACATAGAAAAATAAATGGGTTTTATTCATTTCACTAATTTATTTGTATCCATGAGAAATATTAAATTAAAAAGGTACTAAACAGATATTTTTTAATCAGATGATGTCTACTTACATTTTAAAAATGTCTACTATTTTCATGAACTCATATCTTATTTTTAATACAATAATAAACATGAATAAACCCAATGGTACGCCAGTTCTCTATCTTAAATAATGTAAACAGATAGTACTTACAAATGAAATGAGAGATCGGGATGTAAATATTTCGTTTTTTTGCAAATGCAAAACTGCAGCACCATTATTATAATATGTTTATTTCACTTTTCACAAATATCACTCAAAATACAGCGAAAATATCGAAAAACAACTTTTCCTTATCTACTGTAAAAAGTAAACAAACATGCATTTGACGTAGAACCATAAGACAGAGAAATGTAAACACCGTTGCCATTTATAAATAGTTTTCATTGCTTCTACATTTAAAATAATTGATTGATATCTATTATACGCTATTATTAAATGATAATGCACACTATGTGCACACTTGATATTTGGATTACAATTAAATATATTAATATAACAATAAATTATTATTTTGGTTTGATAGTACCTGTAGAGTATAAAATATGGAGTAATATTTTCAGTGACTCGCGAATAAGAAATTTTAATAAAAAATCGTGATAACAGTTGAAGGTGCTGAGAATGTGACCTATTCAAATAATTTTGACTTCACAATTTTATGTAAATAACTGAGTTCATCTGTGTTTATACGTCCATGGTCAAGATAGATGAATATATATATATAGTGGGTAGGGCACAATCATATAAACATGTGGGCTGTAGGATAAATAAAAAAATAAAACTTGTCGCAGGAAATCAAAAGCAGAATAAATCATTTCTTCAATGCAGCATTAATTTTAGCTGTAGTTTTAATATTGC
The DNA here is from genome assembly GCA_918026665.1 of Diabrotica balteata. Classification (NCBI taxonomy): domain Eukaryota; kingdom Metazoa; phylum Arthropoda; class Insecta; order Coleoptera; family Chrysomelidae; genus Diabrotica; species Diabrotica balteata. The sequence continues at coordinate 103,039,325 of OU898282.1, forward strand.
CTCAGTCAGCCTCAATAACTCAATTACCGCTTCCCTCAGATCTTGTAGCTGTAAGCTGCTCTAGGTTCTTATTCTGCTGGAGATTATCCCGACCCTATACCCGCTAACAATCTCCTTCTATTGCCAGTGCTTACCGGCTTTCATCCTTGTCTTAGGTCCATCTGGACCTCCGTTACTGGAGAAGACCTTGTCGTCCGATCGTTCTGGTTTTTTCTGTATGTTATCACTTTATTAGGAATTCCTAGGTCGGGATAAGATTCCTGAATGACACTTTTCTTTCACAAACACCAGCATGTAATTTTTTCTATATTTTTCATTCTAAATTCAACGAGATGGGTCGATTAACAGGCCAGTGGGGCAGTGTGCCCTTTGCCCTTAATCACTTACTGCGCGCCCTTCTAATGTGAAATCTCTCCCAGTTCGAAACCGTCTAACACTTAGCCATTCACCACTGAGATTATAACCTAAAATTCTGCCTCCGCTTAAGAGTTGTTTTACGATCTTAGCATGGGTTTTTACGACGGCTACCAGGTTCGTTAAATTAAGTTCGGTAGAGGCAGTATTTTTGAGAGTTATTCGCTTTTGACCAATGTAATAATGACCAAACCAATAATCTAATGAGAGGAACAAAAAAAAACAGCAATAGTTAAAAAATTGTCTCGAGACCAGATGAACTAAAAAAAGGTACAATAATATAAGACTAAGAACTGTTCCTTAAGTACTGTTTAAGAATATAAGGCATTCCCGGAACAAAGGTAAAAATTTTCGTCTGTTAAAACGAGATTGATTGTACGACTATCATGCAGGACACAGTTAATACGTTTAAAACACATTTTTACAGTTTATTTGTCAATTTTAAAAAGTGATTTAAAAATTTGCTGAAGACTATTCAAGTACATATTTTTGTGTAGCATATTTCAAAAGACAGTAAATCCTTTACTCGTGATGAATGCTTGTTTTTATATGTCTGCCTCAAAACTTAAGTAATAAACCTGGTATATAAAGCCGAAAGTTATTTTCTTTAAATCGCAGTTTCGAAGATAAAATTTGTGTACATTGTATAGCACAGTAAATTTGTTGAGCTAACGAAGTTCGTCTGAAACCACAAGTAGCTCAACCGTACAAATATCGCTCGATCAGGATTAAATTTTAACAATACTAATGTGATCCGCAGTGAGAATGCAGAAGTTTGAGAATAATTTAGCTTGCCAGAAAGCATTGTTGCTTTTAAAGACAGGTGTATATTCCCATAGACATCGAAATTCTGGTTATGTACCTACCTACCCAGTTTTAGTAGATAAAAGAAAAAGTTCAGCTCTCACACCGGTTTGTAAGAAGCTTACAGGAGTACCGATTGAGAACTATTGTCGAATCAATATTGGATCGTAACTGTCGTGATATAGTGCTATTAGTTTCACGAAGTTTTATTTGAAGTTGCTGCTAGAGAATCACTTTAACTTTCTTTAAGTCCGGGAATGTGGCTCGAAATTATAATGTTTATAGCAAATTGCTTCCGGTAGGAGTAATAAAAAAGTTTCGTAACCTACTATTCCAATTTAAATAAAGGAAAACTCCAAGTCTACCTAATTGTTTTTCCTTATTTTGTAATTTTAAAGAATATATTTAAATGGCGATATTATTAACTGCATTGTATGGTTAATCCAATCTGTTCATTATTCATTAAACCATTTTTTTGCATATTGAAAAAGAGCCTTTATATATATATATATATATATATATATATATATATATATATATATATATATATATATATATATATATATATATATATAGTATATAGTATATATCAGCTTTTTCGGTCAAAAAATAAACTGATTCTATTATCTCGTCTAATTCAATATTTCGCTAATGGTTATTAGCTTCATCGAGAGTGCACTAAAATTATTATTAAAACTAATTATTACATAGAACATACTTACAAACAAATAAAAACTCAGAGAGTGGAATCATTAAAATGAAAATCAGCTCGTCACAGGACTTTAGAAAGTACACTAAATTAATTACTAATACGATTTTTAAAATACATTAACTTGTTTTGCTTAGACATTAAAGCATAAATAAAATTATATAGAGAGGTAACCTTATGTTAATTTTGACGGTTATAGGAAGTGTTTAATATATATTACATATATTATATTACATAATATATATTATAATATATATTAATATATATTACATGCATATCCTAAAATTTTAGAATTGACATAATAAATGCCTTCTTTTTCCTTTGGATTTACAATCTAAAATGTTTGTGCAATATCAAAAATTTTATTTTATATATAAAAACAAACAAAACCACAGTCCATTGAATGGCATAAAGTGAGGTAAAAATATTACAGATTTGACAACCCCTGACAACCAATAGAAATGCAGTATATATTTATACTCCGTATATCTGCTAAACTTTGGAGGGATAAAGTTAGTCTACAGATATACTCCGATTATCTTATTCCTAGTTTATTCTTTGTTTGTAGAACACCATTAATGAAGTTATTCCAAGTATAACTTTATTCTCAGTATATACTAGCATTGTAGAACCGGCCCTTAGAGACAATGAGTTTTTTTGTTATCTATTAGATTTTAGAGGTAAATTTGACAAATTTACCTATAACGCCAACTGATTTAATGCTGTGAATTTATAAGTTTAGTTATGACGTCCAAAAACGTCACCGGAGCTATACAAGAGCAAAGTATGAGGTTAATTAACGTCATTGGCACTAAATGAATTGTGCACAAGTGGATTTAAAGTTTTTTAGGTCTTTTTTAATTCTAATTATGTGTAAGCGATTTTGGGGTGCTCTTGAGGTAGATACTATGTTGGACGACATTTATTGTTGTGTGTCTAGATTAGTTGGGCGGTCAAGTGAGTTACTGCCTCCTAGTGTTTAAACTGTTTTATTTTATTGCTCGTGCCTAGCGGTATCAATGCTGTGGAATTATTGGTCTGTAATTTCCCGTCTTTCGTCTTAACAAATTTTTTCATACAGTTTTTCGCTCTCCTCAGACTATCCAGGAATATGTTTTTGCGGTTACCTCCAGGAAATGTTGGTTTTGCTGATGTTATCAATTTGAATATATAAACCTGTAGTTAGATCTACAGTAACGTATGTCAGCGAGGCAAGGACATTAAATACGAATGAAGAAAATACTCTCGAAACATGGGAAAGAAAAATTATAATAGCACACGTGACGACATAGATGAAGAGTAACACTGAGGTAAATGGTTTCATGCTCAAATGGATTAATGCTTGAAATAACTCTGTAAAACAAAGTTGAGAAGAGAGTATTAAATAAATGATAATGTTCCTGATATCGTTTAAGGTATGGGTAGATTAAAGTGGTAGTGTGCAGCAAAGTAGATAAAATAGGATAAAAAGGATATTAAAATGGTGACTCTGTGAAGACAACCAGAGGGGATGACAAATACAATGGACTGTCGACCCAAAGAAAAGGAACAAAAATTAAATGAGAGCCACACGTGATACATTAATTGGAAAACAAGAGTTAAAGGCCTATGTTCAGCGGTAGACATTAAAAAATACCTGATGATGACCCACTATTCACGTTTACATGTTTATGTAAATATTGTTTGATAATTGTTGCTTTTTGTTTTAAATACATATAATTTTTAATCAATTTTTTCAATTTCTTTGTATGTGAATATACGTCTACGATAAAAATTTACATTACAAATATAAAATCATAGATATTACGTCTTTAATTATGTTGTAACGATAAGACTACCAAAGAGAATTGAAGTACTATTGTAAAAATAATACCTCAATTTGTAGCATTTTCAATTTCATTGATTCTTTGAAGTATATTGAAGCCCCCTCGTATACGAAATATTAAAATCACCTTATATATTTTTGATAGATCTAAAAATATTTCGTACGTCTTGAAACCCAAATATCTTTTCATTTCTTTCTTAGGTCGGCCAAGTTGAAATAAACCATTTTAGAGTTGTTTATTTATTTTAACTTCCTCCGCAAATTCTTCTTTTATTAGAAGCCGCAATTTTAATGCGTCGCAAAAAGATATGTACGTCGTTTCGTGGTGTCTTGTTATGTCAGCGTTTGTATGTATGCGTTCAATTTTAATAGAGAATTTCTTCACTCTCGTTGTAGCAGCTTTCAACAGCGGTTCAACGTTATGTCCAAATTCACGTCGAATTTGTAAAGCATTCTATTTTCGTCTTTTGTTATGAAGAAAATGTAGCAGTTTGTTATTGGTTTTGTGGCAGTAAATGCTTCAATTATTAATGTTTTGAGTGAGGATTGGAGGACAGCCTCGTTTTTTTTTTGTTCCTGCTTTATATCCAAGGCTTTTGGCAGTTTGGAGATGGTTTTCGTGATGCAGAGAGAGTGGAGCCCTCAGTTCCAGGTTCCAGTTATGGTTTCAGAAACTTAAGTGTGATCATGTGAATTAAGGTAACATTTTGTTCAAATTTTAAACTAAAGACAGACATTTTTTTATAAAATAATAATTGCTTTCGTTGACATTTAAAATTGTAAATTTTAGGTTTTGAGTAAAGCTGTCAATTTGTGTTTAGCTTTTTTAAATTTAATGTTAATTTATGACAGCTCGTTTAAGTATTTTTGATGTTGATTTGTTTTGTTTTTTTTGTTTAAAAAGTTTAACCTCCATGCAATTGTGTAAGTTTTGTAGCAATGGAGTTTGTTAATGGATGACACATGTAAGTTTTTTGAATTTTGTATTTCTCCAAGTTTTTGTGTTTTGTTTTTTTTCCATGTAACTGTTTGTGGTGACACATAAATAAATGTTAAATTTTGTTGTCTTAACATTTTATTTTTTTTTGAGCTAACCCTTTATTGAGTTTATTTGAAAAAGATATGTTTTTTTTTATGTTTTGATTTTATTTTCTAATTATTTCTCTAGTTACAACTAGTGGTTGTAATAGGCATAATTAGGCACCTCAAGTGGCGCCCTATATTAAATTCCTTGAGGTGTTTCTTGTTTATTTTTATTTTGTTTATCCCAAGAGCCCTTTATTTCATTTTTTTTTGTTGTAGTTGCCCCATTCTGACCCCCATTTTACTTATCCACGACCCCAGCTCTCCTACGAAACCCTGAGTGCCGTTCGCATCAGTAGCGATTATTTTGCTTGCCCTATCTCCACCCCCAATAGTTTTTTCCCTTAATTTTTTATCTCCCGTATTACTGCCCCCTGTGGTAGGCAAAATATTATCGTTACAAATTAACCATGAGAGCTTATCGTCTATGCTTTGCCTAGCTCAGTATCTCAAGTGTGAGTTTGTCTTGTCTTAAAATAGGGATTGAACCTGGGTTCTCAGTTGATAGCAAATAAGACAAATTTTAACCAATCATATTTATTAAAAAAAAATAAAAACAATAATTAATCCTGCAAAAGCTCAACAATAATTAGTGTGGATAATACTTCTGGTATCGATGAGCTGCTTTTGTGTCCTCCCAATTAGATGTCCTCCGGAGAGCTGTAGTTGTAACATGTAAATGCAGCCTCGTGATTTAGTGGTTAGTAAATTCTTAAATGTGGTCTATTAAATTTGTCGATAAATTTTTCAATATGTTCAATTAATTTGCCAATCAATTCTTCAATATGGTCAATAAAATATGGTCTTAAATGGGTTTAAAAAACTAAAAATACCACAACTTCTATTATAGACATGTCACAAGGGGTTTAACTTCCTTGCTATTTTAAAAAATTCCAATTAAACAAATAGCGAATGGCAAGGATAGAATGAATTATAATTATTACTACTTAGTTAAATTCTGTTCAGATCTCTAGATGCATATAATCGAGAACAAATCGTAATCAAGAGACATGGTTTTGAAAGAAGTAAGGTTATGAATATTGGAAATACTGTCAGAATTATAGAATAAAAATAACAATGAAAGTACTTACCCTAAGAGACTGTTGTAGACCATAAAATGTATATAATAATAATATCTTTGATCAATTTCAAAAAACAGGCAAAAAATTATATTCCCACTACGTTAGAAAAGTTAACTGACAGAAAGTAGGGGGACTGAATGAAGTTATTACAGATGTCATAGGATGTTCCTATACGATGGAGTTACCTTTTCTGTCAACATAAAACAGAATATTTAGTCTACCGGACAGAAACAGAGAGGGCGAATATTCATTCTACGGGACAGAAAGAACAAGAAAAGAAAGACAGAGAAAGAAAAGGAAAACAGAGGGAGCCAAATACTTTTTAAATAAAAAATAGTAAAAACTAAACTGTAGATAAAAAAATTAATAAATTAATAAAGAAATTAAAATAAAATAATTATTTGAATATAAAGTAATAAAGATGTGACATTTATAACGTTACAATATCAATTAAATTAATAACAAAAACTAGTGCTTAACTAAATTGCAGAACCTCGTTATTTAAAATTAAAATTCACACCCTCTTCCATTTTTATTAATTTTTTTTTGGTTAACTTTAAATTTTCAGTTGTACATATTAAGGCGTAAAAACTCATTTCTGTAATTATGATCGGTTTTCACTACTCTATAGTAAGTAAAAAATATTTATTTTAACGGTGTAGCTAATTATTTATCCATCGTTATTGGCTCTACTGGTATAATTAAAACAATAATTACTCCCAAGGAAATTCCTAACCATAAAACAATTTATATTCTTGATCCTTTATGTAACGATGGTGCCGATAAACCAACTCTTGAATGTTTGCAGCAATTAAGATCAATGTTAGCAGAATATTCAACACAAATCAATGAAATATTCATACATTTATTAACAGAGCTTAGTCATTTGAATAATTCGTTTTATAGAATGAATAATAAATTACGCATTATTTACTTTTTGCGGACTATAGGTGACACTATCTTCTAGATTTGATTTAATATAGTAATTTAAACTAACTGAAAACGATTAAACAATTTACGGGTTTAATTTTTTTTTTAATAAGTTCATTCTAAGAGCTATTAACAAAGTATTCTTAATCTAGAGAATAATTTAGTTTGAGAAAACGATTTAGCATTGCAGATCAACTGCTAGCAATAAAAAAGGTCATGAGAATCATAGTGTTTATTAATTTTGCATTACAAAATGGTCAAATTAGCGATAAATAGAAATATCACTTATAGTCCAGGCGAAATCTGTCGAACAGCAGACCGTAATGGTCATTTTTCATAGGAGCAATTTTTTTACTGAAATGACTTCAGGATGCACCTTGTATAAATAATTATTATATGCACCTCTACCACTATCTTGTAAAAACAAAACTCAGGGCTCGTATACTAAACACTAAGAAGGGCCAGAGCACAAAATCTATAAAATGTAATATTGATGTGCTAAAATCTAAAGATGCAAGGAATAACTACTGGAAAATTTTAAATGAAGAACTGACAAGAATCGACAAAAATTTAAGTATAGAAGAAAACTGGACCAAATGCAAGCAAGCTATGCATACAGCGGCTAAATGCGTTTTAAAACCTAACCAGGCTAAAATAAACGAAGATTGGTTTGACGAAGAATGTAGATCCATTAACCAATAGAAAAATGAAGCATACAAGAGACTTCAGCAGCGCAGAACGAAATCAAACCTGGACGACTATGAAATCTTAGACGAGAAGAGAAAAGGACGTTTAGAAACAAAAAGAAAGAGTCATACGAAAACGCTCTAAATAGGACTGTTAACCACCACAACAGAAAAGACTCGCGAAAGTTCTACCACAAGATAAACAGCTGCAGAAAAGAATTTAAACCCAGAATAGCAGCAGGTAAAGACAGAGATGGTTTCATAAATAATGACAAAGAACAGATACTAAATAGGTGGGCGAATCATTTTGAAGAACTGCTTAGCGAAAATCGTGAAGAAGACCAAATAGAAATTATCTCGCCTGAACTGGATGAAAACGCTCAAGAGCCGGCATTCACCGAAGAAGAAATTGGAGAAGCCATTTTAAAACTGAAAAATAACAAAGCACCTGGTTTGGACAATCTTCCTGCTGAACTCTTTAAAAATGGTGGTGACACCCTTTTTAAATACATGCATAAATTCGTTACCGAAATCTGGCTACGAAAGGAAACGCCTACAGACTGAAAATAAGGTGTAATGCACCCTCTTTACAAAAAAGGAGATATGATGGTGTGTGATAATTATAGAGGCATCACCCTACTTAACGTGGCATATTAAGTATTGTCTAACGTATTGTACAGAAGATTGATCCCCTATGCTGAAAAAATAGTTAGAAACTACCAGTGCGGTTTCCGACCCAATAAGTCAACAACGCATTAAATCTTCACAGTCAGGCAGATTCTTGAGAAAACGCTTGAGTTCGGAGTCGACACCCACCACATATTCCTGGATTTCCAAGCCGCATACGGCTAACTAACGGAACTTACACTCAAAGGCGTAGAGAGTGTAGTCAGAATCAAAGACGACTTTTCAAGACCCTTCCATTGTAAAAATGTACTGAGACAGGGAGGTGGACTTTCGTGTATTTTATTTAACCTTGCCCTAGAAAAAGTAATTCGAGAGTTCCATATTAATACGAACGGCACCATCTTTAATAAATCTGTACAAGTGGTCGGATATGCAGATGGCATAGACATTATTGCAGGGTCCACAGAATCTCTGATCGAAGCATTTCGACCATTAAGGGCGTCTGCACTGAGAATAGGATTAAAAAAAAAGCGCAAAAAACTAAGTATATGTATTGTACTACATCAGGTAACCAGATATCAAGACTATTAATTGATGACCTGAAACTGGAAGGTGTGGACACTTTCGTCTTCCTGGGCTCGCTGCTGATCAAAGACAACAATGTTAGCGAAAAAATTAAAAGAATAATAGTGCTTGCCAATAAGTGCAATAGGTGCCCGAGGAAACAGATGGCCCCAAAACTAATCCAGAAAATTAAAATTACCATATATAAAACATTAATAAGCCAAATGTTAACATACGGGTCAGAAACGTGGTCACTTACACAGAACGACCAAGAATTGCTTAAACGTTTCGAGAAAAAAATTCTAAGAAAATATATGGAGGGTTCTAATAACAGGGTTTGTGATGTAGGCGCTACAAGTTTGAGTTATACAGAAGTTTTGGGAAACCTGACGTTGTAAAATATATTAAATTAGCACGCCTTCAATGGATAGGACATGTAATTAGGCGAGATGAAGATGCAACGATCAGAAAAATTTTCGATCAAAGAGAACTAGTGGGAAGACGATCCAGAGGAAGACCAAAACTTAAGTATCAAGATAACATAGAGGATGATCTAAAATACATCGGAGTTAAAGAATGGAGAAGAGTTGCTAGAGACAGGGGCGAATGAAAGATTATTCTGAAGAAGGCTTTGGCTTATGACGAGCTGTAAGGCCACTGATGACTCAATTATATACCCTTTTTGTAAAAAATTAAATTTTGCTAGATGGCTCTAATAGTTTGATCACCCACTGTAGTTTTTAACCCGTCTGTCCACTGGAGGGTTAAAATAAATTTATTTACAAACATTATTCTATACAGGGAGGTCCTTAATTAATTGTACAAAAAGAAGCCATATATTCTACAATTTAAAATATTACGATTTAAATCAAATTGCTTTAATAAAATGTTGATATTAACAAAGATATAGGGTGTACAGGGTGTACAAAGATACAAAGTGAAAATTTAAAATTTTAATTTTTGCTTTAACTTTCATGTTTGTAAATATTTATGTATCAAAATTCATAACTGGATACTATTGAACATCAGGAATTATATTTTGATTATATTATATTTAGTCTGACTTTTCTAGTTTGACATTCTGCAGTGCATTTGACCGACGTAGGTGGTACTTTCGTTCTCTCTTTTGCACATTCTGCAGTGCATTTTACTGGTGTTGGTGTTATTGGTACTTCCATTCTATCTTGCGTCACAGCATGGAAATATTGTACTTTCTGACGTTTATCGTCGCTATGAATTGGCACAGTAGCTCTTACATCTGTTAGTTTTGTAGCGGGAATTGAAGTTGATACAAAGTATTTACGTTTGCAATAACATTTTAAAATATCGCGTTCAAATTGAGTGCTACCATCTTTAGCGTGAGGTTTGGGGGTGTAAATTGTATGGATTGGCTGTTGTTCTTTTTAAGCACATAGATTCATCACTGACTGAACCTCGTATAGAAGTATCTTTTTCTAGCGTTGGCGGACGAGTACGGATAGGTTGATGTTTTAATTGAGGTGGGTACCTTGGAGTGCTACTGGTAGCATCAATATCTCTTGTCATAGTACCCATTTCTACTTTTGGTTTGGAACAAGAAGCTCTACCAGAGTCATTGGTTTTTTCCTGAAATATAAAAGAAGAACTTTTGACTTCTAAATCAGCAGTGCTTGAAGCATCTATATTACTGGTAGCCTGTGTTGCTTGTGCCTTTCGTTTACCTTTAATACATTGCCAAGACTCAATGTTGGTGTTTATTCCTGTTGAAATACAGTAATTGACTATATAGTTTTCCAGTTTTCTATTCAAAAGATCTTGTTTATTAAACATTTTAAGAGGTTGGTTTAACTCTACGGATTCAGCTGCATCGGTTGTCTGCGTTAAAAATTCTTCAAATTCTTGATCTTTTATTACATTTCTTAGTTTGATTAATTTTTCATGTAATTGTCTATTTTCTTCTTTTACATATTCCAGTTCATTTGTTAGTATATATATTGAATCATTTTCTAGATGACCTCGACGCTGACCTAACATTGACTTCTCAAACTCCTCTAGTATGGGTTCGTGATCTTTAAGAACTTCTTTAAGAGTATTTAAAGAATCTTTTTTCTCCTCCAATTTTTTAATAAGCAATAAATTCTCTTCAGCTATGTATTTGATGTGTGTAACAAAATTTTCGTTGTCTCCTTTTAGAGTTACAATATGTTCTAACAGTTTTTGGTTTTCGATTTGTACTTCGGCAGCAAAAGATTTTATTTCTTCATTTTGACGTTCAAGCTCATTTGTTTCTCGTTGTAAAGAATTTATTATAGATTCTAAATGTACATTTTTAATTTTGTACTTTGAGATTCACCACTAAGTCCTTCAATAGAATTTCTTAATTCATTTTGCACTGAACACAGCTTTTCTTCGGCAGGATAATTAAACTGTCTTTCTTCTACAGCTCTTCCCTCATTTGTACTAAACGTCTCTTGAAATTTGCCTGCTCTTCATCTCTTTCTTTCGCCATCATGTCAATATGACAAACTAATCGCTTTACTTCGTTCTCCTGTTCTGCGATACAGTTTTCTAAATCTTCTACTTGAGTTTCCAAAGCATCTCGTTCCCTTTCAATAGTTTTGGCTTTCTCAACTTGGGTTCTTAGAATATCACACTCACATTCTAAACCAATAAGATTTTCATATTTTGACTAAAAAATGTCTCTTTCAGCTTTAAATACTTCCAAACGTTTCATATGCTTTTTGATCTCTTCGAAATCTCCTTGCATTTTTATATATTTGTCTAAACTGTCCTTCAGATGATTTTTCTAAATCTTCTACTTGAGTTTCCAAAGCATCTCGTTCCCTTTCAATAGTTTTGGCTTTTTCAACTTGGGTTCTTAGAATATCACACTCACATTCTAAACCAATAAGATTTTCATATTTTGACTAAAAAATGTCTCTTTCAGCTTTAAATACTTCCAAACGTTTCATATGCTTTTTGATCTCTTCGAAATCTCCTTGCATTTTTATATATTCGTCTAAACTGTCCTTCAGATGATTTTTTTCTAAAATAAGACATTCCTTATCCTCGCAAAGATATTTCAAACTTTCCATTTCATGTTCCATGCATATTAGCCTCGAACGTAATGTATCACCTTCAGCTTGCTTGTTGTAGTTTTTTATTTCAACTGCTGAACATTTTTCACGAAGCTCGTTCATTTCCTCTTCAAGTAATGCTTTTTCCTTACTTATTTTCAACAAATTATCTTCTAGCTCAGTTACTCTACAAGCTTTCTTTTTCAAAATAGTAACTTCTTGATCCAGACTGCGAAGTTCCTCCACTTTTTGACTTAACCGATCTCTGTCTTCCAAAACATCATCCAAAAGCATAGATCGTTGCTTGAATATTTCTACATCTTCTGGAAGATAGCTGTATGCATAAAGCTGTTTTTCAAGTTTGTTAACTTTGTTTTTTAATGTATCCCTTTCTCGTATTGTACTATTGAGACGATCTATTTTATGTTTAAATTCATGTAATTGGAGTGGAGTATGTTCCCTACATCCAAGTATTGCAAATATTTTGTCGTGTTCATAAATCTGAGATTTTAATTCGTTATTTTTGTTTTTGTACAATAGATAGTTTGGAGCAATATTGTTTTAAAACTTTTTCGAACTCTTTCTTAATCTGTTCAGGTTCTGTTTGGGATGTGTCTATTTGTTGAACCATCTGACCGATTTCGGTTTCAAGTGCATTTATTTGCTGGTAGTTTAAAGTGGTGTCAATAGTTCTATCTGAATTATTATATTCACTTTGACCTTCACCATAATTGGGAATTTTACTCTGAGGGCTATCTGATGCTATGACAGTTTTGAGTTCTTCAAGTTCTTGTTGTGATTGTTCTAACTTCCGTCTTAAATCGTCGCGTTTCTCAATTACGTTTTTAATGTTATCTAGTTGTTGAATTGTATCTGTAGCAATATTTCTCTGTTCTGAACAGTATGTTTGTTTAATGTGACCAGCCCTAAAAATTGTTTCCATTTTTATTACCGTTTTACATTTTAACTTCTAAATAAAATTATTGTAAGACATTTGGCTAAATAAATTTATAATTATCATAATATTGTCATTATTAATAAAAATAAATAAATGTGACGCCTTATATCAGCTACTATAATGTAGCTGATATAAGGCGTCACATATGCCATATATTATGTTGCCTATATTTGCACTTAACTTTTTGGGTCTTTAATTTAAGGGTGTCTGTGATAAAGATAGTAAAGACACAATATTTTAACCAAAAAAGGTATACTTGTTAATAACTTTAAAACTCAACAGTTTTCGAGATAATTGCATTTTACATATCAACTACATAATTTAGATTTGACGCAATCACTCCAGGCAATGAAAGAAAATTAGACAAAAACATCAATACTGCTGAATTTTGGTATAAACTGCCTTTAATAAAAATAATAGTTAACGACATTAACTAAAATAAATGTATCAGCAAGACAATTTGCAATATCATCATCAGTTGGCGCTACAGCCCTTCGTGAGCCTTGGCCTGCTTCAAAACATTCTTCCATCCTTACCTATCGATTGTCTGCCTTCTCCAGCCTCTCACTCCAATCTCTCTCAGATCCTCCTGTACATCGTCCAGATATCTGAGTTTAGGTCGCCCCTTTCTTCTTCTTCCGACCGGCCTGTTTAGCATAGTTATTTTAGTGGGATCACTCTCATCCATCCGCATAACGTGGCCAACCCACCTTAGGCAGTTTATTTTGATGGTCTTCACATGATGGTCTTGCAACACCAAAAAGTCTATAGAGTTCAAAGTTATATCGCCTTCTCCACAGACCCTGTTCGTTTACTCCGCCATATATGGTCCTCAATACTTTTATTTCAAAGGCTCATAGTAACTCTTCATCTCGGGTCGTCATTGCCCATGTTTCCGATCCGTATGTGAGCACTGGGCGTATTATTGTTTTATCAAGTTTGCACTTTGTTGCTATTGACATACTTCTCGCTCTTAGTTGAGGGCCCAGGCCAAAATAACAGCGGTTAGCCACGCATATTCTTTTTTTATCTCGTTAGTTTAATATATAATAAATATAATATAATGATAAAGTATTCGTTTGGGATAATTATGTTCTCGCTTCCCTTTCTCTTTAACCCATTTAGGCCCACTTGTAGAAAAACATAATAAAACCAATGATTTTTTTTAAATATATATTTACAAACACAAATAAAGATAATTTAAAAGCTACATGAAGAAAAAAACAACACGTCCATTGTTTTAATGTTGCGTTAACGCAACATTGGGACTATACGTATTCCATAAAAATATTTTTATTTTCACTTGTGGTAGTCTTAAGGTTGATCTGCACCCCCCAAAAAATAAATTCCAAATTCAAAAAATTTGAAAAAATTTGAGAAGGTGTATGAGATGACTAGAACTGTTTTGACAACTTTTAAGCAAACTTCATGTTTTCGTTTTTAAAAAAACTCAAAAAAACTACTTTTTTCCAAGTATAAAGCGGGAAAACCAGACATATAATTTTGTTAATTTTTTTTACAGCATCAAGATATAATTATAAGAAATACTTAGGAATTTTTTTTTTTAATTTTTGAATTTACAGTTTTGTCCCAGTAGGAAAAAATAGTATGTTTCTGCTTATAATAAAGCTTCCGGTAAGAAACCAAAAATTTTTTTAATAGCAACATATATAAAACTGTAAAAGTGGAAAATATTTGCAATAAAACGTTAAATATTTTTTTTAAACATATGAAAAATCTCGTTAAACAAGAATTATGTTTTGAACCGTCGCCTTCAAATGTGTAATATAGGGAGATGGCTCCATCTGAAACAGTGGTAGTATTTATCATCGATAGATAGCATTACGTTCGGCTTCGAAACGCTTTAAACGAAACGACATAGTAACAGGGTTGCCATATCAATTAGTTTGTACAACAATTTGGCAGAATATAACAAAACTTAGTAGGAATGTTATCGGTTTGAATTTTAAACTGGTCATGCTGAAACTTACAGAATTACAGAATAGTAGATACTGCAACTTTTATTTTGAAAGTATGATATCATAAAATTTACACTCTATAAGTATTATATCTATAAAAAACTTATTTAGTTTTAAAACCGATTTAGGCGTTTTTAGTAAATTATTTTACTATTTATAAACAATAGTGTTCCTTGCATAACGGCCATTAAAGGTTAAATTTGCAGATAATGATAGTCCATTATTTATGTTGCGCAATAATATGAGGTTGTTAGGAACCAAATTTTCTAGAATTCAATTGAAGGATGACTTAACTAAATATCAAATAAACTATTTGAATAAAGTGCGAGAGGAACTGGAAAAACGTAATCTTCTTAACAAGGAACTAACAATAAAGTATATTAATAAAGTTCCAACTATTATTAGTACTAACCAACAAAATTCCGCAAAAAAACAAATATAGTTGACAACAATAAATAATTTTTAGACTAATATTGCTTCTTTACATGCTAAGTTTTCTGACTTTTTGTCAAATAATAAGTTGGTCTACTCAAACACCAAAAGTAGTTAGTAAAGCGAACTCTGCTTTATTATTTATCACAAAAGCTTTTCATAGAATATCTGCAGACTTGTTTTTGAAATTCTACAAAAGTTATGTCAGACCTGACCTAGAATTTGCAGTGTCAGTTTGGTCACCTCATTTGCAAAAAGACATTAATTTATTAGAAGGAGTACAACTAAGAGGGACCTAGCTACCTTTTAATTATGGAAGATTAGACTATGAAACCGGAAATCTCCTGGGCCAGACGGAGTTCAAAACTTCTGGCTAAAGAAGTTTTGGAGTATACACGAGCATTTAACAGTATTAATTAATCATGTTATTTTTAATCCGCAGGAAACACCACCATTTCTTACTCAAGGTACCACTTATCTAATACCAAAGGATCAAAATAACACCCAAGATCCAGCCAAGTACCGCCCAATTACTTGTCTTTCAACTTTGTACAAATTGGTCACATCCTGTGTAACCCAGCGATTCTACCAACACTGTTCTCTAAACAATATCATAGAGCCTCAACAGAAAGGATGCGCTAAGGGTTCCATGGGCTGCAAAGAACAACTTATAATCGACTCAGTCATTTCCAACCAGGCGTACAGCAAAAAAAAGAACCTTTTTACCTCCTTCATCGACTACAAGCAGGCCTTTGATTCAGTGCCGCATCAATGGCTGATAGATATATTGAAAATATATAAAGTCGATGTTAATATAGTGACCTTTTTAAAGCATATAATGACGGAGTGGAAGACTAAAATTCACCTTCAAATACCTGGTGAAAAAAACATTGAAACTGAAGATATCTCAATTAACCGGGGCCTTTTCCAGGGGGACTCCTTGAGTTTTCTTTGGTTCTGTTTAGCGATGAACCCACTATCTCAGCCACTGAACTCCACCGACTCAGGTTTTAGTATCAAAGATAACAACACTGTTGTGGCGAAGTTTAATCATTTGTTGTATATGGATGATTTAAAATTAATGGCTTCCACTCGAAACCACCTAGACCAGATGCTAAAAACTGTTGAAAATTTCTCAAATGATATTAGTATGCACTTCGGTCTTGACAAGTGCCGTGTCTTAAATATAATCAAAGGAAAGGTTCAGCCCGGAGGATTCGATATGCAAAACGGCCAGAACATCGAGGCCATGGGTGAAAATGATATGTATAAATACCTCGGAATCAAGCAAGCGCGGAAGATTGACCATAAGCAAATGAAAACTGAGATAACAACTGAGTTTATACGAAGGGTAAAACAGCAGCTTCGTTCACACCTTAACAGTAAAAATTTGTTTAAGGCACTAAACACCTACGCATGTTCCGCGCTTAGCTACTCATTTGGTATTGTTAAGTGGACAAAAACGGATATAGAAAATCTTCAGCGAAAAGTACGAACACACCTCACAAAGGCACAAAAACACCATCCTCGAAGTGCAGTAGAAAGAACGACATTACCGCGGTATTTATTAGGTCGAGGACTTATGGATATAAGCGAGCAATTAGAAAAACAGATTACTAATTTAAGAACTTATTTTTAGGTGCAGGCGGAGACATCTACTCTTCATCGCGCGATTTGTGCAGTAGATGACACAACACCGATCAAACTGAGGGAACCAGAAATACGCATAAACCACCTAACTAAGAACGAAAAAATGCGCACCTGGATGGGCAAGCCTTTGCACGGGCGACATCCCAATGAGGTCAGTCAAGACAATGTCGACAGTATAGCGTCGAACTATTGGCTGACATCAGAAAGGATGTTCCCCGAAACAGAAGGTTCACTACTGGCCATTCAGGATCAGGTTATACCAACCAAAAATTGCCTGAAATATATGTCAGAGACCCTCAGGTCCAAAATGACAAATGCCGATATGGATGCCAAGCTCAGGAAACCATTCAACATCTTACCGGGGGCTGTTAGGCATTTACTGCAACTGAATATAAGGAAAGGCACGACTCAGTAGGAAAGATCGTTCATCAAGAGATAGCTATCACACTGGGACTTCTTCAAACAAACCATCTCCCATATTATCAATACGTTCCTAAGAGTATGCTTGAGAATGACAACTACAAGCTATACTGGGATCGCACTGTGCTCACAGACCAAACTGTAGCACATAATAGACCAGATCTCGTGCTAGTTAATAAACTAACAAGACAAACAACTCTAATCGATGTGGCGATACCTAACAACAATAATCTGCAAGTTAAGTACAATGAAAAGATCTCCAAGTACAGAGATCTGGAAATACAAATAAAAAGACAATGGAGAATGAAAAGTACCCAGACGATACATATTATTCTTTCTACCACTGGAGTCATTCCGAAAAACCTCCTGGAAAACATAAAAAAGCTGGGTCTAAGTGAACATCTATATAAGTTCAATTTTTAGGAGATACACCTACGTACCAAGTCACCTAGGACTCGATAACATGGAAAAAGTCACACCAGAGCTCAATCCTTTTGATACCGTAGGTATTTGGGATGAGTGAATTTTCCCCTTAGAGGCAGTATGAGCCGTATGGCTAAATCGGGATACTCATGTTATTCGTGTTATTCCCAAAAATCACCTAGCGAACATAAAACAGCTGGGTCTAAATGAACATCTTTATAAGGCCATACATAAAGCTGTACTCCTCGCGACGTCCAGATGTCTACGAAAATTCAGCATACCAAGTCACCTAGGGCTCAATAATGCAGAAAGAGTCCCACTAGAGCTCAATCCTTTTGATACCGTAGGTATCTGGGATGAGTGAATTTTCCTCTTAGAGAGAGTGTGAGCCGTATGGCTAAATCTGGATAATACTCAAAATCAAACTTAATTCCAAGCACATAATAAAAGCAATAAACACATACGCAATAACACTTTTCACATAGTCCTGATTTGACGTTATAAAATTGTCGAATACTGAAACTGAAGAACTAAATGGACCAAATAGAACCGTAATAATTAAATACGCATCAAACACTCCAAATCATACATTCAACGTATGACCACCAAGCACACAAGGCGGAGAAGAACGGGTGTTTTGGAAATATCACCCACTACTTAAAAATAAAAAAAAAACAGCAAAAAAAAACAAAGACAAAAATACATAGCGCAGCAATTAGACCGATGATAGCATAAGGAGCGGAAGTAATGTGTCTCACGAAAAAAGATGTAGAAAAAGTAAGAATTATTAAAAGAAAAATTATAAGAATAAACAGACCAATAAAGCCAGAACAATGAAGCATGAAATAAGAAATATAAATATAACCGAAGAAGAAGACATAGTAAAATTTATTAATCCATAAGGACATATAGTAATAGATATTAATAAACAGACTTAAATAACATGTTTGTCATTTTCCACTAAAATATTACATAATCATAATACCGGATCACTTTTTAATTTTTAACTATCAACAAAAATGTAATATAATATGATGTACGAATGTACATGTGGAAATACTATACTCACAAAGAAAGCCGCAACATACATAATTTCTTTGTCGGTAAAATTGTTTAGATAATGAATGAATTTGGTATATTATATTCCGACTGACATAGCAGAACAGTAAAGTATTATACATAAAGATGTTGTTATAAGATATCTTTGCTTAGTTGGTCTACTAGTAACCATTTAAGTTATAGCATATTTGATAAAATTACTGTCTACACAACTTGGCAACTCAGCCAATTGATATACTGACAGAAAACTGCAATTTATATTAGGATTTGAAAATATTACAGAGTCGTCATGTAGAAATCTACAATTAAGTTAAAAAATTTACCACAGTAGCATGCCGCAGTAGAGCCATCTCTAGGATCAGAAACAAATTAATCGAGGGTGCAGATCAACCTTAAAACAATGTTGTTGCAAAGGTCTATTACATTTTTTACAAATAAAATCAGTTGTACTTGTACATAGCCTACAACGCCTTCTCCAGTTCTCATTATTGCGTTCAATTATGTGGGCCAATTATCCAAATGCGAGGTAGATGGTAAAGATGAATTAGAGCCATGACCTCTTACAGATTTCGTGCTACTTTTGACAATAATAAGGCTACGCACCAGTCATGACCTAAAATTTAACTGCTAACTTGAATTTTTCTCATGTACAATTCAGTAGAGTTTTTAGGCATTAACGACAGCAGAGTATATCATGTTTATACATACAGGGCAACACCATTTTGTCCTACGGATATTATTTTCTACAATTACCAACTCCATTGTTATGTAGGTCCACTGTTCCCATGTATTTGTTATATTTAGCTATCATGTTGGGTACAATACCAATGAAAGAACGCCGTCTCTTGAAAGATCATGTGCAGCAAGAGTAAAATAGCATGCAAATAGGAATAGAATAATAATATGTGTACCAATTATACCAAAAACAGATTTTTGGAATAACATTTTTTTTACGAATTGTGTAAACAAACTAGACTATTTATGAATTAATTAATATATAAACAAATAACTTATTTGTAATGTACGTAGAAATTACATACAAATTAAAAAAAAAGATCAAAATCCATTGAGTAGATCCGGAGATATAGAAAATTTTATTAGTTTGAAATTGTTTGGTATTTAAACTCCATGGATTTGTAAGTTCTTCCTACTTACCATTTAAACTACATTTTTGAAACTTCGTAAAAGGTCCTGAAAAGGTATAATGTTTGTGCAAAGTTTTTAACAAAAAATACAAATTCCATTCTTTAACATGGCTTCAATAAGGTTCCTTAATTATTATAATCAAATCAGCTGTGAATTAACAAAAAAAAACATGGCTAACTTTGGTCCAAATTAACCTAGGCCAAATTTTTTATTGTCACAAAATTCAAAGCAACAAATTGACTTTCCAACTTACAAAGATCGGCATTTTGAAATAGGTAGGTTTTCTTCTTATAGGTCTACAATAACTAAAAAAGTTGTCAGCTACCTGGATACTTGAGTGTCATAAGAAAATCCTTATTACCCTGGACTAATATGACTGGACAAGCAAGTGACGAAACAAACTTCATATATTATGTAAACTTTACTAACAAAAAAGTTCAACATAAATATTCCAATAAATATAAATAATCAAATTCTCTATTCAAATACTGCAAAATATTTGGGTAGGTATTGTCCAATAAATATAAATAATCAAATTGCATATTCAAATACTACAAAATATTTGGGTATTACTCTGAGCTCATGTAAAGATGAAAAGAAAATAATAACTCTGAAATACCTCTCTCAAAAGGGGTATATACTTCTTACCTACCCGTCGGCTAAAATCCAGAAACTATCGACAAGGACAGCCTGTACTGACCGAGACACAGAGTAACATTTAGCAGAACTTTGAGATTTTTTAAAAAGTTTATAACAAATAGCTGCTTTGTGTTACACTTTATGTTAAAAATAAAAACAGATTCGGAAAGTGGTTCAAATTATGTAGTGCCCTATTTAAAAAAAAATTACGTTTATTCTAACCAAAAATATTTGAAAAAAAAATTGTTTTACCAATTTATTAATTTACAACCAAATAGTGCACTAAAACTTTTTAAGACCTTTCATATAAAAAAGAATCATCTCAATATATGCCATAGTTTTTGCGTTATTTGATATAAACTTTTACATTGGAATTTAGCTATGCCCAGAATCGCGAGGAACGGCCTTAATATTATTTAGTTTACCTATTTGTAATTAAAATGATTTGTTTATGAGTTTAATTTAATATAAAACGTAAAATTCAGAAGTATTGATGTATTTGTCTAATTTTCTTTCGTTGCCTGGAGTAATTGCGGTAAAGCTGAATTATGTAGTTGATTTATAAAATGCAATTATCTCGAAAACTGTAGAGTTTTGAAGTTATTAACAAGTATACCTTTGTTTTGGTAAAATAATGTATCCTTAATATTTTTTATCACAAATACCAGTAATTTAAAGAGCAAGAAAAGTTAAGTGCAAATGTATGCATCAAATTATAATTCCTTATGTTTATTAGTACCCAGTTGTGAATTTTGATAAATAAATGTTCACAAACATGAAAGTATAGCGAAAATTAAAACTTTAAATTTCCGTAACACCCTGTATCTTTCTTAATATCAACATTTTATTAAAGCAATTTGATTTAAATCGTAATATTTTAAATTGTAGAATCTATGTTTCTTTTGTACAATTAATTAAGGACAACCCTGTATATCTATAACTTTTTACTCCTCAAGCGTTTACGCCTACTGGTCAATCGGAGCAGGGGTTCCCAACTAAATTTTTCCAAGGACCCCTTCATCAAGGTACTACAATGACGAGGACCCCCACTATTTCCTAAAGACCTAAACAAACCTAAAGTAACCTGAAAAGAGTCAAAATATGTGAAAACATAAATCAAACTAATGCTATTTAGGATATATTTGTGAAAATACAGAGTACCTATACATTATTAGTTTTAATTTTCACTCCTCAATTAATGAGATACGTTGAATTTAACCTTAGAATCCATTATTTCTGTAATATTAGGTTCCAAACTTGAAACTTTCACTCTGAAATCCGACCGCATGTCAAGCCGATTCCTATATTTGTTTTTCATGAAGCACATGGAAGAAAATGCTTGCTCACACCGGTAGGTTGTTGCAAACGGAAGGATTTTTTTCATGGCCTTGTCTCCAAGTTCTTTGTAATCCTTGCGTGCTGTTGCCCAGAAGTCTGCTATTTTCTCGCCATTAAAAATGTCCTTCATCGTACCACAACTCGACAAATCCACAAGCTTATCTTGTTCTTCTTCTGTGAGGCCTTGGATTTGTTCAATTGCTTGACAGCTGAAAGGATTTCGAATCCAACCATCGTCAGCGTCAGGTTCAGGAAGTATATCCTAAAAGTCGTGGCTAGGCTGCGTAGGTGCTTGGCTGCATTAATCTTTATCGGGTCAGGTAAACTCTGCTCTGCAGACTCCAAGAACTGTTTCAAATTAGGAAAGTTAGTGAACGACTCGTTTTCAATCCTTGCCGCCCACTGCTGGCACTTTTTTACCATAGCACTGATCTTATCTTCAACTTTGAAAATGTCTACATTTTTCCCTTGCAAACTTAAATTTAATACATTCAAGTGTTCAAAACACGTCAGCTAAGTAGGCAGTTGAGCAAAGCCAAGAAAAGTCAGTGAGAACATCTGCGTACTTGGTGTCAAGAAGAAAAACACGAACTTCATCTCTAAGTTCAAAAAATCTTGTCAATATCCTCCTCGAGAGAGCTACCTTACTTCCGTATGAATAAGAAGGTGTTCATGCTCACTGCCAATCTCTTTACACAACAAAGAAAATAATCTGGATTGCAGAGGTCGAGTTTTAATGTAGTTTAACGATCTGAACTACTTCGTTAAGTATCTTCTGCAAAGGTTCAGGCAATGTTTTGGCTACCAAGGCTTCACGATGAATACAACAGTGTGTCCATTTCACCTCAGAGCTACTGCTTTCACACGAGCTTGAAGTCCTGCTTTGTGGCCAGCCATTGATTTTGCTCCATCCGTAGACAAGCCCACACATTTTGTCCATGTGACGTCATGTTTATTGAAAAAATCATTCAATGCAGTATAGATATCTGCTACTGTTGTGTGAATTAGTTCGCATGAAAAAAGAAAATCTTCCAATATCTGGTCGTCCCACAAAAATGAACAAAACACAACATTATTGCTTTTTTTGATATGTCGGTGCTTTCATCCAATTGAAGAGCAAACATGTCGCTCTTGCTAAGTCTGACCAGCAATGTATCTGCAATGTTATTGGCCATATCTGAAATTCGTCTTTGGACAGTGTTGTTAGAGAGCGGAACAGTACTTATTATCTTAACAGCCGCATCACCCAACATTCTCTTGCATAGAATTATTGCTGATGGTAGTTTAAGTTCTTCAGCAATTGTATGGTTTTTTCCATATTTAGCGACAAGCTGAGATACCTCAAAAGATGCAAGGGTTGCATTTTCATTTACATTTGCACCATAGTGTTTAGTAATGTTTTTACGAGATCTTCTAAGCTCTCCTAGTTTGTTTTTAAAAAAATCTAATGACTTACTCTTGTACTCTGGATGTTTTGTCTCAAGATGCCGACGGAGTTTTGCTGGCTTCATATACTCATTCGAAAGGCTTTCGTAGCAAGTTACACATTGAGGTTTAGGCTGCTGCTCAGGGCCAGTGAACGTGAAACCCATTTCCAAGTAAACAGAGTTGTATTTTCTAATTTTTGTAGCACTGATCTTGGCCGAATTAGGTTTAAGAGACGCCGATGAGTTGGGTTCAATAGACACTAACAAGTTCGGTTCGAGAGTCATTGACTTTTTAACTTTAACATTGAATGTATTTTCTCCCTCTTCGTCTGTAGGTCTATCCCGTTTTAACGATCCACATTTTAACCAACGGTCCATAACGTACGCGTAATGTAACTTTCGGTGAAAAACAAAGCTTTAAAATGTTGCACAAAATCACACGTTTCACGGTCAGGGACCGCACTAGCAATGAACTAACAACGAACTAACTGGAATGCAAACAGATAGCGCAATGTCGCCAGTCAAAAAACTAAAAAATCACCAGACAATTGCTTCAAAAGTTGCCAGATTTTGTTTAAAAATCACCAGATTGTTCCGAGTATGCGCAGTAACGAAAAATGTGTTACTGCTGGAAATCCCGACAATGTAGATTATTTACTATTTAAAACGTTTTATGTCGTAAACTTGGACTGACAGACCACCTTTGTTTCAACAAATCTTTTTGTTGAAACACCTTGTAATTTTTGCTCGTGCTACCAAATTTTTAATATAAATAAAAACTGAAAAATAGTTAGTAATACACCTACCTGCCTTTGAGATTTTAGATGATCAAACCAACACAAAACGTGACAAAACTACAAATATGAAAAATAGTAATTCAGCCTACATAATCACTTAAAATTGCACAGCCGACACAAGAAAGATAAAACTGATAAATTGAAAATTGATATGTTGATATTAACTGAATTGGTTTGTTTATAAAACCAAGACATAAATTATTGGAAGGGTATGAACACGTCCAAGAATAGCGTAAACTTCGGGAAATCCCCGGTTAAATACCACAGAGGCGGATTATTTTTATATTACAAATTAGACTTTTTGTATGATATGAATATTAGTTAGGCAATTCTTAATAACGAATAACAAACGTAAATAATATAATTGTACTTTTTAAATTTTAAAATAAATTTATAATATGTAGATAAGGTCAAAAAATTACCAGATATTGTTTTTGTCCCTGGCTCTTCATATATTTATTTTTATATCTTGCGGACCCTCAGCCATACCTCGCAGACCCCCAGGGGTCCGCGGACCACCAGTTGGAACCACTGAATCAGAGGAATCACAAATAATATATTACTAAAAAATAATAAATTTTATATCTTTTATAATACCTTTGTAATTTGACTGTGCTATTTTGCTAAACCTTAGCTCACAGCAATATACCTTTAAACACTTGTAATAGCTTGATACACATTAATTAATTTTCGCGTATATAGTATAACATCAAAAGCAAAATTCCGCGTCAGTGTTCGCGTCCTTGTGAACAATTAATATTAAATTAACACTGCTCTGCTGTGAGTACCTGACTTCGTCAGTAAATTTATTATGAAAATACTGTTATGAATCATTGCGAAAATATTTGTGCGCTGGACCATTAGACAGGTAGATTTATTAAGAGGCTATAGTAAGATTAATATTAAGCCGAACTCCAAGCTTTTAAGGCTTTTCAGAAGCTGCATCCATTCAAATACGTTGGATTGTGCATTTTACCCTTAATGCATTTAATATGCTCTATGAATGAAATGAAAATAATTATCACAATTTGTATTCTTATTCAAAAATGTATTTCTTATAAAGGGATTTAATGGGAATAATAAAATAATTTTTATTCGTGTCCTTCTTTGTATTTTTTGCTTTCTCAAATTCATCAAGATGCAAGTCCTCTTCAACGCTTGTCGTTTGTTCTACGTTTTTTCAAGAACTATTTGAAATGTCGTCATCGCTTAAGTCGTGTAACAATATATTTGAACTTGAGTCACCAGAACTTGATTCTCGATATAAGCTTTGAATATGTTTCCCGGTGTTATTTTCCGTGTTTTAAGAGCAGCTACTTCTCTTTCCTCCATGAGTCTATCCTTCTCGGGGGTGTCTGTGATAATTGTAGTTTTACCTTTTCTGGGCCATCCTAGCTTTGATTTTCGGGGGCCAGCCTTGGGATACGGCCTTATTTGTTGTGGAGATACATATGGAACATCTCTTGAAGTAAAAGGTAAATCAAGATCATTATTTTGATTTAATGTGAATAAAGATTGTGAATCAGCAATTTCATCGGTTGATGAGCATGGATGACGCCTATCTGTAACAAAACATGGTAAAAAATCATCATTTGAAAATACATTTCCATTAAATAAGTGAACCTGTCTGAGCAAATTCTGTTGTTATATTTTCCATAGAAAAAGAATGAATAAAGACCTCATTAGCAAATGTCAGAATAATGATATTATTTTCTCGTGCTAATATTACTGTCTCCAAAGTTATGTGTGTTTTGTGATTGTGCACCTAAAAACATCACTAACTAAACATCGAAAACTAAAGCACCTTTTGGACCATCTTTTAGCATAAAATCTTTATAATGAACTCTTGAGAACACAAAAAGTTACTTGGCCAACCTGTTTTATTCCCTTCACTGCTATGACCCTAGGAAGATTTATTACGGTACTGCAGCCAGTTTCGTCAATACGTGGCTTAAAAGCAAATCTCTTTAAGACTGTTTCTTAATAATTATTATAAAACCTACAAAAAAAAACTACCATTTTTATAATTAAAAGATGTAGTTAGTGATAAAGAAATATTCTCGGCCTTTCTGATAGAAAGAGTAGGATTTCGTTTTATAAAACCACCTAACCAATTCCTAGTGGTCTTTTCACGTTGGTTCCAAATAGTAGGTGCTATATTATTTATTTAAGCTTACTCAAAAGCCAATTTCCTAGTTTGTACGTTATTTAATCCATTGCACATCTTGGAACACGTTTTTAAATATTTTAGCTAGCATGTTTTCTTGCAAAACAGAAAATATACGTTTATTACCAATGTCCGGCTGATGATGATTTACCTTCTTTTTCTTAGCAGTTTTACAAATGTTTGCCAAATATGACTTTAAAATACCATATGCGGCCGCCGTTGATCTAATTGATTGCTTTCTTTATAGGGCCTCCTTTACCGCCAGGTCAGTGGTTTCATTTGTGGGACGAACCCTCTTCTTCTTTACTGCACTCATTGTCTAAAACAAAATAAAAATCATATAAAAAGAAATGGAAACGTATATTTTTGACATGGTGTTTTGAAATGGACCGACAACAATGCATTGAAACGGACGTCAGTTTCAATACTACATTGCATGTCCACTTCAAAGCAACGGATAGTTGATGTTTTTAAATAGAATATATTCAAACTGCAATTAAATTGGATATATTATTTATATTTAATATAAGGCTAGAAGAATGTATAGAAACAAATATATAACTTTAAATTTTTAATTACTTACGGTTTACGTCAGATGCGGTTCGGTTGCACAAAAAATTTACTTTTTAGGACCCGAAAATAAAAATGCTCGTGTAGATTGTATTAACTTTAGGAACAGACTGGCATTTATGTAGGCTGACGTAATGGATACAACGTTGCCACGTTGTGCCGCAGTAGAGCTTAGAAATAATTGTTAAAACAGTTGCAGGGACTGTCCGTTTCATAACACTTCCGTTTCATTGCCACTTTCCCCTACTTTCTAGCCAATAAACATTCATTCATACAAATCCATCCCACTACCAAACTTCAAATTTTCCTAATTTTAAATTTCAAGAAATCAAGCATGTTTACTGTAATTGGTTTTTCCCCCCAATTACCGGGATATGATATCGAGTAAGCTTTCTTTTGTTTTGCTACAGGCAAATGCCTCTAATATTAATTTTGAATTCTTATCTGCTACAAAACCATGTATAATTATTTTTAAAATTTTAAACAATACTTTCTTACTTTCTAAATAATCCCGAGTTGTTTTTCTATACAAATGTTCTTAGAAACTGTTTTAAATCCACTGTTCTCCGAAAACACTTATTACAAATAAAACATTATATTTATACATTTTTAACCTGTACAGGGTCTTGAATATTTATCATCTCATGGTATTTTGAAAATAAAAATTATTTTATTTTCGATCTGTTTTAGAATCATAACAATGTATATGCATACAAACGTCGTTTAATTTGATGTGTTATATGCTAGTATTAGGCTAGTTGCTTATTTTGTAATGAGTCGGAGACCTTTTTCAGGTTAATAAAGCAAATTTACCTTATATTTACCTTATGCTTTATATATATATATATATATATATATATATATATATATATTAAGTATGTCTATTACAATTCATAATGTCATGCAATATGTCGTATGTCACTATACGTTCATTAATAACGAAGACGATGTGTAATGCCATTTTGATAGTAAATCTATTTGTATTCATAGTACCCTATGACATCTCGTATGTCGTTATATGTTAAATAATAATGAAGATAGTGCGTAGTACCCTGTAATCACCTTATTTGTTTTTTCTTACTTAATATATTTGTTATTTCCTCCCCTATCATTTGCTATGTCGAATATTAGGATTTGCTAAGTTGTTTACTTTGTATTCAGCCAGAGGCCTTATTTAAGTCGATAAATCTAAATTGAATCTTTTAGGTAAACTATTTTTATCCATAGTGTCTATGTCATCTCGTATGTAACTATACTTTCATTATTAATTAAAATGATTATCAAAACGTGATATATTTATGTTGTAATTTTGGGAGTGAAAGCTTCTTATGGTCTACTCACGGAGCCATGGTTTTTAATTTAATTTATTTTATTTTATTCAATTCGATTGACAGCAACTCTAAATAACGATGTAGTTGATTTTCCATACCATTGCCTTGGATTTTTCAGCCATGATGTTGGATACCTTGGATCTTTCCCTGAATGATCAGATGTAAAAGATCATATTTTTCAGGGTGTCTCATAATGTGACCGAAGTATTCCAGCTTGAATTCGATTTTACTTAATTTAATTTACTTAATTTTATTTGATTTGATTTTATTTTTTTTATACAAATATTTATACAAATATTCTTAAATCAAAATTACTCAAGTCGATACGGTATTTCTCGAGTTTTAAAAAAAGTTTTAACATAAAGCTTTATATTATTTTACAAAATTAATCTTACCTTTAAATTACAGCAACCAAGAGTTTTGTGAATTTTGAGAAAAAAATATACCTATTATTTATTATCTATATAATTAATATGTAATAATATACGTAGTTAATATTGTTAGTATTTTTAATTAAACTTATCGTTTCAAAAACAAAACATGATTGACTCATAGGAAGAAATGTCAGTTGGCATTTCAGATGATTCTTTTCTAGGTGATGGTAGAATTTTAAATCAAGACTAACATAAAACTTTAAATTATTTTGTATTAAGTCGTACCTCAAAAATATTAATAACATTACTAATTCATTATATTAATATGTAATTAATATTTTTTGCATTAATAATTAAACATAACCGCTTTAAATAATTTTGTATTAAATTCTACCTTAATAATATTATTAAAATTAATTATGAATTATTATATTGATATAAAGGCTATCTACAGGCTATCCAAGGCATATTCTAAATGCCTTTTATATAGATGAATTTTATTTGAAAAATGTAAAAAGAAAAAATTTTTAAAAAATTTTTAAGAAAAAAGAAATAAAAACTTCTATGAGTATTTTGAGTGATTTAAAAAAATGATTTGTTGGTAATTTTAAAATTTTACAGTGATCCCATAAAACTAAATAAGACTTTGTTGACAAAAATATTTTGTTTCACCTTAACTTTGATTTGGAAAATGTCCCAATTCGAAATCTAAATCAAAATGTGTATTATTTTTTGGCTGGAGTAATAACCCTTTCAATCAAATCAGACTTGTAATATTTAGTCAAATGTTATAAATTTAAAAATAGGGTATTAAAAACCAATTACGATTTGATGTTCTTTGTGCCGGATCCGTAAAAACAAATTTTGTATAGAACCGTTGAATTTTTCATTTCCTTACGTTTCGCGAAAACCAATTTCAATATTCTCTCGTCTCCTAAGCTACTGAGTCTCTTCCAATTTTACGTTAAAGTGGATAACGTGAAAAGTTCTGAACTCGGACCCTTGTAAACGATTCACCTGATTTGCGAGACCTTTTTACATAAACAGTTTGAACTTTGATGGCATAATCTTGTAAGGCAAATCAGTGCTCAGTCCCCGGTGGGAGTATGATGAATATTTGATGAGTGGTCTCGGTGACCTTAAGATGCTGACACTGTGAGTGGAAATAGAATAACTCTAGGGTATTTGGATTCTGTTTTGGATAATTTAGTAGTATCTGTATTGCTTTTGGCACTCACCTTTATTTATATTGCAGCAATATTTTTTTTCTTTAATAAAATTGTTATTTATGATAAAAATAACTTGGGTAAATTATTCAGGTATATGGGATTTGAACAAAATTTTATTACAAACGATTTTATAAGTTTAAAATTTTATCTATATATATTTAAAATTCTCGTGTCACAGTATTCGTCACCATGCTCCTCCGAAACTCCCATTTTTATTAAATTTTATACGTATAGTTGGTATGTGTGAGAATAGATTTTTTATATCATGTGGAATTAATAAATACATACAGCCCTTATTTTCAAACTTTTGTCACCACACCCTATTGTTAATAGCCCTATTAGTATGACAGATTTAGTTGCCAAACTTCGGCTGGATCGATTTTTATCAAATTTTATAGTGTATTTGGTAAGTCTGAGAATATGTTATCTATTTTTCATATCATTAGGTAATAAAGGAGGTCAACCCCAAACATTTTTTTTATATTTTGGACAAATTTGTTAGTTTTTTATAATGTGGAATTAAAAATACATTCAACACTTGATTTTAAATTTTATATTATAATGCATATTTGTTAGTAGTAATATTAATGTCAAATAGTTCATTCATCTTCAAAACAGTTTAGTCCATTTTTGACAAATTTGATATATATATATATATATATATATATATATATATATATATATTAGTATAATGGTAAGGTTAATTGGGTTAGCAGCTGAATAATGAAAGCCAAAGTGTGCTCTTTTCAACGACTTCGTTATATTTCGTTAAATTTCTTTAACATCTTCAGACGAATGCTACAATATGTTACAAAATGGTGAAATTGTGTATTTTACATAAGATGTAGTGAAACACTTACTTGTGTGAGGTTGCAGGCAACAGTGGTATTTGAAAGTTCCATGTTGAAAAACTTTGAAGATTTTTTTATAAAGCAAAAAAAAATATAAGTTGTATGTGTTATATGGTGGCTTGAAAACTCAAACAATACAAGTGCATTTTTGTTATTTTTGTCCAGTGTGATAGTACAATACAAATATTAAAAAACATTGAACATTTAAGAAACAAACCAGTTAAAACACAACTACATATCACATTGTCATTTTTTGGACCAGTCTATTCACCTATGCACAAGGAGGTGAAAATTTAGTGTGTACCTCAAGGTTAAAGTGTCTTGTCAGCTATCATATTAGTAGATGTCAGCCAGAAAACTAAAGCTGTGTTCAGTTTATGTGTAAAGTTACATTTAATTGAAAATTATGTTATGTTAATTTAAGACAATTAAATTCTGTTGTTAATAAATATATATAGAATTTATTTATTTCTTTGTGATTATTTCTTTTAAAGTTATTTTAATTGTTGTTATTACTCTTAAGAATTTTATATCCTGGAAAAATGCAACAATTGCAATAATAATGATTAGGTTACTACTTCTATTGGATGGTCAGAAGGGTTTTAATAGACAATATTATACTACTCAGAATATTCTAGTTCGTTGACTTGATTATTTTTGTTTCCAACTGTAGTAGAAAGGAATAAATTTCACTAATATGTTGTATATCTGATTTGGTGTTAATTATATTATCTGTTGTTGCTATGTGGGTCATTTCTAAAAAAAGTCTTCTCTTATAAGCTGTTTCTTTTTCGAGGATTTTGACATCTGCAAAATTCATTCTGTGGTTCTGGTGTGAACGTGGTTGGCTAGGGTGCATCTATCTGGGTAAAGTCTACAGTCACTTTTGTGAGTGGTAACACGGTCTTTAAGACGTCTAGAGGTTTGGCCGATATACTTGCCATTGCAGTCCATACAAGGAATACTGTAAACAACATTAGATATTTGGTCATGCGGAGTACGATCTTTCATTTTTGAGAAAATAGAGTTTACTGTTAAAACTGTTTTATTGGCTATTTTGATGTTATCATATGATTTAAAAGATTCTAGTTAGTTTTGGTGTTAGTTCCCGTATGTAGGGCAGCACACAATATGTTGGAAGGGTTTGACTGGTAACCGTATTATGTGAATTTGTACTTGCTATGTTAGAATGTTGGGAGGTAGTTAGATTGATAGATGTTACTGATGTAGTATTATATAAAAGTGTTTTTAAAAGAAGAGGTGGATAGGAATTATCTATAAAGAGATCATAAAGTATTTTGAGATTCTTTTGATGGAATGATATATCTGAAATTAGTAGAACCCTATTTTTCATTTGTTTTACTAAATTTAGTTTGGTGGAGTGTTTATGATAGGACATGTAGTTAATGTACCTGCCTGAACTCATTGATTTTGTGTACCAATCGACTATAATGATGTTATCATTTGAGCGGATTAACTTAGTGTCTAAGAAAGGAATAGATTGATTTTCATCTTCGACTTCCATGGTAAATTGTATGTAAGGATCGTAGCTATTGAATATAAATAGTAGTTCATCTATCATATTGTTGGGTACAGCTAAGATCATGTCATCTACATATTTCTTTAAAAAGAAAAGGTTGAAAGGTAGTACTGGAATGATTGTGTCTAACAGGTCATCCATTACATATGCAGCAAGAATGGGGCTAATTTTTGCTCCCATTGGTGTTCCAAAAGTTTGTTTGTAGTATGTGTTGTCAAAAGAAAAATAGGTATTATTGAATAAGAAGGTGATTAAGTTTATGAACATATCTTTATCTATTGTACAATGTCTACTAATTTCTGACCAATGTTTATTTAATGATCTGATGCAAGCTTCAAGATAAACGTTACTAAATAGGGAAACCACATCCAAGCTAACCAACACATAACCTTGAGGTAGTTGTACTCTATTAAATTTATTGTTAACTTCAAAAGAATCTTTTATGTAGTAATCATTATTACAATCATAAGCAGAGGTTAGGATTTCAGTAATAAAACCAGCAATATTCTCAGTAGGAGCTCCTATTGATGATACTATAGGTCTAACAGATAATGTTGGTTTGTGTATTTTAGGTAGAGAATAGTATTTGGGTGAAATGCTATTATATGAATTAAGTTTTTTCTTTGCAGTGTCATCAATTTGTTTGTTGTCAAATAACATCTTGACTAACTTGTTACTTTGTCTTTGTATAGACTGAGTAGGATCAGACCTCAATGTGTGATATGAATCATTGTTATTAATAAGTTGTTTAGACAGTTCTAGATAATCAGTTTTGTTCATAACTACTGTAACATTACCTTTGTCTGATTTAGTGACTATAAGTTCAGAGTGATTTTTTAAGAATTTTTTAGTTTTATCTAATAAATGATGAAAATAGTTGGAAGATTTTTTATTATGTGAGATGTAGTTAGTCAAAACATTAGTTACCCTAGCTCGAGCTATGTTTTTATCTGACAAATTTGATATTGATGATGCCACTAATTCTATATCAGTTAAAATACTTCTGATTGAAATGTCATATCCTACTCTGGGTTCTATACTAAACTTAGGACCTAGTGCTAACAGTTGTTCTATATCTTTAGGGATGTCAACATTACTAAGATTTTTAATCCAATTTGGTTTGGTTTTTAAAAAATTGTTATGGAAATCTTTTTTAAGAAATTCAAGCTTTTTTAGTTGGATTGCTTTAGTGTTGTGAAATATTTTGTTATATACTTTTAATTCACAACACTAAATAAATACTTTTATTTCACAACACTAAAGCAATCCAACTAAAAAAGCTTGAATTTCTTAAAAAAGATTTCCATAACAATTTTTTAAAAACCAAACCAAATTGGATTAAAAATCTTAGTAATGTTGACATCCCTAAAGATATAGAACAACTGTTAGCACTAGGTCCTAAGTTTAGTATAGAACCCAGAGTAGGATATGACATTTCAATCAGAAGTATTTTAACTGATATAGAATTAGTGGCATCATCAATATCAAATTTGTCAGATAAAAACATAGCTCGAGCTAGGGTAACTAATGTTTTGACTAACTACATCTCACATAATAAAAAATCTTCCAACTATTTTCATCATTTATTAGATAAAACTAAAAAATTCTTAAAAAATCACTCTGAACTTATAGTCACTAAATCAGACAAAGGTAATGTTACAGTAGTTATGAACAAAACTGATTATCTAGAACTGTCTAAACAACTTATTAATAACAATGATTCATATCACACATTGAGGTCTGATCCTACTCAGTCTATACAAAGACAAAGTAACAAGTTAGTCAAGATGTTATTTGACAACAAACAAATTGATGACACTGCAAAGAAAAAACTTAATTCATATAATAGCATTTCACCCAAATACTATTCTCTACCTAAAATACACAAACCAACATTATCTGTTAGACCTATAGTATCATCAATTGGAGCTCCTACTGAGAATATTGCTGGTTTTATTACTGAAATCCTAACCTCTGCTTATGATTGTAATAATGATTACTACATAAAAGATTCTTTTGAAGTTAACAATAAATTTAATAGAGTACAACTACCTCAAGGTTATGTGTTGGTTAGCTTGGATGTGGTTTCCCTATTTAGTAACGTTTATCTTGAAGCTTGCATCAGATCATTAAATAAACATTGGTCAGAAATTAGTAGACATTGTACAATAGATAAAGATATGTTCGTAAACTTAATCACCTTCTTATTCAATAATACCTATTTTTCTTTTGACAACACATACTACAAACAAACTTTTGGAACACCAATGGGAGCAAAAATTAGCCCCATTCTTGCTGCATATGTAATGGATGACCTGTTAGACACAATCATTCCAGTACTACCTTTCAACCTTTTCTTTTTAAAGAAATATGTAGATGACATGATCTTAGCTGTACCCAACAATATGATAGATGAACTACTATTTATATTCAATAGCTACGATCCTTACATACAATTTACCATGGAAGTCGAAGATGAAAATCAATCTATTCCTGTCTTAGACACTAAGTTAATCCGCTCAAATGATAACATCATTATAGTCGATTGGTACACAAAATCAATGAATTCAGGCAGGTACATTAACTACATGTCCTATCATAAACACTCCACCAAACTAAATTTAGTAAAACAAATGAAAAATAGGGTTCTACTAATTTCAGATATATCATTCCATCAAAAGAATCTCAAAATACTTTATGATCTCTTTATAGATAATTCCTATCCACCTCTTCTTTTAAAAACACTTTTATATAATACTACATCAGTAACATCTATCAATCTAACTACCTCCCAACATTCTAACATAGCAAGTACAAATTCACATAATACGGTTACCAGTCAAACCCTTCCAACATATTGTGTGCTGCCCTACATACGGGAACTAACACCAAAACTAACTAGAATCTTTAAATCATATGATAACATCAAAATAGCCAATAAAACAGTTTTAACAGTAAACTCTATTTTCTCAAAAATGAAAGATCGTACTCCGCATGACCAAATATCTAATGTTGTTTACAGTATTCCTTGTATGGACTGCAATGGCAAGTATATCGGCCAAACCTCTAGACGTCTTAAAGACCGTGTTACCACTCACAAAAGTGACTGTAGACTTTACCCAGATAGATGCACCCTAGCCAACCACGTTCACACCCAGAACCACAGAATGAATTTTGCAGATGTCAAAATCCTCGAAAAAGAAACAGCTTATAAGAGAAGACTTTTTTTAGAAATGACCCACATAGCAACAACAGATAATATAATCAACACCAAATCAGATATACAACATCTTAGTGAAATTTATTCCTTTCTACTACAGTTGGAAACAAAAAATAATCAAGTCAACGAACTAGAATATTCTGAGTAGTATAATATTGTCTATTAAAACCCTTCTGACCATCCAATAGAAGTAGTAACCTAATCATTATTATTGCAATTGTTGCATTTTTCCAGGATATAAAATTCTTAAGAGTAATAACAACAATTAAAATAACTTTAAAAGAAATAATCACAAAGAAATAAATAAATTCTATATATATTTATTAACAACAGAATTTAATTGTCTTAAATTAACATAACATAATTTTCAATTAAATGTAACTTTACACATAAACTGAACACAGCTTTAGTTTTCTGGCTGACATCTACTAATATGATAGCTGACAAGACACTTTAACCTTGAGGTACACACTAAATTTTCACCTCCTTGTGCATAGGTGAATAGACTGGTCCAAAAAATGACAATGTGATATGTAGTTGTGTTTTAACTGTTTTGTTTCTTAAATGTTCAATGTTTTTTAATATTTGTATTGTACTATCACACTGGACAAAAATAACAAAAATGCACTTGTATTGTTTGAGTTTTCAAGCCACCATATAACACATACAACTTATATTTTTTTTTGCTTTATAAAAAAATCTTCAAAAAGTTTTTCAACATGGAACTTTCAAATACCACTGTTGCCTGCAACCTCACACAAGTAAGTGTTTCACTACATCTTATGTAAAATACACAATTTCACCATTTTGTAACATATTGTAGCATTCGTCTGAAGATGTTAAAGAAATTTAACAAAATATAACGAAGTCGTTGAAAAGAGCACACTTTGGCTTTCATTATTCAGCTGCTAACCCAATTAACCTTACCATTATACTAATTAATAATTAGACAGCTGTGATCATTCTTCCTTTATATATATATATATATATATATATATATATATATATATATATATAAATATATATATATATATAAATTAAGGATCACTCGAAGAGTGGCAGGTTTTGCGGTTAAAAGTTAGAGGAAAAAGACAAAGATGATGGCTACTTCATATACTTGCTATTGTTATATTTGTTATAATTGTTATAATTGTTAACTATATTTAGTTCAATTTATTGTTAATACAACATAATTTTACAATGTCCATTGTCGTAAGCTTCTTTACAATTTTTATATCATTGACTGCTACATATCTTTTTGAGGTATCACACTTAATAACTTTTCATTGGATGTTAGGTTTTTTATATTGTTCTTTTTAGATGAACTGATGATGCTATCAAATTGGATAGCGAAACGTTTTCAATAGATAGATGAAGTAGCCATCATCTTTGTCTTTTTTCTACAACTTTTGACCGAAAAACCCGGCACTCTTCGAGTGATCCTTCATTTTTATTGGATTGACGGTCGTACTCCTTTTCTCGATATACATATAGGTACATATATATATATATATATATATATATATATATATATATATATATATATATATATATATAACGTTTTTAAACATTTTTTTTGTAAATACCATTACAGCTTCATTGGAAGAAGTAGGAAAAATAAATACTCCAAAATAGCCTTTGTAATTTCGACCAGCGACTTTATAATTGTGTGGACATCGGTCTGTATCATTTTGAACATTTAAGTAAATAGTTATAGTTTATGAGTAAATTGTTTTAAATTATGAATTTATTAATTTAAAAATTAGTTAAATTTATTAATAAGTTACATTAAAACATATTTTTCTATCCATTTTGAAAATTTCGTTTTAATGTAGTTTTTGACACAATGGAAATTGGCACCAGCAAAACATAGGTGTAACGTTTAAGTTCTTAAGACCTGTAACACTGTCAATAATCTGACAATTTTTTGACAAGAATAGAGTCAATATCACAAAAAATATGGATATCTGAATTTTCCAGCAAAGTACCTGTCTGACAATATGCCACACATGGTATATTCCCTATTTAAAATTTAAGGGTTGAGGTACTGGTAGGGAGGGGGTTGACAATTGACAGATATAGTAAAAATAATCACAAAATAATGAATTGGTTACCGTATGAGTCCATTTCAAACTAAATTGTAGAAATAAAGTACAGGCTTATTCATAATTTATTTATTTAGCAAGCGACGACCCGTTTTGACCACTACAGTACTTTGGTCATGCTTAAAGCTTGTCGCTCACTTAAGAGCGGAGGAGCAGAGAGAAGCTAAGCACGGCGCGACGAAGTTTGCGTATAAGCGCTAATATGTGCACTGTTTTTCGCTTATATACGAGGTACAATACGTTATTGTTCGGTTCGGAATCGAACGCAGTTGTATTTTGACGTTGAAGTAGGTGTGTAGACACGTTGGAGCAATAGTGACTTTTTGTCGTTACTTTGCAAACGTAGGCAATCTAACCACAAAAGGTATCACTTTTACTCCACTCATAAAACATTGTACTATTTTCCTTTATAGACATAAACTTGGAATATTAGAAACATGCAAATAAGTAAATACGTAATTTTTAAAATTAAAGACATGGTATAACTGTAATTTTCAATCCTTTCTGTTGGCATCTTTCACCTATTTCTTTACAACCTATTATTTTGCAACCAACTGTACATTAGCGATATTAGCACATATTTAGTGAATATTGGTACATTTTTTTAGTACGAGACACGTCGAAAGTAGTCGATGACCAACGAAATTCGGAAAAGTTTCCGCATGACTTCCGTAGACCTCTGCTCACTAGTGCAATGCGAAGCGCGCCGAACAGAATTTCTTCGCCTATGATTCTACTGTTGCGATCCGTGTCCCTTTTCTTCGCTGTGCAGCGCGTTGCTTCGCACAGATACGCGCGAGTATATTTAACTACATGAAGAAAATGCATAACAACCTTTTTCTCCGCGCTTCGCTTCGCGGTGCAGTGCATAAGTGAGCGACAAGCTTAATGTCATCGGTAAACTACAATCTTTAAAATGCTAAAAAAACTACCTATTGTAATTCGAACAATTTAAAAACCCTTTCATCAAATATGGCACAAAAAGTTATAACCAATATTGCTTATGTGTGCTAAAAGTGAGGGGGAAATTTTTAATGAATGGGTAATTAAAAAATAAACTAAATTAATAAAGCTAGAACTTACATTCCGGTACAAGATTTGTTGTATCGAACACTTATTTATACTAACGTTTTGTGGGGTGTTTTTTTAAAAAGGAACGTGTGTATTAAGGGTAATGAATTTTGACAAAAGCTATGAGTCATGCCGATTTAGTACACAAGTTTACCTGCTATTTACAAGGTCATAGCTCTTGTCAAAATTCATTAGCTATAAAAACCCATTACTAAATGATGTATGTATAATATGGCTCTTAAAAAGGGGAAATATGATAATAGGGGAAGGGGAGAATTTTCAAAAAATAATTTTTAAGGTATTAATTAGTAAATGAAAACCTAATTTTTAATTTCTACCGAAATTAAATCTCTTAGTGTTTGGGAAAAAGGGCATAAGTCAAAATTATACTATATTGACTTAAGTACATTGGAGACATGGAATTTAGTTGTGATCCAGAGGACATAAGTCTATTGTATTTCTAACCGCTTTAATCTCTATTGATCTAATAGACACAAGTCGTGTAAAACCGATTCTGTTTGGACAAACGGACTTATGTTGACTAAAGTCTTTTTTACCGCAGTAACCTAACAACTGTATATTTACACTTGCCAAGGACAGGCTGACTTAATTCCGTATGGCCCGTTACAATAACAAACAAGTATTGCTTTTCAGTGATAAAAATTTGTATTTACTTGTGTTTTTGCGAACGTAAAACTGTCAGAAAGATGTAAAAGAATTATGAAGATGATTAAGGAGCAAAATAATGGTACGTTACCGTTTAATACTGTTTTATCTATAAAAATGAATTTTATTGCAAATTTACGTTTATGTTTAATATTAGGTATGTTTATTAACATTAATAATTCTTTAAATAGTGGTCATTTTTTACATTGTACCTTTATATGCAGAGTGTGTAGATTAATATTTTGAAGTTGTTAATCACCAAATTTAATATTATGTTATTTGTATTGTGCACGTACCACACATAAACGACTACTATTCTCCTATTAATAAAATAAAATCGAAATTTTACAAAAACGTAGGTATAACTCTAAAATGTGATATTATTTTTCAGATAATAGACATCAACAAGAATGGGAGTTTCGTGATAGTGATGGATATGATAGTGATGCCGATCCAGTATTTAAAATGAAACAAAGTGATGGTGATTATGAAAGTGATGACAGCGACCTTGAAGCTGCTCCTTCGACTAGGAGTAATAAATTTCAGAATACTAGTACAGATATGCTCAATAAAAATATTGCACAACAGCGTAACAACCAAAGTAATCATCAAGATGCAGTATGCTTGCATAGAGCAGAAGAAAGTGAACAAATTGACGAACAAGAGAACGTGCTGCAGATTTTCAAGCCTTATGCGAGGAAAATAACAACAGGAAGAAAATAAAACAAATCACTGGTAAAGAATATATTACTTCTAAAGGAAAAATTCAGCGAAAACGTGAGATTAAGAAGGTAGTACCATGCAGAATGAAATGCAATGTGTGGTTAAGTGCTGATTTAAGAAAAACTATATTTGATGAATATTAGCGACTTGGCACCCATGAACGCCGAATAAGTTTACACCTACATTGCAACCGTATTTCTCCCGATCCGATATCTGACGACGTCGGCCGACGTCGGATTAAAAACAAACTCAAGGTATTAAATCAGAGTGCCTATACTGCTTCGTCACGGAAGCAGTATAGGCACTATGATTTAATACCTTAAGTTTGTTTCCAATCCGACGTCGGCCGACATCGCCCGATATCGGATCGGGAGAAATACGGTTCCAATGTAGGTGTACACTAAGTTATACAGGTTGAATGAAATAAATTCGGAACATAGGAATATAATGTATTTCGGCTCAATTCTGCTGTAGGTGGTTGGCCAACAAAAGATTGTAAAATAATTATATTATAAAAATCCCATACTTCAGTGGGCTGCTGGATTCTGAACTCATAAAAATTGAAAGCTACACATAAATCTACGATTTTATTATGCTGTCAAACCAGTTATAGTACAGGAAATGAAGCATTTCACCTCGCAATTTTTTCGTGCTGCGTGGATTGACTTGAAATTTAACAGAAGGTAGGTAATAGCCTAAGGATCAAAATCTATATCGAACCAAAGTGCACCAAAGCCTAGGGGGTGGTTGCCACCCTATCTCCGGGGTGAAATTTTTTTTACGTTTGAACTACAGGTTTCGATTAAAAAAGTAATTCTAAACAAAAAATATGCTATACATTTTTTTTTATAAAATGATATTTTCAAGTTATTCGCGATTGAAAGTAACAACTTTTAGACGAAAAAATCCACGTTTTTAATCGATTTTTCGCGAATAACTCGAAAATGGTGCATTTTATCAAAAAAAATTGTAGAGAACAAATTTGTAGCGTTTAAAAAGACAAATACAATTCATTTTCTAAAATGTTTTTTGCGATATAATAGGAACCGAAATACGGCCTATCAATGTTCAGCGGTTTTCTTCAAATGCCAAATTTGAAAGATTTAAAGTTAAATATCGGAAAAATGATGCATTTTTGAAAGAAAACTCACAAAACCTTTTTTAAAGATCATAAATAGACCCATCATAAAAAAAGACTCTAGCTCAAAAATTGAGTGAGTTATGATGAAAATAAGGTCAATACCTCATTTTACGAAAAAATCGATGAAAACAACCCCCTAACCACCCCCATAATTAAAATCGATCTTCACCCTTCTGCAATTCCCTTTGTACATGTATTGTTAATACGTCCAAGAAGTTTGACCCATTTAAAATGCTTAGTTTTAGAAAAAGTACAGCTTAAAGCGAGAAACGATTTACAATTTCATATTTTTTACCCTTCTTTTTTTAAATATGCCCGAAAATACTGAATATATGAAAAAAATAAAAATTACCAAATTGTAGCTTTTTTAATGACTAAAACTGTTCTTTTTAGATTTGTTGTATAATGAATATTTGGCGAGATATAGCCGTTTAAAGCATCGATTTACGATCAAGCACCATCTTTTTCGAGCCCTTTAAACTCACCCCATTTAAAAACCAAGGGTTCCAAAAAGATTTAATTCACAGATCCTTGTGGCTCTTAAAAACCTCTATAAATAGTTTTTGAAGAAACACTCTATGGTTAAAAATTAAAGGAAATACGTTAAAAAAACCAGTTAATTTTTTTCCGGAAAATTCCATTAGTATAGATCAGTACATTTCGGAGCATAATAATCTACAAAACCGGTATATTAGCTCGTGGGGCGTTATATGTTCGAAATTTTAAGCGTTCTTATTTTGAAATCCTATACAACAGAATAAAACATCTGCTCATATGTCTATGGCTTGTCAATGAAAATATTAGAGCAACAGATTGGGGATGGTATTCCAAAGACTGTTTGTTTCACCCCTTAAGGGGTAGTTTTTACCCCTAAGAACAATCAGGGTTCGTCGACATGACATAAACTATAAAGCAGCGGGTGAATTGAGCTTAAATCCAAATTTTTATCCAAATCGATCCAAGGCGAAATCATTTTTTTAGAATTAGTAATTTTTTTTAATTAATCTCTAACAGGGGTTGCTTTTTAAGGGTAGAAATATGATGGAACTCTATTCAAAAGTATAAAATAATCATTATTTTACTAATTCAAACCAAATCTTACCCATATTCAGGTTTAATATGTTATTTTATAATTTTTGACAATTAGGAGTAGTTTTCACCCCTAAAACCCTTCAGCGCACTTCGGTTCGATATAGATTTTGATCCTTGGGCTATCACCTACCTTCTGTTAAAATTTCAACTGGATACATGCAGGACGAAAAAATTGCGAGGTTTTAACTTTTTTCGAGCTTCATTTCCTGAACTATTATTGCTTCCTTAGACAAACCCGTCTTACGCAAACAACTTTGTTGCGAGACAGATAGTTGAACGATATTTTATAAAATGTCTATACCCAGGTATGGATTTATTTTTGTCCAAGTTTTATATTGGTCCACTATTTCAAATGCAATTCAAACAGACATGTATTAAATTGTATGTTCCGTTTTAATTTGGTTCAATCTGTATAAGTAGATGTGTCACTTAATCAATAAGTTGTATTGATCTGTTGACCTCAATTTGACTAAAATGTATAGACTCTACCGTGCAGCCACAGCTAGTTAGTCGTACAATTTACGAAGTCCAGTTTAAGCTTAACCTGGCTTTTAAAAAGCCAAAAAACGGATGTATGTCACAAATGTGAAGTTTTGAAAATGAAGTTGACTATCGTTAATGATGAGGAAAACAAAAATATACTTAAAGAACAACAAAAAAAGCATCATGAAGAAGCCGACTTAACAAATACTTGTAAAAGTAAAGACAAAAAATTAGCAATGGAAGACCCCTCAGTGTTGTGCTATACATTTGACCTACAACAGCGTCTTCCGACACCGTATTTAGAAACATCGGTTTTATTTTACAAAAGAAAATATTGGACCTACAATCTTACAATACACAATTGTGGAAATGGTTTTGCTTCCTGTTATTTATGGCACAAGTCGATGGCAATGAGAGGACAAACGAAATTTCTTCGTGTCTTTTTAAGGAATTTATGAATTTGCCATCCGAAGTGAAGAAAGTGATTTTGTACTCGGATACTTACGGTGGACAAAATAAGAATTTCTACGTTGCAAGTATGTTCTTAACTGTTCTTCAAATAAAAAATTTCTTAGAGGAAATCGATTACAAATTTCTTGTGTCAGGCCACTCACACACAAAAAAAAAAAACAAGTGGTATGCAAATATCACATCCACGTGGTTGGGCGACATTTATACGATGCGTAAATAAAAAGAAACCTTTTCAAGTGCTTGAAATGTCACAAGATGATTTTTATGACTTTGCAGCCTTGTGGAAAAGTCTCTTTGTAAAAAGAAAACAAGATAGTGAAAAACAAAAATTTCTATGGAACCACTGCAAATGTCTCAGTTACACAAAGGAACAGGGACTGATATATTATAAAAAATCACTTGAAGAAATAAAAGACTTCTCCATTCTGAATTTAAATCGCCGTGGCCGTCCGGTTGCACTCTCTCAAAAAAATATGCAGAGCCACTTGTAATCTCCAAGGCCAAGAAAGATGATCTCTTGGAATTACTACCCCTTATACCAGATGTGTACAAAGGCTTTTATGAACAACTTGAACATACAAATGCAACTGCTGACGTTGACCCAGATTTACAAGACCTAGATCCAGACACTGAAAATCCTGACTTCGAAGAGGTACATAATAAACATTTGCGATGATGTATTTTACTTGTATTGTTTTTTCAGCGAATAAAACTTTATCCATTATTTTACGTTTTTGTATTTACCTGTGTTTCTATATGTTATTCGTTTACCAACATACTTATTATTATTTAACCATAATAACAGTCTTGTCAATATTACTATACTTAATGGCGAGCATGTTAGTTCATATAGACTTAAGTCAGCAATCGCAGTCAAAGTCAGATCCAGAGGACTTAAGTCAATCAAAAATCATCAATTTAAAAAGATATAAACTATTTTATTATTGTCTA
Organism: Diabrotica balteata; assembly: GCA_918026665.1. Classification (NCBI taxonomy): domain Eukaryota; kingdom Metazoa; phylum Arthropoda; class Insecta; order Coleoptera; family Chrysomelidae; genus Diabrotica; species Diabrotica balteata. The sequence continues at coordinate 103,083,358 of OU898282.1, forward strand.
TAGGTTTGGTTAATATATCGTATTATAATACAGTATAGCCCAAAATAAATGGTACTGAACTTGTAATTATTTTATTGTTTTAAAAATACATATTATTGACACTTTATAACATGTTCTAAATGAGCTCCTCCTATTTCAAGACTTCATACAGATATTCCAGATTTCTTGTAATGTTATGGAATAAAGGTTGTCTTAAGTCCGCGAAGAAGGCTCTAACAGCATCCTTTAACTCATTGATGATTTGTGGTGCCCGTTTAAAAACCCGTGCCCGTAAAAAAAATTTAGCCATGCCCCAAATGTATGCGTCTGGAGAATGTGCAGGATAGGGGAAATTCAGGAAAATGTCCCTGGAGAAATTGACAAACTGCGACAGCAGTACAACAAGTTGCCCCATCCTGTTGGAATAATTGGTCTCGAAATGCTAAATTACATGCACAACAAAATTGACATAGACCAGGTATAAAGTGTGTTAAAATTTGTGTGTACCTCTGTTGATTAAGTGTGACTTGCCTACTATTTTCTTATATTGGTCCATAAACTATGGACCAATGATTCCATGTACCGAAACTGCACACCACACTCACTTTTGCGCTATGTAGAGGAACTTCTTGATCTTCATCTGGTCTGGCCAGAATTTAGCCATGTAAATCATCTAGCCCAGCTAGACGATTTACATGGCCTGACAAATGAAAATGTGCTTCATCTGAAAACCATACATTTTTCAAAAATTCAGGATTTTCATACTGTAATGCAAGAATTCTGGCACAATATTCCACTCTACTCTGGGATGTAATTGTTGATGTACCTGAATCACATACGAAAATGCACACAGCTCCTTCAGGATTCCTTGCAAATAAGTTCGTTTTAAGCCAAGATGAATTGCTGTTCTTGTCTGCTGTTAGCTGACCTGGGATGCCTGAGTTTCCTTTTAGTTGGCACAATAAATTACCCGTATTTCTAAACTTTTCAACAACCTTCAAAATTACAGCATTACTTGGAGAATGTTTATAAAACCTTTGTGTGAATTGATCACACATGTATTGCAGACTTGCACTATTACGTCGGCCGATTCCGTATGAGCGAAAATAATGCTCCACAAGAAACGCTTTCTCGTCTGTACTTAACAACATTTTTAACAATTAGACCTTAATAATTAATTGTTTAAGGATTACTTGACATGTCTATACTGGTTAATTTGAATATAACAGAGCATACAAAGAGACATCTATGTTTCAGTTTCAGTACTGTTTATTTTGGGCAATACTGTATTAGTATAAATATAAGTTTAATTTAAAATGGATTAATACGACAAGAATGAAACCTTTAATAAATCCTCCTGAAAAAGAACAGATTTGGACTTATGCCCTTTTTCCCCAATACTATATATATATATATATATATAAATAGGATATACGAGCATGATACATACATCAAGAACAGAGACTTGGAGAAATCCCAATATACAAACATGCCTGGGACAACAAACACACTCGGCAATAAAAATAGCATCAATAATCATGACAGAAGCGGAAAGAAAAGAGAAAATTAAAAGAAGCAGCACTCATCCTACTAGTCGAAGAAAAATGTATAGCAAACACATCAGCCAAATGTAGCAGGCTTGCCACTACTAAAAGAAAAAGTCAACAACAAGAATATACAACAATATCAGAGTAATAGAAGGTCGAAAAACATCACATACAATCTTATGTACAATACATATGCAACACAATACACGAATCTAAGGTTTTCCAATTTTTAGGTTGCACAATGTTAACAAAGATACAGGTTTTACAAACATGTAACACAAAAAACACACAAAACAATTAGAATTTGATATTTCTAGGGAAAAAACACCTCCATGACAAGATTGAGGCCAAGTATGTCAATTTTGAAAATGACATAACCTAAAACAAATATCTTTGAGAACGGATTTTGGAGTGGAAGTCGAAACGTAAAATACTAGTTAGTTAAAAATTTCATTTTCGCGACAGTCAATAATTGTGGTTTAATCTCATATAAACATAATATTTAAATTAAACAGGCCATAAGAAACTAGTTTCAGAACCTTGCAAGGTATTATGTATGTTTTATTTGTTACGATTTTCCATCTTGAGTAGATTCTATAAAGCAATAAATTAATTAATAAAAAATAGTGATGCACCCAAGTTTATTTTTGACAGTCTTTTTAGTAGAGTCAATTTTATTTTATTTTTAATTTATCTAATTTCGGTTGTATTTTTCACAAGAAATATTTATGTTTTATTGAAAAATTATTGTGAAATATTCTCACTTTTTAATAATTATTCTTTTTCTATCTAGTATTACATCTTGGCAATAATTAATTACTCGAGATTGCGGAAACTTATCCAGAGCCACTTCTAAGTTGATTAATAGTTCGAGGTTAGAACTTCTGAATTAATTATAAAATAAAATTTACTGACTGAACTTTGAAATCTCAGCATATTCGTAGTTATGAAAACCAGTGTTTGTCTAATACAAAAAACATCAAAAGGTAAAAACTGCAAAAATAATATGAAAATATTAAAAAAAAAAGTAACTAGTTACTATCGATATATTGCGGATTTGTAATCAGCAGATTTAAGATAACTGGTCATAAAAGTTAAACTTTCCAGGCATACATTATTAGGATATGTAAAGTCGCGCCGGTCCAACAGACCGGTTGAACATGGTATTTGGAAAAAATATGCTACCTTTTATTAGTGAACAACAATTTGTGCTTTTATAATAAATATTACTCATAGTACAATAAATCCGGTAAACTATGCTAAATTCCAATGCTAAAAAAATGTCAATGTTATAAAAATTAAAATCTAATTGTGTCTAATGTCTATAAGACAATAGTTAAACAATTTAAAAAAGTGTTATTACTCTTGTTGAACATTCTATAATAAGGTCGGTCGGCAAATAACTGTAATGTGTTGTAAACACATGTAGTTATTGCATATAAAATAAGCGTATTTTGTTTTTCGGTACTTTTTCGAGTTACAATAACTACATCTGCTAAATAAAGTGTGTTCCAACGAAAATGTGATCCCCTTCCAGAAACCTAGAATTTCTTCAAAAAAATAATAAAAGACATGAATTTGTTTTGGAGGGGGGACGATTTTTCATTCAAAATTCATACCCTCAAATGTAAACCCCTATTACCCCGTATCAACCACCAATATTTTTTTATAGCACGTTGGATCGAGTGCACATCATTTGAAACGTTAAAGATAATGAATCCTAATTATCCTCTTTACTCTTTACCAGGTTAACTTTAATTTGAGATTTGATAGCGACAGAGATACCGTTGTAAAGGCTTACAAAAATGGAATATTCTAGTAAAGAAAGAAGAAAGAATAGAATTACTTAAGCTATACTATGGAAATAATCAGTGTGCTAATAGCTCAGTCTGTGGGGGGAAAAAGGGTAATTTTACACTGTAATCCAGGAATTTATGAAATGTGGCTTAGGTTATCAAGGGCAACATTAGGAGCAATTATGAGAGTTTATTGATTACCGTTTATAGGTGCAAAATACGTATTTTTTGAGATTTTTTCATTTTTTGCCTGAAGTAAGTGTTGTAATGGGTAATTTCTGTATAGATTAGGAAAGAACCCTAAAAGACCTTCAATTTGAGCCGATATACGTTTAATTTAATTTATTTGTTATTGCAAAAATGACGAATGAAGATCAAAATTAAAAAACGTAATATTTATTGCAAAATTGCTTTTATATTTATTTCAAATGTATGACATTCGAGCCTATAAAATTAATTACAAATCGAATGAGCCATAGTAGGCCTAAATCACTGCATTTGTTGCTAAGATACGTTAATTAGTTTATCCCACAACCATTTACTTCTAAAGTTGTAAAATTGCAGTTATAAACATTAAGAGCTGCAGCGCCCCCTATATATCCTACAAATTTCTAATTTGCAGGTTATTGTAGCTGACTTCGACACGAAGATTAAAAAAGAGTTTTCTACGACCAATAGAAGCAGAGTTATCATAAGTTGTTTTAAAAATCACATTGCCTTTATTAATAACAATTAAGACACGAATCAGGCAACGCTCGAAAAAATTTGCAATATCTCAGTGAAAAATGAACCGATTTCGATGATTTTCTTTATTCTGGGTAGTGAAACCTCAATACTCCGGGAGTATTGAGGTTTCACTACCCTGAAATTTTATATTTGAATTATTAAATTATAAATAACTCAAAAATAAATCTCTAAAGAAATACTAAACTGCAATGATAAATTTGATTATATGATAAAGAGATAATACGTATGAAATTATTTACTTACATGGAGCCGCAGCACGCCAAAAAAATCTTCCTTTTTATGTGGAACTCTTATAAATGAATCTTGATTTTATTAAAAAAAATTACTTATTATTATTGAATTATATTTTATTCTTCCTCCAGATTATTTTCCTTGCTCCTATCCCGTCACTTTTCGTGAGAAAATTTCACTGATTGGCGTGTCTGCGCTGAGTTCTGACCAGAAACTAAAGTCTTCCGCACAGACTCGACCAATCTTCCTTTCAAAGCGACTACTGCGCGTGTGGGGAAAAATGTCCATTTAAAAATCGATAGCTGGCGGATCATAAGAAATTTCTTGAGGGGTTTTAATTGGACCAGTCATTAGCGTAAACGCTACAGTAGGTCATCGAAAAATATCAGCTGGAATACTTTCACCCTTAAAAAAATCACACACACCCCCATAAATTTTTTTTAATAATCAATTTTTTTTTCAATTATTTAAATATTCTTAAATATAGAATACTATTATTTCAGTATTTATCTTTTTTTAATACTTACTAATATTATGTTAAAGTAAAGTTCAATTGATTAAAATTTCTATTTAAAAACAATTTATGTTCAAAAAAAAAACTTAAAAGAGTTGATTTTAAGACTTTTGGTCAAACTAGATTTTTATCACAATTTCATGAGAAATTAAATAATTGGTTTAAATTAAAATATATATCATATATACGTATATCTTAAATTGCAAATTGCTTTAATAGAAGGAATAAATTAGTAAAACAAAGTAATAAACAGTAAAATAATTGTAATTTATTTATATGGTTTTAAAATGAGATTCAATTTTTATAAAATCAGAAATATGCTAAGTTTTTATTTATTTTTCTTTTTTTAGTAGGATATAGAATTTCCTTAGAATCATATAACAATTCATCCAAAACATCCATCTCACTCTCACATTCTTTTTTTGCGTCATCTAGTTCATATTCAGCAATAGGACAATTTTCTCAACTCTCTCCATTACAATTTTCGCACATTCTCGTACTTTAGGCAGTGCTTACGGCATCCGCAATGTCTGACACATGCAGTTTCGGTGCTACATTGAAGAAAGGTAAACTTTATTAGTAATTTTTAACAATAAATAATGACTTTAATTTAAGGAGATTACTAATATTTGAAAATATGAGTTTTTAAGTAGTAAATGACGCCCCACAGCCTGGGCTATAGTGCTACGGCAAGGATCTTTAATACAAACCGCCCAGAAAAAAACGTAAATCAACAATACATTTAACTGAAAAGTTTGAAGCTACAGGTGACGTAAATAACACAAAGCAGGAAGTAAACTGTCGAGTGCGAATTATTATTATTATTATTGAGTTAATGCCTCGACAACTATGATCATTGGCATGGTACAGTCAGGTACCTAGTGTAGTGTGTGTGTGTGTGTGTGTGTGTGTGTGTGTGTGTGTGTGTGTGTGTGTGTGTGTGTGTGTGTGTGTGTGTGTGTGTGTGTGTGTGTGTGTGTGTGCGTGTGTGTGTGTGTGTGTGTGTGTGTGTGTGTGTGTGTGTGTGTGTGTAGAGTAATTGTCGTGATACTTAGCAAAGTCGACGTCATTGTCTTTGCTAAGAGACGCTAATTGTATCCGAACGTGTGCGGTCCCTCTGGTGAGTACCTATCGCACAAGGATACAAATTATTTTCATTTATTAATTTTTAATAAACGAAAACTTCCATCCAAGTGGGATTCGAACTCACGACTTTTAGGTTCAAAGGTAGGCGCTCTTACCACTGAGCAACAGAGGGGGTTAAGAGTGCGAATTGAAAGAGTTGAAATGGCGGTATTGGGTCATTTAAAAATAAATAATCGATAGTTTATCAGACAACTATCTGGTGCATTTGGTATACCAGCATCTAGTGTTTATCGAATTACAATATCCCATAAATTTCGCACTTATAAAATACGATTACTTTAATCAAATAAATAAAGCTAGTCCTGATCGTTGGCTTCATCTTTGTAAAGAATTAAGTGAAATCATAAATAACAACCAACATCAATTATACAATACGGGTTTCTCCGACGAGTATACTTTTGTGTTACATGATAAAGTTAATAGACGTAATTATCGTTATTGGAGTAACAGTAATTCTCATATTCATGGAGACACATACACAATCACCTCAGAAATTAAATGGTATAGGTTGGTATTTTAGGAAATCTCGGTATTGGATCATTATTTCTTGAAGGAACTCTTAATTGAACAACCGATTTAAATTTGTTAAAAGAAGTGCATATCCGAAAAAATAAATGCATAAAAATCGGAAATAAAGAATACACTATTCTTATTACTTTTAAAAGTGCAAAGGTAGCTATTGGTATTATATTGTTATTCTTTTGTTCTTGTTGATGTGAATAAACTGTCAAGTTAAATCATGTGTTAAACAGAATTTCAATGTAAATTGCGTTAATTTAATCTCAAAAATTATGTTGTAAAATCCGAAACAGCGGCTGCTATTGTTGTATTGCTTCAAGATGGAAGGAGTGAGCGATATGTTGCTCAGAAGTATCATATAGTAAGCAAGCAAGCAATTTAGTTTAACCCAGTCAGTAAGACTTGTACATCCCTTAAGAATGACACTGGAATGATGTTACAATTCATTAGGAGGATTAACACTTGTACTCAGGAGTCACTCCACCGCGTCTTAATGGGGTACAACTATCAGCAAAGTGCTTGTCGTGTGAAAGTCCTGGGTACAATAACTCCAACACGAAATCCTATATCGATCAAAGCAGGTTCGCGTAAGGCGCTCTATTCCTGCTAATCTCTGGTGATTTTTCATCGAATCTAAAATTGCTTGCTCGGGCCCCAGGTCTCCATTTTGGGCTCACCTAGGTCGGTGACTTGGCGCTCGAGAATGTGGCCTCTTGTTCTCGGGGTTAGGGATTTTTGTTAATTTTCTTTTAAAGGCATCCTCTATAATTGACGGGGTGTTGCCCCTGGCAGTTGGCACATTTTGCCTTTTGTTCTGATGGAATTTTTAAAAACTTTGTCAGATGGTCTTATCCGCACTTGACATATCTTTCCCAATTAAAGTATACGTTTTGAGCATGCTGTATTAATTATTATAACTAATCTATGTGTATTTTTATGTGCATAAAGTTGGTAGTTTTTAGACATTAGGCAAATCTTTCCTTTAGATCGTTATAATAAATATGGGCTTTTTTGTATACTGTTCTGGATGTCATGTTGGTAATATTAATTGTTTTAATGCCATATTCTTGCTCCAGATTTGCTTGAATATCTTTGGCACCCGTCTTTGAGCGCAATCCTCTCAAAACTAATTTTGGCTTTATATCTTCCTCAAGCGGGAATGTAATTCACTGACTTTTTACTAATTTGGAGTATTCTTCCAGAATGATATAAATTTTTCTATACTCGTCAGAGTTGTGCTTCTATTAAATGTCTCCCTGTCGTTTCTAGAGATCTTGTTTGAAGTGAAAATCTTTTTTTTTCGGCTATTTTTACTATAGCTCCGGTTTTTTATATTTATTTATATAATATATTTATATTATGAAAAACAACAAACAACTTATATAAATAGATATTGCTTTTTACAAGACCTTTATAATAAAGCACTATAATTGTGAATAAATAAAAAGTATCTACCTTCTATCCTTATGTCTTTCTTTAATGGTTCGTCTGTGTTTTTGTCTATTGGCTGCGCGAGAAAATCCTTGGATGTGCTTGTCCAAATAAGGTCTTCGTTAAATTCAGCTATAAAAATGGTGTATTTAACTAAAATATAACCATTCAGATAACATTTGTAACACGTTTGAATTTCAAATTTAATTTTCCGTAAATCGCCAGGAAATTTTGACATTCCTGTCAAAATTTCTTGAAGAAAAAGTCAGGACTTCCTTACTGTAAGGAAATGTCATTTTCTTACGGTAAGGAAATGATATTTCCGTACAGTTGTTAGTATTCTACATAAATGATAAAATACACATTGCTTATAAGGAATTAATTTATATTTTGAAAACATCAAGTCATTGCTGAATACATTTTTAAGATCAATTTTTTTATATTTACAGTAATTTGACAGTTAGTACAATTATTGAACATTGGAGGAACACTCTTAGAACTATGAGAAACATTTTGGACAACATGCAGGGTGGAAGTGTCATTTTGTTGAATATTTTGTACTGTGAAAATTTTATTTGCCACCTCAACCTTATTGTTAAGCGATTCTTCGATATATCCTTCAGCAACGTTTGATGACTTCCATCCGCCATGCCTCTCTAAACTAGTTATGTCGGCACCAGAGTCAACCAATATTGTTGCAGAAGACCGACGAAAGCAGTGACCAGTATATTCTGTCGGATTTACCAAGTTCAAATAAGTAGCAATTATTTTGGGCATTTTTCTAAATTGATGAATTCCTACCACTTGTCTACAACCCTTTCCGCTTTGATATTTAAAGAAAAATCGGTCACTGTTCATATTTTCTGGTCTTAACGAAACATACTTTCGATAAACATTCAAGTAGATCTGATTAATTACAAATGATCTTGGTTTGTTGGTTTTCGAATCAGATATGTTGATTAAAAGCTTAGATTCTAAGTCTTCTATATCGTGTACAGTCATTCGGACTAACTCATCCATTCTACAGGCCCCAGAAATACCAAATATTACAGCTACCTAAAAAAATAAATAAAGCTATAATCTAAATAGAAATTAAAACCTTGTAAATTACCTTAATTATTAAATTTTCTTTATCTGGAGCTTCCTGGATAAATTTTTCAATTTCTTCCTTCGTTAAAATCTTAGATTTCTTTGCCCTATAACCTTGAGCTTGCCGTTTCAATAAAGAACAAAGTTTTGAGTATGTAGATATATCTACATTGTATTTAAGTGCAAGGGTTGACTTCAGCATTGAATAATTGGCCCATAATGTTGAAGATTTCATCTTTAAACAAAGGTCTAGGAAGTATGCCATTACAACATTTTCTGAGAAAGAACTCGTATTTTTACTCATGCGATAATCCATAAAACGTCTGTATGCATTTTCGTACTTTTCTCTTGATTTCTTTGGCAATAATTCTAAATAAGCAGTATTCACTGCCTCAACCAGCTCTGGAGGAGTCCCAGGAATGGAAATTTCATCATCACTTATCATTTTACTTTCGAGAACACCAGCAATTAAATTTATAAGCGTCAAGTTTGACAATTCAACCTCAATACGTTTCCATAGTAACCCAAGTAATTTTATTAGGAATTTCAAAGCACCATTTCGTCCCTACCATTTCCAACTATCGAATGTGAAAAATCGGGTTTTTCAGATTCGATACCTTGTCCTTGCATTAAACGTGATACACCTTGTAGCAAAATATCGAAATCGTAGCTTGATCAGAAACGCGGGAAATATTCTGTCTAAACCATCGAATATCAACACTTTGTCATTTTGTTTTGGTCAAAATATCGAATATGCTGCAAACTGACGAAAATGGAATATTCGATATTTTGTTTTGTATAAATATATGTACAATGCAAAATGACGAATGTGTCACAATTATTATCTTCAGTGTTGTATTTGATAGTTATTCAATTATAATCTGCAAACTGTCGAAAATACTAAACATTGCTGACAAGAACAAAACGCACGTGTTCACAATTTGTGAATTATTGCTTCCAAGAAGTTCTTTCGGTGAGGCACTTAATTATTTTGTTTTTTAATGTGTTACATACATTAGTTTCAGAGTTGTAATTGATACAATTATTCAATTATAATTTGCAAAATGTTAAAAATACTAAACATTGCTGACAAGAACAAAACGCACGTATTCACAATAATTGTGTGAATTATTTCATCCAAGAAGTTCTTTCGGTGAGGACCTTATTATCTTGTTTTTATCGGTTTTTCATTATCTGATTATTCAGTTAACTGGGTATAGCTAAATAAAAAACAGTGATGTTGTCAAAGCGAGAATTATTTAAACAAACATTAAAGAATGCTGCCTTTGGCACGTCGTCCACACAGTGTATATGGTACCAGTATCGGAAAAATGAAAATAACAAACTTTACATGAAGACTAGCATTGACGGAAACTTCTTATCTCTTGAAACCATACAAAAAAGAGACAAACAAAATAGTATAAACTTTGTTAAGGCATACGACGAAATACTTTCAATCACGGATGTGAAGAAAAAAACCTCTTGTCACTATGTACCTAGGCCATACCACCAATATTACCAATCTTTACCAACATCTAATACTGCCAGAGATTGTCTTCCAGAACTCGACGCAACTGAAGACAATGATGACGTTGAATCTAAAATTTAAGACTTTACTTTAATTTATCATTATTTTACTACTGATTACTTGAGGTATCTACAGGACGTGAAGTTCCATAATTGTATTGTGATTATCTTTAACTTTTCTAATTACATTAGTTTTCGATCAATACGTACTTTCATAAAAATACTTTTAATAATTTTTTTATACATGAATTTTCCATTTTACCCTATAACTTCAATTTTTAATTAAATATTTTGTAATAAACTTTGTAAGAACATTAAGAATATTTTCATTTTCCTCCTTTTCAATTAAGAATATTAATGTGTTAAAATTAGACCAATATGAACTGACGAAAATGCCACATTCGCAATTTTGAAACATTGCACCAAATAAATGTGCTAAAATTATACAAATATGAACTGTCGAAAATGCCACATTCGCAATTTTAAAACATTGGACCAAAACAAATCGTCGATTAACACAAAAAGCAAAATAACGAATGTGATTTTGTGGAAAGAAGCAAACGGTAAGCAGTTTTATTCTGATATCAATCTAACAAGGATAAAACATTAATTTATAAAAATATAAAAAAATTTCCATTTGTCAGAGCGCTGATTTAGAATTCTCTAAAAAAGAGTTATTTTGCTCTCCTGAAAAGTACCACTTTTCACATTCGATAGTTGGAAATGGTAGGGACGATTTATTTGGGAATAAAATTATCGCGTTTTTTTAAAATCAATCAATATCTGTAGAATTTTAAACGATTTGCGGAAAAATAGTATGTTTACCTCGTAGGAAAAGCCACATTCCTGGACTCTGTGTTGCTAAGTCTCGGCTTGCGCGTCGACTTAGCAATCTTCACAGTCGTCCAGGAATGTTAAGCTTTTCCTACCCGGCAAACAATGTACTATTGTTTACCTGCTACGATCAGTCAGTATTGAAAAGAGATTAATTATTTCTTCACCAGATTTCGATGGGCACCCACGAACAAAACAATAAAATCCTCCCTTTCGTGCAGCCATCACAATAAGTTTATTACACAAATATATTGAATTAACTAACTAAATGACTAACTAACTTTTTCTTCTTGTTGGGATAGTGTCTTCTTTCTTCTTATAGTGCCGTGCACCTAAAGTGCGTTGACGAATTATCTTACGGTCAGACGTCTGTCTTTTGCGGCATGCAAAAGATCGCCAGTGTTATTTATGCCTGTCCAGTTTTTTAAGTTTCGTATCCACGACATTTGTTTGCGACCTACTCCTCTCTTGCCTTCAGTCTTTCCCTGGATGATTAGTTGACGGATTGCGTATTTTTTTCCTCTCAGAATATGTGAGATAGTGTATTATGTGGTATTAGAAAGAAATTGGGCAAAAGAAGGATGTACGAACAAGTTTAGTTGTTTATTTACCAAAATTCATCAACTTAGAATTGTTTTTAATCCCGTGTCAACAATTAAACAAATTTTTAATGCACTAAAGACATATTTTCGTCCGTTGTTTATTATTGATATTAAAGTATCTCCAAGTTTTTAAAAGGATACAATTACCATTATTAACAGAACTACCATCAGCTCTAGAATTAATGGTATTTAATTCGGAACCATATTGTAGGTAAAATGAACACTTAAAAACAGCTAAAGTTGGCATTCACACTTGTAAATTTCACTCGTCTGCACTGCGTTTTGCTGCTCTCAGCAACGCCTCTACGAGAAGGCGATAAGCGTCACACGGTTGTCTCTATTTCGTATCTCGAGCACGTTCGCTGTCTTCCTAGCATTAAACTCATTAGTTTCAACTATTTCTAAGCAGAGTGCTAATTTGTAAGCTTATATTGGATTTCAGAGGTTTTGCAACTATTTTATGGCATTCGTACAGCAAAACAAGCAGACATATATTATTTGCAAGTGCCAACTCGGAAAACGAATAATTATGACGAATAACTGGGAACATCTGTTTAATGTGTAATAGGATGTTTTAATCCGTGTGTCTATTTGTAGACTTACCGTACATGATTACATTATATTCTTAATTTTTAATTACTAATTATTTAAATTTTTTGTATTAAAAAATTAATTAGGGATAAAGGTGTTTAAATAAAAAGTTAAAGTTTAACTATATTTAAACTTTTATTATAATAACGTAAACACAAACAAAACAAACTGCTTTAAGTAATTTCTAATAAAACTTGCTTATCCGAAAATACCGGAAATATACACAGTCAAATTCGTAAAGAAATTATAGCGGCGAAGGAGATCTGGATGATTACACTTTGCACCGAGGATGAAAACCTATATAAACTCGGCTAAAGCTTCAATCTTCACAAGAAAATTAAGGAAATTGCTGGTGTCTTCAAGAAAAAACAAGTCACTGGTATACATAATGACCAAAATGAACTAATAACGGACCCTTGCGATATACTTAATACTTGGAAAATGTACACAGCCAATTTGTTCAATGACGACAGAACACAAAAACCTCCACAACCGGAAGACCATTTGTATGGCCCAATTATTTTGAAACCTGTAATTGTACACGCAATCAAACTATTAAAAAGTAACAAAATCAGAGGACCAGATGATATGTACGCGGAAACAATCATGTTACTTAATGAAGAAAACCTAGACATTATTGTCAAGCTCTTTAACGACATCTACGATACGGGCCAGGTTACAAAAGATTGGCTTCGATCTACATTTATCGCCCTACCAAAAACATCACGTGCGAACTTTTTGCAAGGACCACCGACTAATAAGCCGAATGAGTCACTTTTTAAAACTTTTCCTGAGAATACTTCACACTAGATTGTTTAAGAAATGTGAAGAGGTCAGTGGATGGAGTCAGTTTGGTTTTAAAAATGGACTTGGCACGAGAGAAGCGATCCTTAGTATGCAAACATTAATACATAATTGTTTAGATCAAAGAAAGGATGTTTTTGTCTGTTTCATCGATTACGAGAAAGCATTCAATAATGTAAAACACGAATTGATGATAAAATACCTACAAGAGTTGGGATTGGATGCCAAGGATATAAGAATGATCAATAATCTGTATTGAAACCAGACAGCAACAGCACGTCTTTAAAATTTCAACGAAACAAAAGATTTCTCCATTAAAAAAGGAGTAAGGAAAGATTGTTTACTGTCTCCAATGCTATTCAATTTATACTTAGAAAAAGCCTTCGCAGAAGCAGTGGCAGACTCTAATAAGGGTATTAAAGTTAACGGCATATTTATTAATAACATCAGGTATGCCGATGATACAGCCATGGTGGCAGATAACATCGAAGATCTTCAATGCCTTTTAATTGATCTAACTCTTGCAAGTGAAGCTCGGGGTTTGAAAATAAATATCAAGAAGACAAAAACAATGATTATAAGTAGAGATGATTACCCCGACGCAAAGATATTTGTCTCTGGAGAAGAAAGAGAACAGGTCAAACAATTCAAATACTTGGGTTGTTTGCTTAACGAGGGTTGGGACCCCGAGAATGAAATAAAGAGCAGAGTTGAACAAGCCAGAAATGCTTTTTTGAGGCTTTGTAAGTTTCTGACTGATCGCAAATTGGACTTCAACCTCCGATACAAGATGCTTAAGTGTTACGTGTGGCCTGTTCTCCTATACGAAATGGAAGCATGGACGTTAATTGTCACTTTCATTAACAAACTTGAAGTGTTTGAAATGTGGTGCCTGCATCGAGTGCTTAGAATATCATTGACGGACAGGGTCAGAAATGAGGAAGTACTCAGAATAGGGGGCTTACAGGATAGGGAACTTTTTAGTTATGTAAAAATTAAAAAGACTGCATACTTGGGACACATATTACGAGGAGAAAGATACACTTTTCAGCAACTAATACTCGAAGGGAAGATAAAGGGTAGGAGAGGTCTGGGACGTAAAAAAATGTCATGGCTGCGCAATATTCGACAATGGACAGGAATCTACAGCCTGAATATTTAACATCTCACCTGACAAGACGATGTACGGTGGACGCCTACGCAGAAATGCACGGCACCAAGAAGAATCCGAAAATCAAAATATTTTGTATTATATTGTTATTTTTTTGTAAGTATCTATTTTGCGTAGAGTAAAAATTATACGAATGGTTTTGCATGCAGTAAAATTGGAAAATACTTGTCAAATTGCTGGTATGTCCAAATTTGAATAAAATACATCCAAGACTTGACTGTCTGCAGACACTATATTAAATATAACCTTGAAACAAATTGGCACTAAATCACTTCCGAGTTTTTGGTAAAACAAAAGGTTTAAACACTTGTAGTCCAGTAATTAATGCCAAAGCTAGTGAGAGTATGCAGTCCCTTAATTAGACCGAAGGTACTTTATCGCTTAACTAAAACACACCACAAAGTTCGAATTAAATTCCCCAAACACTTTTTTGTTTCATTTTTTTAGCAAACGATTTGTCCTATTCAGTGTCTAATATTTTACTATCAAAGTCGTCACTATTTGAATTGTCTATCCGAATAATTAGAGGCCGGACCTCATCTATAACTCGCTGGGTTTGAAAAACTGAACGATTATACCTTTGGTATGTCTAATACAATTTTGCCATTGTTCTGCCTATGTTTGTTCTAGCGATTATTTCCATAAACTAAGAACGCTAGCCTCATCTGTTGTTTTGGATGTATGTTTGTCATAAAAATTTTTGGCTATATCCCAAACTAACTCAATTGCATTATAGTAGCAATCGTAGGGTGAAAGTCGAAGAATTTCATGGCCATATTTAAGAGCCATTTGGTCAGTAACAAATTTCTTTTTGTCCATCTGCTTGAAGGAAATCTCTCTTCTACACTTAAGTGGTACGATGCATTATCCAACACTATTATGGATGGTTGCTCCAATTTTTTTAACAAATTTTTTTTAAACAATTCTTTAAAAATGTTTGCATCCATATTTCCATGTTAATTACTGTATTCTTTGTGGACGAAAAAATTTAACTAGCGGCAGGAATAAAATCGTTATCATTTTCAGCATAAAGCGTTTACCATTACCGGAATGTCCAGAAAAATAACATATTGTAGTGCCATCTTGCAAGGATGATTTTGACATATTTCCTTTACCGAAAATCCAAGTTTCATCTAAAAATACAACTTGCCTCGGACTATCAGACGTTTTACTGTTCATCTATTTTCTTAAACAAAAAAATAACATTAGAGAGTTCACACAATACTTATCTATTATAAATATTATATATCATATTATATATAATATTTTTAATTTACTGGTGCAAATCTAAAGTTTTTGGATGTTGACAATTTCTTTTGCTTACTTAATTTAGTTTATCTCCACTGATCTTATTTATTCTTCGAAATGTCCTCGCTGAGATACCGCAAGCATCGCAAGTGCAATTCTAAACTGCCATAACAAATGTCCATTAACCCATATTATTTTTTTCCAAATTGAAATAACTCTCGACTTTCAGAACTAAACGCCGTTCTTCTAGAGGTAACACTCTACGTTTCGAGTAGTGTATTTTATTTTCTTCCAAATTACTTATTTTGTTTTAACGTACCGCTTCATTACACTACTCTAAGAAAGGTACTTATATACAACTTCTACACCCTAAAAAGGACGAGGGTTGTACAACAGACGAAACAATCGAACACAAATTATTTAACAGCCAATGCTGAACAGACAAAAACACTGCATTGATTGGGATTGCAAAAGCCGTTCGCCTATTTTTAATACGATTTTTGCTGATTATGTATTTTGCTAAATTAAATAATATCAATAGGACTCACGACCATCTGTTAATTTTTAACGATAAACAGAAGTGTAATATGATGATAAGTTTAAATTTGATATACTTTATCGATAACAGTGTCGTTAACAGAAAAATGTTTTTATATAGCATGAATCATTTTTCAATAATTGTGTGGATTTAAAAAATACATTACGAAACAAATTTTTAAAGTGTGTATAAAGGAGATTACAATTATTATGACACATGGTACTCCTTATTTTTCAAATAATATGTTTTTGTAAAGGGATTACTTTGATTATTGGGTAAACCTAAATAATATGATACGTCAGAAAAAATTTTAAAAAATTATCGTACTAATTGCAACAAAATAATAAAACCAATAAACGATAACTTGTTGAGCAGTGCTGATTGCAACTACAGAGCAGTTCAATGTTATTCATAAAGATAGTGTTATATATATTGCTGCTCATCTGGTCCGTTAGTAATAAAGTTAATAGCATTTAATTGCAAAGCGGTCTTCCTAGGTGAAAAATACTTTAGTTTCAGAACTGCAACAGGCCTACAATGTTTCAGGCGCCATCGAGTTGCGTGGTTTTAATCTGCCAGAAACTATGCTTATTTTACTGTAAATAATAGGAGGTGTATTTTATTTACCGACGAGTCTAGGTTTACCTTGCAGTCTCCAAATGGCCGTGAGAGTGTATGGCGAAGAGCACATGAGCGTTTGGAGAATGTACCTTCAGTCTTAGGGAAGGCTATCAAGGGGACTCAATTATGGTGTGGGCTTGAATTTCTCTAGAGGCACGTACAGAATTGTACATCGTTCTTATAGGCTTCATAACACCTGCCAGGTATATTGATGAAATTCTCCAGTATTTTGTTGTGCTTGACTGTGTGCAAATGACTGTGCTCTGATGCAGGACAATGCCAAGCCTCACAGCGCCAGCATCACTCAACACTTTTTAAATGAAGTAAACATTACTGTAACGGATTGGCCAACATTGAGCCCACACGCAAATCCAATGGAACATGCTTGGGACACGCTTGGGCGAAGGATACGTAGTCGTGTTTCTGCCCCTTTAACCTTAAATCAGTTACAAGAAATCCTTTTAGAGAAATGGGAGTTTATTCCTTAATACAACATTTCTTATTTGAGTTTAGGCATACCAAGGAGAATTCAAGCAATAATTCGAACACGTGAAGGAAACATTCATTATTAAAATCAGCTTGTCCGGACACATGATTTAAGTTTTTTGGTAATTGCGCCTCATTTTGTTACAACACGTACTTACGTTTTTTTTTCTTAAATTTTAAATTATTATCTACGGAAACAGTTTTTTGTTCAAAAGTTAAGTTTTTATTAGAAATTATGTAAAACCGTTGTTCGTGCCGGTGAGGTCTGCAATGTTTACCACCAATATTGCTCGTCCAATTATGGGTTTTGAATTGTTAAGATATATCTACAAAACACGTTGAATAAGCTCGACCCAGCAAAATAATAATAAATGTACTTTAGAATTATACCGAGAGGGTAAATTAATATTGTAAATAAATATTCAAACTAGGAAACGTTTATCGTTTCCCAGTTTAAATATTTCGTAATCCGTAGATAACGTTTAAATAAAACGTTCTCTACGGAAACAGTTCTTTGTTCAAAAGTTAAATTTTTATTAGAAATTACGTAAAACCGTTGTTCGTTCCGATGAGGTCTGCGATGTTTACCACCAATATTGCTCGTCTAATTATAGGTTTTGAATTGTTAAGGTATATCTAAAAAACACGTTGAATAAGATCGGCCCAACAAAATAATAATAAATGTACTTTAGAATTACACCGAGAAGGTGAAATAATATTATGAATATATATTCAAAATACAAAAAAAATTAAAGCTATAGGAAACAGACGCACAGTATAATTAGAGGATGATATTTAAACTGTAGAAAGTTTCACATATTTGGGAGTTACATTAAACATAGACGGAATAGAAAAACGAAAAATTCAAAGAAAAATAGTAAAGGGAAACAAAGCGAACTTTTCACTTGCCCATGAGTTTTTTTCCAAAAATACACACTAGACATCAAAAATCAGGGTCTACAAAACTATTATCAGACCAATAGTATGTTATGGATGCAAGAAATGGATGATAACAGAAGACACAAAACAAAAGTTGGAACGAAAGTTGTCCTCGAACGAAAAGTCCTAAGGAATAGATTTGGACCTATTAACGAAAACGGAGTATGTAGATCTAGGTACAACCATGAACTCTACCACCTGTCCAAAGATGCACCGATCTCAGAATTCGAGACTTCGATGGGCTGGTCATGTACTATGAATGAGCATGGAGACCAGAAGATTACCGAAAAGAGCCCTAAAAGAGATAGTGAAATCTCTTTTTCCTCTAAACAAGAGATAGTAAAATGCAGGGCGCCAGACCAAAAGAAATACCAGGGAAAAGGTAGGGAGATGAAGTGGCAGCAGACGCGTGAAATTTGCTAGACGTGAGAACCTGAAGAAAACTAGCCAAAGATCGGCAAGGTTGGAGATATAGTTTGAAGGAGGTCAAGGCTCGAGTTGGGCTGTAGCTCCATTGGAGAGAGAGGTAATCTGTAAACGTCATACTACGCTTGATGTGTAAAAAATAATAACGGACAAAAACGGTGTAGAGTTTTCGGAGTGATAGAAGGCTTATTGTGTGAGAGAGACAGAGACCTACTTTGGTCTAATCCTTACTCATTGCTGTTTACTGAGTGGAAAGTGACACTGGTAAACACCTGTCGGCGATGACTAAGCTACACTTAATCTAATTTACTTACCGATGCACCTCATTATCATTGACAGAGATCGAAGACATTGACATAGTTGCCAAAATACAAAAAAAACCTAAAGCTATCGGAAACAGACGCACAGTATAATTAGAGTATGATATTTAAACTGTAGAATGCTTCACATATTTGGGAGTTACAATAAACATAGACGGAATAGAAAAACGAGAAATTCAAAGAAAAATAGTAAAGGGAAACAAAGCGAACTTTTCACTTGCCCATAAGTTTTGCTCCAAAAATACACACTAGACATCAAAAATCAGGGTCTACAATAGTATTATCAGACCAATAGTATGTTATGGATGCGAGAAATGGGTGATAACAGAAGACACAAAACAGAAGTTGGAAGTCTTCGAACGAAAAGTCCTAAGAAAGAGATTTGGACCTATTAACGAAAATGGATTATGGAAATCCAGGTACAACCATAAACTCTACGAACTGTCCAAAGAGGCACCGATCTTAGAATTCGTTAAATTTTCAAGACTTCGATGAGCTGGTCATGTACTATGAATGAGCATAGAGACCAGAAGATTACCGAAAAGAGCCCTAAAAGAGTTAGTGAAATCTCTGTTTCCTCTAAAAAAGAGATAGTAAAATGCAAAAAAAACCAAAAGAAATACCAGGGAAAAGGTAGGGAGATAAAGTGGCAGCGGACGCGTGAAATTTGCTAGACGTGATAACCTGAAGAAAACTAGCCAAGATCGGCAAGGTTGGAGATATAGTTTGAATTAGGTCAAGGCTCGAGTTGGGCTGTAGCTCCATTGGAGAGAGAGGTAATCTGTAAACGTCATACTACACTTGATGTGTAAAAAATAATAACGGACAAAAACCGTGTAGAGTTTTCGGAGTGATAGAAGGCTTATTGTGTGAGAGAGACAGAGACCTACTTTGGTCTAATCCTTACTCATTGCTGTTTACTGAGTGGAAAGTGACACTGGTAAACACCTGGCGGCGATGACTAAGCTACACTTCATTTAATTTACTTACCGATGCACGTCATTATCATTGACAGAGATCGAAGGTGACATAGTTGCCAAAGTTGCCTAACCTAACCTAACCTAACCTAACCTAACCAAAGTATAAAAAAATTCTGACTCCATTTTAAATCAAATAGGCCACATAATTATTGCGAAAGTATTACCATCTCTTTACAACGAGTATTTACGACATTTTTGAAATAAAACACACTAATTTTGTTTTAAAATGCACAGATTTTATTAAATAGGTAATAATATAAAACAACAGGTATTCACTTTAAAATTTAAAATAGTAAAGTACAAAAAGTGTCAACACAGCAACTGTCAAACAAGTGTTACCAATTTATGCCAAAATTTCACCTTTGTTCGATTACAGTTACAGTGTGTTCCGAACAAATTTTCTTTATAAAAACGCTTTATAATGCATTTATACAAATTAAATGAAAAATATTATTGTGTATTTCTTTAAGTTAACATTAATGGAATTCTTTAAATATTATTTTTACGCGTATATAATAAAATATGTCTACTGATTGTAATGCCAGTGTACTCGGCAAAGTAATTCTAAAAAAGAACACATCTACCGCCCAAATATTTCGTATTGGCATCATGTGACCACAGGGGCTATGACGCCGATGACGTATGTAAATTAAATCAATTATAGTTATAATTGATTAATATAGACACCAGGTTTAACAAAAAATAATTTACTAAAGGAAGTAAAAATTAAGAGTTGTATTCTTTATTGCGCCCCATAAAAAAAAAACATAAAAATAAAAAAAATTATTCAAAAATTATTGTTAGTTGAAACTGTGTTTAAATCTGGAAAAAATGGTAAAATTCTCCGTATGTTTAAATTTTTAGATTTATATTATGAATCCAGAACCATGATGTAATTTTTTTTATTTCATTACATACCAACAATATCATGACATCTTCTTCAGAATCTGATGAAGAATCCATTTTTAAGAACGTCACTGATTCCGTACTCCTCGACCGCCGTATACGTACTGACCTAATGCGCGGTTAATTGACTGTGCTGAACCGGGAAGAACGGTGTCGTGCGATTTAGTGCGCGTCCTCCTTTAGCTATAGAACTATCAGGTTATAGCAGCGATGAAGCTGAAGTAAGAGAATATATAACGAGGAAAACAAAAATTACACTGACTGTCTAAACAATACAATACGGCGTAACAAAACTTTGGTATTAAGACTAAATCGAGAATATACAAAGATTGTATAATAACTGTAATGATTTACACCTCAGAAACTAAGGCAGAAACAACAAAAACTAAAAGAATTCTTAAAACAATAGAAATGAACGTACTTCATGGCATAGCTGGAAATACTCTTCTAGACAGAAAAACATATGAAAATATATATGAGATAGACAATATTCACGGTTGGGTGATAAACAAAAACAGTTAAATGAACATATTAGCAAAATGAAAAATGATAAAAAGAGTTCGAGATAAAGAGACAGCAAAACGGGGAAGTACAAGCCGATCCCAAAAAAAATGGAGCAACAATCTGAACGTTGCGCGTTGATGCAGGTGGATGAAATGTAAAGAGGCGATTCGCCTAGCCTAGAAGAACAAAGACGAAAGAAGAAGAAGACAAAAATGTTGCTGATGTTAGTTCATACTGACTACATACTGGCAAAATTATAGATAAGTAATCACAATACAAATTTGGATTGTAGTTATCTTTACTTTAGCGAATATATTGTTTAATTTGTATTTAAAATATGTAATTCTTTTTTAAATTGAAAAATAAATAACAAATATTCCATTTTTATATTCAATTAAACATAACTATCTACGAAATACTTCCATAGTCACAAACATTACAATGTAAATCATACTTTGAATAGACAAATCCCGATATATTCATGGTCGAAAAGTTTGCAAATTTTCTTGGTTTCTCTTGTTATAACAAGATCAGCATAATGTTACTTCAAAGTTATTGTCAAAGTTCTGTAATCGAATGGTAGAAAAATTATAATGCCAGAAGTTTACTTTGACTCCTTTATGATAAAAATGGAAAACAAAATATCTGTAGCTATTTTTAGTCACGGTAGCACTTTAGAATACGTATTTTATTAATAATATCGCTATAAAATTGTAGAAAGAGTTGTGATGGAAAGATGGGCTTAATACCAAGCAACAGAAAATAAATAACTTATATTGTGTGAAGATGTATACATTTTGTATACATTATAAATATATAAATGTAACGAGCTTTTGAAAAAATATCGTAATTGAGATAGACAATGGAAGAATTTCCAAGAACCTTCCTGTTTTTTTGATGGTTCCGCGCAAGAATAAAAAACTTTTATACATACTTATTTAATTTCCCTAATACATAAGTTTAAATTGTGATCACTTGCATGAGGAGCTGTTAGTACATTTTAATTGTAATTTTATATAGCTATATTTGTTTAATGCTGCATTCTTGTCTAATTTTGTGACTGAATTAGTCTCATTTGGTAGTAACAAATCAATTATCACTGAAAAATGTCAGGTGATTTAGTTTTACCAATACCATGAGCCTAAGGTATTTAATTATAATTTTGATATTTTTATTTAGGACGTCAATCATTTACTTCTCTTCTGCCTCAAATATGATCTTCTGCCACAAGAAACCTGTTTTCTTCCTACACCTCTACGGCCTTCTATGTTGTCCTTAAGGATCAGTTGTAATATCCTATATCGGTTTCGTCTCAGTATATATCCGAGGTAAGACATTTTCCAATTTTTTACAGTCTTTAGCAACTCTCTATCTTTGTTGATTCTCCTCAGCACTTCAGCATTAGTTTTTCTTGCTGTTCATCGTATCTTCAGCATCCGTCTATGAATTCACATTTTCAATGCTTCTTTAATTCTGTTCATGCTTGATACTTTTAGTGTCATACAAAATTACAGACCAAATATGACACTTTACCGTTCTTTATCTAAGTTCTAAATTAAGATAATTATTACAAATTATTTTGTTCATTTTCATAAAAGCAGTTTTCCGCAAATCGCCAGGAAATTTTGACATTCCTCTCAAAATTTCTTGAAGAAAAAGTCAGGACTTCCTTACTGTAAGGAAATGATATTTCCGTACAGTTTGTATGCATTTTCGTACTTTTCTCTTGATTTCTTTGGCAATAATTCTAATGAAGCAGTATTCACTGCCTCAACCAGCTCTGGAGGAGTCCCAGGAATGGAAATTTCATCATCACTTATCATTTTACTTTCGAGAACACCAGCAATTAAATTTATAAGCGTCAAGTTTGACAATTCAACCACAATACGTTTCCATAGTAACCCAAGTAATTTTATTAGGAATTTCAAAGCACCATTTATTTGGGAATAAAATTATCGCGTTTTTTTTTAAATCAATCAATATCTGTCGAATTTTAAACGATTTGCGGAAAAATAGTATGTTTACCTCGTAGGAAAAGCCACACATTCCTGGACTCTGTATTGCTAAGTCTCGGCTTGCGCCTCGACTTAGCAATCTTCACAGTCGTCCAGGAATGTTAAGCTTTTCCTACACGGTAAACAATGTATTATTAAGTAATTGCTATACTTCATTTTATTTCTATGTGGGGATCTAGTTGGTCCGTTATGACAATTTTCACATATGTAATTTTGTAATCTTTTTCAACTTGGACTCCATGTATATGAAACTCTGGATCTTGATATGGGTTACAACTAAAGACTAAAAAATTTGGTTTGGTTTGAGTTTATTTTAGTGTCCATTTTCTTCCTTACTTCGAAAATAAGAAAAAGCAGAATTTGGAGACCTTCGATATTTTATTTATTTATTTATTTATACACTACATCCATTTACTTACAATTTTTACAAAGTTACATCTTAAAAACAATACATTATTAAAATAACAATCAGAAGTTTTACAAAGTTACACCTTAACAACAATAAATTATTTAAATTACAAACACCTCAGGAATAATACAAACATATAAGAATAATACAGATTTACAACAAACTTATTGTAAGATACTTTTTACTTGTTTTTTAAACAAACTAATTTTGGAGTCAAAAATATCTATTTGTCTTGGCAGGCGATTAGCACTCCGGACCAATCGTGTAGTTGGTTCATTGATACCATAATTAGTGTGGTCAAATGGCACTGAAAAGATTTCTAACTGTCTGTTGCTTCTACTAGGAACTTGACTAACAAGCGATAAGAGTTGAGGACAGTCTATAAAAGCATTGATAACTTTGTGTAAGGAACATAAATCTAACAATGTCCTCCTTGACTTAAGTGTTAGCAAGTTAATACTATCTCTTACCCACTGATAGTCGTATTCCTCTCTCGTGTATCCACTATTATAGGCTGCTACCCTCAAAAATTTATTCTGGACTCTTTTAATCTGTTGAATGTAACAGTGGTATGATAAGGACCATACAACTGATCCAAACTCCAGAATGGGCCTAACGAGGCCACAATAAAGTCTTCTAAATGTAAATAAAGACAGGTCCACAGATGTGCCTAGAATAAATCCCAGCACTTTCATCGCTCTGTTTGTTACTTGGTTATTGTGACTTGAGAATGACAGTATGGTGTCTAACCAAATTTCCAAATCTAATACTTCATTTTTCGAGGCTAATGGCAGGTTATTTATGTAGTAAACAAATGTAATTGGATTTCTTTGCCTTGAGAATGTTATTTTATGACATTTGTTTATATTAAGTGACATTTTGTTTAAAGTGCACCAATCATAAAACGATTTAAGATCTTCCTTTAATATAACAGCATCATTCCAGGATTGAATTTTTCTAAACAGTTTTACATCGTCAGCAATTATAAGAACACTACAATTTTTTATTTGTTGTACTAAATCAACCAGCAACAAGCAAAACAAAACAGGGCCACAATGGAAGCCTTGTGGTACTCCTGATGAAACTGTTATTTTAACTGAAGTGTCACCTTCCAAGTTAACTGCCTGCGTACGGCCAATAACAAATTCTGCAATCCCTTAAGAAGGGGATCCAAAATACCCAAAGCTCTTAGTTTTTGTAAGAGGACCCCATGGTTTACCTGATCAAATGCTTTGGAAAAGTCAGTATAGATCGAGTCAACCTGGCATAAAGTTGTTGACCTCCATCTCATAAAGCCAAATTGTTCAGGATTAAAAATGCCTCTAAAACTCCATGTCAGTTTCTTACTAACCAAACAATCAAGCAACTTGGGCAGCTTTGACTGATTACAGACAGCTCGATAGTTTGACATATCGTTCCTTGCACCAGATTTAAAAACCGGCTTTAAAAAACTTTTCTTCCAGAGACTGGGAAAGCTACCAGTACCAAGTGATCAGTTAAAAATAGACAAAATTGGTTTTGTAAGTACACATATACATTTTTTCAGAAAAGAGACTGAGATTCCATCCGGCCCTGCACATAATCGGTTTTTACAACTTGCAATAGTATCAGAGACCTCAGTTGCTGTAAGTATTATAGAACTAAAACAAATCGAACTGTCAAAATTAAAAAAAAGGTAAAGTATTTTTTTGTTCATCTGAGTAGACTAATCAGAAATATTCTGCGAACATATTGGCAGAGTCCTTGATATTTATTTTCTGACAGAATAACTGGATCGTCCGCATATTTAATTACAATAACTAGGTTTCCACTGATTTTAATTCCATACGCCTGTCTCTCAAGTGCCTTTTTAAATAGCTAATCCAGTTAAATATTAAACAATGTTGGGAACCAAACACAACCTTGTCTGACTTCTCGTTGTATAGATATTTTATCGTATCGTGTGTTTGTTTCTAATTTTTACCATAGCAGTTTGATTCTAGTAGAGATTATTAATGACACAAGTATATTTGTCATCTATTCCTATATTCTTTAGCATCTGACTTAATTTTACACGCCGTACTTTATCGAATGCCTTTTCGAAGTCAACGAAGCATGCAAATACATCTTGTCTTTGATCATGGCATTTTTGTAATAGGATATTTTGCGCAAAGAGTGCGTCGCTAGTTCCCATAGGATCTCTAAAACCAGATTGGGTATGTTTGAGATCTTCGCATTTTAGTTTAATTCTGGTGTGGAGTATTCTTAGGAAAATTTGGAACAACAGATTGTAGCTCATTAGTCTAATTATTAATATTCGTATTTTTTAGTATTGTGTTTTTTAGGTATTGTCACATTTAACTGTATTGAGCCAGTCTACGGGAATCACTCCAGTGTTATATATTGCAATAAAAAGGTTTCCTAGTATTTTTATGTTACCTGCCTTAACAACTCAGTTAGTATATCATCTGGATCATAAACTTTCTAATGTTATTATTTTTTACTACAGATTGTTCTACCTCTCCATAATTCTACCGTTCTATAATTTCAGAGCCGTCAGTACAATTTTGGTAGGATTCTGTAATACTATTTCTGTCATCTTCAAACAACTCTGATGTATACAGTTGCCATTATCCTGTTGTTATTGTCAACAAGTAGAGAAAAAACTCATTTTTAAATATGTTGCTTATATCTTTTACTTTTTTGTGCACATTAAAAAAGTCGTGCCTAGATTTCACATCCTTAATTTTCTCGCACATTTCTCTTATACATTTTTCTTTGGCAAAGATCAAGGCCTAAATGAATTTCTGGAAAGTCTCACTGCGACGCATAACACAAATTACTCTATTTGAAAACTCTCTAAGAAACTTAAACATCAGCTTTAGCATGATGGTCCTATTACAAATATAGATAGTGATTGGGCCAAGGCCGATGAAGATAAAGCACAAGCATTCGCTAATTATCTCAGCCAAGTTTTTTAACTGCACTCTTGAATTATCTCAATTGAACAAGAAGAATGCATTCACAAGAACTTAGATGCACACTACCAGATGTCACCACCTATAGAAAATGTCAAAATTAACGACATTAAAGATTTAGTTAAACATCTCAATACTAAAAAAGCTCCAGAGTATGATTTAATATCGTAAAAAATCTGCAACAATTTACACGAAGAAGGATTTCGGTTGGTTATGTACGTATTTAACGCTATACTAAAGTTAGGCTATTTTCCGTTTTAATAGAAAATGGCACAAATTTTTCTAATACTGAAACCAAATACACATTAACTATTATCCTATCGTACAATTAGTTTGCTTCCCATTATCTTTAAGATATTTGAAAGGATAGGTACTCCTTAAAAGAATGAATTCTATAATCGACAGAGAAAAGTTAATACCGGATTATCAGTTTGGATTCAGGTAACAACATTGATAACATATGGCATGAGAAGCTGCTATCTAAAATAAAAACTCACTTTCCTCATTCGCTGTATGCACCTCTGAGATCCTATCTTAACAATCAATATTTCCAGGTCAGATACAGTGAAGCAGTATCAAACATCCAATTCTATCGGGAGTAACTCAGGGTAGTATATTGGGACCAACTTTACACTTACTCTATACGGCAGATATTCCCACAAGAGTAAACAGCACAACTGCTACCTACGCAGATGATACTGTGATATTGGCTTCTACCTCGGTTCCTGTTACAGCCTGTCAAAATTTACAAATTCATTTAAATAATATAAGTAATTGTTATAATTACGTAATTAATATTTATAAATACGTATTCATTCAAAAGTGATTTTACAAGATTCGCAGAATTCCAGAACTCACCTCTGGCCTGGAAACTTTTTACTCATCCCGTAAATTACTATAAGTTAGCCGTATTTTAATGCTTCTGGCATCTTTTATATTCGTATTAACGACTTATTTTAAAAACGGGTTCTGATCTGTAGATGGCAATTTAAAAATAATATTATTTCCCCTTTTAGTTTGTGAAAATAAAAGTAGAAAAAAATTAATAAAACTTCGCTTAGATTTTTAGCCGTTTGTAAATAAATTTAAAGGATGTATTTATACTTTATATAACTATATAGACTACCGTTATATTCAACTTAAATATGCTGACTTCTTATCAAAAATAAAAAAACTTTAATACTACTTTATATACTGTGTAATTTTTTTGCCCCAAAATGCAGCTTTCCAGCTCGTAAAAACTTCCATAGAACGAGTGGGTGATGATAATTATTTTATCAACCGCTCTACAACCTGCATTAATTTGAACGTTGCAACGATTTTGTGTGCGGCTAGCAAATTACTTGAATATGGATAAGCTCTAGTGAAAATTATGGCGAGAACAATATTTTGAACGCCAATGGAAACTGAACCTTGTTTTAAGGCAAAGCTAGGTTATATAGACGGCATCACGATTTACATATTGAAAATACTATGATGTTTGTGAATTATCTACCATGGTGGTTTCCAACGTTTTTTAACCCTTTTTGTGTTAGCAGAGTAGTAAGAACAGTTTTAAAACATGTAACAATATAAAAAGAAGCTGCAAAAAGACAGCTAGAGTTTATAGGTTTAAGTAAAACATAGTACTGATTAGATATATTTTGCTGTGACAGATCGAAGTCTGCCTAATTTTAAATTTTTCAGTAAACTATATTAGTTTATCATAAGTTCGTTAGTGTATATGTAACGGAAAGAGTAGATAATCTGGTAATTGTACATAATTACAAATCATTGTATGAAATTATAAGTCGACGGTATACTCATCGAGCAAAAAGACAATAGAGGGAATGTAAAGGTAGTGGGGGCAAACATATTGTTAGACAGGAAGTGCGATCTTTAGAGGCCACATTAAACAAGGAAAGAGAGTCTCTTTCCTTGTTTGACATCAAATTTAGTTGGGTTATGTTATTGTTTGTCCCAAATGTCACATGAAATCTTATTTATATGGAAGTTTTTTAACAATTGTGTCGCATTTTAGACTCTTATCACTAATAATTAATTAAAACTTTCTCGTCTAAGACACATTCTGAAAAATATTATATAGCTACTGTTGATAAGTGTCGGAAAATTTAAATTTCGCGCATTCGCATTTCCGGATATGTCCGCCATCAGAGGCCACTTTTTTGGTCTCCTTGTCATAAGGATTATATTCCCTCTTTTGTCTTATTGCTCGATGGGTATACTGTATGGTGGAAATGAAATGAATACATTCGTTATTTCGTAAACCGGAGACTTTAAGGAAAAATCCTGAAACCCGTCGATTTTTATTTTTAAATAAGCTGTTCGTAAGAATACATTTATATGTTTATTTTTGACGTCATCTATGTGAGCGTGATGACGTCATTGCTAAAATGTTTAAATAGAAAGGGGAGTATTGTAATACATCATTTGAAAGGTCTCTTAAATACCTATTCATCCATATCAATATGTCTGAGTATTTGATGTTTGTAATTGTTTAAAAAAATTATTAAATATTTATTATTACAATAAATATTTATTAAGTATTGATATGATGTATTATTGACATCCAAAAATAAATTGTATAAAGGCCATCACTGGTAATGAAATGTCTTTTTTATCTACTTTTTACCTTTTTAAAAAAACTAGTTACCTTATCAATATGAACATTGATAGTTAGACATTCAAACTTAATTATCTTTCTGTCAAGTGATTAATAGTATTATTGTAGTAAACGTATTTAAAAAGTCTTTGTATCTTTGAACATGAAGCTAACTGAAACGCAAAGAATTGAAATTCTCATAATGATTGGTTATGGAGATAAAACACGTACACAGAAAGAAGTATGTGCGTTATTTAATAATAAATACCCCCGTCGAGAACCAATTTCACAATCCACTGTAAGCAAAATTCAGAAAAAAATTAGAGAAACGGGTCATGTTAAAGACCTCTAAAGGTAGTAGAAAACCAATATCTGAAAACCAACAAGTAGACGTTCTGTTAGCTTTTCAAGATAATCCTCATAACAGTTCACGGCGAGTAGCATTAGATAATGACACGGACCATTCAACAGTTCTTAAACAGCTAAAGAAGGAAAAGTAGCATCCCTAAAAAGAAAGTTTGTACAAGAACTTATGGAAGATGATTTTGATAGACGAATTGAATTTTGTGACATTATAATGGAACGAAATAGCAGAGATCCAATGTTTTTAAAAAAGATTATTTTCTCTGATGAAGCTACATTTCTACTAAACGGTCATGTCAATCATCAAACTTATAGGTACTGGGCTACGGAAAATCCACACTGGATGCAAGAGTACCGTACTCAATACCCAGAGAAAATTAATGTTTGGGTGGGAATAATAGATAATAGGTGTATTGGACCATACTTTTTTGAAGAAAACTTAACAGGTCCTCGATATTTAGAATTTCTTCAAATTCCCTTGCTTCCAGAATTGAACCGATTGTTTCCAAACAGAAATGATTTATGGCTACAGCAAGATGGTGCGCCTCCACACTATGCTGTCTTGGTACGCAACTACTTAAACAACATCTTTCCAAATCGGTGGATAGGTCGAAGAGGAACAATAGAATGGCTGCCTAGGTCCCCTGATTTGACTCCTCTTGATTTCTTTTTATGGGGATATTTAAAAGTAAGGTGTATCAAAATAGACCACAAAATATTAATGAACTAAAAGAAAGAATACGTAATGAGGTTGTTCAAATAATTCCGGAAGTTTTAGAGAATGTTAGAGGCACGCCTTTTTCATTGTATTTTAGCTGAAGGTAAACAATTTGAACACTTAATTTAGGTTTCGTTGTATTTATTGAATAATACTTAATAAATATTTATTGTAATAATAAAAATTTAATTATTTTTTTAAACAATTACAAACTTTAATTACTTAGACCTATTGATATAGCTGAATAGGTATTTAAAAGACCTTTCAAATGATGTATTACAATACCTCCCTTTCTATTCAAAAATTTTAGCAATGACGTCATCACGCTTACATAGATGACGTCAAAAATAAAAATGTATTCTTGCGAATAGCTTATTTAAAAATAAAAATCGACGGGTTTCAGGATTTTTCCTGAAACTTCAGGATTTTTCCTGAAGTCTCCGGTTTACGAAATAACGAATTTATTCCTTTCATTTCCACCATACTGTATATAGAAAATATTTTTAAAAAATTCTTTATTTCCTACTTTTATTGGTAATTGTATACATTTCCCAGGACATCTTGATGAAAGTGAAAAATTATAGCGATCGACACGCAAGCGCAAGGCCTTTGTTTACCTTGTGCGTTATCATTATTTAGTCTACAGGGTTAATTAAGACATCAAAACAGCTTCTATTTTGATTTGGCATGTGGTTTGTGTTTTTTAATCAACAATAATTTTGATTGATCAACAATTTGAATTGTTTTATTTACCGACATAACGGTTTGTGTTAACCTTCACATACAATTTTAAATTACATTATCCTAGAACTGATTATTTTTGGTTTAACATTGCATGAGCGTTTTTATACTTGTATACTTTTGTACTTGAAGTGTTGAATAGTAAAAAGCACAATACGGTTTTGCTTACAAACGAAAAGTACCACAGCTTAATATATAATGTAAATGAAAAATAATCTAAAAATAATGGTAAAATACCGGATGGCTAGATACTTTCATGTTTGTATTTTCAGGTGGCTATTTAGTTCTGAATTGAAGCTACAGTTGTTATTGCATGGTCGACCATATGCTGAAGAAAGTATTATAATAACTATAACTCACGACATGATCCAGAGAACAACACACCTCAATGCCTGGATATACTAAAACAAAAACTATCTGTTCACCTAGGCCGCCTGAGGAGATACAAAGTTAGTAACAACCGGAAATGTGACAATATACTTTTTGAGCAAACAGAGAAGGCTTTCTACCTAAGATAAGAAACTTAATTCCACTGTGGAAAATGCAAATAAATCCTACCCAAGCCAAGAAGAAATGCATGAGTTTTGGGCAAACCAACTTTAGATGCCAGCTACTCATAACAACAATGCTGGATGGATTAAAGAAATAATGAAAAATTGTCAACACTACTGTAATATTCCCTATGAACGTTTTATCACTGCAAAAGTCTCGAAAATTGTCAAAGAGCTTTATAACTGGAAATCTCCTGGACCAGGAGTTCAAAATTTCTGGCTAAGAAGTTTTGGAGTGTACACGAGCACTAATGGTATTAATTAATCATGTTATTTTTAATCCACAGGAAATACCACCATTTCTTACTTAGGGAGCCACTTATCTAATACAAAATGATCAAAATAATACTCAAGATCCAGCCAAGTACCGTCCAATTACTTGTCTTCCAGGTTTGTACAAATTGGTCACATCCTGTGTAGCCCAGCGTATCTACAAATACTGTTCTCGAAACAATATCAGGGAACCTTAACAGAAAGGATGCGCTAAAGATTCGATTAAATATGTTGCTAAAGACCGCGGGGGTCTCCAAGGGAAAGGAAAACGGACTTACTGTAGTTTATGCCCTACAGCGAAGAAACGAATGACAACTACCAAATGTTACAAGTGTGGGAGTGCCTTGTGTGGAGAGCATCAAATAAAAATGTATATGGAATGTGTACATCCATAGAAGATTATCGTTTCGTGTAGGCACAGGTTTATCGTATACATATTATTCCAAGATTCTGTTCTGTGTGAAAAGTATCTATTTTATGTTGTTTAGGTTTGGTTTATTAATATTTCAATGCTTTTTATATGTATCGTCCCTAAATAAACTTTTCTTGAAATTAAACCATTTTGTTTTAATTAGATATAAAATAAAAAGAAAATACTAGACCTAAATCACTGAATACATAAAATTTACATATAGTCAGAATTTACGTATGTTAAAGAAACGTTAGTATTCTAGGGTTAATGTAGATATAAGTTTGAAGAGTAACAACTTACAACAGTAGCTTAAACAAAAAACGCAAGGAAGTGGTAACAATTCTGATAATTAGGTCAAAGATAAAATCCAGTTCTTATTATTTAAATTTTTGTGAATATAGCTATAAGCAAAAAGACTCAACCCACATTTTTTCATTTTTTTTTCATGATTGTTTGTACGCAAAGAAATATACTTTTTTATAAAGAAATTGACATATTTTTATAGTTTTTGTACCTTGCACAACTTATTTTCTATTTTTGTAAATATTAAAGTAAATATTCTCATATTGACCATCTACATAAGAAGTGAATACTTGTAAAGTATAGCTATTCACGACAAACTATTTACCTATCAACCAGATATCTCATCAAATCTTCTTCTTATTGCTACTTCAAAGGATATACGGAGATCATGAATTTCTTACATTACTTCCAAAACATCAGTTTGGTTTTCAGGAAAATCACTCCACTAACCAACAAGTTCATCGAATGATAAATGAAATATCAAAAAGTCTTGAAGAAAAGAAATACTGCAACGCTGTATTTCTAGACATCTCACAAGCGTTTGACAAAGTTTGGCACAGAGGTCTGCTTTACAAAGTAAAAATAGCACTATCCAGTAACTATTTTCTTCTACTTAAATCCTACATATCAAATAGATATTTCTCTGTAAAATTCAAAGACCAACAATCCAACCTCTATCCTATCAACTCCGGTGTCCCGCAGGGTAGTGTTCTAGGGCCGCTGCTTTTCTCACTCTACACAGCCGATATACCAGAGACCAATAATACTACAATCGCTTCCTTTGCTGACGACGTAGCACTACTAGCCGTAAATGAAGATCCCGTACAAGCCTCACAAAACCTGCAACATCATCTGAACATACTCAGTGATTGGTATACGAAATGGAGAACAAAAGTAAATAAAACAAAATCAACTCAAAAAACATTTACCAACCGACACAATATATGCCCACCTGTAAGGATGGAAAATATAAGAATACCAACAGTAACAGACGCTAAATACCTTGGCCTCCATCTTGACCAACGACTCATTTGGAAGAAACATATCCAGACCAAAAGAAGGCAGCTCGACTTAAAATTCTGGCAAATGTATTGGCTTCTTGGACGTAAATCAAAACTTAACATCCAAAACAAAATTCTTCTATACAAAGCCATACTCAAACCTATCTGGTTCTACGGACTACACCTATGGGGCTGTGCAAAGCCAACGTCGCTGAATATTATCCAAAGATTCCAGTCTAAAGTACTAAGATCGATAGTGGATGCGCCATGGTACGTAAGTAACCAAACACTCCATTATGACTTAAAGGTTCCTTTCATCAGAGAAGAAATTCATCGAGCCACGGAGTCACAAAATGAACGTACCATTCACCACGAAAATGAGCTAGTAAGGGAATTATACAACAATGGACCAGCCACAAGAAGATTACATAGAACCTGGCCCCAAGACCTTCTTCAGAACTAAACCAAAGTAGAATAAGGTGAGACATCATTGGATGTCTCCCCTTCACGCGCAAAACCTGTATCACATTTACTTAATACTCTTTTTGATGTAGATTTTAAATAAACATAATTATAAAAAAAAATCTTCTTTACTTACCATCTCCGCGATGGAAGTTAGCATGGCTATTCTATTTTTAAATTTTTATTTAGTTTTAAGTTTTTTTCGTTGTTGATGATTTTAAAATATTTTTAAAACGTAAAGAGATATATAAATCAGGTGTATTTATTCATCTAGAAAAACATTGAACTCGCACTTTGTTTTAATTGAAAACATTGTTAGGATTGCACAGTTCGGTATTTTTAAGCATATCGAGTGCAAAAATATTTTAAATGATTGGGAATGTTTCGTTTTGATTATTTAATATTTGTTCTCCACACATACTAGAATTTCGATTTAAAAATACAGCAATTTTAAAAGCATTTTAATGCTCTACCTGCGTATTTTAATTCAATTTTTACAGTTTTTGCTAGTAGCTACAACATACATACCAGGTAAATGAAAATGGCTGTATAATATAATTAAAGAAGGGTATAAAATAAGCTCTTTTTAGATTGTAAAACTAGTTACTCTTACAAAATAATATACAAGATCACCTAACTTTTGGTTTAAAATTTTCTACTTTTTTTTAAACATAAATTTAAGCAAGATAGAATAATCTTAAGAACGTTAAAGCTCTTGTGGTGATTGTTATAATATAAATACAGAAGAGATTTTTGTCAGGTATGTAATAAGAAACTATCATTCAATACCAACAAAGTATAAAGAAGGGATAGTTTATATGTCTACTTTAAAAATTTGGATATTAAGAAAAGTTTGGAAAGTTGTTTAAATACAGTTAGGCAATTTAAACATATAATTTGTATATAAACTGTTTTAAAACATAAGCAAGCAGCAAAAGAAAAAGTGTAAGTTTGGTAAACTACACATCTAACTATAAGTTAACGCAAATGAGATAAATCCGATGGAAAACACCATCTCATCTGTAAAGAACTTTTTAATAAAATCAAGAGAGCAATAGGAGATGTTGTATGTAAAGTTAAAGAAAAAAAAAATCAAATACATGTGCATAAAAAAATAGATGGAAGTGGCGGAATTGAAAATCACTGTCTGTACATACTAGGTAAGATATATTAAAATCCAAAAACATAACAACAGTAAAACCATATAGTGTCTGATCTATAATATTACTAAAACACAATAAGCGATTGACAGTGTTTAAGGTAAACGAACTAAAGAGGTTGCGTTGCTCAGAGTCGGAAGGATGTAGGGAGTGCTTCTTAAGACATTTCCAATAGTCCAAAATAGTACATTTCAAATAGCACAAAAACGAAAATAAAACTAAAGGCACCAAAAAGAAGAAAAATATAATAAGATAATACTAAGAGCTCTAGAGCTAAGCCAGAAATATTGAATGAATAAAACAAAGAAAACAAATAACAAACAATACGTTTGTCATTTGTTTTGTCTCAAAAAAATGCCACTTTATCTTTTTCACGAGTGATAAAGGCTTAAAACATATTTAGCCAAATACCAAGAAACAATAATGAAAAAACAGATATAGCTAAAGAACAGCAAACGTTTATATTTACCTTGTATGTTTATTCAACAAAGATGTTTAACAGAAAAAAAGATTGTTAAAGAATTCAAAAATACTCTGTTGTCGTACAAGCTATGTTTATTATTAGCCAAGACATATATTTTGTGGCATGCTAAATTTTTCTATTATTGGCATGTATTTTCATTACTATTTTCGTAATAAATTATGTCTGGGGCTAAAGTACTCAATAAACGAATACGTTTTATTTAAAATCACTCCATTCAAGTACTAATTGTGCATAATACCTCTAAGAAAGTGTATTATTTTCTTATGGGACCAAATATTTCGAACTAAAATACACATACCCTTACAAAAATTAATTCAATTAGGCATAATTTATAAATAGACAAAATTCCAATTAAGTTGTCAGTTACCAGTTAATATTTGAATGTCAATATGCATTCAGACGTACATATTTGTTGTTCAATTACCATCTATAGAAACTCCGTATTTTGTGGTTATTCGTTTACTGTTCGGTATTAATTAATTGCGATAGTAAGATATTTTTTGTCTATTTATCCCAACGGGACCTGAACCTTAAAATATGATTGTATTCGGGAAGAGTGGAAACGATTTTCATAAAATTATCCCTTAAAATGGTAAAGGGCTAATTCTTGTTTCATTCTCTTCCTAAAGATGTTAATTTTTATAATCCACTAAAAAATAACGAAAAAAATGTTTAACCCGTTAAAAACAATTATTTATGAAGTTGTAAAATTGCAGTTATAAATATTTAGAGCTGCGGCGCCCCTATGTACCCTACAAATTTTTAATTTGCAGAATATTGTAGCTAGCTTCGAGACGAAAATTAAAAAAAAAGAGAGTTTTCTACTACCAATAGGAGCCGAGTTAGCATATTTTTTTTTAATCACAGTGGCTTTATTAATAACAATTAAGCAATTAATCTGGCGTCATGTACTACTTAAAAACCTATATTTTCAAGTATTTGTATTCTCCTTAAATTAAAATCATTATTTATTGTTAAAAATGAGGAATAAAATTTTCCTTTTTTCAATGTATCACCGAAACCGCATGTGTCAAACCTTGCGGATGCCGTAAGTACGGTCTAAAATGTACGAGAATGTGCGAAAATTGTAATGGAGAAAGTTGCAAAAATTGTCATACTGGTGACTATGAACACGATGACGCAGTAAAAAAATGTGAGAGTGAGATGGATGTTTTGAATAAATTGTTAGATATATAATTCTGAGAAATTTGTACAACCTTCTCAAAAAAGAAAAAATAAATAAAAACTAAGCATATTTCTGATTTTACAAATATTGAATCTCATTTTAAAACCATATAAATAAATTACATTTATTTTACTGTTTATATCTTTGTTTTATTAATTTATTCCTTCTATCAAAGTAATTTACAATTTAAGATATACGTATATATGACGTTTATTTTAATTTATTTAACCAATTATTTAATTTCTTGTGAAATTCTACTAAAAATCTAGTTTGACTAAAAGTTTGTAAAATCAATTTTTTTGAGTTTTTTTTTGATAATAGATTATTCTTAAATAAAAATTTTAATAATTTGAACTTTACTTTAACCTAATTTTTCACTGATAAAAGACTACACAGCCAGGCAGAGTAAGTATTAAAGAAAAATAAATACTAAAATAATAGTAGTCTATATTTTAGAATAATAAATTTTTTAGGAATGGAGATATTTCATGGGAATATTCTCAATAAAAATTTTGGTAGTAGATTACGTTTAATAGTATTGTAATAGTAAAAGAATTAAAAAAAATTTAATATTAAAAAAAATTTTTATGGCAGTTGGGGGTAGTTTTTTAAGGGTGAAAGTACTCCAGATGTTATTATTTCCACGAGCGTCCCCAGAAAAATAGATACATATAACAGATCTTCTTATTTTTCACCGAGATATTGCAAATTTTTCCGAGCATCGTCAGATTCGTTTTTTAATTGTTATTAATAAAGCCTCTGTGATTTAAAAAAATATATGCTAACTCGGCTCCTATTGGTCATAGAAAACTTTTTTTTTCTAAATGTTTATAACTGCAATTTGACAACTTCATAAATAATTGTTTTTAATAGATTAAACAATGTTTTTATTATTTTCCAGTGGAATATGATAATATACAGCTTTAGGAAGAGAATAAAATAAGAATTACCCCTTTACCATTTTTTTTTTGGCAATCTTATGAACATTCAAAGTTGAAAGTCGTGGGATAAACTAATCAACGTAACTCAGCAACAAATTAAGAGATCTAGGCATACTACGGCTCATTTGAGTTGTAATGTTATAGGCTTGAATGTAATATATTTGAAATAAAAAAAAGAAATTTTGCACAAAATATTACGTTTTTTAATTTTGACCTTCATTCGTCATTTTTGCAATACCAAATATATGCCTGCTTAAATTGAAGGTCTTTTAGAGTACTTTTATAATCTATACATCAATTACCCATTACAACACTTACTTTAGACAAAAAATTTAAAAAAACTCAAAAAATACGTATTTTGCACCTATAAACGCTCATAAATAAACAATAACCAAAAATTTTTTGTTAAATGAACCGGAGGTTGCTCCTGAGCCTGGAGAACAGTGTAAAATCATCCCTTTTTTTCCCCACAGCTTGGGCTTATAAATAATATTTCTTGACAGGCTTTTATAGACTATGATTTAAAAAATAAAAATTATTTAAAATGCAAAAATGATAATATATATATATATATATATATATATATATATATATATATATATATATATATATATATATATATATTATGTTCGGAAAGATTTCCGCGGTTAGTACAATAAAACCTAGAGCTAAGATTAATATTATTACTAAAATTAATATCAAACTCACCAGTCTTCCGGGTTGAACCGCGTCGATATCCATTTTGCCGAGCTTTCGGCATCCTCTCTGATGCCTTCCTCAGGGCTTCCGAGGTCTCAGTCTCCCGAGCCACTACTACACTGTTCACTGATCACTACACTGTCACTACTGTAGTAGTAGTATGGATATCGACGCGGTTCAACCCGGAAGACTGGTGAGTTTGATATTAATTTTAGTAATAATATTAATCTTAGCTCTAGGTTTTATGTACATATATATATATATATATATATATATATATATATATAATCAAAAAATATTTTTGCTATAACAATAAAAAAACTTTGCTTCTTGAACTTCTCTATAATATCCATAAAATTTTACGATATTTCTGCAAAATAACATCAATCAAAATCAAAGTTAATTACATTAAGTATTGATTAAGTGCACACGATAAGAAGGAAAAGAAACTACTGAATTCCTACAAGCTTAATTAGTTAACCAAACAAGGCGTTGGACAAAGAAAAGGGGCAAACATTAAAATCCCGGTGATTAATCGAAGTGCTCAGAACTTTACTTTGTACGTGCTTTGGTTATAAAAGAATAAAAAGGCCCGCTTCTTCAAATTGATACCGACACAATACCGGCTTCTCTGCCAAACTTACATTGTAACCACTCTATGCGAACTTCTTTGATTGACCCCTTACAAAAGATATTTATATTGAAGCTAAGAATTGGCAGTTTACAAGACATACTTGATTTATGTGGTTGGTGTGGGATTTTCTTTTATAAATCATTTATTTCGTACAAACGACTACCATCGCTTTGATGTTTAAAAGGACTGAGAGGAACGATTTGGTGCGTTGTAGTAGAAAGCTTTCAAAAGCTGAGTCTACAAACTATGCACATTAAAAACTTTAAAATCCTGCAAATAATATGAAATAAAATCTACAAATAAAAAGCAAAAGAAATCAGATATAGTTTGTTTTATACATAAGCATAAACCATCAATTGTACAGCATTACATTTTTTGTTTTATTTTGACGTTTCAATTTGCAATCCGGAGAACGCAAAAAAATAAAAAAAAAACAGTTTTTATTACAATCAGTTGTTGTTTCTTATTTCTATATAAAATTTTAGGTGACAATCATGCAACAAGAAAAATATTAGTTTCCTCTCGCATATCTAATAATCGAATTTGTATGTAACTTACAAACAACGAAATTGTGATAAGGGATGAATGTTACTATTACTTGATGGAAATTCATTTTATCTAATAATAAAACACTAAAAGAAATAACAGGAGTAGCGTGCATAGACCTGACTGCCGCCTATGACACAGTTAATCATTAACGGCTGCTGGTAAAACTCTACGAAATTACAAAGGACTTCCGACTAACAAGGTTAATGAAATGTCTTCTCCAGAACAAACGCTTCTACGTAAAGCTCCAGTCCAAGAACAGTCGGTGGAGGAATAAAAAAAATAGACTCTTACAGGGAAGTGTCCTCGCGCCATTGCTATACAATATTTACACCAACGACCAATTCAATAACCAACAAAGGAGACAGTTTCTTCAATGGGAAGTATCTTCAATGAAGTCGAAGTAAAACTTCGACTAAAACTCAAAAGCCCAGGTGTGTGTTTTTGACTCACACCCCAGGTGTGTGTTAAACTCAAAAACCCAACTCAAAAACTTTCCACCTTAGAAACAAGCATGCCCGAAGGACAGCTGAGGTTGAATGGCGTGGTCAGATGATGGAATACAATGAGACGCCAAAATACCTCGGCGTACGTCTTGATAGAACTTTGTCCTTTCGATATTACTGTTAAGATATCAAGCAGAAAGTAAGCGCCAGAAATAATATCATCCGCAAACTAACAAACACGAAATGGGGAGCACAAACATGTTGAAAACGGCGATGTTGCGTTGAATAATAATAATAATAATAATAATAATTTATTCAACAATCATACAAAGTTTGTATCAATAATTAACAATATGTGAATAAATTAACCCGTAGGTCTCCGAGAGGTGTGGGGACACCTGTTTCGGTAAATGTAACATACAATAAATAAAAATATAATATAATATACCAAAGTATAAACATACATACACACATATATATACATACATATATACACATATACACACATATACACATATATACATATATATACACATACATACACATATATACACATATACACACATATATATATATATATATATATATATATATATATATATATATATATATATATATATATATATATATAATATAAATATAACCATAAAAAACAAGCAAATTGAAAATTTAGATACTATAATCAAAGATGTATAATAAAATTAAACTTAGATACTAATAAGTTTTTAACGAGATCTGCAAATTATGTTCTGGTAAATATGCTAAATAAATTAAACAGTACAATGTATACAATACAATAATACTGCTTTTTGAATCATAACCATAATTAAAATTTTAGTAGAAACCCTTGGTATGAATACAGCACTTACGTATGAATCAATTAGTTAACAAGATTTTTGAAAGGACAAAAGTGTAAATACACATGCTTCAATATAAATATGATAAACACATTAAATAAAACCATAAAAACAACACGATATATTATATATATTTTTTTAAATTATCTTTGAAAGGAGTAGACTAAAAATTAAAGTTTTTTCTTTAAGAAAGTTTAAGTGAATATGGCTTTATAACTTACTCTACTATAATGATATTACAAAAATGTCTTGTCTGTTCCATGAGATATAATCTTAATTTATTTTTAAAGAGAAAGACATTCTTCGTATTTTTAATATCAAGGGGAATATGATTGTATATTTTAGGGGCTAAAAATAAGAAAGATCGTTGACAGAAAGATTTCGTCATTTTTGGAGCCATATAGAGGTGCTTGCCTCTAATATGATATCCATGTGAAGGTAAGTTGCTTTTAACTTTCATGGTGTGAAATTTTACAGATATACAAAGAAAGTATAACTGCTTTAAGTCAAATATTTTGCTCTCCTTATATAGTCTATCTGTAGAACAAGTGTAGGGTTTAGCCATAATTATCCTCAGAAATCTTCTTTGCATGATTTCCAGTGGGAGAATGTGAGTTTTTAGGGCGCTTCCCCAAGCCAGTATACCATAACGGAGATGACTTTCTACTAATCCATAATATAGTGTGCGAAGGTATATATCCGGTATATGTTTTTTTAGGTGCTTAAATTTATAGAGGATAAACTGTAACTTTTTAATAACGTATTTAATGTGACAATCCCATTTTAAGTGTGTGTCTATTATAACGCCTAAATATTTAACATTCGTTACTGGTTTGATGCAAGAATTGTGTTTATTATGTGTTATTCGAAGAGGTTCGAATAGATCAATATTCGGGGTGTAGTTAGAAATTGGTAAATAAACAGTTTTTTTAAAATTTATTGTAAGTATTTTATAATCAAACCAGTTTTTTATGAATTGTAGATCAGTTTCTGCTTTTATTTTTAAGTCATACCAGTTATCAGCTTCATAAACAATAGCTGTGTCATCAGCAAACCCAATTATATGCCCTGTACTTTGCAATGAAAATAAACCATTTATATATAGATTAAATAAGACAGGTCCTAACACTGTTCCCTGAGGCACTCCATACGGTATACCTCTTTGTCCGCTTAATGTTTCGGAAACCCTTACTACCTGCTGCCTCTCAGATAGGTAACTTCTGAATAGTTGAAGACAGTTGCCTCTTATACCAACTTTCTCTAAGGTTTGTAAGAGTTTACTATGACTGACAGTATCAAAAGCTTTGGCCAAATCTAGAAATACACATAAGCAAACTTTGTTATTGTTGAGAGCTTCATACACTTTTGATGTTAGATTCAAGACGGCATCTTGTGTGGAAGTATTTAGCTTAAAACCAAATTGGTTAGCAGAAATTAAATTATACTTTTTGATGTATGCTGTAAGTCTATTATTAAGTAATAATTCAAATATTTTAGACATGTGTGGAATAAGCGATATAGGTCGGTTGAGCGATTGAATTATTGTTGAGAGCTTCATACACTTTTGATGTTAGATTCAAGACGGCATCTTGTGTGGAAGTATTTAGCTTAAAACCAAATTGGTTAGCAGAAATTAAATTATACTTTTTGATGTATGCTGTAAGTCTATTATTAAGTAATAATTCAAATATTTTAGACATGTGTGGAATAAGCGATATAGGTCGGTAGTTTAAAGCAAGAGTTTTGTCTTCACTTTTGTATATTGGTATGACTACTGCTGTTTTGAAGGCTTTGGGCCATATTCCTTCTTCCATACATATATTGAAAATGTAAACCAATGGTTCGAGTATGTATGGTGAAATTGTTTTCAAACATTCTGAATTAATATCGTCAATGCCAGTTGCCTTTTTACTTTTTAGTTGATTTATTATTGTTTTAATTCCAAATGTATTTGTAGGTAGTAAAACCATTGAGTTTGCCAAGGAGGTATTATCATATACCTGGCGGGAGTTGCTAATGATTTGTTTAGCCAATATTTTGCCCATCTCCGAAAACGTCTTATTAAATTCATTTGCAATATCGAAGGGATGAGTCAATATCTTTCCCATTTGGTTTTTAAGACTGTCGATAGGCATTTTTCCTTTTTTAGTACCACTAAGATCTTGCACTACACTCCACAATTGTTTATTGCTATTTGAATTCTCTAAAATCTTATTTTTATAATAATTCCGTTTTGTTTTATTCATAAGTGAATGCAGTTTATTTCTATATGCTTTATATTTTAGCAGTAAATCATGGTCATTCGGATGAAGCTTCGTTAGTCGATACAGTCTATCTTTTTCACTAGCGGATTTTACTAAAGCTTTTGTAATCCACGGTGTAATTTTTGTGTTTTTCCTTTTTCTTTTTTCATAATACGTACATTTGTTGATATTTTGCTGGACAACTGTTATTAATTGATCTGTTGCTAAATCCGGGCTACTATTTTTTAGGATAAATTCCCAAGATTGTTTAGAGATAATATCTATTAGCCTTTTGTAGTTGATTCGTTTAGCATAATAGTCATTTGTCTTTTTAGTTGTTTTTTTTGCTAAAAACTATTTGTAATGGTATTGCAAAGTGATTTGTTATGTCAGTTTCTATTACTAGAGGAATAATATTCTCCAAGCTATTGGTTTTTGATTTTACAAATATATGATCTAAACAAGCTGTTATTCTAGTTGGGTTATTTATAATCGATGTAAATCCGCACTCACTCAGAGTACTTGTATATTCCATGGTATCATCGTTTAAATTCAACAGGTCAATGTTAATATCTCCAACAAAGAGACAGTAACTTTCAGAATTGGTAGCATTGTTGTGTAAAAAATGTTGTAAATTATTAATAAATTCAGAAATACTCGAATTATAGTTTTCCTTAGAGGGTGATCGATAAAACGC
The DNA here is from genome assembly GCA_918026665.1 of Diabrotica balteata. NCBI lineage: Eukaryota > Metazoa > Arthropoda > Insecta > Coleoptera > Chrysomelidae > Diabrotica > Diabrotica balteata. Next base: position 103,127,554 of record OU898282.1, read on the forward strand.
AAAAACCCTAATTGTATAGCTGTTATCAACAGTTATTTTAATATTTAAAACATTGGTTGGTCCTAATTTTACGATATCGTAGGTGAAAAGATATTTGCACCGTATGTATGCCACAACTCCGTCATTTTGATTTAATTCTCCCTTATTATATATTGCGTTATAGCCTGGTATGTTAAACAAATTAATATCATTAATTTTCCATGTTTCAGTTAAAACAATTACATCAAAACTTGTAGTAATATCAGTTATATGTAGCTTAAGTTCATCTAAGTTTTTGGAAATACTTCTAATATTATTATGAAGTAGAGTAAAGTTGTAGTTAAATTGGTTTACCCGTAAGATATCATCATATTCACTAAAGTTTTTTACAGTGTATGTATCAACAGTGGGCAAATCAAAATCTCTTACATATTGATCCATAATAAAAAAAAAACAGAGAAAAAAAAATAATAAAAATAAAAATATCAAATATCTTGTAACAATGACTTAGTACAATACTTCATACACTTTTGATGTTAGATTCAAGACGGCATCTTGTGTGGAAGTATTTAGCTTAAAACCAAATTGGTTAGCAGAAATTAAATTATACTTTTTGATGTATGCTGTAAGTCTATTATTAAGTAATAATTCAAATATTTTAGACATGTGTGGAATAAGCGATATAGGTCGGTAGTTTAAAGCAAGAGTTTTGTCTTCACTTTTGTATATTGGTATGACTACTGCTGTTTTGAAGGCTTTGGGCCATATTCCTTCTTCCATACATATATTGAAAATGTAAACCAATGGTTCGAGTATGTATGGTGAAATTGTTTTCAAACATTCTGAATTAATATCGTCAATGCCAGTTGCCTTTTTACTTTTTAGTTGATTTATTATTGTTTTAATTCCAAATGTATTTGTAGGTAGTAAAACCATTGAGTTTGCCAAGGAGGTATTATCATATACCTGGCGGGAGTTGCTAATGATTTGTTTAGCCAATATTTTGCCCATCTCCGAAAACGTCTTATTAAATTCATTTGCAATATCGAAGGATGAGTCAATATCTTTCCCATTTGGTTTTTAAGACTGTCGATAGGCATTTTTCCTTTTTAGTACCACTAAGATCTTGCACTACACTCCACAATTGTTTATTGCTATTTGAATTCTCTAAAATCTTATTTTTATAATAATTCCGTTTTGTTTTATTCATAAGTGAATGCAGTTTATTTCTATATGCTTTATATTTTAGCAGTAAATCATGGTCATTCGGATGAAGCTTCGTTAGTCGATACAGTCTATCTTTTTCACTAGCGGATTTTACTAAAGCTTTTGTAATCCACGGTGTAATTTTTGTGTTTTTCCTTTTTCTTTTTTCATAATACGTACATTTGTTGATATTTTGCTGGACAACTGTTATTAATTGATCTGTTGCTAAATCCGGGCTACTATTTTTTAGGATAAATTCCCAAGATTGTTTAGAGATAATATCTATTAGCCTTTTGTAGTTGATTCGTTTAGCATAATAGTCATTTGTCTTTTTAGTTGTTTTTTTGCTAAAAACTATTTGTAATGGTATTGCAAAGTGATTTGTTATGTCAGTTTCTATTACTAGAGGAATAATATTCTCCAAGCTATTGGTTTTTGATTTTACAAATATATGATCTAAACAAGCTGTTATTCTAGTTGGGTTATTTATAATCGATGTAAATCCGCACTCACTCAGAGTACTTGTATATTCCATGGTATCATCGTTTAAATTCAACAGGTCAATGTTAATATCTCCAACAAAGAGACAGTAACTTTCAGAATTGGTAGCATTGTTGTGTAAAAAATGTTGTAAATTATTAATAAATTCAGAAATACTCGAATTATAGTTTTCCTTAGAGGGTGATCGATAAAACGCAAAAACCCTAATTGTATAGCTGTTATCAACAGTTATTTTAATATTTAAAACATTGGTTGGTCCTAATTTTACGATATCGTAGGTGAAAAGATATTTGCACCGTATGTATGCCACAACTCCGTCATTTTGATTTAATTCTCCCTTATTATATATTGCGTTATAGCCTGGTATGTTAAACAAATTAATATCATTAATTTTCCATGTTTCAGTTAAAACAATTACATCAAAACTTGTAGTAATATCAGTTATATGTAGCTTAAGTTCATCTAAGTTTTTGGAAATACTTCTAATATTATTATGAAGTAGAGTAAAGTTGTAGTTAAATTGGTTTACCCGTAAGATATCATCATATTCACTAAAGTTTTTTACAGTGTATGTATCAACAGTGGGCAAATCAAAATCTCTTACATATTGATCCATAATAAAAAAAAAAACAGAGAAAAAAAAATAATAAAAATAAAAATATCAAATATCTTGTAACAATGACTTAGTACAATACTGACTGAGTACAATAGTAGCAAATACAAAAAAAGAGAACACTTAAAAAAAAAGAAATATAAATCTTATTTGAGCCTAATTTATTGATTTTTTCTGTACAAAAATACCAAGCTGAAATTAATAATTTATGTAACGATTGAACTTTTCGAATTATTTCTGATTCTATTGGCGATATTGAGATCCGTATTGTCTTTGTTAGAATTACCTGTTTTTGATGTTCCTTGATGTGTTAGTTTTTGATTTGATGTTAATTTTATTTCAGTCTGTTGTGGTTGTGATTTCTTGTATCCGTGTTTTTACTGAGATGATGGGTTTACCGGTTGTTTGAGTTTCACGCCAGTTTTATGGGTAACTGGTGTTTGTAGTTGTGGACTTTCAACTTCTCGTTCGACTAAAGAAGTTATTGGGGTGCTAGGTTCACTTTGTGTACGATGTTCGCTTCGTTTCTCTTCTTCGGTGTGGTCTAGATATTTTAAATCTTCTATTGTATACTTTCTACCATTTACAAATAGAATATCTTTTTTAACGTAACAGTTTGGTTCGTTGCTTTCTTTGAACTTGAGTAGATATTTTTTTAAAAGTTTGTGCTCTTGTCTTTGAATTTCTGTTTGGTCGTTAACAATGCTTATTTTTGAACCTTGTAGGTTTTTTTTATTTTGAAAAATTAATTTTTTTGTTAGGTACGACAGAAACTCTATTTTAATTGGCGCAGATTTACCTCTTCCCAGTTTATAGATATTGTTTATATCACGCTCGTTTATTTTTATTTTTAATAGACTATTTATAAACTCTAATACTACATGAAAGTCGAATATTTCTTCTGTACTATCCAAACCAAATATGATAATATTGTTTTTTCTATTTTGTCTCTGAAGTACCTAGTTCTATTTGTTGTCTTAGATGCGAATTTTCTCTTTTAATATCATTCACTTTTCGTTTAAATTCTTCCATTTTTAGTGAGTCTCACCTCGCTAGCATCGATTTTACTTAAAATTTCATTATTTCCTGCCTTTATAGCATCTTCCAGTTGTTTTAAATTTTCTGGTTCAAGTTGATGCATAATTTACAAATTTTCGTGCGTGGCCACCTTTAGTTTGAGTTCGTGTTTGGTATAAAAAAAGTTAGTAATTGATAAATTATTATTGTATCGTAGGTTAGGATTATTCTTGTTTTTAGCTTTTATCTCATTAGTTACTGGTTCAATCAGATTTATTATATCATTAACAAGTAGTGTAGTGAATATATATCAACTTACAGTAGTCTGAATTTATTATATTTGCCTTATTCCTTCTGCTATGTAGCAATTTTTGAGAACGTGTGTTGTTAACGTGGCACTACACTAACTGTGAATGAAACGGTTCGTACAATATCTGGTTGCCTTAAACCGACACTCATCGAAGAGGTCTACCTTATATTTGAAATCGCTCTAATTGCTATTAGAAAACAGGTCACGTCAGAGATAGAACCAAAGAAGCATGAGACGGATCAAAGACACCTCTTGTATGACCACCAAGTTCAGCCAAGTAGATTAAGATCTACTACTAAGATAAAAGTTTTCTGAAAAAATGACGATCCCTTCCCGAAGACCCAAAGACGTGCCGAATATACCAAGAGCAAGCGTCAGCTACAACACATTTTGCTCCCTCGGAAAAAATGGCCTCTGGACGCAATTTGCCGTATCCCACATGGAAAGCGCTAAACAGAATAAGAACTGGCGTTTCACGTTGCTCTAGTAACCTGAAGAAATGGGGATACCAGGACGACGATACCTGCGACTATGGCGCGGTTCAGAATAGTCACCATCTACCATCATGCACAGAGATGAGAGAGATCTGCACAGAAGAAGACCTATTTTTAGCGAATCAGGCGAAGACAGGGATATCTATGTGGCCAACTATTGGAAACGCAAAATTTAAAGCTATTGATGTTCCGGACACGAAAAGTAAGTAAGTATCGGTAATATAGGATCTGTTCGTTTATTACAAGCTTTTAAAAACGGGGCACAAAAAAGCATTTTTATGTACCTTTATTGACATTTTCTACTACGTGTTGAACATGTTGAAAAAGAGTAATGGCGATTTCTGTTTTAATGAAATTGTTTATATTCTATTAATTCTTATTATGCTTTCTAGTTTAATTACTTTTGATAAATTGCAATATCCTTTTGTAAATTAATAAGAAATAACAATTAAATTAAATTCCATGATGCACTAATGTTTCGGTAAGAAACAAACCGGCAAATGGTTTTGACCTTATAGTACGAAGAGACATGTAAACTCTTAATACAAATTTTCCAGTCGAGTTATTGCCTTAATCCAATGTGTCTGGCGTAAGCCCAACCGAGCACTTAATGTTCTGTCAAATGCATTAAATTATTAATATCATAAACGGAACTATCAACGGCACGTATCAGCAGTATCAAAATAGTAATTTGTAAGCTATAATCTAATTAATTTAATCAACATATTCGAACGTAGGTGTTGACATATTAAAATGATGTATTATAATTAGTCTTAAAGTTATCTCTCCAAATTAATAATGATTAACGCCTCAGTAATGTTTAGGTATAATGGTTAATCAGTAACACATTTGAAAGAAGTATTTATAGCGTCATAATTGCTTGGTATCAAAAGGGTATAATTTACAGGAATTTGACGAATATAACTACATAATTAGCATTGTTTCTCACTTAATTCTGCACGTCAAATAAAAAGTCACTAAAAAATATTTATTAATACTATATCCGACATATACAGAGTGGCCCAAAAGTCTGGAAACGGCTAATTATCTCGTGAAATGCTAATCATAATTGTACAAAATTTGAGGTACACCTGTTTTGGGATACGGAGATTCCATATTTGACGCTTACAATGTTGCCAGATTTGCCGTTTTTCTTATATTATTAATAACTTTGGTTTTTCAAATACATCACCCTATATATTCAGTCATTATTGAAATCTCCTGTTCCATACGAGTTCAACTATATGTAACACTTATGATTTTATGGAATCTGGAAGGTCATAAATACATAAAACCGAAGTCTGGCAACGACTAAATTGTTTCAATAAATTTTTTAATACTATTTTCAAATACATTAAAACGTAACAATTGATAGTTTAGAACATTTTTTAACATAGTAGTTACATTATTAAGTGTTCAAAATGTGCTCAATTTGTAAGTTGACAGCACCTTATTCGATGGTATAAGGCGTCTACCACATTTCTCCATGATTGTCTAGAAATTATTCGAGATTCATTGATAATTCGTTGCACTAGCTCTGCAAGACTTGCTGGTTAAGTTTTGTAAACTGAATTTTTCAAGTATCCCTAATAAAAATAATCTTTAGGATTGAAATCGGGCAAACGTGGAGGCCATTCAATTCCACCTTGTCTACCAATTTATCGTCCAGAAAATATCTCATCTAAATATCGCCGAACATTTACACCAACTATCTCACGTTTAATTTCTTTCGACAAAAAATGACCCAATTGAATAAGTAACTACTATATCTGACCATACATTTATTTTTGTGACCTTTGGGTATGTTTTCACGCATTCAGTCTTCAGTGTGAATTTATGTCATACCAGGACCTTAAATTGTGTCGATTTACACTTCCACACAGTGTAAAAGTTGCTTCATCGGAAAAACATATTCTGTTAACGAAATTTTAATAATTTTCAATTTCAATTTCAATCACTCATTACCTCAGTAAACTCTAATCTACGACCAAAGTCATCCTAAAGTAATTCTTGCAATAAGTTATTTTGTATGATTTAAATTTATTTTTACGTAATAAACGTAAGACTAAAGAATGACCTACATCCTGTACTTGTGCAACCCTGCCTGGGGATGATTGTGGATCTTCAACAAAACTTTGCTTATATCTGAAGTTTTGTTGTCATTGATAACTCGTTTCGGTCAACCTGATCGGTATCTATTTTTACCTCTCCAGATTCCTCAAATCGCCTTACAGTTTTTTGTACATACCGTGTCTTATGAACAGGAGAACGATTTAGAGAACAGTATTTTAGAGAAGCAATTTAAATTGCAGAACTTTTTGAACCACAACTACTGTCAATTTTAGTTTATAATTTAAATGGTGAACAAATGTCAAAATCACAGCATTCTCCATTTAAATATTTAAATTTATTAAAATCTACATATTTTGCACTGATTTATGTATTTAAGATCTTTCAGACTACATAAAATCAAGTGAACATATGGTTGAACTCGTATTGAATAGCTGAACTCGTGTGAAATTCACACTGAATGCGTGAAAACTAACTCCAAGACCACAAAAATTAAATGTATGGTCAGTTATAGTAGGTACTTATTTAATTGGGCCATTTTTTATCGAAAGAAATTTAACGTCAGATAGTTGGTGTAAATGTTCGGCGTTATTTAGATAAGATATTTCCCGGACGATAAATTGGTAGACAAGGTAGAATTGAATGGCCTCCACGTTTACCCGATCTCAATCCTGAAGATTATTTTTATTAGAGATACTTAAAAAATTCAGTTTACAAAACTTAACCAGCAAGGCTTGCATAACTAAGGCAATGAATTATCGATGAATCTCGAATAATTTCTAGACAATCATAAAGAAATGTGGTAGACGCATTCTACCATCGATTAGAGTGCTGTCAACTCACAAATAGAGCACACTTTGAACACTTAATAACGTAACTATTATGTTAAAAAATATTCTAAACTATCAATTGTTACGTTTTAATGTATTTGAAAATAGTTAGTATTAAAAAATGTATTGAAACAATTTAGGCGTTGCCAGACTTCTGTTTTATGTATTTAATACCTTTCAGACTACAAAAAATCATAAGTGTTAGATAGATAATTAAACTAGTATTTGATAGGAGATTCCAATAATGACTGAATATACAGGGTGATGCATTTAAAAAACCAAAGTTACTAGTAATATAAGAGAAACTAAAAATCTGGCAACATTGCAAATACCAAATATGGAATCTCCGTATCCCAAAATAGGAGTATCCCAAATTTTGTATAATTATGTCTAGTACTTTACGAGATAATTAGCCGTTTCCAGACTTTTGGGCCACTCTGTACATTACAACACAAAATATTGGATATAGTCCGTCTAGAAAGTATCCGAAATTTTTTTTTTTCTAATTTTAATAGATTTTATTTTTGTAACATTTTAAGATAAAAGTAATGCATTAAGTAGGTTGTGACGATAGTAGCTTATGAACAAAATCGCATGACAACATATATATATATATATATATATATATATATATATATATATAACAATTTATTGTTTTGGAGTATCAGGTATGCGGTCTGTTATTAAAAAAAAAAAAAAAAAAAAAAAAAAAAAAAAAAAAAAAAAAAAAAAAAAAAAAAAAAATTTTAATAATTTTTTTTTAATAACAGACCGCATACCTGATACTCCAAAACAATAAATTGTTATTTACGTTTCGGTCGATAATCCTACCAGTTTTGCTATATATATATATATATATATATATATATATATATATATATATATATATATATATATATAAGGTAGTCCAAAATTTTTTTGACTAGTTTGGATTTTCTTTTTGGGTGTAGTAGTCAATAAAAAATAGAGCTTTGCTAAGGCGTACTATTTATTCTGAATTCCGAGCTTTCGGTGGTTATTTGCCACCTTTATCAAGGTCTACAATGAAAATTACTGTGTTATAACAATAGGCTGATGTAATATAAAAGTTATAAAAACTTACCAGAAAGTAAGATTCATAGCATATAAAACACAACGTTAAATAACATAATGTGATCTGAAGTATTGAAGGCATTAAAAATTTTAAAAACTTTAAAATACTTAAAAATTAAAGAACATGTTACAAAGTTTAAAAAGTAAAAAATAAGACGACATGTTTGACAAAAAACAGTCGTCTTCGCAGGTTTGAATTCAGTCACATCTCACGAACAGAAAGAGGTAGTAGGAGGAACTATTGTTGTTTAAATAGTTCGATGTAACTACAAACAACAAACTTTCAAACTGATGTCTAACAAAATGCCGTTTGTGATTTTAAGTACTACCAACCATGTTACCAACTTAGAATTGAGAGGGAAATTTAAAAAAAGGTTTTATTATGTCAAAAAATAAAAAGAAAATAGTATTTAGTAAGTAGGTTTGAAAAAACAAAACCAAAACAAAATGAACATCTGAATAATAACTGAAGTTAATCATGATAATTATAGCAATTAATAATGGAATTTACGAAACATGAAGCACTCTGAGATACAAAAAAACCCTAGTCAAAAGTCAAAAAGTCTCAGAGTGCTTCATGTTTCGTAAATTCCATTATTAATTGCTATAATTATCATGATTAACTTCAGTTATTATTCAGATGTTCATTTTGTTTTGGTTTTGTTTTTTCAAACCCACTTACTAAATACTATTTTCTTTTTATTTTTTGACATAATAAAACCTTTTTTTAAATTTCCCTCTCAATTCTAAGTTGGTAACATGGTTGGTAGTACTTAAAATCACAAACGGCATTTTTGTTAGACATCAGTTTGAAAGTTTGTTTTTTGTAGTTACATCGAACTATTTAAACAACAATAGTTCCTCCTACTACCTCTTTCTGTTCGTGAGATGTGACTGAATTCAAACCTGCGAAGACGACTGTTTTTTGTCAAACATGTCGTCTTATTTTTTACTTTTTAAACTTTGTAACATGTTCTTTAATTTTTAAGTATTTTAAAGTTTTTAAATTTTTAATGCCTTCAATACTTCAGATCACATTATGTTATTTAACGTTGTGTTTTATATGCTATGAATCTTACTTTCTGGTAAGTTTTTATAACTTTTATATTACATCAGCCTATTGTTATAACACAGTAATTTTCATTGTAGACCTTGATAAAGGTGGCAAATAACCACCGAAAGCTCGGAATTCAGAATAAATAGTACGCCTTAGCAAAGCTCTATTTTTTATTGACTACCACACCCAAAAAAAAAAGTATTTACATATATATATATATATATATATATATATATATATATATATATATATATATATATATAATTTACTTTTACAACAATTTACTTTACACCTTTATTGGACTTTTCATTAATAACAAGCTACATCAGGACATCCAGTATATAACACGGTCAACAAGTTTATTATTAAACTATAACTGATAAATAGTTTAAATTCAGTGTACATGCTGGAAAAGGTAGTAAATCTTTAAACCAAATCCTCTCTGCAAGTTTAGAACTACGCCTGTACTGACCTACATAGCGAAATGTTCCAAAATGAATAACCAATTAGAGTGTCGGCCGCTATTCATGACAAGTGGCCATTTGGTTTTACCCACTTTGACATACAAAACAACTACCTGCTACCAATGTTACCCCTCTTGTAAAATATTCACTAACTGTAGTTGGAATATGCCATAGTTGTCAAAAGTAATCCATTCTAAGGGGACAAATCGAACGCTGCAAACAATTAGAAACTTTGATAAATATAACTTGTTTCTAAGTTAGAGAGAATTAGTAGGTGCAGGATTCTGAGCAATATTTAAATTATTATACGTAGTTCGGCAATTCCTTATAACGTTTACGTTTAGTTCAACAGAATACCTATATACATTCTTAATCATTAGAATGAAGAAAGTGACATCTGAATTTATATGCATTAGGGTGGATCGAAAAATCGAAATTTCGAAAACTGTTTTGGAATTGTGCGCAAAAGTTGCCAATTGGTATTACAAACCTAATCTTTACTTGCGATTTTTCAAAAAATGTTCATCTCCTGCCTTCTACGGGGGGTTGAAAAAATAAAAAATACGAACTTAAGATTTTAATTGAAAAGTTTTTTTTTTGTGTGTGTTTTGGCTTGGACAATTATTGTCATTCAGCCAGTCTCAATCAAGATAAGTTTATTAATGTAGTGTGTGTGTGTGTGTGTGTTTGTGTGTGTAGAGTAATTGTCTTGATACTTAGCAAAGTCGACGTCATTGTCTTTGCTAAGAGACGCTAATTGTATCCGAACGTCTGCGGTCCCTCCGGTGCGTACCGATCACACAAGGATAGAAATTATTTTCATTTACTAATTTTTTTAATAAACGAAAATTTCCACCCAGGTGGGATTCGAACTCACGACCTTTAGGTTTAAAGGCAGGCGCTCTGACCACTGAGCCACAGAGGGGATTAAAAAAGTTAAGTAATAAGTACACGTTATTATTATAAAAATGATATCCAATTAAAATATCTTTGAAATATGTCATTTTTATTCCTTTACCCACCCCCTACCGCCTATATCAATTTTGATTATTGATTAATATTAATTATTAATCAATTATTAATTTTTTTTAATATTATTATTTTATAATTAATTAATTATGTAGTCTTTTTTTGACTCAAATTTTGGCATATCTTTGCGCGATTTAATTTTCCCTTGATAAAAAACTGATTCTTTTTTATAACCGATGAAGATGCTCCAGTTACGATCTTCAAAAGGTTGTGACAGGGGAACATAGCGATGTCGATGACTTTCATAAATTCTTTACTTTCAAACATTAAAGTGATGAAGAGCAACTTATTTTATTATTTTGGTCATCTGAGTTAAAATTAATTTGTGTTAAAATAAAATGTCGGATATTAGATAAATCATTAATGCTCTTAGTTTGTGTATTGAGAGTCAGATAAAGTGCAATCTCTCTTATATGCGGGCGAGTGTTATGCAGCATACATAGCAGGTATTGACAACGTGTTATTGTTTGTAAACATGCTTTGCACCATTTACACATGATGAGTTGCATTGGAAGCGAAATAAAAAACTAACACAGTGTATACCAGTACAAAGTAGAGTCAGACAGGGTAACTCGTTAAGCCCACTTCTCTTTAATATAATAATAGACGAAATAATACAGAATGCGGAACAAAGAACGCAGAAGACGCCGCGTTAATCTCCGAGACAGAAGACGAGCTCCAAAGATTAACACCTTCAATGCAACAGCTAAGAAATACAATATGATAATATCAGCAGAAAAAACCAAATGTATGACAATATCTAAATACTCACTACTGTGTAAAATCGAAATTAATGGAAAAATAATAAAGCAGGAAGCAAGGTTTAGATATCTGGGAATAGATATAACTAGTTACGGAGATGTTAAAGAAGTACGAAAACAAAGCTTAAAAGCAAGTAAAGTTGCGGGTTATCTTAATCTGGAACACAATCTGGAAGAACAAACACCTAAGACAAGACACAAAAACAAGAATCTATAAAGCAGCAATTAGACCTATATTCACATATACGGCGGAGACAAGACCTGATACATTTAAAATGAGACGACTGCTAGAAACAACAAAGATGAAAATACTTCGACGAATATCAGGGAGAAGTCTGTTGGATAGGGAAGGAAGCGAAAACATAAGAAAAGCATGTAATATAGAAGACATAAATGGATGGGTGACAAAACTAAAACAAAAGTGAAACGAACACATCAGTAGAATGGCAGAAGATAGAATACTACGGATAAAGTAAAGAAGTATTGGCAGACCAAGAAAAAACTGATGCGACAATTTAAACAATTTAGGAGGCTAATATTGAAGAAGAAACAGGATTTAAAGCGTACATACTAGAAGGAAAAAGAAGAAAAAGAGTTGCATTTAATCAAAAACCGTGAAGGAGCTTAAACCATGACAATAAATTTGATCAGTTTCTTTAATTTTGGTGTTGGATTTTCAGTCCCAACATAAAGACGTAGAATGCGATTCGCCAACGTGAGCCATCGACAATGACTCAACTTTTCAGATTTTCTGCTTAGTACTTTCACAGAACATTCTCCTGTAGAAACTGCATAACATAAATTTGACATAAATTTAAAATAAATATTTCTGATCGACAAACTCAATTAAAACTACTTCTAATAACTCACCGTCAATAATGTTATAGTTTACAATTGGCATATTTTCGCACTGCACTATTTGATTTCCTATAGTTCCTGTAAAAGATCTTGGATCTTAAATTTGACCGTCTAGCGTTTGAAAAAGATGCCTTAAAGGAAATTTATTAGCGTGAAGCTGACAGATCAATCTTTGTAAAAGGCGTCATAACTTTTACTATAGTTGAGAAATTACACCAGTTTTTCTTTCCGTATTTACCACATTTCTGTCATAGCCTACTACCACTAGCTATTCTAGATTATATCTACATATAACTATCTAAAAAGTTGACAATACTTTGGCAAACGCTTAGAGCCGATGTAAAAATGGGTACTATGTGACCTAGGAATATAAAACCTGGCTTTTGAACAAATGAAACATGCTGTTCGAGTGTGGTTCTTCTGTGGGGATTGCCAGTATTTACGATAACGAAGGTTTTTTCTTTACTTCCGTCAAAATATATGGCCTTCAAAGTTTTGCATAAAACGTTTTCTTGATTAATTTCTTGCACTTTCCAGTTTATTTCTGTCTATTACGTTTTTTCTGTTAGGGATGATAAAAATTCCAAGATGGTGGATCCAAAAGTCCATAGCGGTCACATACTTTGGCCAAGGTGGTTTGAAATAATTTTGTGTATACTGCATTTCTGTATTGATCTTGGCATGCGAAGTGAAAGGCAATTCATGATCTATTTCTGTATCAGTTTCTAGCTTTCGCGAAGTGTGAAATTACTGGAGGTTGCAGCAACCCCGCAGATGGGACTATCTATCTATCTATCTAATCAGCCTTAAACGCCCACTCTTGGGCATAGGCCTCCCCTGTTAATCTCCATTGGTCTCTATTTTAGGTAATCTGCATCCAGTCCTTTCCTGCCGTTCGCTTAAGATCGTCAGTCCATCTCATCTGTGGTCTTCCTCTTTTTCTTTTCTTTTCTTATGGTCTTCAGTGTAGAATTCGCTTGTTCAATCTTTCATCTTTTTATCAATATAAGGTTGAATATTTGAATCATTGAACTTTGATGGTATGCAAGGCAAATATCGAACACAGTAATTAATTAAATCTTGCCCAAGTACTTTCGATCAATAGATCATCCTCAGGGGCATTTCGTCAGTTGTGGACTATCCGACATGAGCAGAATGCCATACATGTAAATTTGGACATAACAATACAATATACAAAGACAAACAAACACTTTAAAATTTTTAAAAATGGAGAAGCTACATGTTATATAGAAGCCGGAGAGAGAATATGTCTGATTCTGATTTCTTCTGTTTGATTGTCCCTGTTCAACTTTATTATCTGTCCTAGGTATATGTATTCTGCCAACTGCTCTAAATTATTCTGTTTGACTACTATTTCTAATTGGTCTTCTTGTTTTATCATAGACATGGTTTTACTATAGTTCATCTCTAGACCTACCTTTGTCGCTTTTCTATCTAGTTCCTCAACCATCTTCTGTAACTCTTTCTTCTTATCTGTTATCAGGACTATATCGTCTGCATATCTCAAGTGGTTCAAGAGCTCTCCATTTATTCTTATTCCGTATGTATCCCATTCTAATTTTTTAAATATGTCTTCCATAGCCTGATTGAACAATTTTGGCGATATTGTGTCTCCCTGCCTGATTCCTTTTTCGAATTTTATTGGTTCTGTAGCGTGTTCCTTCGTCAAATTTGTTGTGGTACTCACATTTTTGTATATGTTTGGTATTAGGTCCGTGTACCTATAATCAATTCTGCCGTTCTGTAGAGAGTTATTGATGGCCCAATGTTCTATGCTGTCAAACGCCTTTCGGAAGTCTATGAATGCCATGTATAATGGGATTTGATACTCGTTCGACTTTTCAATCAGTATTTTTACTGCTAGCAGATGGTCGCTAGTACTAAAACCCTTTCTGAATCCCGCTTGTTCTCTTGCTTGGTATTCGTCAAGCTTAGTTGTTAGTTTATTTGTCAAGATCTTCGTTAGTAGTTTAAATACAACACTTAGTAATGTTATAGGTCTATAGTTTTCTAAGTTCTTTCAGTCACCTTTTTTGAACATTAATAGTGTCTCCAAGTCGTTCCAACTATCGGGTATTTCTTTTGTGGTCAATATTTTGTTCATAAGGATATGTAGGACTCTAGTTATTTTCCCTCCTCTCTTCAACATCTCTGCAGTTATTCCATCTTTTCCAGGTGACTTATGGTTTTTTAATTCTTGAATTGCTTTCTTGATTTCTGTTTTACTTATTTCTGGTTGTAGGTCAGAGTTTATATTTTTTATTTTTGTGTTTAATTGTTTAATAATTTCTTGCTGTGGTTTATGTCTTGTTCTTTATAGGTGCGTATAGTATTCTTGTGTCAACTTTATTATTTGTTTCATATCATTAATGGTTGTTCCTTCACTGTTTGTCATTTCATTTATCTAAGTACGGAGATGGGACTAGACTAAACAAACCAGTACCGGGCTTCCGTAAATAATGCCAACATCCTTTTTTTTTCGTTTTTCAAAACCCTGTAGAGTGCAGAGAATATAGTTTTATCCAAAAGTCGTAATAATACTTTCTTATAACCGTTACGAAAGGTAAATTTTGGTGGGTATTCCAATTCAATTTGTAAGTTTTTTTTTTAATTTTGTGGTTATTACTCCAACGTTTTTTTTTTTTCATTTTTTAAGTCACATATTATGTCCAATAAATCGTTAAGAACCCTGTGGCTGATTTTCATCAAAATTTGAAAAAGTCGGTAAAGTTTATTTAGCAGTAAATAGTTGACTTTAATTAATACCGACTATAAACATTCTGGGTTAACCAATAATAGTGTAAAAGGCACGGTTTCAGGTAAAATTTAAATATGTTTGGTGGTAAAATTTGTTAATTTTTATTTCTTAACGTTCATTTAATTATCATTATGTGGCATCATTGAGATAATAACAATGGTGCTTCTTCTAGTGTTCCGGTAAAGTAAGAAACATTTATCTGTAGATGAAAAGCAAATTGTAAAAACTAAATACAGTACCTTACTTAAAAGACGACTTGACACAACTTCCGCTACGAGTGGAATATGCGATTTGACGAAAATATCTCTGATCGTAGTAAAAAGAATTACATCAAATCTCATAGAAACTAGAAAAAAACGTCAAGATTAAAGTTCCACCAAATGTATGGACGAAGCCGATAAGGACTTAATACGTCGAAAGGTCTATACCATGTACCAAGAGCAACGCATACCTACATTAAGAGCTCTGAGGCAACGGCTCAATGTTCACGAAACCCAAATTAGCGGTAGTCTCACCAGCTTATGGAAAATTTTGAAAAGTGTGGGCTTTCGATATCGTATAATTGACAAAAGACAAGTATTTATGAAATCTCATAGATTACAAAAATGACGTTATAAATATATAACTTCAATGAGAAAATTCCGTTCTGAAAATCGTCCGATAATTTATCTCGACGAGACATGGTTTGACACACATTCAACGCGACCTAAAGGATTTGCGGATTCCATCTGTAAATGTAAGACAAAAGCTTCGTTAAAGAAAGAAAAGAGAATAATGATTTTACATGCTGAATCATGAAATTGGTTGGGTTTCAAATGCCCTGTTGGTTTCTGAAGAAATCTATATTTCGGTAACTACATTTAAGTAAATAAAAGATTCCGAAACAGCTTTACATCTGTCAAGACTTCTCTTGGAGCAGACTTGGAAACAGACTACATTCCACTGGTGGGAATATTAAGAGTCAAACTCAAAACAGTGCAAAAAAGAACCTACGTATGCTAAAAGACCTTTATACAAGGATGAGAGTCCAAGCCACTTAAAACGAGCACGTGATTGCAATTACAGACGAATCGAACGAAGAACAAACGATCAAACATATTACAGAAACAGTGCAAAATATAAAGGATAAAAACTTAAAGACAGACAGATTAATAAAGAAAAAATCATGAATGGCAGATGAGATCCTGAAACTAATGGACGAGAGAAGAGAAGCCAAAAATGACCCAGACAAATATAAAACCATAAATATATTAATAAGAATGAAAATTAGAGAAGCGAAAGAAAAAAAAGCTAGGGAAGGTTGCGAAGAAATTCAGACTCTGCAGTCAAAGTACGATAGTCGCGATGTACATGGAAAAGTTAAAGAACTTACAGGAAGACAATGACGAAGGCAGAAAGAAAATATAACAGATTTTGACATAAACATCATCTTGGACAAACAGAGCATAATATGAACGTGGAAAGAATATCTAGAAAAACTGTTTGAAGACCAAAGAGATCACACCTTTGAGCTAGAAGAAGAGGTAAATAACGGACCAAGAATATTATAGCAATAAGTTTATTCCGCATTTAAAACAGATAAAGGACGGAAAAGCGGCAGGCCCTGATAATGTACAAGCAGAACTACTTAAACAAATGAACAACGAATCAATAGCAATAATCGCAAAGATATTCAACAACATATACAATCCTGGAGAAATGCCCACATAATTACTAAAAACTGAGTTAATTGCGCTTCCAAAAAAAAAACAGCCAAAAAATGCAAAGATTACCGTATTAGAGGCCTCATGTTTTCGGTGCTGCTGTATGGGGTAGAGGCCTGGACCTTAAAGACAGAGGTGAGCGATCGACTTGAAGCATTCGAGATGTGGACCTACCGAAGAATATTAAAAATAGGTTGGGTAGACCGAATAACAAATGTTGAGGTCCTCAGAAAAAGGAAGAATGGACCAACAAACAGGAGATAAGAGCACGCATCGGAAAAGCTAGATTCACCTTCTATCGGACCTTCTTCAAGAGTCAAAACTTCTCCCTTGATACAAAAGTAAGAAGGATGCGATGCTACGTCTTCTCTGTCCTTTTTTACTACGTCTTTCTCTACTCCCCTCTTTCCGGAAATTGCCGACGGTTACTCTTATATTCAGGAAAGGAAATAGAAAGGATTGTATTAATTATCTCTCAAGCATCCCAGTACCTATTGTCGGCAAGGTCACGGAATCCATTATTTCAGAATATCTGAGATTCTCCTTCAAGAAAATGTTATCCCACGTCAACAGCATAAGATTATCAAAACCTTACTTCATTGTGTAAACGATTGGTCGTCATCTTTAAACAATCGGCATCTTGTTGCCTATTTTATTTAGACTTATCCAAAGCTTTCGATCGTGTTCCCAAACGTCGATTACAAGCTAAATTGGATCACTGTGGTATCCGCAGAAAGGTTAACATTTGGATTCAACATTTTTTATCTGACAGATACTTTCAAGTTCGTATTGAAGAAGCCTGTTCACTACATAAACCAGTCAAGAGTTAAATCCCACAAGGATCAGTATTTGGACCGTTCTTTAACTCGATCTTGACACAATATTCAAATGGTCTTCAGAATGGTTGATTCCACTTAAAATTAAAACTATCCCATCACTACAGTGATTTATTAACAAACATTCCATAAAGTCAGCAACCTCCCATAACTATTTTGGAGAAATAATTAATTAATATTGATCTTTCACGTTGAGAATACCTATGAATAACTGTTCTGATGAGACCTATTAGGTCGAAATACGTATCAACAGATACACAGGCGCTGTTTGCGTGAAATAAAATATTTGCTGTATTTTTCATTTTATTGGGATCTACTCTGTACGAGTACAAGAAACCAATTCGCTAAGGATTTCTACTTAGTTGAAAAGACATGTCGTGGAATGCAAATTTTAGATTCCCAATGTCTCTTTTAACACCTTCATCAACGTCTGTTTTGCTTTGCAATTTTTAGAAAGCACAGATTAAAGCAGAAATCTGAATTGTGTTTCAAAACTATTTTACAGAATATTTATTATTTGAAATAATTTAGATCAAGTCACCATATCGACAACAAGTGTTAATGTAATTAAAAATAGACTTTATAGTTCTTTATTTTATTCATAATGGTACTTTTCTTTGTTTATGTCATCATAGGAGCTTGCTCCTCTACCCTTTTTTATAATATTAATAAAATCATGGTGGAGCTATATCTAAGAACCTCAGAGGACATAAAATAGCTGAACCTTAAAGAACATAACCTATAACATCATGCAGATGGCAGTATGTAATTTTGTTCTAGATACTTCGACGTACCAAGTCAACTACGGCTGTCTAACACGGAAAGAAACCCACCAAAGCTCAATATTTTCGATACCGTAGGAATCTGTGATAAGCGAATTTTTCCATTAGAGGTTTTGTGAGTCATATGGTTTTGTGAGTCACTCAAAACGAGGGATATAAACAGATTGGAAGCTTTCGAAATGTGGCTTTATCGCCGTATCCTAAAAATACCATGGACAGCGAAAATCACAAATATAGATGTCCTTAAAAGAATAAACCAAGAACGCCAACTTTTCGAAACCATCAAGAAAAGGAAAACGGCGTATCTAGGTCACATCATGCGAAATGAAAAATACCAGTTCCTCCAACTTATAATCGAGGGTAAAATTGAAGGCAAGAGAGGAATGGGACGCAAGAAAATGTCCTGGCTCCGAAACATAAGGCAATGGACAGGGATTAACGACATACAATCTCTGATACATATTGCAAGAAATAAAGAATTAACGGAAAATGTGATCGCTGACATCCATTAGTGGATTTGCATCTGAAGAAGAAGAGTCATATGGCTAAATCTGGATAATGAAATCACAAAGAATAGTGCTCAATATGTAGTATTTAACTGTATATGTGAGACTTAACTGTCTATTGTCATCAAAATCACCATTTTTAAAGAAATAATAAGTCACTTTATAAAAGAAAATAGTTTACATGGGTACATAAAACAAACATTGGTGCAACTTCGCTTAAAGTAAATATTTTATTTAATTTTTTTATTTTCTTGCAAATACCCTACACCTTCTATCTCATTACAGCTTGTAACTGTCAGGAATTCTATAACAACAGCGTTTCTGATTACATGCTATAATATAATTTTAACTTAAAATCCTGCAAGCATAGTTCAGTTTTTCCATTAAGAAAAATCCACAATGAAAGCAAAAAAGGAAAAATGTTGTACTCATTATATCCAACGGCGCAAATAAAAACTTAACTGCTTTGTTCATATCGTGGAAACTATCAGTATGTGTGGTAAGTTAATAGATATGCCATAGCCAGAATTAAAATGTTTATCATCTTGCAGATACAGACCGTTTTCGAGGTAATGTAACGTGTTGGAAACTGTTAAAGCTGCTGCGGTTGCATTCCGGATAAAATTGCTAACTTTCCATTATACAAAACGTTGTGTATGAACGTACGAAATATGTGAAATTATCATTGTAGCTAAAATAATGTACGGTTTTGGTTGGTTTATACTTTTTAAAGATTTAGAGGAATTACTTTGTTAAAAATTCCAGACATAGTTTATATTTGCATAAATTTCCACATCTGTAAGTCAGCTTAACGTTTAAAGTGGTAATTTTCTTTAATGACATAAATTAAACATTACTTAAAACTTATGTACTAACTAATCTATAATTGTGATGCTAACCGTATATTCAGTATTATGTACTTAACTTAAACTATCAGGTAATGTCGTTTACCATATTCGAACATTAAATGTCAAAGCAATATGTTGTCACACCATTGCTTTTGCTTCCGTTTTACGAAGGTTCGAATAACAAAAAATGTAAATGATCAAAAAAGTAATATGCAAAAGCAGATATTAGTTGGCTGCTTAACAAACATCTGCATTTGTTAATTAACACTTTTAGATCATTATTTATTCTTCGCTTGTTCACTGCTGGACATAGATCTCCCCCTAATTTTTTATCTATTTTAATCTTGTGCTTTGAACCAGTTTCTATGACAGCATTGTAGATTGTCAGTCTAACGTGTTGACGGACCTTTCTACTTTGGTAGCCATCATATCTTAGTCTCCATTCCATTATCCGCCTTGTCCATCTGTTGTCTGTAATTCTAGTAATAACATGACCTACCCAGTTCCACTTCAGTGGTACTGTTCTCTCTACAGCATCAACCACTCCTGACGTGAGGCTTTAATGGACAACATAGCACGCTACATTGCCTTTTGAGCCACACGTATCTTTTTCGCTATTTTCCTTTCCATAGTCAACGTTTCCAATCAGTAAGTCACCACTGGAAAATTACACTGAGCGTTTTAAGACATCGTATATCGGACGTATATCGGAAAATTTGAAAATGTGGTTTAACTTACCCAAGGTTGCCCAAATCTGTCTAATACGACGGAGAAACTCAACTGTTTGGTTATCTTTTTACATGCGAAACTCACAACCTATGTATGTATGGATCTTGTTTCTACGCATATACCGTTACTAACTACAATATTTGTCATCTGTTGGATTTTAGATATATTTATTTTTAATCCCTCTTCTAGCAAGAAAAGGTTAAGTTGATTTTAAAGTTCTTTGTCCTCATCTATCCTATCAGCTATTAGCACAATATCATCTGCAAACCCTAGGTGAATAAGCTTTTCTCCATTTATGTTTATGCCCTTGCCGATCAGTTTTAACCTTTTAAACATTTATACAAATACTTAAAAACCTGAAGAACAGAAAAGCAGCAGGTAAAGACGGGATACCAAACGAGTTACTAAAATATTGTGGAACAGCAAGAATACAACAAATAACAACATTAACTAATAAAATTATAAAATACAATAAAATACTGAAAGAATAGAGAACGAGCAAAATAATTATACTATTCAAAAAAGGAGATAAAAACCAGGTAGAAAACTACAGAGGTATAAACTTGTTAAATAGTACGCTAAAACTTTGTGCTTACAACTAAAAGTGCTAATAAATAAGAGAATAATTTAATTAGATAAACAACAGGGTTTTCGTTGTAAAAACTCGTGTACAGAAGCAATATTCGTTATAAACCAAATTACTGAGAAATCACTAGAGTATAATAGACCAGCATTTCTGTGTCTGATTGACCTAAAGAAAGGGTTGGACAGAGTAAGATTGAAAGATGTAATCTATCTTATGTATAATAGATAAGCTTCCCTAAATTATTATAAAAACTATTGAAAACATCTATCAAAACAACAAAATGAAAGTCGGAATAGATAGAGAACTTACAGGACCTATAGAAATAGGTAGTGGAATAAGACAAGGGGATTCACTGAGCCCTATGCTCTTCAATTTGACAATAGATGAAATCATTAAAAGAGTTTACAAAAGAAAAGGATAATAATGAGAAACTAAGAAATTAAAATACTCTGTTACGCACACGAAGTAATATTGGTAGCTCAAGATGTAGATAGTCTGCAAAGACTCGTCCATAGATTTAACATAAGAGCAAAAAAATTGAATATGACAATTTCATCTTAGAAAATTAAAACAATAGTATTCAGCAAAGAACCAACTAAATTTAAAATGGAAATTGATGGCATCAGTATTGAACAAGTAATAAAAATAAAATACCTGGAAATTGCACTGTCTAGTTATGGAGACCTGGATAAAGAAGTAAGAGATCAAGTTCAAAAAGCAAATAGACTGGCAGGATGTCTTAATAGCACTATATGACGAAAAAGACATATTAACACTGAGATTTCTATTTCTCTTTCGTAAGACATATTCGTATATAACTCCTAAAATGAATATCTATTATTTAAATTGACTATGGACCAAAAACGATAAATACTTATCGTTGAGTATAACACAAATAAAAACCTCGGTTGCTCACACCGTCAGGTTGCATAACATATGCACATATGCTATCCACAGTCGGCCACAGATTTTTCAAGACTGAATAGCGTGATGAGGATTCTATTCTAAAGCTACCTGGTCGCGGGGACAAACAATATGCGTATTTGAGTTTTAGCGCGAAAAATCTACTACGTCGGTGTGAGGGATCGTATGTTACAACAAGTTAATATGTTTTAGATCTTTCTTCAGTTCTAGCATTAAGACTTCTAATGGTAAAGATGGAACGTTATATACACATATATGCATTTGTCGTTTATTTATGGTCACCTGATCTCTTCCAATGATTCTCAGAACCCTCTGCTCCAACTTAGAACTTTAAAATAGGTATTTTAAAATAATAAAATTTTCAATTAAAAACTGATTCTTGACAGGGCTAATACAATTTTTGTTTCAGATTTTTGGAGACTGTTCTTGTGGTAAGTAATATTTAAAGAAATATATTTAAATATTTTATTGAAAACGTTTTATAAATAATATATATATATATATATATATATATATATATATATATATATATACATATATATATATATATATATATATATATATATACATATATATATATATATATATATATATATATATACATATATATATATATATATATATATATATATATATATATATATATATATATATATATCTGTGGTGTTTGGGAGAAACATGATAACTCCAAAATAGCGAAAATTTTGTTAAGCCCTGCACTGCATTTTGTTTTTGATCTATTTTCGTTTGATCTGACTATGGTATGTCTATCGCGTCTAGAAAATGAGCCACGGCTTGGTATAATATTGATAAGTCCCTATTATTCAAATTTTGTTTGGTATAGTCCTGTTAAAATATTATATCATGTACCCGTAAACAAAACTAAACAATAACGTTTTGGTTCATATCTGATAATTGGTACTTATCATGTCTAGATCAAATAATATGCACATTCTTTTCGTAAAACATTTTGGTCCATATGTGATAATTGGTACTTATCATAGTTATATCAAATAATATGCAAATTATTTCGGTAATTTTATGCTATGTCCCACTTAACATCTTTGATTCAAATAAAAATATTTTATTTAAGTGGCTTTTCTGTAAGTTTTTTATGTAAGTGGCAAATATCAAACTTTTCTTTTCGTTGTTTTGTACTTATCATAATTATTCATGAGCATTTGGTCGTATTCACGAACGTGTCGATTGCATTGTATTAGTGTTAAGGTCTATCGATGACTAGTTAGTTACACTTAGTCAGTAAGTCAGTATTAAAGTCAGTTTGTCTAAATCTTTCGAAGGCGAATGACGCAGTAAATGCGATCGAGTAATTTGGTAAACTTGGCTTATAATACAAGTTTTCGTATTACAAAAATAATTGAGATGTGTTTAGTAGAAAATGAACAGTCGTCTTCTAATAATGTAAGTATTAAGTTTGATAGTGTAGAACTGCCTGATGTTGAATCAGCTTTATAACCAGGCCCCTCTGGAAGTAAAGAAAGCAATTTGAACGTTTTAAAACCAGCACTATCTTCGCCAGTAAATCTTAAAGAAAATACTAATCTGCTGAATTTATTAGCTTCTGAAGTAACTTCTGGTGATAATTTAAGTTCTGGATCTATCACCTGAAACCATCAGATTCTGAACGTGAATATGGAAAAGCTGATTCCGAAGACCCTCAAAACGAGTTAGATGATCACTTTCCTTTGGCTCAAATAAGTATAAAAAAAAAGGAAGAAAGGTCGTTCTGAAAGAAAAAAAGGTGAGGAATACATTATTGCTAAAGGTAAGAGCATTTCAGTTCAAGTTTCAATACCTGTGTCCACAAACTTTTAAGCAAAATGTCATGAAAATACTGCCTCTGTTGATCTAAAGCAAATTTTTAGAGACGACAGAAACTTGTTAACTATGGATACACAGAAACGTTATTTGACTAGTTTAATAACAGTAAAACCTAAAGAAAGAACACGGCGTGGTTACTCATTTAAAAATAGGTAATTTACAGTTCTTTATAAGTTGGAGAATATGGATGGTAATATCTGTAAATGTTGCTTTTTGAAAGTATTTGGCAAAACCAGAAGTTTCTTAGACGACGTTGTTAAAAAAAAGAAACATCTTCTACTTCTATCTAAGTTTAAGAAGCCATCTAATGACACTTGCAAAATCTGTAATTTATTGTTTCTGAACATAAAAAGCTGTGCCTCTGAAGAAGAAAAACAAAGATTAGAAAATTAAAGCCAACAATACCAGAATAATGCTTCCTTTCATTATACAACAAAACAAGACGACAAAGAAGAAAGTATGCGAAGCTTAGACAAGCTTGTAGTAGTTGCATTTGATTTGCAGTATTTCACTACACCTAATTTGACATATAGTGTGGCTTTCTATAAAAGAAAGTTATGGACTTTTAATTTGACGATCCACAATATCACCACAAAACGGACATCGTGTTATATGTGGCATGAAATTGTAGCTCAACGAGGAGCTGATGAGATCGCATCTTGCTTATTTCAGTTTATTAGAGACTTGCCAGAACAGGTAGAAAAAGTAGTCCTTTATTCTGATACATGCCCAGGTCAAAACCGAAATAATATATTACCGATTATGTTTTTAAAAGCACTTGAAGGAAAGGAAACTCTAAAAGAAATTCATCATAAGTTCCTAGTTCCTGATCATACTCATTTAGAATGTGATACAGACTATGCTACCATGAAGAGATTTGTGAAAAAAGAAACGACACAATTTCAGTTCCACAGGACTGAACACATTACAAAAAGGATAGTTATATAGGCTTCAAATACAAATTAGATCCCAACGAACCGTTTCGTTCAATGTCTATGCTAAGAAAAGGCAGGTCAACTTCCATGTCTAATATTCAGATACTTCCAGCTTATAGTGATCCTCTACCCATAGATTATTTGAAATATAAAGATATTCTCGACTTACTATCCTTTATAGATCCAATCTATCATGGATTTTACCATTCGCTTAAACACACTCAAACCAGTACCACACAATATACAAGCGACACTGATGAAAATTTCGACGCTTAAGTTTTAATTAGGTGCAAATAAAGCCATATACTTTCACAGCACTGTTTTCCAATACAAAGAAATTGACCAATAATAGTTTAAGTTCTTTCCTATTTGACCGTTATCTCCATTAAAATACTTTTTAAATCTCTATATTTTTGATACAAATATGATATGTGCCAATATATCAAAAACAGAAATGTTAAAACATATTTTGTTTGTTACATCTGTTTTAGCACTTAATAAAGTATTTAATGAAATATATTTGGTTTTTAATTTGGTTGCCTTCGATTTAAGAAACCTGGAATGTTAAAATTGCTCTACTGAAAAACATACATTTTGGAGTTAACATATGTCTCCCAAACACCACAGATATATATATATATATATATATATATATATATATATATATATATATATATAGAGAGAGAGAGAGAGAGAGAGAGAGAGAGAGAGAGAGAGTACCTAAATATTCGTGGTGATGAGACGCAACCCTATCGTACTCTTTGTCTGATTCGTATACCTCCGCATGTTTGTGCTCTATTTCGGTGTTGCCGTTTGGTGCCAATATAGTTCTGAAATAATTTGCAACTCCAGTTTTTCTCAGAAGTTTGATCATCCCTTAATCGTTGACGTAGTCAAATGTTTTTCGGTAGTTCATACAACATTCATATACATTCATGTCGAATCCCACAATTCTTGTAAATTCGTGTATGGATGATTCTGAAAAAAAAGTTAAGGACAAGTAGGGATTTGACTTTTTTGGCAATTTTACGAATGTTGATTTTAGCTAGTCTGATGATATTTTAGTTATGCTGTAGATATTATTAAATAGTTCCATAATCAAATTTAAGCTTGTCCTTTTTCTGTCTAAAATTCATTTAAGTACCTCATTCATATTGTCTAGATAGGTTGTTTTTAAGTGTTTTTGGTAGCTTCTTTTTTGGTTATTTCTGGACATTTTCTATTTATTCGAATATATGCGATTTCTGGAGCACCAGGTCTTCTTCTTCTTCTTCCAATGGCGCTACAGCCCAAATTGAGCCTTGGCCTCCTGTAACTTCTGCCTCCAACAAAGGCGATCCCGCGCCACTCGTCTCCAAGCCCTGACGTTCAGTAAGTTGTGCGCATCTGCTGTGACTTCGTTCTCCAATCTATTACGTGGTCTTCCCTTTGGTCTTCTGCCCTGCATTTTACCATCCAAGGCCTTTCTCGGCAATCTGTCGGCATCCATCCGTAACACATGACCAGCCCATCGAAGCCTTTGTACTCTAGCGAACTCTGCAATAGGTGCTTCTTTGAACAGTTGGTAGAGTTCATGGTTATATCTAGGTCTCCACATCCAATTTTGAGTGATGGGTCCAAAGATCTTCCTTAGGATTTTTCTCTCGAAAACCTCTAATCTTCGTTTAGTGCTTTCTGTCAAAACCCATGTCTCGCATCCATAGCATACTATCGGTCTGATGATAGTTTTATAGACCTTAAGTTTCGATTTTCGATGTACCGTCTTGGAGCGGAATATGTTAATCAGGGAGAAATAGGCTTTATTTCCCTTCATTATTCTCTTCTGAATTTCGGCCTCTTCTGTTCCCTCCGTATTTATTTCGACTCCCAGCTAAGTAAAACTCTTCACTGTTTCAATGTCATCCTCTACTTTGATTTGATTTCTTGTTCGCTTTGTCCGCGTCTGTGTTAGTATTTTTGTCTTCTGTGTATTTATTTCAAGTCCAATCTCCTTGGCCGTTTTTTTCAGCTGCGAATATGTTTCTGCTGCATCATCCACTCTGCGGAACATGAGGTTAATATCATCCGCATATGCGGCGAGCTGGACAGATTTGTTTGTTAGGAGATTGGCTCTTCCGACATTCAGCTTTCTGATGACATATTCAAGGGCCAGATTGAACAGTGTTGGAGCTAGTCCATCACCTTGTTTCAGCCCTTGAACTATTTCGAAGCTGTCAGTTAATTCGCACTGTATGCGTACCGTTGCTATTGTGGAGTCCATCGTTGCTTTTACTAGTCGGATATATTTCGAGGGAATATTGAAGCTTTCCATGATGTTATATAACCAGCTTCTATTTATGGAGTCATAAGCCTGTTTGAAGTCGACAAATATATTGGAGCACCAGGTCTATCGTTGCCAAAATGTGTCTGAATATATTCTTTCTATCTTGTTAGTTTGTTTTCTGTAAACGTAAATAATTCGCTATTATTATTTCTTTGTTGTTGTTTTCGACACTTTTTTATATTTTATTTATATACTTATATTCTAATTCGTTAGTTCCATGTTTTTGCCTCACGTTGATGTGGTCCATGACCACTTTGCTTTTATTGTTTTCAATTGATTTTCAGGAATACGATTTCTGTGTTTTGTAAGTAATAGTAAAATATAAAATATTAAATAAAATATTTTATTGAAAATGTTGCTAATATAAGTGTGAAGAAGTAATATCTAATGTTATTTGAAGCATTAGGTTGAAGAAAATATTGTGATGAATATGCAAGCTTTTCTGCAATTTTGAGTTTAGCTCTATTTAGAAGCTTATAGATAATTTTGGGATCAGAACCATTATTAAAAGCAATTTGTTTAAGAGTATTAAGTTCTAAATCAAAGTTATCATTAGAAACTGGAAATTTGAGTAACCTATGACTGTAACTGCTGAAAGCAGCTATTTTATATTGGGTTGGATGATCAGAAATATCTAATCGACATCTAAAATTGACGAAGTAAGTTTAAAACGTTAATCACATGAAAACTTAAAAAAAAACTTTTATCAACCATCAACTTTATCGTTTTATCAACCATCGAGTTTTTATCGAAGTTAATTAATTTCTTCAGTTTTAAATAAAACGTTTCTTGACTTATTTCAGATGCCTCTGAAGATGCTCTAGGGAGAGAAATACTTGGGCAAGATTAAATTAATAAAACTGTGCTCGATATCTGTCTTCTATTTGATCAAAGTTCATTTATTCGAGCATTCAACCTTATATCAATGTAATACTATAAACATCTGCCAGTCTCCCAGTAAAAGATGTAGCAGTAACAATCTAAAACCACTTATAAGTCTAAAAAACTAATCTTCCACAGCATGTCTTGCTCTTGTTCTTCGCTGCTCAAATCTTTTTGAGTAAGAACCTTCTTCTTCTTCATGTACCATGTCCTTTCAGAACATTGGTTACCATCATAGCTATTTTAATTTTATCCACTGCCACCCTAAATAGCATGCTTGTATCTACACCACACCAATCTCGCAAGTTCTTCAACCATGAGGTTCTTTTTCGTCCTGGACTGCGTTTGCCTGCTATTTTTCCTTGCATGATATTTTGTAGCAATCTATATTTGGGATTTCTCATTACATGTCCGAAATATTCCAGCTTTCTCTGCTTGATGCTTTTTATGATCTCAGTAGTCTTGCTGAGACGTTCTAGTAATGTGGAGTTACGAATCTTCTCCACCCAGGAAACTTTTAAAATTCTTCTATAGCACCACATTTCGAAAGCCTCAAGGCGATTTAGATCGATTTTATTTACAGTCCAGGACTCGACAGCATAAAGTAAGACCGAGAACACGTAGCAGCGAAGCAGGCGGATCCTTAATGCCAATTTTAGGTCTCTGTTACATAACACCTTGGATATCCTTCTAAAAGCAGCTCTAGCCTGCTCTATTCTGGATTTAATTTCGCCGTGATTTTCTGCATTACAATTTAATTGCTATCCAAGGTAGACGATTTTATCAACTTGCTCAAGTTTGGTATTATTTACATATATAGACGGTTTTATGTTCTGTTGTTTACTTATTACGAGTATTTTGGTTTTCCTTATGTTAAGATCCAGACCTGCCTCCCTACAACCCTCAACGACACTATCAAGTAGTGTTTGCAGATCTTCTTGGCTAGAAGCGAGGAGTACTGTATCGTCCGCATATCGCAAATTATTGATGACTTCGCAGTTAACAAGTATTCCTTCTTGTTTTTCAGAAAGTGCTTTTCTGAAAATTCTTTCGGAGTAAACGTTAAAAAGCAGGGGTCACAAGAGGCATCCCTGCCGTACTCCTCTTTTAATATTGAGAGCTTGGGATTCGACACCATCTACTAAAACTGATGTTGTTTGATTCCAATATAAATTTGCAATTATTCGAACATCTCTGCCGTCCAAGCCAATGTCTTTTAGAGCTTCGATCAATATAGAGTGCTTAACACGATCAAATGCCTTTTGAAAGTCAATAAAACAACAGTATATGTCTACAGATATATCACGACATCTTTGAGCAAGTACGTACATTCCAAACAGTGCCTCTCTGGTTCCAAATCCGTTACGGAAACCAAACTGAGTGTCATCCAGGTATTCCTCACATTTATTGTAGATACGACCATGTATTACCTTCAGAAAAATTTTCAATAAGTGGTTTAACAAACTGATGGTTCTATAATCAGCACAGATTTTTGCTGTTGTCTTCTTAGGTAGAGCTATAAATAGTGAGTTAGACCAACCATAAGGTAGTTGTCCGTTGGTATAAATGGTATTGAAAAACGAAGTTATAGCCTCTAAAACATTGCTATCCTTTATAAGCTTATATATTTCAGTTGGAATTTCATCAGGACCAGTCGCTCTGCCATCTTTTGATGATTATATGGCCTTTATAACCTCACAGCGTGTTATTAGTAAGAACCAGTTTTTCGAAATATCTATAAAGCATCGGATATTGTATTTCGCGCAACGTTAAGCATTCCGCCAATAAACCAAATGAAATACACATTATTATGCAGATAAATTTAAATTAGTCTTTAATAATAACGATTTAAAGATGTTGGACAATCTTTGTCTAAAAGATTTCGGGCGATAAATTGTTTTATTTTTTTAATATTAAGGGCTTCTTATTAGGTATAGCTTTTTTGTTATTTAGATATAGACATTATGAATTATGCATTTAATAAATAATATAATAGTAAATTCTACTACTTGTGAATTTTATAATCAATCACTCTGAATAATGAAAAAAACCGATATGCCCTTTAAATAAAATTAATCTTATTGGAACAGAAAAGAAAACTAGTGTTACTACCTTTGAGTCTACAAGAAAAATTACCCACGATCTTATCACAAACAACACGTACGGCAATTGAGTGAACTGAATAAAGCAATTTCCATAGGCGTCAGTTTCTTGTGGCTATAACGAGCGCCTTGGGAAAAAGGTGGAAATAACAGAATTGAAGAAACATTGCGTTCTAGAGAATCTTGTATAAACACAAGGGATACGGCTTGTCAGAACTGTTTGTCATTTCAAAATTACATTACCGCAGGCTGAATGGTATTTTTTTCCTATCACAAAAATTTATTTTTAATAAATTGGGTGTTTTCAATACGGTGAACAACATGGATATACTGTGGGTATTATTATTGTTATTAAAGCTTTCGCGATTCAAGTATCCAAAAATAAAACCATACAAAATTTACAGAAATTAATGTACTTATTTGATTTAATTGAATCTACTCTTATTTTAAATATTTAAAATATTTAAATTATTCTTAAATATTTAGAGCCTTCTAGCACTGATGATACGAAAAGGTAGGTAACTAAAACTTCCTTATTTTAAATATAATGCCCTGTATAATATTACGGATTTTAATAAAAAAATTATATGCAGGTGGAACTATAAGACAAGATTGTAAACATTACCCAAATTTGAAAGCAAATAAAAATCTTCAACGCCGCGTTGGGATATAGATTGGCGTGCTTCAAACAATGGATTCATCATCATCATCAATTAGCCTATGTCTGTCCACTGCTGAACGTAGGCCTC
Source organism: Diabrotica balteata (assembly GCA_918026665.1). Lineage (NCBI taxonomy): Eukaryota > Metazoa > Arthropoda > Insecta > Coleoptera > Chrysomelidae > Diabrotica > Diabrotica balteata. The sequence goes on from OU898282.1 coordinate 103,158,361, forward strand.
CCGTAAATTTTTCCACCTATTTCTGTCTCCATCTATTTCTGTCTTGAGCTTCTTGCGTCCAGTTTGTGGTGATGCGCTTGATATCATCCGTCCATCTAGTCGGTGCCGTCGGTGGTCGTCCTCTGCTTCGATATGCATCTTGCCTTGGTCGCCATTCCAGAATGTTTTTGGTCCATCTGTCATCCGTTAATCATGCAACATGTCCGGCCTAAGCCCGTTTAGCCCTGGCTATTTTTTCAACTGCATCTGTGACTCCTGTTCTTATTTTTTTATTATTATAAATATATATATATATATATATATATATATATATATTCTTCTTATTTCTAGGTTTGGTACTTTATCTCTGATGGTAATATCTAATATTGATCTTTCCATAGCGCGTTGTGTAACTTCTATTTTATCTATTGTTCTTTTTGGCAGGGTCAGTGTTTCTGCACCATATGTAGGAACCGATAAAACGCACCTTAAAAACCTTTCTTTTTAAACAAATTTGGATAGTAGACTTGAAAATGTTATTCAATCTACCAAAGGCAGCCCATGTAAGACTTATCCTTCTTTGTATTTCAGTTGTCTGATTATCTCGGCCTAGGCGAATCTCATGTACTAGATATTTTTAAGCTATTACTTGGTCCATGATATGGCTCTCAATCAGAATTTTACTGCTGACTACAAGGTTGGTCATAAATTCTATTTTGAGGTGTTAATTTAAAGACCAATTGTTTTTGACACTTTATAGAGCGTGTGCAGCATTTTTGTAGCTTTATCAACTCTATCAGATATTAAAATGATGTTATCGGCAAATCTTAGGTGGTTCAGATCTTCACCATTTATATTAATTCCCATATTATCCTCTCGTTCCATATGCTTGAACATATATATATATATATATATATATATATATACATATATATATATATATATATATATATATATATATATATATATATGTATATATATATATATATATATATACATATATATATATATATATATATATGTATGTATATATATATTTATATATATATATATATATATATATATATATATATATGTATATGTATATATATATACATATATATATTATATATATATATATATATATATATATATATATATATATAAGAACAGCTGTAAACAATTTAGGGGAGATAGTATCACCCTGTCTAATTCCACGTTCTATTCGAAACTTCTTGGTATCTTCATGAAGGCGGACACAAGCTGTACCAGTTTCGTAAATACTTTTAATCAAGGCAATATATCGGCAGTCAATGCGGCAGTCAGCCAATGCTCGAAGCATTTTATGATGATCTATAGTATCGAACGCCTTTTCAAAATCTACGAATATAAGAAAGATACTCTGTACACTTTTCTATTAGCGCTTTTACAACTTGCAGATGATCATTTGTTCCGTATCTGGAGCGGAATCCAGCCTGTTTACAGGGTTGGTAACTATACAGTTTGTTCACAAGCCGTTTTGTTATTATCTTCATGAATAGTTTGTATGTATGGGGGAGCAAAATAATAGGTCTGTAGTTTTTTAGGTCTGAAATGTCACCTTTTTCTGCATTATGGTTATTATTGCATTATGCCACTGGGTGGAGGTTATGCCTCTTGTCAAACAAGCATTTAACATATTTTTCAACACATTTAGTAACGTTTCTCCTCCTTCTTTGATTTGTTCAATAACTATCCCATCTTCTCCAGGTGATTTATTGTTTTTCATCTCCGAGAGAGCTCATTTTATTTCCTTTGTTGTGATATCTGGGTTATCTTCTGAGCCTACATTTTGAACTGTTGGTATTTGATTTTGATTAGGATCTGGAAGTTCTTCTCTCTTATACAATTCGGAGTAAAAATCTTGAGCAATTTGTAAAATATCTTCTTTATTTCTTGTAGTTTCTCCTTTTTTATTTACAAGTTTACAAATATTTTTTGATCCTTCAGTCATTTGTCGGCGCAGGACCTTTAAATTTTTATTTTTATCAATTGCTTGAGTTATGTATTCAGTGTTGTAATTTCTGACATCTTCTCGAATAGATTTTGTGATATCTTTGTTTAACTGTCTTAATGGTACAAAATTATCTGTGTATTTCTCTTTCAATTCTCTTCTTTTGTTTATAAGATCTTTAGTAGCTTGAGTGAGTTTATCCATCTTGTTTTTTCCTTTTTGCCTTATATTTTGTATGGGCGTCTCAAATCGCACTATTTATTCGCATATTTGTCACCTCTATATCTAATGCATTTTCATTTAGTTGTTCTACTTCTTTCAATTCTGAAGTTATTAGATTCTGATAAGCTACTCTATCTTCTATCGATTTCCATGTAATAGAATATCTCTCTATTTATTAAAATGTTATCATTGCTGTCTTCTCTAGCCTAATGTTCATCATTATTTTTGCTCTAACCAACCAATGGTCACTCCCAACAGTCATTTTATAACAATGGATTAGCTTCATAAAATTTCTTCATGAAATTGATAAATCGTCGAAGCGTAGGGCTTTTGCAAAATTTTCCTTAGCCTTTCTGTTGACCTTTCCATCATGATCAAAGTGTCATGAAAACAAAAGAATGGTACAACTTCAGTTATATCTTGTCGTCAAATTATTCAGGATTACAACAAATATATGGGCTAAAAGGATCGTTTTTACATGTTGAAAAGCCGTATAATAAAATTTGTCAAAGTGTCAAGGATCAGGGATTTACCCTCAAAGAGTTTTGAATGTCAGTCGCTAGAGGACTTTTGGAAATCCAACAAAACGTGGACATTCAGTAAATTTATCTATATCAAACTGGAAACTCAAGAATATGGCGTGAAAATATTAACGAGTCGGGGATGGAAACAGCTGAACGAGCCATACATCATATAAACGCGCAATCTAAAATAGTTTTAGCAAATCCCGAAGAAAAGCACGAACCAGTAGTTAAAAGAAAAAAGAAAGAAAACCTTAAGAGACCTATTTTAACAGACGAAGATAAAATTTTGCCAGATACAAAGAAACATCCAATGTTATCTCCTTTTTTACAGTAATGTAAAGATACTTAATGCGAAGATTTTTCTGATGAAGATCGAAAAAAAATTTCAACACATTATTGGCAGACTAACTATGGTCAGCGACGAGTATGGCTCTAGAAACATGTTTGTATCAAAACAGTTAACAGATACACAGTACCTTCTACAGAAAGTATATATAAAAAAATAAAACGCGTAAGTTTTATTTGCCCAAAAACAATAGAAACACTGTTAAAGTTTGTCGTGTTTTTTTATTATGCACTTTGGGTTATGCAAATGATTCAGTTAATACCGAACTGTGCAATGCAATGGAACGTACTCCTTTGGGTACAGCAGTAAAAGAAAATCGGGGCAAATACCAAAAAAAAAAGATTTTAGACCGAGATATAAAAATTATAGCACACATTAAAAGCTTTCATCCAATTTTAAGTCATTATAGACGATATAACGCACTCAACATAAGGTATTTACCCAGAGACTTATTAATTACTTTAATGTTTTCAAACTTTCTAGAAAAACATCCTGGCTATTGTTGGATAGAAACGTATAGGTCTATCATTAAGGAAATGTACATTTTTTTAGTTATTAAAAACTTAGAAAAGGAAGCAGTCAAGAAAAATAAAGAAATACCTCCGGAAAGTCTAGACAATTATAAAATTCACATTAATAAAGCACAAAAGGCTAACGAATTCTATAAATCCAATGTTGTTCTTGCAATCCCATCGACCAAAAAGACAAAAGAGGGAATGTAAAGGTAGTGGGGGCAAAAATATCGTTAGACAAGTAATTCCATCTTGAGAGGCCACATTAAACAAGGAAAGAGAGTCTTTTCTTGTTTCAGAAATCAAATTTAGTTGGGTTATGTTATTGTTTGTCCCAATTGTCACATGAAAGCTTATTTATATTGAAGTTTTTTAACAATTGTGTCACATTTTAGACTGTTATCGTTAATATTTATTTAAAGTTTCTCGTCTAAGACATATTCTGAAAACTATTTTATAGCTACTTTGCTTAGCTATTTAAGCTAAGTGTCGGAAAATTTAAATTTGGCGCATTCGCATTTCCGGATATGTCCGCCATCAGAGGCCACTTTTTTGGCCTCCTTTTCATAACGATTAGATTCCCTCTTTTGTCTTTTTGTTCGATAGCAAAACCTCACCAGGATAGGTAAAATTTTTCTCAATGGACTTACAAAAAGTTATTTTTCTTCCCATAATATCAGGAATTAAAGATACTTTTTTTGTCAGAAGATATTTTACCGAAACATTTGCTCCTATCCATGAGGAATCTGGGTTAAATAGCTACTGCAAACTTTGGCACAAGGGAATAGCTGGTCGAAAGACACCCAACATCGTTGACTCCATTTTTACAGTTGAAAATAGAGAACGTGATTTTACAATATTCTATATTTGGACAGACAGTTGTACTGTCCAAAACAAAAATTGGAGGATTTTTTTGGCCTATGTCAGATAGCGTAATGATTTGGAAGACGTTATCAAATCCTAAAGAAATGCTTTAGAAGTTTTAGAGGTCGAAAAATCATATACATAGGAGAAAAAAAGAAGAGCCACAAGAAAAAATAACGATGTCTCAAAAAAATTTTCAAAGAAATTTAGTTTTAGAAGTGAATTTTAACAGACTACACCAAACTTGACTTTTTGCAAACAAATTGTACGACTGAGCACTGCTTACCCGAATCACTAACACTTACTAGGGGAATTCCAGAAGAAAAGAAAAAAGCTATCATTAAGGCTTTAGTTCCTGTAATGCCGATAAACCGAAGATATTTTTGGGAAAATTTTTCTGTAAATCATTAATTAAATTTAATAACGTTTTTTTTTTAAGATTAACTACTAAGAACGATAATATGATTTTTGTTGAAAATAAAAGTTTTCTTAATATACACTGTGGTTTTGTACTATTTGTTTAAATATGAATTTAACCTTTTGTAAAATAAAAACACAGTATCTGCTTTAAACTTGGTTTAACTATAAATTTGTAAAAACGGTAACCTCACAAGATATTTTGAACATAATAACAGTTAAATAAAAAATATTTCAGATAAATAGTGTTTATAGATAATTACGGCAAAACTTTTGAAGTTAATTGCGTTTGTCTCGAAAAGTATATGTCTGCATATACTGTGTTTTTCATTGGGGCAGCCGATATAGATATTGTAATATCATCGTGAAACGACGAAATACAATATATATTTTATTTAGTCAATCTTGAATATCTGAATATGTTGCCTGCGTGAGTCTATTTAAAATAGGTACAATAAATAAGAAAAAAAAATACATAATAAAACTTGATGTATCCATTTTGAGAGAAGGAAAACTTCCAGACAGTTGGAATGTAGGTATTATAATACCTATTCACAAGAAAAGGGATCCACTAATATGTGACAACTATCGAGGCATTACCCTCTTAAATACGACTTACAAAGTACTGGCTTGTATACTTTATGATTGTTTACTAGTATATACTGGAGAAAAAATAGACAAATACCAATGTGGATTCCGAAAAGAAAGGTCAACAATTGATCAGATTTTCCTTCCCAGACAAACCTTAAAAAAGGCATATGAATATGGAATTGATACCCACCACCTCTTCATAGATTTTAAAAGCGCTTATGACAGTGTAGACAGAAACGCACTTTATAATGCCATGGCAGAACTAGATATTCCGTCGCATCTGATAACATTGGTAAAGGCAACTCTTTTGAAAGTCGAGTGCAAAGTCCAAGTACAAAACAGAGTGTAAAGGTCTTTTCAAATACATACTAGATTACGCCAGGGAGACAGTCTATCGTGCCTGTTATTTAACATCGCGCTAGAAAGAGCCATAGAAAAATTGGGCATAACAATCAGAGATACGATCATCAATAGAAGTGTAGAGATATTGCCCTACGCAGATAACATTGACATAATAACACGGACAAAAAGAGACTTGATACAGGCTTTTGAAACATTAGAAAAAGCCGCGAAGACAATGGGACTGCAGGTTAACGTATCCAAAACAAAATACATTAAGGTCACGAACAGCACACAAATAGCGGCACCACAAGATCTGGTGACAGAAGCACACACATTCAAAGGGGTCTCGGGGTTTATATATCTTGAAACACCAAGTAAAATAACCTAGTAAGCGTAGAAATTATTAGAAGAATATACCTGGTGAACAGAGCTTACTTTGTACTAAAGCAGTTCTTATCATCACACTAGCAGTAGACATGGACTATGGTAAAATACGACGAAGAACTGTTAGGCTGCTTTGAAAGAAGAATAGAAGAAGAAAGAAGAAAGCGGAATATGGTTCAATCGTTCAACATCGTCCGGTTCAATAAAATTAATAGACTAAGGTGACTAGGACACCTTGAAAGAATGGACACTGGAGACCCCCAAAGAAAGAAATTATCTCAAGAGCTAGTAGGAACCACGAAGAGAGGCAGCCCAAGATCTAGATTTAAAACTCAAGTCGAAGATGACTTAAGGAATCTAGGGGTCAGAAATTGGAAATCCAGGGCTAAAGATAGAAAGGGAAATGGAGAATAATTCTTTAACAGGCCAAGACCCACCCAGAGTTGTAGAGTCAAAGATGATGATGAAAAGAAATAAGAATAAATCTTACTCACAATCAATTTACTCTACCACCAACGACCGGTTTCGCATACTATAATTTGCTAGGCATCTTCAGGTCAATCGTACATGGTAAACTAAATGCTGAAAATATAAAAACTTGTATTAGAGCGCTGTCTGACACAAAATATATAGCAATTATGCCAATATTATATGAGTGCAATTTATTATATTCTTCTTCGCGTGCCATATCAGAACTATCCGACGTTGGCGATCACCATTGCGAATGCCTCTCGATCTTCTGCAATATGGAATAATTGTCCTGCATTTAGTATCTGAGTCCATTCACGAATGTTTTTTAACCAAAAAACTTGTTTTCTTCCTACACCTCTACGGTTCTCTATTTTACCTTTAAGGATCAGTTGTAAAATTTTATATCGACTTCCCCTTACTATGTGTTCCAGATAATATCAATTCTCTGTCTTTGTTGACGCTCCTTAGTACTTCTTTATTACTTTTTCTTGCTGTCCAAGTTATCTTCAGCATTCGTCTATAAACCCACATTTCCAATGCTTCAATTTTGTTCATGATCTATACTTTTAGCGTCCACACTTCTGCACTATACAAAAGTACAGACCAAACATAACACTTAACCATTCTTTCCCTTAGTTCAGAACTGAGATGGTTATTGCAAAGAAATGACTTCATTTTCATAAAGGTAGTTTTAGTCATTGCTATTCTACGATTTATTTCTATGTCTGGATCTAGTTGGTCCGTTATCACAGTTTCCAAATATGTCATTTTGTGGACTTTCTCAACTTGAACTCCGTTCAATTGAAGCTTTGCGTCGGGATGTGGGTCACGACTAAACACTAAAAATTTGGTTTTGTTTGAGTTTATTTTAATGCCCATTTCCTCACATACCTTGTGAATACGATCAACCAGAATTTGAAGATCTTCAATATTATCTGATATAATTACTGTATCGTCTGCATATCTAATCACATTAAGTAGTTCCCCGTTGATTTTTATTCCATATGGTTGTCTCTCAAGAGCCTTTCAAATAGCTGGTCCGAGTAAGCATTGAACAATGTTGGCGACAAAATGCAACCTTGTCCGACTGCTCGTTGTATGAGGATTTCATCGGTGAAGTGTTCTCCAATTTTTACCATAGCAGTTTGATTCCAGTACAAATTTTTAATGACACGAATATCCTTGTCATCTATTCCGATATTTTTCAGTAATTGCATTAATTTTACATGCTGTACTTTATCGAATGCCTTTTCGAAGTCCACGAGACATGCAAATACATCTTTCCTTTGGTCACGGCATTTTTGTAATAGGATGTTTAGCGCAAAAAGTGCCTCCCTGGTTCGCATAGCAATTGGGTATCTTCAAGATCTTCTTCGCCTTTGCGTCTTATTCTGTTGTGAAGTATTTTGAGGGAAATTTTAAAAGTGTGGCTCATTAGGCTAATTAATCGATATTCTGAGCATTTTCTTGCATTGCGTTTTTTAGGTATTGCGATAAAGATGGATTTAAGCCAATCTGCGAGAATCACTCCGGTGTTATATATTGAATTAAAAAGTCATACTACTACTTTTATGTTATCATTCTCTATTAGTTTCAGCAACTCAGTTGGTGTATCATCTGGATTACAAGCTTTTCTAATTTTAGCATTATTTATAGTATGTTCTACTTCGCATTTCATAATTTCTGGGCCGTCAGTACAGTTTTGGTAGAATTCGACAATATTATTCCTGTCATCTTCAAACAACTCTGATATATACAGCTGTCATTCTTTTCTTATTTCTTGCTCATTTACAATAATTTTGTAATTAGTGTCAACAAATACAGAGGGAACTCGTTTTTTAAATATATTACTCATTTCGTTCATTTTTTGTGCACATTAAATAAGTCGTGTTTAGATATTACATCCTTCATTTCGTCGCACCTTTCTATCATCCATTTTTCTTTGGCTAATTTGATCTCCTTTTTTTATTCTTCTCTGCAGGTATCTATATTCTATTACCTTAGATTTTATCAGTCGACGTTGTTCCATTAATTTTAAGATGTCGTCTGCCGTCCAGTTATTTTTCTTGATTAAGCTTTTTCTATAATCATTGTTTGTGGAGATTTCGTTAACTTGATTTTTAAATTAACTCCATAGTTCTGCTGGATCTTCTAGTTGTTCCCCGATGTTCTTTATTCTATTGTTAAATTCTTTTTTAATGTTACGTTTTATGTTTATATCGTCAAAGTTAAGAACATATCTGCTACTAGTGGTTGATGATCAGATCCAATATCTGCCCCAGGATATGTAGTGACTTTTTGACGGCATTTCGGAAACGCTTATTTACAAGTATACAGTATATTAGATTTCTTGAAGACTCAGGGTTATTGTCATCATTAAATGGGGCTTTCCAAGTATATTGTCGTCGCTTGGGTAGTTTATACCAGGTATTTGCAATGATTATATCGTTTACTTTACATAATTCATACAATCTCTGTCCTCGATCGTTAGGTTGTCCTAAACCATAAGGACCTACAGTCTGACCTCGTCGACCTTCCCCAATTTTTGCATTGAAGTCGCCTATAGTATATAAAATTTCGTGTTTATTAAGTGTCTGTAAGATGTCTTGGATCTGATCATACAACTTCACGACTTCATCGTCATATTTTCTATATGCAGTCAGGGCATAGATTTGAAGTATGTTAGTTTTAAATGGTTGAGTATTTATTTGGAGTAATATTATTCTATCAGAGACTGGTACGAAATTGGTCACATATTTACTCAGTTCTGATGTTACTAATATATCTACACCATTTTTGTGATGCGGGTCTTCTGTGCTATTACCGGAATAATATAATACACTTCCGTCCTGTTTAAATGATCCTGACTCCGACCACCTCATTTCGCTAATTCACGGTAGGTCTATTTTCATTCGTTATATTTCTTGAATTGCGTTGTCAAGTTTTCCAGCCGCAAATAGACTTCTAACATTCCATGTGCACATTCTAAAATTAGATTTCTTTATTTTTAGGACTTCTTCACGAGGTTTTCGCATGTTTACGACCTGAGAGGCCTCGTGGTATAAATATGTTTCTCCTCTCATGGCGAATCTTGGCCTTCGCTTTCCATGATTAGTAACGGTTTGAAATTGTAGTGTCAATTCTATGTGATTTTCCTGGGGGTGCTCTATGAGCCGTTAATGCAGTGGTTCCCCTTTGCCTTCTGCATTCTTATGCCGTTGACCATTATTTGTTGATTCATCCGCCTTCGGGGCCGATTTCTCAACCCCAGGACAAAAGAATGCCCTACCACTCACCAACTCATCATCTAAGCCGTTGGTCAGTAAGTGGGGGATTGCTTATACCGGCAATCACTCACTCGGCTCGGACGTCAGAGCCACATTTGTTATCTAGTAGGATGCATCTTCTTCTTCTTCTTAAGGTGCCGTGCATTTCTGCGTAGGCGTCCACCGTACATCGTCTTGTCAGGTGAGATGTTAAATATTCTGGATTAAATAATTCTGTTTTTAGCAGCATTGCGAAGCATTTCATAGCTGTGGATTCCTGTCCATTGTCGAATATTGCGCAGCCATGACATTTTTTTACGTCCGAGACCTCTCCTCCCTCTATCTTCCCTTCGAGTATCAGTTGCTGAAAAGTGTATCGTTCTCCTCGTAGAATGTGCCCCAAGTATGCAGTCTTCTTACTTTTTACATAATTAAAAAGTTCCCTATCCTGTAAGCCCGCTCTTCTGAGTACTTCCTCATTTCTGACCCTGTCCGTCCATGATATTCTGAGTATTCGACGCAGGCACCACATTTCAAACACTTCAAGTTTGTTATTGGAACTGGCCTTTAACGTCCATGCTTCCATTCCGTACAGGAGAACAGGCCACACGTAACACTTAAGCATCTTGTATCGGAGGTTGAAGTCCAATTTGCGATCAGTCAGAAACTTACGAAGCCTCAAAAAAGCATTTCTGGCTTGTTCAACTCTGCTCTTTATTTCATTCTCGGGGTCCCAACCCTCATTCAGTAAACATCGCAAGTATTTAAATTGCCTGACTTGTTCGATTTCTTCTCCAGAGACATATATCTTTGCGTTGGGGTAATCATTTCTACTTATAATCATTGATTTTGTCTTCTTGATATTTATTTTCAAACCCCGAGCTTCACTTGCAAGAGTTAGATCATTTAAAAGGCATTAAAGATCTTCGATGTTATCTGCCACTATGGCTGTATCATCGGCATACCTGATGTTATTAATAAATATGCCGTTAACTTTAATACCCTTATTAGAGTCTTCCATCCTTTTTCTACGTATAAATTGAACAGCATTGGAGACAGTATCCAACCTTGCCTTACTCCTTTTTTAATGGAGAAATCTTCTGTTTCGTTGGAATTTTGAAGACGTACTATGGCTGTCTGATTCCAATACAGATTGGCGATGATTGTTATATCCTTTGCATCCAATCCCAACTCTTGTAGGTATTTTATCATTAATTCATGTTTTACATTATCGAATGCTTTCTCGTAATCGATGAAACAGATAAAAACATCCTTTCTTTGATCTAAACAATTCTGTATCAAAGTTTGCATACTAAAAATCGCTTCTCTCGTGCCAAGTCCATTTTTGAAACCAAACTGACTCCATCCACTGACCTCTTCACATTTCTTAAACAATCTAGTGTGAAGTATTCTCAGGAAAAGTTTTAAAAAGTGACTCATTAGGCTTATTAGTCGTTGGTCCTTGCAGAAGCTCGCACGTGGTGTTTTTGGTAGGGCGATAAATGTAGATCGAAGCCAATCTTTTGGAATCTGGCCCGTATCGTAGATGTCGTTAAAGAGCTTGACAATAATGTCTAGGTTTTCTTCATTAAGTAACTTGATTGTTTCTGCGTACATATCATCTGGTCCTGGGGCTTTGTTACTTTTTAATAGTTTGATAGCGTGTACAATTTCAGCTTTCAAAATACTTGGGCCATACAAATGGTCTCCCAGTTGTGGTGGTTTTTGTGTTCTGTCATCAGTGAACAAATTGGCTGTGTACATTTTCCAAGTATTAAGTATATCGCTAGAGTCCGTTATTAATTCATTTTGGTCATTATGTATACCAGTGACTTGTTTTTTCTTGAAGACACCAGCAATTTCCTTAATTTTCTTGTGAAGATTGAAGCTGTCGCCGAGTTTATATAGGCTTTCAGCCTCGGCGCAAAGTGTAGTCATCCAGATCTCCTTCGCCGCTATAATTTCTTTACGAATTTGACTGTGTATATTTCGGTACCCTACTTCGTCCTGCCTGATCTTTCACTGCCTGCGTTGTTCCATCATCTCTAATATTTCTTCTGTCATCCACTCATTCTTGGTAGTTGTTTTATTCTCGAGTAGAAAAGTGTTGTTCAATTCATCAAATGATTCTTTTATGGTGGTCCATGACTTTTCAACATCATTCTCAGTTGCCATATTGGAGAACCTATTGTTTATTTCCTCTGTGTACGCTTCATTTGTTTCATTGTTTTTGAGTTTTCTAATGTCTACTGATGCCTTCTGGTGTTTTCTTTTAGCTGTAGCGAGCCTCAGTTTGATATTTGCTACTAAGGAATTGTGGTCGGATCCTATGTCTGCTCCAGGTAATGCAGATACCTTAGTAATAGCATTCCTGTACCTTCTATTTATTGGATGCATCGGATGACCATAATCAAGACATCACGCGGGCAGGCGAGGTTGACATTTGGATAGGAGAGGCTATACGTTGCGCATCACTATCCCTTGCATCCCAATTTATTATATATGCACTTAAATTAAGTAAATAAAAATTAAGTGAAAAAAGAATTTATTAAAACTTGAAATTAAATAAAAATTACTTAACTGCCGGTACAAGGAATATTATAAAATGTTTAAGGGAACATAGTATAACAATCCATTATCGTAAACTGGTGACACATGATCATCGGTTTTACTCTAACTATTTAACTAGTAAAAGGATAGTTCTTGGGGGTAAATTGATATTAACGACTAGGATGTGAATGTAGGTATTAATGTAAACAGTTTGTTAAAAATTTAATGTGATATTAGGTATATTGTTTAAAAAGTTATTTATATTTATTGAAGAAGTATAATTTGAAATATGTGATATTTATTGAAATTATTTATTTATTGAAATTAATTTATTTATCTAGAAAACTTTTTATTCGTAAGGCTAGAAAATAAAGTGAAAACATTTTACAAACTGTTATAAAGGTGAATTATCCCGATCCATTTTTTCGTAGCACAATGGATGGCCATTCATCTCTTTGTTTAAACGATGTTCGTTTTCGAGCCATCTGGCGACAAAAAGGTATTTACAAGAGATGTCAACTGATTGATTTCGAATTGATTGATTGTTTCAATGCTTAAAATGGAAATTAGTCATGACAAAAATTTATTTTTAAACGGTAGCGTTTTATGTTTATGACTTATCAGATTTAATAATAAAAATTATTTGCGAGTAATTATTAAAACTCTTTTGCAAAATATTTTCTAGTAAGATATGTCAAAATTTTAAGCATTTTGTTTAAATATAGTTTGACTTTAAAAAACATAAATCTTGTTCATTATGTTATTATGGAATACCGGAATGGTATTAATCATTGCAAATAGGAAATCGAATCTGTTTTCCGAACCATAATAGTGCCTTTAATTTCAGCCCAGATATATTGGCAATTTTATAAGAGTATTTTCATCGCAGTTAATCAACAATTGTGATATACCTGTTTAATAAACTTAGTGGTAAAAGATATATAGAATAGTTAATAGTATATAAAAGATATAAAAATGTTAGTAAAAAGACATTAATTAACTTAGAAAAATATATATTTATTTTGGAAATTGATCTACATAAACAAAAACATTATATTAATACGACACCCCACATAATCGTATCCAAGTGAAAACCCCACAGAATACAAACAACATAAAACCAAGAATACTCACCACACCAAAGTTCTCCAAAATTCTTCTAAACTTAACATAACAAATACTACCTAACTAACAACCTACAAACTTCGTAAAATGTACCTAACAAAAAATAAAAATTAGGAAAGCGGACTAATGAATTAAGGGCTCAAATATTCCACTTCCTTGTGCTAATAGGGAAATGAACTATTTCTGCTCTTAATTCAACTAGATTTGTGACCCTTTCAAACTGATGGCTACAAATGTTTTCTTTGATAAAACCCCATAAAAAGAAATCCTTAGGCGCTAAGTCACAGGATCTAGCGGGTCATTTAATTGTACCACGTGTACTTATCAGTCGATCAGGAAACGTTTGATTCAGGAAGTCAATAGTTGCTCTAGAGTTGTAAGACGAACATCCATCCAGTTGGAAATAAACATCCTGAAAATTAACGGGAAAGCGTCAAACTGCCGGAATGATCTCATTCTGTAAAAATTGTAAATATTCGGGCCCGTTTAGGTTACCATCGACTAAAAATGGATCGAGAATATGGTCGCCTAATATCCCAGTCCAAACATTTAACTTTTGCGGATGCTGCGTTTGCACTGCAATACTGAGGTGCATATTTTTCCGAGAATAATACCGTGAAACGGATGAAATGTGTTTTAATGTACCGAAAATAAAGATTCGTCAGAAAATAAAATATATTTTTTTAAAAAGTGTACATTTTCATTCTGTTTATCTAACATAATTTCACAAAACTACATCCGCCTAAAGTTAACTTCCGGAAACAGTTCTTGTGTTGGTTGTACCTTAAAACAGTGACACCCATTTCTTTTGAGTACTCGCTGAACAGTTCGAGCATTCAGGTTAACTTCCTTAGCAATTTGTACACTATTGCAGGGTTCACTAGCTTCCACAAAAGCACAAATATCAATATTCCTGTTTTGACGCTCCTTGTCGACAGGTCTAACACGTGATCCATTACCTTTATGATACTTTTTACAACTGTTTGCACATCCCAAAGTTTGAAAATATTTAATGGTATTTTTAACTGTTGTAACACTTATTGGGGGTCTATCTTTGAAGACAATAATAAATAAATCCATTAATTCGCGTATCGAATGACTATGAAATTACCATGTTACAAGTTACACTTTTTCTTGGACGGTATACAACGTAATAGGCATTTTATTAATTATTTGTTTAATCTTTCAGAACTTCGTTTGAAATTTTTAATGTCAAATTTCAGGTATTCAAATTTGTCCACCCTTTTAAAACTATAGCTTTTACCACTTACTGACCTCACACTAAAGTCTTCTTTTTCCCTTCTGTCCCTCCCATGATCATATATTTGGTTTTGTCTTCATTTAGTTCCAATCCGAATTTCTGTGCTTCTTCGATAATTTTCTTCACAACTCTTTTTAATTCTTTCTCGGTTTTTGTTAGGATCGTTAGATCGTCAGCAAATGCCAAGCACTGGTGCTCATTTTTCATGATCGTTTCTTCCACCTTCATGCTGCATTTTCTGATTACTGTTTCTCAGATCTCAGGATCTCCCTGTCTCAAGCCTTTTGCAACCGTAAATTGATCTGATATCTGACCCTGCCAAACAACTTCATACGTAGAGTTATTAAGTGACATTTTAACGAGCCGGATAAGTTTCTTCGGTATAGCCAAATGTTCCATTGCTTGATACATTTTGACTCTATCGACTCTATCATATGCTTGTCTAAAATCCACAAACAAAACATACAGGGGAATTTACCTTTATAACAAGTCGTTTGTATCTCCTTTAATGAGAAGATTTGGTTCACAGTAGATCTGTCCTTTCTAAAGCCGGCCTGATATTTATGCAGGATTCTTTCCATGTAGCAATTTAGTTTATTTCTCAATATTCTTGCCAAGATTTTGTATACCGTGTCTAACTCTATAGTTGTCACACTTCAGTTTGTCGCAGAGGGCATATGCGGGCTTCACACCACTTCGATGGCATTTTTTTCTTTTCCCATACTTGCACTAGTAGCTGATATATTTTTCTTTGTAGTTGTTCTCCACCAAACTTGATCATTTCTATGCATATGTCAGTTTTACCAGGACTTCTGTTATTTTTCATTTCTTGTATTGCTGTCACCACCTTCTTCTCTGTGGAGTGCGTTTCAACTATCGCATTTTCTCCAACTGTCCAGTTGTCTACTGCTTCGTGGTCCTGCTCACCATTTAATAATTCTTTAAAATGTTTTTCCATTCCATTTCTGCCGGATCGCTAATTAAATTTCCGTCTTTACCTTTCTTATAACTACAGAGGCTTTGGTAACCTTTTCACATCTTTTTAACTTCTTGATACAACGACCTAACCTCTATGTTTTTAAACTTCTCTTCTATCTCTTTTAATTTCAACTCATTGTGGTTTCCCTTTTTCCTTCTACACAGAGCTTTCAATCCTCCTCGAACCCCTATATTCTTGTTTTTTACACTCTCCATTATCTGTTAATATTTGTTGTCTGATCTTCTTCTTTGCCTTTGCTATCGCCTGACACTCTTCGTCAAACCAGTCTTTATTTGTACTCTCTTGGAGTCGGACTTAAATATTTTCTCGCTAGCTTCTTCTACGGCAGTTTTAATTTGTTCTCAGGCTTGATCTGTCTGTAAATTGTGGTCACATTGTTGTAGAATTTTATTTATTTCTTCTTCATATTTATTTTTTATTTCTACTTCCTTAAGTTTTTTAATATTGTACTTTCTCTTTGTTTTATTGTTCGATTTCTCTTTTTCTTCCATCCTCCTCCCACATGTGACTTTAACGAGGTAATGGTTCGAGACAATTTCAGCTCCTCTCATACTTCTTACCTTCTGAACGATATTCTTATATTTACTTTCAGTCATAACATCATCTATTTGATTCAGCGTATTTTTATCTGGGGAGACCCACGTAACTTTGTATATCTCTTTTCGTTTTAGTTGTGTGCTTCTCACCACCATGTTTTTCTCCATGGCAAATCCAATAAGTCTTTGACCATTATCGTTTGTTACTTTGTGTTTACTTTTGTTACCAGTTACTGCAGTGTACAGAGGTTCTTTTCCCACTTAAGCATTACAATCACCCATTATTATTTTTATATCACGTTTAGGTAGGCGCTCGTATTCATTATTTAGCTGTTCATAGTAAAAATCTTTTATTTCATCGTCCTTGTCTTCTGACGGTGCATGAATATTAATTATACTCCAATTCCTTTTCTTACTTTTAATTCGTATTAAACACATTCTATTAGAGATAGGATTAAAAGCTATCACTTTTGTCCTTGATAGATTTGGCTACCAAAAAGCCAGTTCCAAGCATTCTATATTTACCTCCACCTTTAAAAAGCACCATATCTTCTATATCAGTTATTTCCTATCCTAATTGTTTTGTCTTTTGAAGAGCCATTAAATCAATTTTATACTTCCTTGCCTCATTCATTAGTTCTTTTAGCGCACCCTTATAAAAGGTTCTCCTGACATTTCATGTAGCTAAATGTATCTTGTCATTCTTCGGCTTTACTTTTGTATTACTATCTCGTTTTGTTTCGTTTTCATAGTGCGTAATCCTTTTCTTCGCATTATTTGTCTTCATTACTTTCTTTTTCATGCTGGTGCTTAATTTTTGCTTTGGTCTCTACCATCAACGTTTGGTTTATGCCATCCCAGCGCCATATTTCCTAATCGGAATATATTTTCTAATATCCCACTTTCACTTTTCTCCCTTGCTTTATTAGTTCTTGTGCTGTCTGTCTGACATATTTCTGTACATTTCTGTCCTTCTTTGACAGGTCATCATTGATATAAACTAGACTTTTTCTTTGGTTTCTTAATTTGCTTTTGTTTCGCATGACTCTTCTTTTGTCCTCTTCTTTTTCAAGCTCAACCAGACAGACTTTTTTTCCCAGCTTCACAACCTTCTCTATTTGAACATCGACTGTTAATTCTACTTGCATAAAATTTTTTATTTCGTATTTTAGGGTCTCTGGGTCTTTTATATCTATGTTCTGGTGTATATCTATATAGATGGAAAAGACATCAAACTCTTAAAAAACTTGTACTGGAACCAAAAAGCCAGAGTTAGGATCGAAGGTTCCACATCCGCAGAAGTAGAAATTAGGAGGGGAGTTAGACAGGGATGTGTTCTGTCGCCTCTGCTGTTTAATCTTTACTCCGAGTTTCTATTTAAAGAAGCATTGGAAGATTCCAAGGATGGAGTCAAGGTGAATGGCGTAAATATCAACAGTATCAGATACGCCGATGATACAGTGTTAATTGCGGATTCCGACTCAGGTCTACAACGACTCATCGACAAGACCAACTCGACCTGTGAGCAATTTGGTATGAAAATAAACATTAAAAAAACCAAAGTGATGTCAATCCGAAAAAACCAAAACGTACCTCAACGTTGCACAATAAATGGGATGTTGGATCGATAGCAGCCTAAATCCTGATCAAGAAATAAGATCGAGAATAGAACAGGCTAGAAAATCTTTTGAAAAAATAAAAAAACTGCTTTGTGATTCTCGAATAAAACCCGAAATTCGACTACGTTTATCAAAATGCTACGTCTGGTCGACTCTTCTATATGCAGTGGAAACGTAGACCCTTAAAACATCAACCGTAAATAAATTGAAGGCCTTTGAAATGTGGATCTACCGGAGAATACTTAAAATTTCATGGACATCGCATACCTCAAACGAAGAAGTGCTGCATAGAATAGGCAAGGAAAGAGAACTTTTTAACACAGTTAAAGTAAGAAAAACATCATACCTAGGCCACATACTGAGAAATAATAGGTACCAATATGCCCAACTTATAGTGAAAGGAAAATTCGAGGGAAAGAGAGGCCTAGGAAGGAAAAGACTATCATGGCTCAGAAACATCCGTCAATGGACAGGGCTAAATTTTGAACAGCTAATAAGAACAGCTGAAGATAGAGAAGAGTTTAAAATTGTAGTAGCCAACCTCCATTGAGGAGAGGGCACTTTAAGAAGAAGATATCTATGTTCAGGCCTTGTATAACTATATTTTCACGCCTTTTTTTATTTTCCAAACTTTCAAGCCGTTCTTCTACTTGAAAAACTACCTTTATTAGTTTTGTGTTTTCTTCTCTTAATGTTTCATTCTCTTGTCTTAACTGTCTTATTTCTTCTCTATATTCTTTTTGTTCTCTACAAATTTCGCTGAGTTCTCTTGATTGATCTTCTCTCTTTATACTCACTCCTGTCATCATTTCTATAATTTTTTGTACATTTTCTTCCATTTTCTTCTTTTTGTTGATGGGAGATCTCCCTATTTTGCGACTTTTGGTAAAAGCATGTTGTAACTCTTGCTCTTGATCTCCTTTTCTTTTCTTGTCGTTTTTGTCTGTTGTAGTACTGTCGCTTTTGAGTTTGAAATTCGAAATTCGAAAACGATATTCGTCCTTATCTTCTCTGCTCATTAAAAATATTTTGTTTCACCGCGATAAAGGTCTCGCCCGGATCGTCTCCTCTGTCTTACTTTATTTTCTTTATTGATTTTAATAATTGTATTGAGCAGTATATACTATTTCGAGCCTCCCTTACTTGACTTTGCTGTAGACTTGGAACACCGCTTCGCAATCAATCAAGGTTCAACCAAGTTCAACCCAATATTGGTGAGGTTTTTATTGTTTATGTGTTACTCTTACCTAATGTTTTGGCCAATTTCGAACACTGTTAATGTTTTGATTTTTTGTTTTTTTACTGTGCGCTAAGATTACATACTTAACTTTTCACTTTATACTTTAAATATAATTGATTTACTCTGCGCTTCGCGAATACAAATACAATTTAATATTTACACGTTTAGCGCTACGTTGACAGTCAAAATTGATTACATATGTTGTGTATATGCATCTGCCAGCACAACAACCTGAAAACCTTTGGGTACGTTACATAACACGTCCCTAAGGATTATAATTGAGAGTACAGAACAACTCCGATAAATAGCATACAAGCTGAAATAGGTGAACCTACTCTTAAGCTTCGTAGTAGGCTATTAACCATTAATTACACTTCTAGCATATCTGTAAATAAAAAGAATCCATTGTGTAATGAACCTACTTAACTGAAAGCAATTTTCACCCTTATATCAATACAAAGCTATTGTATTGTATTATATATAACAGGTGATAATCTTATTTTTGTTTCTTATCAAGTGGTTATTTTATTGCAGATTACACAATTGATTTATTATATTATTGAACAAATTTTACTTTATTATTTTACAAAACATCATCCTTTTTAAAATTTGAAACACCTCGGAAAGTTCAGTTTTTACATGCTAGATCAAATTCTCTATCCGTAAGACACAACTCTATAATATTATGTACTCGTAACAACACCGGAATATAAAACTAGTTCAAAAAGCGGTCTTTAAAAGTAAAACTTTTGCTAACATATCCGTTTTAGTTTCATAGAGTTTTAAGACATGTCGTTCATATGAAACAATAAAATCGTATAAAAGCTAAAGCCCCTTTTGATGTATCTTTGTTCTTTATAGTAACGTGACACTTACGTTTCCACGAAAAATTAAATGCACGTTGTGCGATAATAAAAATGTTACTTTGTCTTGACAAAGTAATTGTTATAATATTAATTTGTTAATGGGAATTTTTACGAATTATGAAGTTAAATACTTCCTAAATATATAATCTAGTGAGTCTCAAACTATTTTTTCTGTTTCAAATTCATAGTACAGTCCGTCCCAAACCCTTCTTTCAGCGCGTCATAGTTGTTCGAATTCTCTCTAACGCATTAAGCTAGAAGTGACAGAAAAAAACGTGAGTCTCTGATTATTATACATAGAACTTAAAAAATTAGGTATCGTTGACGGGTATTCGCATATTAAAATGTGAAAATTAAATTTTGTATTTATTGTCATAAAAATATTTTAAATATTCCGAGATATACCGAGAATGAAAAAAGACTAATATTAAAATTATTAAATTAGTTTCAATTAGAAAAAGAGGCTGAGACATCTTTATTATCTGTCGTTCTGTCGTTCGCGAATCAGATTGTGAATTCCGGAATGATATTGAGGAAATATCTTAAACTAATACCCTTATGGATATGTATATGTATTAAAACGGTTCTTTTTAGAACCACGACATTTTCTTGAAATGTAGGATATAATTGATACCAGCCACATATCTAGTGTAATCATTGATTTTCAAGAATCAGATTCTGAATGGGATTATAGATGGTTTGAAATATAATATTTTGTTATTCATAAAAAAGAAGGTAAACTTACATTCGGTATCTTGTTTTTTAATAAACTCCATTAACACGATTTCATCTGTATATCGGAACTGGTAGATTAAATTAACTGCTTCACTATTTAAACTATTTATATTGTTTTTTTTTTTAACTAAACTTTATAACCTTCTTTCATTTGCCCACCAAATCTGATAGAATAACTCAAAAATCAACTGCTTCACTATTTAAACTATTTCCACTATTTAATGACAACTCTTCACAAAATTAGACTATTGGCTGCCACACAAACTGATCAGAAAATTACTTATCCAAATATGACTGATTTAAATCGATATTATTTTATCACAGGAATGTTTACTTTGATGCCTTGCAATTGTCAGTAAATTTTTTTACCTTGCAGTCAACTCTTAAAAGATTCTAGGGAGAAGCGTTATTTTAAATATACAAACCTTCCAATTCCCTAGTGTTTGTAATAAATAATAATAAATCCATAAACAAATCTTAGCTAATTAAGCACTTTTCATGGAATGTATAAAATACAATAGAATAGAATAGAATTATGACAAACTGCTATGCATTAAAAAAAAATAACCTTTTCACGTTTAGCCGATTACGATCCTGCAACTGTCAGATTTAACTACAATGTCATGCAATAATTCTCGACATTCTTAAAATCCTATATGACGTTAAAATTAGTGACGCACTGAAAAAAGGGTTTGGGACAGACTGTATTTCATTTTTTAATACATTTATAAAACATAAGTAATTTCGTTTTTTAAACAAAACATATACTCGTACACACTTACATTTTGAATTAACATTAACAAGTTGCAACTGATGATATAATATAAAATTTTTAAATGCAGACAAACAGGACATGATAAAAATATTATTTAAGCTGCGGAGAGATTTAAATTAATTTTTTGTTTGTGTTGGCATTACCTCGTTTAGTCACCTCGCACTTGTTTCATTCACATAGTAAGTTTTAGGAAGCATACGGGTATGATTCAGGAAGAGAAGAAATTTTTTCATTGCCCAACAAGATGGTTTTATAAAATGCCTTAAGCTTATTCAGATCCATCTTGGCTTCTGGAAATCCTGCCAATACTGCCGCAACTTTAATAGAAGTCAAAGCTTCGCTGAAAGTTACATCTTCGGTTTTTGGCTGTCTCCTTTTGAGTTGGCTTTCGGGTGTTGTGCTTGACCTTGGACTTTTTAGACCTTTGGCCTACAAAGTTTGTTATTTTTTCTTCATGGTCTATAATGTATTTGACGACAACTCTTTTGTCCTTGCAGCAGCCTTGGTAAAATTAATCTTGATTATAACCCTTTCTATGTTAGGGCGAGAAAAACAAAGCCTAGATGGCGTAGGATTGCTAATTTCCAAGAAATATGCACATAAAGTAAAGCAATTCATAGGAATATCTGAAACAATTGCAATGATTATGTTAAATTTAAACGAGAACATCTCCCTGAAAATTATTTTAATATATATAATAATAATAATAAACGTTTTACGTAAGGGTGCAAATTATATGCCTGTTTTCTCTTAGTATTTCTCTTTAGTAGATTTTTCCTGACTTTAAGTTATATACACGTGGTTCATCACAGTTTTCATAAATTGTTTCGAAACTGGAACTATCCTCAGTTGAATTTTTAATATCCTTGTTATCGTTGAACACTTAAATAAAGTCTTTGTTTCACTTATAACTGAGTCACTGTTGTCTGAAATAATGTCGCACCAAACCTCAAAATTAGAGAGGTTTGCTACCACTTCTTGTAATCTTTTCTACATTAAATACACATATACACTATATGTGAAAAAATGTTTTAAAAAATAAATAAATTAAATTATACAAATGCTAATTAAGGGATCTAATAGAGCAGTGGTACGCCGACAACTTCTCAATATTTGAAATTTTTAGGAAAAAGGTATTTAGAAAATCAAATGTAAGACAATGTTATGGATACTTTTTAGCCTACTTATGGTCCTTCTAGGGTTAATATATGTTCCCAAAATGTCCGTAAACTTTCATTTGTCCCCAACTTATATATACTACTATTACTTGTCGGTTTATAACGTTCTCTGCCGTTTCCGACTTCCACTTGCCACTTAGTCCGGTTGTTCCATAGGTCTTCTTTTATGACCCTCTCTCTCAGTTCCTTATTTATTCCTTCGCTTCAACTTTTTCTCGGTCTACCTCGTGTTCTCTTTCCTGCTGATTGCCATTTTACTATTTTTTTTGGTATTCGTTGTTCATCCATTCTCTGTATGTGTCCGAACCAGATAAGTCATATGTGATTGTTTGTTTGGTTCCCTTTATTTCATTAATGCGTTCGTTGGTAATCCTTTCTCTTCTAGATCTTCCTACGGCTTTTCTGCATAAATATATTTCCGTCGCTTTCAGCGTTGCCAGTGTTCTTTCTTTCAGTGATCATATTTCACAGCTGTATAAAGTGATACTTTTTACTATTGTCTCATATATCCTCTTTTTATTTTATTTGCTGATGGATTGGTCTCATAAAATGCTGTTTTAAATTGTGATGGCTTTTCTACCTGGCTGATTTCTCTCTCTTATAGATTTAACTAATGTGTCATCTTGTGAAGTAGTGATACCTAGATATTTATAGTCACGCCAGTGCTTTGTCGTGCTTTTATCATCTAATATGAGATATTTTTGTTCTACTCCAATGCACAGGTGTTCGGTTTTCTTTTTATTTACTTCTAGACCCCATATATTATACTCTAATTAATTTTCTTGCCATATAGTTTATATCGTCATAATCTTGTGTCATTGTTACTTAATTATCTGCAAAATTGATCGTATTAACCATAGTGTTGGTGAATGGTATCCCCATTCTCCTGTATTTTTGTTTCCATCTGTTGAAAGCACTTTTGAGGTATATTTTAAATAAAGTGGAGGAAAGACAACATTCATGCTTTAATCCTTTTCATGTTATAACTCCTGTTGTTATTTGTGTCACTGCTTTTATTTTTGTTATGGGTTGGTTGTATAGCACAATGACGGCACTTTTTTGGGCCATCATTGGTACATTATTGACAATTTTGGCAATATTACGGTTATTCTATGGAATAACTTCACAAATTACATAAAAAAATACTTTACAAAAATTAGTTTTAAAACTCTGATTTTCATAATTCACCATTATCAAAATATGAAACAAATTTTAGCAGTACAGTAACAATTTTTATTGTTTCTTGTTGCTGTAACTAAAAAAAGAAAATCTAACTTTTTTTCATTGGTATAAGTAAACCTAGATTAAATATCCAAAATTTCGAAAGCCGATAGTGTAGTATTTTGTATAGTCCAACAAATACAATTGGGTTTTGTCATCCAGGTTTCTTTATTATCTTTGCTTTTGTGTCTAATATATTTTTATACCTTGTTGATTTGCAATTTTGCCTTTAACCTAATATTATTTAAAAAAATCCTTTTATTTTACGTGTATACTAAGAGTCAACTCGAGTTCCATGCAACTCTTAAAATGTTATAAGCTTGCCTAAGTGCATGAACTGAACCGTTTAAAACAGTAATTCTTTCATATTTCATCCAAAGTGCGCAATATATTACGTCAATACACTCTCTTCTAGTCTTCAGTATGATGATAAAGGTAATCATATTTCATAAAATTTTCCGAATATTCTGCAGCACAAATTTAAAAGTATTTGTATAATATATAAAAGAATGTTACAATGTTGCTAATAATTAGATTGGTCTAACTTTATTAGATTTAAATTATGCATTGTGTTTTTTATCTACCCTTTATTATATTTTATCTAAATTAAATTTTTTCATATTATCTTCTGTATTGTTTCAATCTTACGTTTTATTGTCCATATTTTATCTTAGTTCACATACTCCAAACCGAGCGGACGTTAAATGGTTCTCTGTTATCAACATTCGACCGGTTTTCTCGAATTGAACAGATAAATGTTAAGTGATTAAAAAGAAATCAATTAGTAATAGACTTAAAAATAATAAACTCATCAAATTAAATTTAAAAACAATTCAGTAATATCTATAATGTTTCCAACGGGGAATGGACCAGGATTCGACAACTACATATTTAGCCAACAAATGCAAAATGAATTGTTACCCACAAATTCAGATTCCAAACAACACACAGGGTCAATCACAAATCAACAATATACAGGGTTATCCACAAATCTCATCACAAATACCAGGTATGTACAATATGCAAATAAATCAACCAACCACTAATTCTTCGACGAATATGATATATCCGCCCAATCAGAATGTATATATATATATATATATATATATATATATATATATATATATATATAAATATATAGAGTTTGTATAACGACGCTAAGAATACAATTCTTTGGAGGATAACTTTCGGGAAAGCGTCAAAACAAGGATCAGCTAGAGATGGTATAAGCCAGTTTGGTGTAGAACTTTATTCTATATGTGAAATTTTCGGTGATATGTTGTCACCTTCATCAGCACCTAAATGGAAAACCTATTTTAGTACAAGTGGTGGAAGTTAACATATAAAACCTACATTGAAAATGTTCAGTTGGTCCTAGAGTTGAAGAACACTGTCGCAAACATGTTAAAAATATTAAAAATTACATTTAAAATTTTGAATAAAAACATTACAACACAAGAGGGTATTATTTAAAATACAAACACAACAAAAATCTAAAAATTATAACCTACACAACAACTGCAACTTCATGTTAAAGGTAGAAAAGAAGAATTATTCTTCTTTTTTGATGACATATTTCTGACTTCTGTCACTATCCGGGTGTCATATGCAACGAGGTTATAATTTTCACGTTAGAACCTCATGGATATGGAAAGAAAGAGCCCCAGGAAACACCATCAGCAGGGAAATGGAGTCTTTTCTCAAGTACAGGTAGGCAATCTATGTATGTTATGATAAGTTCCCTACATTCTCCAGTTTGTTACATCTTGTCAAGTCTTGTTGAAGTAGAAATGAATAAATACAACTTAAGTTTTCAACATCTTTCTTACAGTTCATAGAAGAACTGCAGTTATGGATGTAGCACATTTCTATGAAGTTTCTCTTAAATTGGTTGTCAACCCTCTTTAGTACTTGCACATTTTCATAGTTAGCAATGTGTCCAGTATTCTTAATATGTTGGCTAAAGGCTGTGCAGGTGGGTTTCCTCACTACATCACTCTTGTGCAAAGCTAGTCTTTTGAAAGTTTCTGGCTGGTTTGACCGACATACACTTCTGAACAGGAACCACATGGAATAGAATACACTACATTGAAGTTATCCAGTTTTTTAACTCTTTCTGTCAGGTGAGTAAAGTATGTTCCTAATCTTTTGTACACTGAATTTGCTATCACTATGTTGAACTGTCTGAAAAGGTTTGTGATCTGTGGAGATAAACCTCTGATGTAAGGTAATCTCCCATAGAAAACTTCTACTGTTTCTCCTTCTAATGTTTGTTTTTGGTGTGTTCTCACTGTTGGCATATCTTGGAATAGCAATTTATTAAGAAGCATCTTAGGGTAGTGGTTTTTTCTAAGAATCTCATACAATAATTTGATGTTCTTATTGTAGTTAGAAGGGTGACAAATTCTTTTTATTCTGTTTTTCAGACCTTTGATGATGTTAATCTTCTGTTCGTCTGGATGATATGAGTGAAAAGGCACATATCTACCTGAGAATGTTTTCTTTCTGTACCAATCCAACCTTACTGTGTTGTCCTCATGTCTAGTTACATGGGTGTCGAGGAATGGAACACTATTAGTCAACATATTAAGAATACTGGACACATTGCTAACTATGAAAATGTGCAAGTACTAAAGAGGGTTGACAACCAATTTAAGAGAAACTTCATAGAAATGTGCTACATCCATAACTGCAGTTCTTCTATGAACTGTAAGAAAGATGTTGAAAACTTAAGTTGTATTTATTCATTTCTACTTCAACAAGACTTGACAAGATGTAACAAACTGGAGAATGTAGGGAACTTATCATAACATACATAGATTGCCTACCTGTACTTGAGAAAAGACTCCATTTCCCTGCTGATGGTGTTTCCTGGGGCTCTTTCTTTCCATATCCATGAGGTTCTAACGTGAAAATTATAACCTCGTTGCATATGACACCCGGATAGTGACAGAAGTCAGAAATATGTCATCAAAAAAGAAGAATAATTCTTCTTTTCTACCTTTAACATGAAGTTGCAGTTGTTGTGTAGGTTATAATTTTTAGATTTACCCTGTTGTGTTGTAATGTTTTTATTCAAAATTTTAAATGTAATTTTTAATATTTTTAACATGTTTGCGACAGTGTTCTTCAACTCTAGGACCAACTGAACATTTTCAATGTAGGTTTTATATGTTAACTTCCACCACTTGTACTAAAATAGGTTTTCCATTTAGGTGCTGATGAAGGTGACAACATATCACCGAAAATTTCACATATAGAATAAAGTTCTACACCAAACTGGCTTATACCATCTCTAGCTGATCCTTGTTTTGACGCTTTCCCG
The DNA here is from genome assembly GCA_918026665.1 of Diabrotica balteata. Taxonomy (NCBI): domain Eukaryota; kingdom Metazoa; phylum Arthropoda; class Insecta; order Coleoptera; family Chrysomelidae; genus Diabrotica; species Diabrotica balteata. The sequence continues at coordinate 103,185,682 of OU898282.1, forward strand.
AAAGTTATCCTCCAAAGAATTATAATATATATATATATATATATATATATATATATATATATATATATATATATATATATATATATATATATATATATATATATATATATTTTATATATATATATACAAAACGCGCCACATAATAGCAATATAAATAACAGAAATAGTCAGCAATACTACAGAATGTCATCAACAAGCGATGACGAACCAGAAAGTGCAAATGTGTCAACAAATAACTCACGGCAAGTAGTTAAACCTACAAAACGCAGAAAAATCGGATCAAATGTAGAAACAGACAAAGATGATATCATTACACTATCGAACAAATATAATACCCTAACGGATACCCAAGAAAATGAAACCAGTCAAAATGAAACAGCCCCAAGAATATCTAAACCACCACCAATATTTGTTTACGGAGTAAGCGACTTTCTAGAAATGAGAAAAAAAATTACAGAAATAGCTGAAGCTGAACAATACGAAACCAGGACTATGGCAAATAATACAGTCAAAATAATTTGTAGCGATCCAGAAATATACAGAAAATTATCCAGATATATGAGAGAGAACAACATTATTCATCACCCATATCAGCCAAAGGAAGAAAGGACCTATAGAGTCGTAATTAAATACCTTCACTATTTACATGCAACAAAAAATATCAAAGAAAAACTGACAAAACTGGGTCACAAGGTAAGAAACATCATTAATGCTAAACATAGGAGTACAAAAGAGCCGATAAATATGTTCTTTGTTGACCTTGAACCATCAGATAATAACCAAGATATTTATAAAATTCAGAAATTGCAACGCTGCAATATACAAATTGAACCACCTATAAAAAACAAAAATATCATCTAATTTATGATATGTCAATTATATGGCCATTCAAAAACATACTGCAATAGACCATATGGAGTATTGATGTACATGTCGATTTATCGATACCCTAATCTAGAGAGCTACTGGAGCAAAAACGCGTTCGCCCCCATACAGAGGACAATGCATGTAAAAAAGTTTATGGCAATAAAGAAACACTTATCGTTTTAAGATGAAAGGCAGCGCATTCGAAAAGGTCAGCCAGGCTATGATCCACTGTTTCGCATCCGGAAATTGGCTGATAAGGTCAACAATAATTTTGATTCGATTCCAAAGACGGCTAGATTGTGTGTTGATGAGCAGATGTGTTCGACCAAACTCAAGCATCATCTCCGTCAATATTGCCAAATAAGCCGCACAAATGGGGCATCAAACTGTTTGTGCTTTGTGATTCTCACGGTTACGTATATCGTTTTGAAATTTACAATGGTGCAGGCGACAATATAATTCTTTCTGGCGCACCTGATCTTGGAAGTACATCAAACGTTGTTGTATGTTTGTCACAGCCCATACCTAGCTTTTCTCATCACATCCTTTACTTCGACAATTTCTATACGTCTTTACCTTTGTTAGTTTATTTACGTGCAAGAGGAATCTATAGCCTTGGTACAATACGGACAAACAGAATCCCAAACTGTAAGCTTCCATTGGATAAGGATATCAAAGATGAAGAAAGAGGATATTCTGTTGAATATGCTGAATCTGCGTACGGTGTTGTATGTTGATGTACAACTTTATGGAAAGATACCAAGAACGTGCGGCTGGTATCGACTTACGTTGGCATTGAGCCGTTTTTGAGAGCAAATCCAAATCAACATATTGCAAAAGTACCACGATATGATCGAAAGAAAAATAAATACATCGAAGTCAACAGATTATTCGCGAATACAACAGACATATGGGAGGAGTCGATCTGATGGATGGATTGATGGGTCGCTACCATATTAGAGCGAAGACACGTAGTGCAATGGTTCGAATTTTGTACCACTTGATCGATATGGCTTCAACAAACGCTAATATTTTGTACCGTCGCATACATGCTGAAAAATGTAATGATTCGAGCAATATCTCAGCGGAACATGAAAAGTTGTTGCAGCTACAAGAATTCAAAGAACAAATTCCTGCTGCTCTCGTTGTGTTCAGTGAAAAACGTGTACTTGGCCGACCTTCAACATCAAAATCACAATTAAGCTCACCGCAACCAATTACTTCTGGCATTGGAAAAAAAGCAAAACATCCCATTGATGACATTCGCTTCGACGGTATTGATCACTTTCCACTTTGGCTCAACAAAAAGAGTGGTAAAAAAAATGTAAACTTTGCAAAGTGTCAAAAACTCAATGTATGTGTAACAAATGTGATCTTCACTTATGTTGTTCTAATGCCAAAAACTGTTTTAATAATTATCACCATAAAAAAATAGTGTACACACTTTCTTTTTCGTTTGTTTTTAAGTTTATTTTAATAAAATCCATTCAAATAAATAAAACGCTATTTTTAACTTAAACCGGCAAGGGCCCCCTGAGGACCCCTTTACCTGTTTTTACCTGGAAGTCAAACAAAAAATGATAATTACATTTTAATAGCTTCTCTAGGTTTCTTAATACATTATTAAACTTGAAAAAAATTCCCAAGAAATAGAATAATTTTTAGAATCTTTCCAGTTAGAGGGTTAAGGTCATTTTCATCTATCGAACGTTCCTGGAGCAATCCTACTAATTATTTTCTAAAATTTATAAGAATTAATTAACAAGAGGATAAGTTTAGTAGATGAATAACAGAGTTTTTGTACTGAACTATTGTGCACAGATGCAATATTTGTCATAAATCGAAATACTGAGAGATCACTAGAGTATAATAGACCAAAATTTCTGTGTCTGATTGACTTAAAGAAAGAAATTGACAGGTAATTTATCTTCTGTATAATGAAGAAGTCCCCCATATATTATAAAAACTATTAACACCATCTACAAACACAACAAAATGGAAGAATGGATAAACAACTTACAGAACCTATCGAAATAGATAGCGGAGTAAGACAAGGTATACTATATCCAGAAATTTAGTGTCTCATTATAAAATTTATTTTAATAACAGCTGTAAAACTGAATAATCCCTTGTAAATACTCTATTGTTGTATAATTATTACAACTAGCCAAGCTACCAGGACTGACATATAGCCAAGTCAACTGTAGGTAGATACATATAATCAGATCAAATATTATCATTCAAGCGTAATGTCAAAAAACTCTTTTTACAGACATACAAATTTCCCATAATTATTTTATTCTTTTATGTCTTAACGAAGAAAATACGCCATAAATTAAGAAGATCTTAATTTAGTCAAATTAACTGGACCGGCCATTATCCACAGTCAGAAAAATTGTAAGTAATCCTATTATACCAAGGTTAACAAGACGGGATAACAGTATTTGTCGGAAGCTCGATTGTGCAGATGAAGATCTTAATAGTTGCAAATTGTACACACACTAAATATATTAGTTGACAGACTTCACGTCGACAACACTGAAATTAAGTGCGGTAGAACAACTGTTTGGAAATGTTTGCAACGTATAGGGCTAAATACAAAAAAAGTAGATAAAAGACAGGTACTTATGGAATCCTATTATTTACGGAGATGGCGGACGGAATATTTAAACAAAAATATGTTAATTATAAACAAAGGCTTGCTCTTGGTGTCAGACAATAATAGAACCGTCAGTTTCCTCGTGAACGCAAGACATACAGAAAAAATTAGCTGGTTATTTATCATTTTTGCACTGACCGTTTTCGGTCATGTTTGGGGGGGGGGGGGAGGAGGGTGGACACCCTTACCGTCCCATCTATGGCGTCAGAGAATATTATTGCCTTTTATTATTTACTGAAATCAAGCCATTCAATAAATGTGGCAAGAGTATGTATCATTTTTGCACATGTCGTGAAACGGTCATGTTTCGGAAAGGGGGAAAACGCCCCCTAACCAAAAAAAGTCACAGAGGAAAACAGTGGCAGACTTGGTCTAAGGAAGCCGTACAAGAAGTTTCAAGAGAGTATAAATCTCTAAAAAATTTGCCAGCGGGCACTCTAAGTCTTTGTATTGGACCATTAATTATTATGCACCTTCTCACGAGATTCTCTGAATGCTTTACATAATATGAGTATACCAAGGAAAGCACGTATTTCGACTAAATCAACTACAATCCAATTCTTTATTTTTTTCTCGTTCTTACTGTTATACGCAGCTATCAACTTAATAGCCCTCTTATTGGCATACTCAACAATCATGGACATTATACTACCAGAAAAATTAATTGAAGGCCTCCATATATGTCAATTTATTTTAAATTTTACTAGTAACACCTATTTTTTCTGTACTGAATTATATGCCAATGTGTTACCCTTTTTTGGAGCTAAATAAAGCTGTGTTTGTTCTTCGTATATAACCTTCAGTCATTGACAAATCACCTTCATGTGCCCCCGGCTCACAACCGTCATTATCATCCGCTTTACTATTATTTTTATCCAGTTTTGCAACGTCATCCTCTTCACTATCTGATCGAGTAAGGCATAAAACTCAGCTTCACTTAAAGGTTTTTTTTTCTACTCTCTTACTAGTAAATTGTATATTACCTACTATTTGGATGCTAAGTAAATGCATCATAACAGATACTGACACGTAATGACTAGCACTTAATAAATAGTATATTACATAACGAGAGTTGTAAGAAGCTTATTACATGCGAGTAAAAAAGTTGCGCGCGAGCCGCGTAGCGGCGAGCGCAGTAATTTTACAAGCATGTAATAAGCTTACAACTCAAGTTTTGTACTATACTTTTTCTACGATTATTTTCGTTTATAAAAATATAAATTAAATTGCCACTGTATTTACACTGACAGATTAATAATTTTTAATCTGTCAAAATAACGTCTGTTTAATTCGTTTCCATGGTAACTCGACCAACTGACTTACGAGGCTTATGTGATATTACACATTTTTATAAAACTGAAGCGTAATTTTTTTATTACGTGCTAGTCATTACGTGTCAGTATCTGTTATGATGCATTTACTTAGCATCCAAATAGTAGGTAATATACAATTTACTAGTAAGAGAGTAGAAAATAGTATATTACATAACGAGAGTTGTAAGAAGCTTATTACATGCGAGTAAAAAAGTTGCGCGCGAGCCGCGTAGCGGCGAGCGCAGTAATTTTATAAGCATGTAATAAGCTTACAACTCAAGTTGTGTACTATACTTTTTCTACCATTATTTTCGTTTATAAAAATAAAAATTAAATTACCACTATATTGACACTGACAGATTAATAATTTTTAATCTGTCAAAATAACGTCTGTTAATTCGTTTCCATGGTAACTCGACCAACTGACTTACGAGGCTTATGTGATATTAAACATTTTTATAAAACTGAAGCGTAATTTTTTTTATTACGTGCTAGTCATTACGTGTCAGTATCTGTTATGATGCATTTACTTAGCATCCAAATAGTAGGTAATATACAATTTACTAGTAAGAGAGTGGAAAAAAAAATTACGCTTCAGTTTTATAAAAAAGTTTAATATCACATAAGCCTCGTAAGTCAGTTGGTCGAGTTACCATGGAAACGAATTAACTGACGTTATTTTGACAGATTAAAAATTATTAATCTGTTAGTGTCAATATAGTGGTAACTTAATTTTTATTTTTATAAACGAAAATAATCGTAGAAAAAGTATAGTACCACAGCCACCTTTACTTCCAAGCCATGAAGTAGAAATTTGGCAACAACGCGTGGTAGTCCGACTGCGGTTTGTTTTGGTTTAACATTTCATATAGGAAGGCTTGTAAAATTTGTTGAATTTATTGTTTTTTTTAACTTTATTCGAATGTTTTATTTGTAAATTGTGTTTAAATCAATTAGAAAATATTAATATAAGTGAAATTTCATTAAATTTAGAACTTTTAGAAGATTCTTAACAACAATTTAAAAGGCAAGTATAAATATAACCTACAAAACAAACTGAAAATAATAATACTTTTGCTTCTTGTTACAAAATATGTAAACTAAAAACAATAATAATAATACTTTTGTTTTTTGTTACAGATGCTCTGGCATTGTTGTGTACCTGGTTGCAAAACCAATTATGCCAGTACTTTAAAAATGAAACAGGCAGAAAGTATCTTTTTGTTTCCCAAAGATCCCCAAAGAAGGTATACTGGGTTATGCTCTATTCATAGAGAAGGCTGTACAATTGCCAAATCTTCCGTAGTATGTGCCAAACATTTTCATGAAGATGATATTCAGCGGACTGAACAATGAGAAGATAAAGATGGAAATGTACACATTTCATGTTTTCACATGTAACAAAAGTTAATATTTCCCAAATTAAAAGGCAATGCAGTTCCTAATATATTTCCTGAAGTACCATCATATGTAACTGTTCATCGTACTAAAGAAAAAAGGAATCCCGAAGACAGAAGAAACTTTTTGCATAAGAAGAGGGAACAAGAGATAACATAATTATGTCAATTAGACTTAGACAATAATATCCCATTGAAAAACTGGACAAGTAAAATTACAAGTGACTGTGTATATTTCTATGTATTAAACATTAATCAGTTGGGACACAAGTGTGATAATATTTGTGTAATGTGTAGTGTAATAATTAGCAGTAATTTTAGTGTAATTGTCAATGTAGGTAAGAATAGATTAAGTAATGATTTGAAATGGATTTTACAATATAGTAAATTAACAAGATGGTCACAATTAGAGAACTTACTTTCTCATTTAGATCTGCTTTTTAGATAAGTGATAACAAATTTGAGTATTACATTCAAAAATCTTTTGAGAATATAGGCTATTTTAAATCGATATACAAGTTATAAATGGTATGTTACATTCAACACATTTTTCATGTATACCTCTTTTAACTTGGTCTATATGACAACAAACCCATTCATATTTAAAATTTGTTTTTAATTTAACTGTTTGACACTGTATTTTAAGTGCAATAAATTTTACTCCAGTGATTATTTTATTGATAATATAACCTAAATAATAATAAAACTTTATATATATTTACTAGGTATATATACGGTTTTATTAATTTAATTTCCCTAAAAATATTTCTGTAATGAATTGAAGTTTTCAAAATATCAGTTTCCTAAAATTCAAATTAGTTTAATATTCTGGTAGACCTTACAGCTTATTATCGGACTACCGACGTCATAGAATGCAGTGTTGCCTTTTTTACTTCATGGCTTGGAAGTAAAGGTGGCTGTGATAGTACACAACTTCAGTTGTAAGCTTATTACATGCCTGTAAAACTACTGCGGTCGCCGCTACGCGGCTCGCGCGCAACTTTTTTACTCGCATGTAATAAGCTTCTTACAACTCTCGTTATGTAATATACTATTATTAGTATTATCTCCCTATGCAAAGTTATAATATAGAACCGATTGTAATTAATACAAATGAAGATTCTGACAGTGAAACAGAATTAACAATTGAACATTTTTTGGCTATGACAATGGCAATATTAACACTAATCTTTTAACTTTGGAAAACCAAGACGATATATTTTAAGACAAGCTATACCGGCATAAATATAGATTTTGGCATTTTGTAAATATAGTAAAAGCGATTATATTATACCCAGACTGTAGTTTTCCTTAATGAACCAATACAATTTAATTTTAATATAAACCTCACAGCTAAATTTGGCTTCTAATGATATATTAAGTATGACATCATGATATAATACATTAACAATTCGTAAGTAATTAGCCGTATTCATTAGCGTGTTGTTAATTTTAAGTGGCGTCTGTAGTTTGTACCAATATAAAAATCTTTTAATTAAAAAACAACTTTAGTTGCATGTTGTATACAACCCTGTAAAACAGAAAGTTATGTAAGACGTCTCGATATTATGGATTACTAAAAAAGAAACAAAACGGACCATCTTGCAGGAGACGTCGTCAATCGCAAAGTGTAGGCTCAGCTAGACTTCTTAAGATGTTTATCTTATTAGTTTTCACATAAATATAAAATAATAAGATTGATGACAGCCTTCTTTCAACGTCTGACCTTAAAAACTTTTATCGAACTAACAGAGTGTAGGCCATATTTCTTGAGTGTTATTAAATCTACTCCGAACTCAAAGATTTATACAAGCTCGATATATTAATTTTGACTAAAACGTTTTTAAAAGTATACAAATGCCAACAAAATTAGTAATATTGGACTTATAAAAACCTAATATACTAACTGTAGATAATAGATAATAAATATTAAGTGTTTGAAAAATAATATTCGTCGCTGTGAAATCAAATTGTCATAAATGTAAGAGACATTTTTTCAAAAGCATTGCAAAGATTATTTTGTTGAAATTTTGTTGAAAAAAATGTATGTTACAGGAAACGATACAAGAAAAAATAATAGTTGATAACTTTTGTGAAAATTTTGCATCCTAGAGTCTTCAAACTAAAAAAAAAACTGATCCCATTTGGAATCATCTGGCGTTGGTGGTACTTGCATTATCCATTCATAACACTTGATGTAGCTGAGTGGTAGAAAATGGACTTATTCTTGAGTAAAACTTTGTACATAATTTGCACCTTGTGCGATTTTGATCATGTGGTGGCCAGTGTCCTACGCCATCAAATCGAACATCTTGCACTGGTGCAGAATGCATTACTTGTCTCTTATTTGGTGTATTCTCTATAGAAGAACTTCCTAGTTATCTCGTGTCGGACTTTCCAGCTTTCAGTAACGCGTGTCCAACTTGAGATTTAAATTGGAAAAGGGTGATGTGTTCCACTTGTTTTTGTTTACAGTAGTAGAGCAACCAGATGTTGACAAAACATATATCAATAAGATTAAATATAACTCTCAATTAGAATTTTTTGTTTTAATTTTGATTCTATATAGATCCATAAGCATGTCATGCAAATCCACACTCCATATCGAAATATTATATTCTTTGATAATTGCTGACCTTTCAATTTCTACATAGCTTTTGTTCTTGTTGCACCATCTCTTCACTTTATCAAAAGGATATTTTCCTATACAGTTAGATGCTTATATGACGGACCTATTTTCATACTATTTGAGAGCAGCAATATTTTTTTTGCTGTCTATTTTTACATCAGTTTACACGACCTTTTCCCATTAGAACTTTTTCTTCTGAAAAAAGACAACCTGCTATCCGCCCACTTATTACAGTCCCTGCAGCAAGGAAGTCCGTTCTTTTAGACTAATAAGTAGATCATAAGATGTGAACCAATTATTTGTGGAAATCTTGAAATTCATGTGGTTTGGCAGATTTCTGATCAACTTCAGTACTATTTCGCCACTTACTCTAAAACTTATGGACTTAAGACTTCCGTTTATTTTTTTATATATCGCTTTAGATTACTATGTCCTTTGAATGGTATAATAAACTCATTGATGCTGTTAAATTCCTCAGGCTCTATCTTATTCATATTTTGCCAAACTTTTTCAACGAAAGGTTTTACTTTATATAATTTGTCATTGTTGCTAGACGAGACTTTCAAATTATCGTTGAGGTGAAAATATGCTCGCAGTTTATCAAAACGATTACGTGAAATGATATCAGCTATCGTATTAAATCGCGTTTCCTCTGCCCAATTCATTCTATACTAAGGAACACAAACAGTTCCACTAAATACATGTATGCCTATATACTGCTCTATTTTTGCTGCATTTGTGTCAATATTTTAACTGTCTTTTTGCACAGAATACAAGTTTGTCTGCTCAGCAAAATTTTGAATAATGTCATTGTCACAAAACGTTTCAAAATATTGGAAAGGCGTATAAATATTTTCATCAACCGCAAAATCACCACTGTATTCCATGTTTACATCAAATAAATTGTTGACTGTCCAAGTTGGTTTTTTTATGCTTTTTTTCTTGACATGACTTTTCTGTGGCTTTTATGTAATTTCTTCAGTTTTCTTTTCCATATTCTCTGTAACTTGGGTGTTTAAGCTATCTTCAACAATATTTGGTGTAAAATATAAGTTTTTTCGTGCAATTACTGGTTCAATTACTCACCTTAGAATTATTTGAAATTTACAGTGAACTGATGATCGTTTCACTACGAAGTTATACATTGAAATGTGACTAACTCTTACTGATAGAATTGTTAAATAAATTAATGCAGTGTTATCTAATAGAAAGGTAAGACAACGCAATACCATTAGCCAAATCGACATACGTAGTTTCCTTTGTCGCTAAAGTAGAAAACATGGCTATGATCCCAAATGGAATCATCTGTCTGGACAGCGTTATACATTAGCATTTATCCTTTTAAGTTATATTAATTTATAATTTCTTTATCATCATCAATCTCATTAAGGCACAATAAGAGGTAGGACGTCAACAATAACATATTCTAGTGCAAAGTACTCTTTTAGATTGGAATTAGAAAGTAAACTATGTTTTTAAAAATATATTGTAATGTATTATTTTTTTCTTGTAAGGCAAACAACTGTTTCCAATAAAAACACAATTCGTTCGACTTTCAATAAATTTTTTCACAGATTTAGTCTGAAAACCCTAACACTATACCTTAGCCAAAAGGTTACACGAAATTTACTCAGCTAGCTGCTGTCTGGGCCGCCTATGTACTGTCCTTTGGTTTTCGGCATAGTCTGTCAGCTTCCTTAATATTCTACTGGGACGATGGTGAGATCGTTAAAAATCATCTGTGCTTTTTCATTCATTATTCCCAGAAATCTCTTTTGTTCTGAGTCCCTAAATACGTACCTAGGTATATACAGAGCCTGGCTGTCATCATCTACATCTTCTTGGATTAGTGTTTGATAGGGAAGAGTTTTATTAAAGTTGTGATACATTTTAGGAACTACATGCATTATTAGGTAGGGCAAGTGATTATTGTTCTTTTTTAAATGGGAATTGAGTTTTTACAGGCTTTGACTAAATTTTCAGGTGTGCATATTAAAAGCTCCCTTACTCTTGTATTACTTCTCTTGTTTAAGTCTAAAATACAGCGGTTTTTTTATTAGTTTTCTAATTTCTATCATTTCTTACTAATTGTTGCAATTCATAAACAATATCTTGGTTAAATTCCATTATGTTATAATGATTTCCAAAGATCTTTGCTATCTTGATAACCATAATCCATTGGCCAGGAGTATATAGGACTTTACCATTTTTTCTTGGCAATCTATTAATGCATGTACACTGTCTCCCTCTTTCTAAAAAACGGTGGATTATAGAAACTTTATATTTTTCCGAAGCATAGACATATATTGCATAAACAAAACGATTTCTATTTTGTCCGACGCAATTGCCTCTGTAGAATACAAAGGTATTAACTCCATCTTTAATTTTGTGTTTTATATAATCCAGTTACAAAACTTCCAATTTGGTTCGCTCCCCGCTTAGTCGCTTGCGAAAACGCAAGAACAAGACCCACACTGCAGGACCAAGACTGATTTTGGGCAACACTATTTGACGCATCATACGGGACGTAAGGCCAAAAAACGCCTTCGACAGTTTTAAAATTCTAAATACAAATTCGGATTACTTCCTTGGTAAAGACAGCTTTTCGTCCTAGTGTAATTTTTTAGCTTTGAAACGACCTCTTAATCGGTCTTGCAATGTTTAATAACGGATGTTGTATAACTTGCTCCTCTTGTCGAAAGTATTTTGTCAGCTATGTAGGTAAGGGCTCTTTCCATCGCCTCTTGGTCCATGAGGACCGTGTTGATTTTCTGTGATATGTTCGTGGCATCTGAAATAAATAACATCAACTAGAGAGACATAACTCTGAGACCTATCACAACTAGGGTAATATCGATCACATTTGAGTAAAATCGACCACTATGGTTGATTTTATCCGAATGTATGCTCATTGTTTACATAAACTTTTTTAGAAAACACTTAACCTGAAATTATATGATTTTGTGATATCTGTATTCTAGAAATACGTTTTCATTCATTGTGAATACTAAAATGTTGACTTCAGTTAATAAAGGAGCTTTTATCTTAAAATACGATTGTAGAATCTTATAAAAATATTCCACAAAACACAAATTTACTGGACATTAAATGCCTATGGCATATAAAAAACTATTAAGTGGCCAGTGTACCACCTGTTGTTGATGGGTTCATCACATGCGCATTCGTTTTGCTCTGCGACGTCAATTAGATGAAATTTCAGAGTGACCCATGGTACAATGAACGCAAGGTATGATACATAATGTTCCAAAATCGGTTCGCTTTCGCGCATGACGTAGTCAAGACCGCTTATTACCGCAACATTTGAATGAAGTTGTATAGTAAAAACTTTTAATTTTAAGTTTTTTTTATATAATTTGACTAATTTAATTATAGTAATTATAACGACATGATAAAATTATGTTATTATAATACTTATCATAAATAAGTAGTAAATTGATGCCAGCATGCTAATGGTTGTGATGGATCTGATGTGAGATTTATTTATTCTTTTCTTAGAAAGATAGGTAAGTACTATGCTTTTAGAATAATGTAAAACATTATACCTACTGAAAAGATGTGACGGGTAGCTCTTTCGAGGCGACAGACTCAGTAAAACACAGGTTGAAATAAAAATAAATCCATTAATATTAACGTATATACAAAAAAAAATAAAAATAAAATGTCTTCTATGTCCCCGTCTGGATCCCGCGAGAGTGATTTCCCCGGCGAACGTCTGTTAAAGAAAAAAAATTATTATTACTAACAAAGAAATGAAATACGCGAATTGGATCGCAGGCAGACTTATACTCGTTGCCACCTCAATCCAGCGGAAGCTCCAAACGCACTCGCAATCAAAATATTCGGTTGTGCAGATTCACGTTGACGGTAACGTTCAAGTCACGATACCCATGGGTTCTGCTTGATTAAGGACAAAGTATAATTCTCAATGCGGAAGTCTCTCAGTCTGGGTTGGCTCGCAGATTCAATAGGCGAGCACCAGCGAACACGGGAACGTAGAGCGTTAGCCACAAGACTTAATTAATTCCGTCAGTCGCTCGCCTAAAATAACCGCTCCGGATGAAACTTCGTCGTCTCGTCGTGGAAATGGATGCGTGAATATCGACACTCCCACGGTCGAACTGTTGAACGATCAGCACATCGTTACAAAGAAAAGTATGCTTTTCCTTTCTAAGCATAAAAATTGATTGCTTCATGCTTTGATATTTTTTATTTTTCATGACTAAGAATTAATTAAAATAGAGATTTAGACTTACGTCGTTGACTTAAAAGTAATAAGAAGCTGCTCAACATACTTTTTGGATTCTCTGTGTTTGGCTCTTTGTACTCGTTTCTTTTGGTTAGTTGAAAGAGTAGCCGATTTTGATTTGGGCAAATAGACACTAGGTACTGCCTCAGGTTTGAGTTTTAGACCCTTTTTAGAAACGTAACTTAAAATTTCCTCCTCTTGTAGATTTCTTTGGTAATCGTTAGGTTTAAAATGTTTAGAACACATTCTTGCAGTATTACAATTAAAATTATCTTGTCTACAACAAGATATTATCCACAGTTTTGTGGTCACACCATCTTTAAAATGTATGAAACCTAAAGATTGTATCTTCATTGTCACTATTGCAACAAGCAACTGCACAGCGCATTTTGAAAAAGGTTTAAAACCAGATATACAATGGCAAATAAAAACTTTTAGTTTTACAACAAAAATACTATAAAGTATAAATAAACAGTAACTAATCACTACAAGTACACACAAGTCTCAGACAGAGACGCGCCTTACTGATAATTTTTACGCGCTCTTTTAGGAGGCGGACGCCGGTTAAATTTTACCCATCAATTTTTTAGGGCCTTGCGAAGTGGATATTTGTATAAAAAGGCATATGTAAACATATATCTAAAATATTTTTCTATTATCAAATAGATGACTCAGTCAATATTAAGTTACTTTAAAATAAATTTATTATCTCATAACTTTTATATATTATAGTCGAACTTTTGTTTTTATACAAGCCTTCTGTCATGTCGGTGTAAAGTCGTCTGAAGTCGATATTTATAGTGTTTTGCGTTTAAACTAATTTGTGCCTTGTCTTCATATTATTATATTGTTTGGTAAGTAAATATAGTAATGTGTATATTTTTTATTTTACTAAATTTTATTACAACTCATCTAAAATCATCATCATGGCTTATTCATTCCTGGCGGAGTGTTTGCCGCCCTTTTGGGCTCTCTGATTCATTTGTTGCGGAGAATCAGTCCGCTGTTGTTTTTTTTATTATTATAACAGCGTGTGTGACTTGGCCCTGTCTACAATTGTCCTCCATTCTTTCCGATCCTTACAGCGCTCCTTCCAATTGTAGATTCTCAGCTTCTTTATGTCTCCTAAGACTTGATCTCTCCATCTTGTTTTGGGTCTCCCCTTTGGTCTCTTTGTTGTTGGTCTCCATCCAGTTATTTGCTTTAGCGTAGAGTCTGGGTTAGCTCTTTCTGTATGCCCCAGCCACCTGAGACTTTGCGTCTTAACGAACTTGATTATGTCTTCACCCTCGATGACTTCTTTAATTTCTTCATTGGTTAATCTTCTAAATTCGCCTACACTTATATTTACCGGCCCCATTATTCGTCGAATTATCTTTCTCTCTAAGATTTCTAACCTCATTTCATCTTTTTGTGTTAGGCACATCGTCTCTGCACCATAGGTGATCACTGGCCTGATTGCATTTTTGTAAATTTTTAATTTGGTTTTCTTACTAATGTGTTTTTCTTTCAGGAATATTTGGTAGTTCCAGTAGGTTTTATTACCCAGTAGGATGCGTTCATTTATTTCATCTGTTCTATCATTTCTGTCATTTACCATCACTCCCAGGTATTTGAAACGGTTTACTCTTTCAAATGTATATGCACCAAGCTTAATTTCTTTCTCTATGTTCGTATTCTCTCTTGAACACTTAAGGTATTTCGTTTTGCTTTGGTTTATTACTAGCCCTCTCTTCTTTGCTTCTTTATCTAGTATTAATATTATGTTCCGCATGGTATTTAAATCTCTAGTAACCAGTGCAATATCGTCTGCATACGCAATCAGTTGGGCTGAAGATTCGATAATCGTTCCCATAATTTTGGCTGCTCTTACTGCGCCCTCTATGGCAATGCTAAATAATGTTGTTGACAGGGACTCTCCCTGTCTGACACCTATCTCCATTTGTACTTCATCTGACGGGCCTTCCTTTGTTAAGATTCGTGCCTTGGATTCCTTCATCGTCATTTTCGTGAGACTTATTAATTTTTCTTGGATGCCTAATTGATTCATATCCTTAATTAGCTCCTCCCTTATTACACTGTCAAAAGCTTGCTTGTAGTCAATAAACAGTATATGTAGATATATTCCGTGCTCGTAACTTTTTTTGACTATTTGCGTTACAATGTGTATTGCATCTATTGTTGACTTACCTTCTCTGAATCCATGTTGGTATTTACCTATTTTTGTTCTAGTTTCTTTTTCTATTCTTTGTCTGATCAAATTAGTTAATATTTTGTACATTGTATTAAATAACGTGGTTCCCCTGTAGTTAGTGCCTTTCGTCTTGTCGCCTTTTTTAGGGATTGGTATTATCAGACCACAATTCCAGTCATTCGGCATGCTTTCTTCTTCCCATATTCGTTCTATTAGGTTGTGGATTCTGTGGGCTAGTTCCTCTCCCCCATTCTTAAAGAACTCATTTATAATATCGTCTGGTCCTGCTGCTTTCCTTGTCTTTAATCTGTTTATAGTCGCCAATAGTTCGCTGTATGAGGAAGGCTCTGATTGTTTCCATTCCTATTTTCTGTTTATTCTTCATTTTCTGCGTTTTCAGCATCGTCTTTCTTTTTAAACAGTTCTCTATAGTGTGTTTTCCAT
Organism: Diabrotica balteata; assembly: GCA_918026665.1. Classification (NCBI taxonomy): domain Eukaryota; kingdom Metazoa; phylum Arthropoda; class Insecta; order Coleoptera; family Chrysomelidae; genus Diabrotica; species Diabrotica balteata. The sequence continues at coordinate 103,201,452 of OU898282.1, forward strand.
TCTATTTTTCCAATATTTGCTGGTATCTCTTTTTTTCTCTGTGATTTTATGTATTTCTATAGTCTTGCATTGTCATTACTATTGGCTTAGAGTTCCTGCAGTAATTCTTCGATCCATTTCATCTTTTTTCTTTTGCAGCATTTGTCTGACTCTTTCTTCTTCTCTTTATAGTGTAGGAGATCTTCTTGTTTCCCTGTGGCCACCAACCTGTGTCTTGCTTTGTCCTTGTCTTTACTAGCTTGCTCGCATTCTTCATCGTACCAATCCTTTCTTTTATTGTTTTCCATTAGTCCTATCGCCTCCTTTGCTGTTGTTAAGATACTATCTTTTATGTCTTCCCATGTTTTATCTATGTTCGATGGTTTTAGGACTAGTAGTTTTTCTTCCAATTTAGTGCAGAATTTTCTGTTTGCATTATCTGTATTTAGTTTCGACCGATTCCACCTCTTTCTTTTCTTTCTGTCGTTTTTATCTTTAAGTATCTTCAATTTCATGTCGCCTATCACCAAAATTTGATCCGAATCAGCATTGGCTCCCCTGTAAGACCTTACATTCTGAAAAATTGTTCTCCATTTTTTTGAGATTAGAATGTGGTCTATTTGGTTTCCATCTGTTGTTCCAGGTATTAGCCACGTTACTTTGTGCTCTTTTTTGTACTTGAATTGAGTGCTAATAATAAAAGTATTGGTTGCTGCTGCTAGATTACATATTCTCCTGCCATTGTTATTCGTATTTTGATGGATCGTTTCTTTTCCTGCGATTTCTCTGTTCATGTCTTCTTTCCCTATCTTTGCGTTGAAGTCTCCTAATAGGATTAGTATGTCGTTCTTTGGTATTTCTTCGTACCTTTGGTAATTTTTCAAGTTTATCATAGAATTCATTCTTTTCTTCTTCAGGAGCATTCTCAGTAGGGGCATATATGTTAACAAATGTTAAATTTGCTTGTCTATTTTTCATTCTAATATATGATATTCTTCCATCAACCGCTTTTAAAGTTAATAATCTTGTCTCTTACGCTGTTACTAACTAGAAAGGCAGTTCCATTGCGCCCCTGTTTGCTTTCTCCTGTGTAGTACATTGTGTAATTTCTTCTAGCAATCATCCCTTTTCCTGCCCACCTTATTTCTTGTAGCGCTAGTATTCCCATATTGTATTTTATCATTTCTTTTGCCAACTCTTCCATTTTGCCTGGTCTTAGAAGTGTTTTGATATTCCACGTTCCTATTATTATTTTTCTATTTTTGTTTCTTGCTTTATTTTGTTTTGTTTTGTTTTTGCGTCTTTTCTTGCAAAACAGTTTCATGTCCGTATTCATTGTCAACTCCGTCTAAAATACCATATTGAATTATAAATCAAATTTTTCTTTATCGTAATCTATTTTGTTTTTATTTCAGTAAAACTGCTTGGAAATGACTGACAGTGACTCAGAATACGCAAATCTGCTACTATTTAGCTATTCATAGTGTTTTGTCTGCACAAAATTTTTAAATTGCAACGGATTTGCATACAAAAAGAGTGATTATATTATTAGTATCTGTATGAAAACAAAAATAAATATTTCGCCCAAATCCCAGGAAAAGTAAAGGTTTTAAGCTACTTAAAACATATTTTTTATTCAAATATAGCCAAAACAAAACATTTAAAAAAACTGGTTATTTTTTGACCATAATTTCAAAATTAATGTGTATGTTAAGCTGTACTAATGGGTTCGAGCGGTCTTGACTACGTCACACTCCTGGGGCAGCTGTCAAATGTCATGCGCAATATCATACCTTGTATTCATTGTACCATGAGAGTGATCGATATTACCCTGCAGTCGATATTCCCCCATCTTCCTCTAGATTAGAATTAACAAAAACAAGATAACTTAGCTTGATGGTTTTTGGGAATTAAAATAATAAAAAAAAAACATTTCAAAATATTTAAGTTGGAAATATATTAACTAATTATATTATTCCGCCAAATGTAAGAATACATCCATTATGGATCATACTTAACTCTATTCGACTAAAAGTATTAAGACTTCTGATAAAAATTAAGAAATCACAAATCAGATCACGTTCAACTTTTTTCTTTTATTAAAAGCGACGGTCTCCCCTATATCAATTAATTATGATTATCCGACATGTGTTGGCTCGACACTTTCTCGCCTAGTCGATTTAATTAGAGTAACCATTAGCCCATTAAAAATTTGTGCTCGCTTTAGTTGTCAGTTGAGAAACATTATGGCGAACTTTAATTAGAAATTAATTAAACTGCTTTTAAAACATTGTTGAGAGATCTGTAACGATAGGTTGCACGCATGCATTACAGTTTGCAAATATCGTGGATTAGTGTCGTCTTAGACATATAGAAATCACATAAAGAAAGATAAAGGAAAGAAACCTATGGAAACAAATTTAATTTATAGTTGGAAAATAATTAGAATGTGATATATAAAATAATATAATCTTCAAAACAAAAGTAAAAAAAGGAAATATGAAATGAATGTGATTGACATATTTCAAACAAAGGTAATACACTTAAAATTAAAACTTATTATAAAGACGTCTCTTAAGAGACAGAAAAACTTGTACCATCCCACAAGCTGAATCTTGTTTTAATTGAAAGAATGTAATGCTGAAATATAACAGTAAAAATTTACTCAATACCCCAGTCGCCAAAGACGAAAATGATACTGAAGGTCTAAAAATCATACAAACAAAAAAATGCAAAAGAGTTTACCACTTTTACCCCTAGGCTTTCTTCTAATAAATGAAATAAGGTTGAATGCTCGAATAAATGAACTTTGAAAATAAGGCTATTATCGAGCACAAGTTAATTAAATCTAGCCCAAGTACTTTAGCTTAAAATAGCATCTTCAGGGGCATCTGAAATAAGCCAAGAAAACGTTTTTTAGATTAAGGAAATTAGTTAACTTCGATAAAAAACTCGAAGTTAATGGATGAAAAAAAGAGTTATTGAGATTAACGTTTTAGACTTACTTCTTCAAAATGTGAACTATCCGGCAAGCGTAGAATGTGGAAACATTAAAAATAACATAAATTGTACAAAACATACACTAAAACGAGGACAAACAGTTTAAAATTACTTCTACGCTACATTCTCTGTCAGTATCTGGAGGGATAATGATCTAAGCGGAAATGATACGGTGACATGTGACACATGACAACTTTGATAGGCAGTCAAAGTTATGGATCTGTGATCAGCAAATATTAAAATTCTGTATAAGTTGTCATTGGCCAAAGGTCCAACTAGAACTACTACTGAAAAAATCAGCTGATGAAGTATGACATATAGAATATTTTGATTTAAACTAGATTGCATAATCCAGATCTCACACTCACACCCGTCTGTAATAATAAGGTTGTAGGTTTGAGGCTAAATGAAGTGTACATAAAGTGTGAATGAAAGAAATAGACCAAACGATCTATTGGACAGTGGGTAGTTGACTACAATAAAATGGTCTACCAGGCACTGTCAATACTGTAAAACGAGAAGAAAATTGACTATGAAATTGAAATATCAAATTAGATCAGAATTGAAACTTGAAAGCAGTGTGTAAATGGGTATAGTTCAAGTAGTTCAGTTAAACCTCAAGCCAATGGGGGAACTATAAAACTAATATGTAATAGCATTACTAAAGACCAACTGACCAACAGGTGTTGAAATATAAAACTGTGGAATTAGTATATGTAGATTATGCAGAGATATGAAGAGTGAAATCAACTCCAACTGTGGATCAATTGAATCTGAGCAAGCTAGTTGTGTAAATTGTTAAATACAATAGTAATGCTGAACAGAGCTTGAAATTGGTAGATTCTTAATGTATAGACTCAGTGCAGGAAGTCTAGACAGCCGAGCTGGGTCCACTACGAGGTGAAGCTGTAATAAAGTTTTTAAAAATAGGTTTAAATTTAGTACAGTTTAAATTAATTTGAGTATTAAGACAATGAGAGTTTCCATTCGTTTCCTTTGTGATCTCCAAATCTTCCTATAGATCCAACTCCAAATAGTTTTTCTTTCTACTGATGTCAAATAGACGACCCAGTATTGATGTTAAAATTGTGTTTGGTAGACTCTAAATGTTGACCAAAACTTGAAGAGTTTGGTCTTTTTAAATGTTCTGATATTCTAGTAGATAGTTTTCTAATGGTTCTGCCTACATAAGAGGCATCACAATCATCACACTTGTAATTTGTAAATACCACTTTTGTCAAGTGTGTTCAGCCTGTCTTTGGTGTTAATTAAAAAGGAACCTACAGTGTTGTGTGACTTAAAGGAAATTTTGATGTTTTCAACTGTAGAAGTAAAAAGTTTAGCTATTTTATTAGAAATGTTACTAATATAAGTAAAAGAGAAATATCTGATGTTGTTAGAAGCATTTTGTTGGAGAGGACTTTGTGATGAATATGCAAGCTTTTCTGTAATTTTGAGTTTAGCTCTATTTAGAAGCTTATGGATAATGTTGGGATCATAACCATTATTTAAAGCAATTTGTTGGAGAGTGTTGAGTTCTACATTAAAGTTATTATTTGAAAATGGAAATTTAAGTAATCTGTGAATATAACTATTGAAAGCAGCCATTTTATGTTGGGTTGGATGGTTGAAGATGATCTGTTTAGATCGAAAACTTCACGTTATGCTACTGTATAGATTTAGACGACACTTTTTAAAAGTTTTAATTATATGTTTATTTTATCTAAAAACAAAAGTTCTCTTTATATATATATATATATATATATATATATATATATATATATATATATATATATATATATATACAGATTGAACGAGTAAAATTCGGAACATACGAAATATATGTATCTTGGCTCAAATCCGGTCTAGGTGGCTGGCCAACAAAAGGTTATCAAATAATTATGTTATAAAAATCCAATACTTCAACGGGCTGCTGGATTCTGAACTAATTCAAGAACTCATTCATAGGTGGTCAGACCACCTATCGCTTCCTAAAGCCGGCCACTCACGGTACAGCGGTGTCGTTCGACATAATCGGACAGAAGCGTTGTTCAATTTGTTGGAATATCTGGTGCGTCCACACATCATACTGCGCCGCAGTATTTGTTCGGTTCTCGATCATGTCAAATCAAACAATCATTTGAGCATCTCTTACTTTGTGTATAACTAAGCGTAAAAAGAAACCTAAAATAAAACGTAGATTGTGGTGCAAAAATCCAAGATTTTGGTGCAAAATAAATCTCGTCTGCCCTTGCACCCGATTTACTGCACTGCAATGCTAATTTTAATTTTCTTTTATAGGATGTTCTAAAATTGTTAATTTTTTTTACATACTCTTCATTCGCATTTTTGTTTACTTCTTGAAACTTTAAAACTAGAATGTCCATTGCCTGTTTTCGGGCGTTTCTATCGTGATACGTTTTACCTCTTATTCGCTATAAGCATTCTTGTATTTTATATAATTCAAAAAAACTCTTTTAAAAAATTCTCGCTAAATCAAGCCATTTCGATTTTCTATAATATGATCAAAGCAAGTGTGTAGTTAAAAACGAAGTTGAACCACGCCGCTGTATCGTGAGTGGCCGGCTATAGGTAAGCCCCTCTTTCGTTTATCGGAGATGGAGATTTTGAGCGGTGTTGCCAATTATGCCTCTAGATGTAAAATAACTACAAACTTCTGAAATAACTACAAGCCATTAAGTTTTTTTTTGTTATTAGTCTGTTGTAGTAGATTAGTAAATACAATGAAAAATATAGGCAAATATCCTATTTAGTTAAAGATACGAAGAAGATATAACTCTCAAAAAGATCCGCAAATCAGATTATTACACGGCGATTGGCAACGTTGACTTTGGGCTGCGCTCTAGACTATGGTGCGTTCTAAAAGGAGACGGATAGTTGAACGATATTTTTATACATGTCTATCACCGGGTATGGATTTATTTTTGTCCAAGTTTTATAATGGTCCACTATTTCAAATGCAGTTCAAACAGACATATATTAAATTATATATTTCGTTTTAAATTCGTTCAATCTGTATATATATATATATATATATATATATATATATATATATATATATATATATATATATATATATATTGTATTAACAAGAACATGTTACAGAGCAACAGCTAAAAATTGAAAAAGAGTTCAATAATTTTTTATTATTTTTTATCATATCCCGCGCAGAGGTAATGGATTTTTATTGTCGATACAATTTTATTATATTTTAATAACAAATAGAATAAATATGGCAAACATGTTCTCGAAAAATTTATATACAAGGTAAATAATATTTAATATCTGCTCATGGTGATCCGAACGCAACAAAGGTAACAAATGGAAATAAATACTAAAAATAATAATAAAATAAAATGCTTCTGGAATATTAAAATGAACAAAGTAACAACGTAAGTAAATTATTAACATTTTATTTTAAAATTCATATCAAAGCGAAATAAAATTCTATTTTCTATCAGCGTTATTTATATAAACATAGATTAAATCGTACATCTAAAAGCTACCCCTATCTATTTTTTGAATTGTAAAACTTAAAATATTAAACTTTTTTTATCCGCTTTTTTCTGCTTTTATCTGATATCTGCAGATATCTGCTCATATTCATAGATGTTTTAAGTAAACAAAAATTGTATGCAACAGTGAATATAGGAACATATGCAAACCATATTTGACAATATGGTCTATGAAATTCATATTGGGATTCGAACTCACGTACACCAGCGTATGAACCAAACGCGTAAAAGATTTGCCAATTAGATGTGAGACTAACGATTTCAAAATTGACAGTTGTCTGTCATACAGTGATTATTTTGAAATACAAAAGCCTAAAATAATTATGAACATTAATTAAATAATACAAAACATATCAAATAATATTATTAATATTATTAATAATATATATATATATATATATATATATATATATATATATATATACATATATAATATTAAATATATATACAAAAGGAACATTTTTATTTTCGAGAGAGGAAGAGAGAGAAAATATATCTTATGTCTCTCTCTTACTCATTATCTTACATATGTAACGGTTTCACAGATTCACTTTCGTGCAAATTTAGAACGCCGACATTGCGTATAGAAATATAACTCTGAATTGAACTTAGTTTTCACCTGACAGGTATTCTTCAGCTATATCTTCTACTGCTATTGTTTGTTTCTTAGCCTCTTGAATAACTAAATTTTTTGCACCAATTTCCAAATAAAATTGGTGGTGAACTTCGGGTATGTATGTATGTATGTAAGTTTTGAAGATTTCGAGGGTTTAGTTTTATTGGTTCTGCATACTTTTGCTGAAGAGAGTCTGCCAAACATTGATTTCTGATAACATTTTCCAACATTCAGATTCTTAAAATTTTCATTTAGGAAGTGTTTTATTTTCATTATATTTGGGCGTTCATTGTCAAATCTAAAAACTCAAATTTTGGAGAAGAAAACATTTTCTTTTTCATCTATTAACTTTTTTTGGTTATAGCTTCTTCCAAAACTTTAAATGAAAGGAAGTCTTCTCTTTTCATTATTGTTACTTCAAAATGATTGGTTCTTTTAAATTTCCTTACTGTATTAAACCAATCTGCTGGTTTATATACTACCTTCATTTTCTTTTTATATTTCTCGATAATAGCAAAGTCTTGGTCAGACGGTAGATGAGTATGCCCAACTGCTAAGAATCTATGCTATTCAGAATCAAAAATACCCTCCAATTACCAATTGCTTCCACGAGCTAACCAAAAGTCAGTTTTTGTTTTGGCCTCCACAATTATCGGTATAAACCATGAGGTTTTTAGGAAGTCGTTCACGCTCATTAAAATGTTTAACGAGAATAGCAATTTCATCGCTGCCTCTGTTACCAACGTTTTCAGACCACATATACTTAAAGCCCTTTTTATTTACGCAATCATGTATATCAAGATTATACACCCACGCCTTCCTAAGGTGTACAGGTAGTACTTGCTGAAGGTCAAATGACAATATGTATGTATCTTTGGAAGCAGCCAATTTTATTTCATCATTTAAAGTCTTTTTCATTGCTTCAGCTCACCTTAAATTTGAGTTCACATCGATACTCCATACCGAGCGGACGTTAAATGGTTCTCTGTTATCAACATTCGACCGGTTTTCTCGATTTGAACAGATAAATGTGAAGTGATTAAAAAGCAATCAATTAGTAATAGACTTAAAAATAATAAACTCATCAAATTAAATTTAAAAACAATACAGTAATTTATTTATAATGTTTCCAACGGGAAATGGACCAGGATTCGACAACTACATAGTTAGCCAACAAATACAAAATGTAAACAGCCAGCCATTACCAATCCAGTATCCATCAAACCAAATGAATTGTTACCCACAAATGCAGATTCCAAACAACACACAGGGTCAATCACAAATCAACAATATACAGGGTTATCCACAAATCTCATCACAAATACCAGGTATGTACAATATGCAAATAAATCAACCAACCACTAATTCTTCGACGAATATGATATTTCCGCCCAATCAAGAACAATATATAAATCAACAAAACGCGGCACACAACAGCAATATAAATAACAGAAATAGCCAGCAATACTACAGAATGTCATCAACAAGCGATGACGAACCAGAAAGTGCAAATGTGTCAACAAATAACTCATGGCAAGTAGTTAAAACTACAAAACGCAGAAAAATCAGATCAAATGTAGAAACAGACAAAGAAGATGATACCATTACACTATCGAACAAATATAATACCCTAACGGATACCCAAGAAAATGAAACCAATCAAAATGAAACAGCGCCAAGAATACCTAAACCACCACCAATATTTGTTTACGATGTAAGCGACTTCCCAGAAATGAGGAAAAAATTTACAGAAATAGCTGAAGCTGAACAATACGAAACCAGAACTATGGCAAATAATACAGTCAAAATAATTTGTAGCGATCCAGAAATATACAGAAAATTCTCCAGATATATGAGAGAGAACAACATTATTCATCACACATATCAACCAAAAGAAGAAAGGGCCTATAGAGTCGTAATTAAATACCTTCACTATTCACATGCAACAGAAGACATCAAAGAAGAACTGACAAAACTGGGTCACAAGGTAAGAAACATCATTAATGCTAAACATAGGATTACAAAAGAGCCGATAAATATGTTCTTTGTTGACCTTGAACCATCAGACAATAACCAAGATATTTATAAAATTCAGAAACTACAACACTGCAATATACAAATTGAACCACCTATAAAAAACAAAAATATCATCCAATGTATGAGATGTCAATTATATGGCCATTCAAAAACATATTGCAATAGACCATATGTCTGTGTGAAATGTGGAGGACAGCACAGTACAAGCAGTTGTAAAAAGAACAAGAACACACCAGCTACATGTGCTTTATGTGGAGGAGATCACCCAGCTAACTATAAAGGATGCGAATATTATCGTAATTTAAATAGAAATAAAAATATAGCACAAACTACATATAATCATCACCAAAATATGTCGCAAGCACGTAACAGAAACTTTATACCCAACACAGTAAGACCAAATGTAAGCTATGCTAATGCAGCGGGTAATAGACAACCTCCTGCTGCTCCTTCAGATAACCAAGATTCAAACACCATTCTTATGAAGTTTTTAGAAGAATTCAAAGCCATGTTTAATCAAATCTTGCAACAAAACAGCATGGTAATAAACATGCTAAGTAAACTCATATGCAAATAAAATTCTTTCTACGAATAGCAGAATGGAACGCCAATGGCCTGCTGAATCATAAGGACGAGGTGATAATATTTCTACAACAAAATTTTATAGATGTATTATTAATAAGTGAGACACATTTTACAGACAAATCGTATTTTAAAATACCTCAATATCTAACGTACCATACTAACCATCCAGACAAGACAGCCCATGGAGGTACAGCAATTTTGATCAAACAATCAATTAAACATTTCATGATGGAAAGTTATATAACAGACTGTATCCAAGCTACAGTAATTAAAGTGTGCTCATTACCTTACGAAATAACAATAGCAGCAGTGTATTGCCCTCCAAAGCACAATATTAAAAAAACCGATTTCGCATCCTTCTTCAATACTCTAGGTCCAAAATTTATCGCAGCTGGTGACTTCAATAGTAAACACACGTACTGGGGATCAAGATTAATAACAACAAAGGGGAGAGAGCTTTATAGCTTAATGCAAGAAAATAAATACTCATATTTATCAACAGGAACACCAACGTACTGGCCAACGGACCCCAAAAAAAGACCAGACCTCTTAGATTTTTGCATCATAAAAGGAATATCTAACACCTTTATGGACATAGTTCCAAGTTATGATCTATCTTCAGATCATTCACCAATTATTGCAACAATTAGCACCTGCGTTATTAACAAACAACCTACTCCAAAACTGCATGGACCTAGAACAGATTGGAACGTTTACCGAAAAATACTGGATGAAAACATTAAACTAAATGTAAGACTAAGAAGCCCTTCAGAAATAGAAGCAGCTACAAACAACTTTATGACATTATTACAAAACGCTGCAAAAGAAGCGACACCGAACGATGCAGATAAAAATAAAATCGAGAATAGAATAAATATTCCACTAGAAATTAAAAAGCTCATTGCTGAAAAAAGAAGAGCAAGAGCCAAATGGCAACAAAGTCGGAACCCAGCGGATAAAACGTTTTACAATCGCTTAGCCAATAAATTAAAAACACAACTAAAAATTGCAAGAGAAGAGTCAGTCAAAAAATATGTAACACAACTTAATAGATACGACCATTCAATATGGAAACCAATCAAATCATCCTTAAAACCTCAAGCAATATCGCCACCAGTAAGAAAAACCACAAACACACAGAACCAATGGGCAAGAAGCGATAAAGAAAAATCCGAATTATTTGCTGAACATTTAGCAACAGTATTCCAACCACACAACAATGAAGAAGATCAAGAAATTATTAATTATTTAAACTCAGAACAACCGTCAGTAAATCCAATAAAATTAACAACACCCAAAGAACTTAAAGAAGAAATCTTAAAACTAAATATCAAAAAGTCACCAGGAATTGACCTAATAACTCCAAAAATGCTAAAGGAATTACCAAAAAAGGGTACAGTGATCCTTACATATATATTTAACGCAATATTAAGATGTAATTATTGGCCTAACAATCTAAAAATTGCAGAAATACTTTTATTTCCAAAACCAGGAAAGGATCCAAGTGAAGTCTCATCCTATCGACCTATCAGTCTGTTATCAACAATCTCCAAATTACTAGAAAAACTTTTAATAAAAAGAATAGATCCAGGCCTTACAGGCGCAGACTGGATACCAAATTTTCAGTTTGGATTTCGACGAGAACACTCAACTATCCAGCAATGCCACCGAATAACCCATAAAATCAATTCCGCATTAGAAGAAAAGGAATATTGCCCAATGGTATCACTAGATGTACGTCAAGCTTTTGATAAGGTTTGGCATAAAGGACTTCTTTATAAAATTAAACAAATATTACCACCCTTCTTTCGAATACTTACATCATACTTGGAAAACCGACAGTTTAGAACAAAAGTAAATGGAGAAATATCTAAAATGCATCCCATTAAGGCGGGAATTCCACAGGGCAGTGTCCTGGGACCTTTATTATATATATTATATACTTCTGATCTACCAACTTCGCATAACGTAACAATTGGCACATTTGCAGATGACACAGTAGCACTTACCAGTCACAAACACATTAACATAGCTACACAACAACTCCAAGATTATTTGTATGAGCTTGAAAACTGGCTAAAACAATGGAAAATAAAAATTAATGAAAACAAGTCAACCCACGTAACTTTCACTTTACGACGAGAAACACCACCACCAATATATATCAACAATGAGGAAATACCCAGGACTAAAACAACCAAATACCTAGGGCTACACCTGGACCAAACCCTGTGTTGGAAAGAACACATCACCAAAAAAAGAAAACAAATACAACTAAGACAAAAAGAAATCAATTGGTTAATTGGAAAAAACTCCAAACTGTCAATAAATAATAAAATTCTAATTTATAAAACAGTTATTAAACCAATATGGACATATGGCATAGAGCTGTGGGGCTGTAGTAGTAAATCTAATATTGCTATTATGGAAAGATGTCAATCAAAAATCTTAAGAGCAATTGTTGATGCACCCTGGTACGTAACCAACCAACGAATCTATGAGGATCTCAATATCTCAACAGTGAAAGAAGTATACCAGCAAAAGAAATTACAATACATTCAAAAAGTGAACACACACTCCAACCCATTAATTTCCGCAATACCTCAACATCAAGTTATCCGAAGACTAAAGCGACGTTGGCCAACAGACCAGTAACATGGACCCGTGATTCTCTCACTGGAGGGGACCACATCACGCCAGAACCAAGGGACAGGACTTAAACTCATCACATTAACTTATAGAATATATTGTTTTATTCTGATTGTTAATTTATTAGTTATAATAAAAAAAAAAAAAAAAACCTTAAATTTAACTCCTTTTCTATATTTAACTACTTCACAGAATCTTCATCATTTTCTATATAGTTTTATTCCTCAAATCAGTTTTATTGCATATTTTGCAGGTGTCACTTCTAGGCAGTTTAAATCCAATAATAAATTCTACACAAAATATCCTTCTGTGTTGATCTTGATTTGTGGGTATTATATTTTTTTTTCGGCACACCAGGGCTTATAATATTCGTAATATAAAGAAGATATATTGAGATCATGGTCAATGTATACTTTGTTCGGATATTTTTTTCTGCTATAGCGGCTTTTGTACTTAGGTATGCTATTAATGTGGTCCCGAGCTGACTGGCAAGCTTCCTCAGATATTTTAGTATGACGGTTTAAGTATTTTTGAGAAGTAAGGCCATGGATGGAAGTAAATTCTTTTTTGCATATTTTTACATCGAGTCCATTTACCATTTCAAAATAGTTGAAAGTGGAATTCCAAAAAGAAATATTTGTCTTGGTTTTTTTTTTTGATTTGACCTTTTTGTTTGGAGCTGCTTAATTTTATGGTATGAACAAGTACTCTGTTTGTCGTAGTCTCCAATATTCCAAAAATTCGTCAAAAATTTTGTTTTCTGTGCCTTGCAGCAATATCCTACAGTTTTTATTGCATCCGCAAGGTGAGCCCGAAACTCTAGCTGCAACATCTTTTCCCGTTTTATGTATACACATGTATGCATATTTTCTGTCGCCACGCACCCCTGACTTTTTTCTCAGGGGTTGGAAAATCAGCGCGGCAATTTTTATTGGGTTTCTGAAATAATAACAAACGGTTTAGAGGATCTTTAAAAATTTCACATGTGAGAAGTGAAAATTTTCATTTGTCAACCAAATTTAATTTTTTAACAGACTGCAAATAATTCGTCGGAAAATGCGGTTCTGGTACTGTAAGAATAACCATAGCATATCCTAAAAGACAAGAACCGATTTAATAAAATTTCGGGATAATGGTACTTACCACAAAATAAGCCACAACATGACTTGCAAAATTTTATCGCCTAAATTTTTAGAAAAAGGGGGTATGCCACGTAAGTTAACAAACTTACCTGTTATTCCTCAGAGGATGATAAACTGTTTCCGATATCACTCTCAATATAGTCCTTCTTCTTTACACTATCATCTGAGTTAAACTCACACTGATTTTTGTCGCTTAAATCACTAGAAAACTCGCGAGAAAACCCAGCACTTGATTTACTCATGATGGTGGCTTGTACCATTGTTATGAAAGTATTCACCGTCTGGCGATATTGTGAAAAAGTTATTTAGCCGCACAATTGCCATCTATTGGAAAATAACGAAACTAAGTTGTATGTGGCTTGTACCGTTTATTTTGAACTATTTGCACTGAAAATACAATTTTTGTAGATTTTGTGGCTTGCATCGTTTTCACGCCAAGACCTTCAAATATTGAAATTTTAATTGTTGCAAACGTTAGTTTACATGTTTAGCAGTATGAAAATGACAAAAAGTGAAAAACCGAAATTTGTTGGTTACGATTCTTGACGTAGAAGGTGTCAATTCGTAATTTCGTTTCTTTTTGTGATATCTAATCTTACTTGCTAAATAAACGATTTTGTTGTTCGTTTATAAAAATTTATGTATTTCTTGACGTTGCGACATTATAACCAGGGTTGTAAATATCGATTAGCATTCCCTACGATCTCTCACAGTAATTATTCTCTCGTACTTACTTTTTTTCGTAAACCCCTATTTCCGTGTAAACATTATCTTTTTTTCCTGTGTCTCGTCCCGGAACCGGTTCCGTACCGTAATAAATTAAAGAGAATTTTAATATAAACCTCCTCCGCGAGCCGCCATGTTCCGGATTAAGGAAAACGCCGTCTACTTGATCTTAACGAATTGCCGACGATGTCTTGAAAATATTACGGGCAATTAAGAAATGAGTTGTAAGGAGGACGTGATTCGGAAGAGATTTGTTTGTCGTGCAAGATGAGTTGTTTCTCGGCTTGGAACTACTCAATCCATTTAACTACGTACTCGACTGGATATGTTTTATTGGTAATTTATGGAGCTCTTATCAGCAATGTGCGAAGTGTGTCAATGACTATTCAATAAATCTCCAAGATATAGTTGTTAGTGGAACTGGCGGATTTTTTATCATTCAATCAATTTATTATGAGCTGTAAAATATCAAATTTTATTTATAGGACTAACTTCCCTTTTTTTCATACTCTAGAACTTTAAGTTTCTCATGTACTGAGGTGAACAAATATTTTGGTTTAATATTATCTTTTTTAAATTTATATTTTAAGTAAAAATTTCAAATCTCTAAGATATTTATTTTTGTTCTATTCTACAAAACACTGTCACCTACTTTTTTGCTATTACTAATATTTAAGTAGAAATGGAAAACTGTTGACAATATAAATGATATAAAAATATCGTCAGTGAAAGTGCAACACCTCGTATGTGGAAATATGAAAATTTTCCAGGTCAAAAAAACCTTATAAGATACATAAGACGTTTTTATGCTATAATTTTAACTGTATTTAGTTATAATATTAAAACTTAAAAGAATTTGACATTTATTTTTTTTTGCATATTAATTTGTAAAAAACATGTTCCATGCGAGGTTTTGGATTCGAAAAAAAAAAGATTTGAATTATTGGCTATTTTTTCAACTGCATCTGTGACTATTGCTACTTTTCTTATTTTTAGGTTTGGTACTTTATCTCTGATGGTAACGCCTAATATTGATCTTTCCATAGCGCGTTGTGTAACTTTTATTTTATCTATTGTTCTTTTTGTCAGAGTCAGTGTTTCTGCACCATATGTAAGAACCGCTAAAACGCACTGGTTAAAAATCTTTCTTTTTAAACAAACTGGGATACTAGACTTGAAAATGTTATTCAATCTACCAAAGGCAGCCCAGGTGAGAGCCCCTTCTTTGTATTTCAGTTGTCTGATTTTGTCGGCCTAAGCGAATCTCATGCCCTAGATATTTGTAAGCTATTACTCTTGGTCGATGCTATGGATCTCAATCAGAATTTTACCGCTGACTACAAGGTTGTTCATAAATTTTGTCTTTGAGGTGTTAATTTTAAGACCAATTGTTTTTGACACTTTATAGAGCGTGTGCAGCATTTTTAAGCTTTATCAACTCTATCAGATATTAAAACGATGTCATCGGTAAATCTAAGGTGGTTCAGATCTTCCTCATTTATATTAATTCCCTTATTATCCTGTCGTTCCATTTGCTTGAACATATATTCAAGAACAGCTGTAAACAATTTAGGGGAGATAGTATCACCCTGTCTAATTCCACGTTCTATTCGAAACTTCTTGGTTTTTTCATCAAGGCGGATATAAGCTGTACCAGTTTCGTAAATTTTTTTAATTAAGACGATATATCGGTAGTCAATGCGGCAGTCAACCAATGCTCGGCAATAAAACACAAATATACAGTATTCGCTTATATAGCACCGAAATGTTGGAAATAAAAAAAAACAAATTAAAAAGGAAAATAAACTACTGGAGACGATGTAGCCGGATCACTATACTTGGTCGGGTGACGAACAAAGATATTTGAAAAGGAATGAAAATTTATGTAGACAAATAATAGGCACAATAAAACCAAAAGACCTAGCTGGTATTGACACCTGCAAAGAATTGAATTGAAAAATAGATTGTTTCGACAGAAAACGCTGGAAATTAGGATGCGAGAAACGATGCTACCAATAAGAAACTTTCTGATTATAATATGAAAACAACTCATTCAAAAATCTGTAATTATTTAAACGAAAGTTGCTGATACAACAATAGAATACAGTACAAAATAGGACGAATTATTAGCTCTAATACAAGTACACTGGTGGTTTATTTATAATTAACAATTTTTAACCATTAAATAGTTCTTTATATTTAAAATGTTTGACATTAACATTTTTAATATAATTATAAAAAAACCACTTCAACGCTTTTATCAACTATAATTTCTGAAGTTTTCATTTCATACTTTGTGTTATAATCCGAACAGCTCTTAAACGGAATTGCTATTGTTGCATGTTGGAAATTGTAATATGTGAAATAGCTTCAACACTTTTTAATTACAGCCTAACATACCGTAAGTATGTATGTAATAACTGTTTACTAAAGCGTTTTAATTTAGAAGTTAAAGCTAACTTTTGCTTTAATAGAAAAATGATACTTTAATTAAAAATAATTATCTTGTTTACCTAACAAAGCTAGTTTTTATATTACAAAATCCGTAAATTGAGTGGTTTATTTCAGAAACAAGTTAAGCACCAAAATATTAATTTTCGGAATACTAAGAAAAATTGAATTATGAAAAAGGAAAAAACTCTCTATTTTTTCATTTAAAGGGTGGAACAGCCAAGTGGAATAAATTGAACAAATGGGGGCGTGTTAAAAAAACGTTTGGGAACGTCGATATATATTATTGGACACCTGTCACTAAATATCTCAAAAAAAAGGATTGCATTTACCTTCGTAATTTTGTAGGTATAAAACTTTTGAGGTTATACTTCTCTACGCGCGTTCGACGTTAGAAATTTGTACCGGAGTGAATCGGTGAAATCATTACATATGTAAGATATGAGTAAGAGAGAGGCAGAAGATATGTTTGCTTTCTCTCTTCCCATCTCCTAAAAATGTTTCTTTTGTATATATGTATATATATATATATATATATATATATATATATATATATATATATTATATAAGAAATACTGAATATCAGTGACTGTCGATATAAACAAACAACACACTTTATTAGGGTTTCAGTCAGAATATTGGCCGGGATATTATAAAACACTCTTTTGACTTTTTGTCTAGCTTTCGGAATGGTTTTATTCCCTTTATAAGACATAGTCGTAGAGTATTTATAAAAGCATTGACACTCAACATTGATAACACACATTAAAATATAAAATCATGGACAAACCTCACAATTTGTAAAAAAATCACAAAATCACAAAAAAAAACAAAATCTGTAAAAAAATGTACCAGTCTCAATAATTTCAAAATGTTACTTAAATAGTATATCAAAAATTTATAGTGTACTTTCTTTATATTCTAAGTATAGCAGGTTTTTTTTCTTTAAATAAAGATTTAACTAAAATTAAAAAAAAAATAAAATAAAATAATTATTTAGTATACCGATATGCCATCTGTTTTTACGCAACTACGTATTCTCTTATTTTTGTAGTAAATGTGGTTTATGATCCCGCTTAATTATTAGTACGCTAAGACCCGTTGCAATGAACGCTGTTTAATTAAAATACTCTTGATCAAATTTAAAAGAGACTACGAATGATATTTTATTAAATAGCACTCTCTAAAAGCAGATTTAGTCTATATACATTTAACAAGCGTGGATATATGTATAGTGCACAACACAACATGTTAACTATTTAACGGTAAAGTGATTTCCGTAATAGAATTTTCAATTAGATTCCCTAGTTTACAAAGAAGATTACATATTGTTTAAAAACGCACTTTAATCCAATGTTGATAGAAGAAAATTAATATAAATATTAAAAGAAGGATCAAATGCAAATCTGCCTAAGATATCTTTGAGAATTCATTCAACTTATTCAAAAAATTCATTTACTTATGTAGTATAATGAATTAATATTATTAATTCTTTATACATAAGTAAATGAATTTTTTCCAATTTACCCATTTTCTGCCATTTGCGAAATAAAACTTGTAACGAATTATTTTGTCTACCACATAGTATTATTATCTTCGTCTTCTTCTTCAGCCTTCATTTATCCAATGTTGGACATAGGCCTACTCCAATTGCTTTCACGCTTCCCTATCTCTTGCAATTCTCATCCACTGCCTTCCAGCTACAGCAGTCATATCGTCCATCCATCTCTTTTCAGGTCTTCCCACGCTTCTTTTTGTTTCTCGAGGTCTGCAGAATGTTACTTTATAAGACCATCTGTTGGTGTCTTGTCTCGCTACATGTGCTACCCATTGCCATCTCAATGTCGCTATTTTTCCCATGATGTCGGTTACTTTAGTCCTTCGACTTATTTCGGTGTTAGGAATTTTGTCTCTGATGCTTATATTTAACATGGCCCTCTCCATGGCCCGTGGAGTTACTCTTAATTGTTCTGCCATTTTTCTTGTTACTGCCATAGTTTCCAATCCATAAGTTACAACTGGTAGTATACAAGCGTTATAGGTTTTCCGTTTTAAGTGAATTGGGATTTTTCTGTCTTTTAAAATGAAGCTCAACTTACCAAAAGCAGCCCATGATAATTGTGTCCTTCTTTTAATTTCTAAGGTTTGATTTTCCTTTTCGTTTTTAATTGCATGTCTTAGATATACCTATATATTGTTCTACCTTTTCTATATTGATGTTATCTATCGTGATGTTTTCTAGACTGTTGCTTAATATCTTTGTTTTGTCGAGATTCATTTTTAATCCTATTGGATTCGATTTGTGATTTAAATCTTGTAGCATTCATTTTAGTTCATGGATATCTGTGCTTATTAGTACTATGTCGTCTACAAAACGCAAATGGTTAAGATATACTCCCATCTATTTTTAATCCATTTTCGGCCCAATTTAGTTTTCTATTTCTAATGCCAAAGTAAATAACTTGGAAGAGATGGTGTCTCCCTGTCTCACACCTTTGCCAAGGTCTAT
This sequence comes from Diabrotica balteata, assembly GCA_918026665.1. NCBI lineage: Eukaryota > Metazoa > Arthropoda > Insecta > Coleoptera > Chrysomelidae > Diabrotica > Diabrotica balteata. The sequence continues at coordinate 103,220,682 of OU898282.1, forward strand.
TTTCATAGTTTCCAAATCATTATCTAGTTTTACGTGAAAAGTAGCATCATCGTTTATATTCTTAAGGAGGGCAGCATATCTTAAATCTACTCTGGCGTCGTCCAATGCTGTTAAGAAAGCCCATTTCTCGATACTGTCGAATGCTTTGTGATAATCGACAAATGCCAGATCTAGTGGTATGTTGTACTCTATTGTTTTTTCAATAGTTGTCCGAATTGTTTGCAAGTGATCGATAGTGCTAAAACCCTTACGAAAGCCTGCTTGCTCCACTGGTTGGTATGGTTATTATTCGGATTAGTAGTTTGTAAAATTGTGACAATAAGCTTATTAATCGGTAGTTTTCTATATTTGCGGCGTCCCCTTTTTTATGGAGTAGAATAACTTCCGCATTTTTCCATGTCTTCGGTATTTGTCCTTCCAATAGGCATTTATTCAGTAATGCTCTTATTGCCTCTTCTAATGCAGTGCCTTCCAATTTTAGCATCTCTGAAGTAATTTTATCATCTCCTGGTGTTTTCTCATTTTTCATTTGTTTTAAGGCGGCTCTAATTTCTGATGTTACTTTTTCAGGGAAGTTCTCTGAGCCCACATTAAGGATATGTTTTGTTGGTATACCGGGGTTCGGAATAGTAAAAGTATACAGTATTATTATGGAGGTTGAAAATTCGGGACAAAAACTAATTATAACGATTACAACATTAAGTCAAATTATAACGATTACAACAATTAGTTGTAACTATTAAAATAATTATTAGAAATGAAAAATATATCCTTTTAAATGAAATTCAAAAAAGGGGTTAGAGAGTTAGTTAAGAGAAATAAAAAAATGGTTTAGGAAAAAAAAATTAAACATTTATTGTTGTCCCACCACAAACAGTTACAAAAATAGACAATACAAAAAGACTATATTAATAGTCACAAAAATAATAAAGAGAAACACTTACTATGTCCTAGCCGTTTTACTGGACTATAATTTGTATCAAAAATAAATTATTACAAACAAGAAAATTATCTTTACAGACTCTTATGAAAACAATTATTAATAAAAATATTTGTTCTTGTTTTTCCTTTAAAATTTATACACAAAAGTTACCTAGATTGCACTAAAACTTCTGGGGGTGGAAACTAGACTTCACTGGAATCTGGGGGTAGAACTGAGCCTACACTCTCTGCTACACGAAAAAAATCATCTCCAAACTACTAAAAAGCCTGAGATGACAACCAGAGACAAAAAAAACAAGAATGGTTCCGTGAAACAACGATTCTTCCATACCTCACTTAAACTGCAACTACACATATGTTTTTATAGTTTTGTCTTTCCAAACTCTCCCTACTTCATGCCATTCATTAACCCACGTTTCGTCTAAATAATACCGGTTCTTATTTTTATTCCAACACAAAATTTCTTCGGAATCGATAAGCATTGACTGTCCAAAGTTTGTCTCTACTTATTGTGGGTAAATTGGGATCATCGGTAATAGCTTGTAAAACTTTATCTAAAGTTGGTATTTGTTTGTTAAAAAAATGAGTGAACCCTCCTACAAATTGCATTTTCGCAAAAATTCATCACATTCACTTTCGACAATTTTGTTCTTCCTGTTCTCTCTTTGTGTGGGGTTATATCAGCTGATTTTTTTTTTAATATATTATATACACTTGATTTTGAATGTGCCATTACTTTAGACGAAATTTCAAATATACTATCAACAGTATTGAAAGAATTGTGTTGCTTAAAATAATTGTAGACATTGGGGATAACACTCTTTTCGTTAAGTAATAAATGATTCAACTTTCATTTTTTAACTGGTGTATAATCATACGTTAATTCCATATTAATCGAAAAACATCTTACGTTAATCGACTTTTTCCATCTAAACTATCAAAAGACCATGAACTAAATACCTATTTCTCTTAAGCGTTTCTTTATTTCTTGTTATTTAATGGGTTTTCATAACGACAAAAATAACCATAAATAAGGTTACTAAAATAGACAAATTTATATAAATACAATATATTTCAAACGCTCCTTGAAAACATGTGGACCCCTTATATCGTTGAAACACTGCTTACAAATCTCTCATTTAGGACACAATACAACACATATAAGAAATCGGTAAGCAGTTTAACCAAAACTGCCACATTTGCATTTGATTGAATTCACCTTTCCACAAACAAAATATACCGGCTTTTTGAAGATTTATTAGAGCCAAGCTCTTTTCTTGGCAAAATTTCCAATCCAACTTCCACTGTTAAACTACACATTCAACTGCTCACTCAATAATTTTCGATAACACAAAAACAACAATAACGAATAAACATTACGAAGTTAGAACAGAAAATCCAGACTCACAATGACCTAAATTGTATCGTGGTCTATTGCAAAGTGACATAATTTTAGCAACTCGATATAAACCAAACGTAGACGAAAACATTTCTGGTTATTTGACGCGCAAAATATCCTAAAGCGGCTTCATGATCAAAAAAAGGCAATTAAAAATTAATATACACAGACCGGAAAAGTTTATATTATCAATTCCAACGATGCAAAAGGATTGAACAAATATGTGTTTTAACATGTACGATAGGAAATAGAAATATATTAAACATATTTTTCGTTGTTTTAATACATACAAAAGAAAATAGAAATGCTACAACTTCCATATCAATAAGTGATGTTTGTTTCGTTAGTTTATTAACTGGTATGAAATCAAATCTGTAATGTGCCACTGTTTGGTGTGTAGGGACAGTGCGGTTCCAATATAGCTTGAAGTTGATATTCTCAAGCATACTGTTAGCAAAGTGAAAAGACAGCAAATATTTGATTTCACGCAAACAGCGCCTTTGTATCTGTTGATATGTGTATTTGATTTCACGCAAACAGTGCCTTTGTATCTGTTGATACGTATTTCGACCTAATAGGTCTCATCAAAACAGTTATTCACAGGTGTTCTCAACGTGAAATCTGACATCATAGCGACATCTGACAACAAAACCGTAAAATAGTTTCAAAACACAATTCAGATTTCCGCTTTAATCTGTGCTTTCTAAAAATTGCAAAGCAAAACAGACGTTGTTAAAGGTGTTAAAAGAGACGTGGGAATTTAAAATTTGCCTTACACGACACTTCTTTTGAACTAAGCAGAAATCCTTAGCGAATTTTTAACACCTTTATCAACGTCTGTTTTGCTTTGCAATTTTTAGAAAGCACAGAATAAAGTGGAAATCTGAATTGTGTTTCGAAACTATTTTACGGTTTTATTGTCAGATGTCGCTATTGCTTCCTTATTGAAGCCATTTTAGTGTTGCTTCTTAAAAGACAGAAAATATTGATCTTTCACGTTGAGAACACATTTGAATAACTGTTCTGGTGAGACCTATAAGGTCGAAATACGTATAAACAGATACAAAGGCGCTGTTTGCGTGAAATCAAATATTTGCTGTCTATTCACTTTATTCGGATCTACTCTGTACGAGTACTAGAAACCAATTCGCTAAGAATTTCTGCTTAGTTGAAAAGACGTGTCGTGGAATGCAAATTTTAGATTCCCCACGTCTCTTTTAACACCTTTATTAACGTCTGTTTTGCTTTGCAGTTTTTAGAAAGCACAGATTAAAGCGGAAATCTGACTTGTGTTTCGAAACTATTTTACGGTTTTTTTGTCAGATGTTGGTATTGCTTCCTTATTGAAGCCATTTTAGTGTTGCTTCTTAAAAGACAGAAAATATTGACCTTTCACGTTGAGAACACCTTTGACCAACTGTTCTGATGAGACCTATTAGGTCGAAATACGTATCAACAGATACAAAGGCGCTGTTTGCGTGAAATCAAATATTTTCTGTCTTTTTACTTTATTCGGATCTACTCTGTACGAGTACTAGAAACCAATTCGCTAAGGATTTTTACTTAGTTGAAAAGACGTGTCGTGGAATGCAAATTTTAGATTCTCCACGTCTCTTTTAACACCTTTATCAACGTCTGTTTTTCTTTGCAATTTTTAGATAGCACAGATTAAAGCGGAAATCTGAATTATGTTTCGAAACTATTTTACGGTCTTTGGAAAGTGTTAATAATATGGGAGATGGTTGGTTTGAAGAAGCTACAGTTTGACAGCGATAAAGGAAGTCGTTATCACTGAGCCACGTTGTTTCTTATATTTAGTTTTAGGTAATCCCGGTAAGAAGGATGGTTTCCTTAACTAGAAAACGGAGAATAGAGAACCGAAAGACAGTAGACGTTAAGAAAACATGTTACAGGTGATAAAAAAATTAAATATTGGTAAATAATAAAAAAAATACAAAAATAATGATATTAATTGTACATCTGGCAAAGTTAATTGTTTTTCACACCTTGTTGTTACTAAAAAAAGTATTGAACTCTTCCAGTATGTTATTTTGGGTGTATGTACATGTATTTTAAATTGTTTCATTCCGTCCTCTTTTGGTTTATTTATTAAATTGTTAATTACCTACAGTTTGAATATAAACTACAATTTAGTAGAAAATATATTAGATTTATCAAGAAAATTTAAAGTATTGCTAGTAATAAATTATGTGTCTAATTGACTATTAAATAAAAGTACTTCCCTGAATCGTACAATCTACTAATAAACTTAGAGACCTGTAGTTATTCATTCTTAACTACCAATTATTTTCCATCCAATTCATTCATTTAATTGAAATCATAATCCCTTCATTATATATAATTGCAGGAGATCTCATTTAACAATTAAAATGAGTTACTTCTGCTAGATTTTTGGCTCGACGGTATTTTAGCTAAGTTTTAATGCTCCAATAAAATTTTGTAAGTACCCAAGTTAAAAGTGGGATTTTCTTGATTGTTCTTATGCCGTTGGAGAATAAAGACGTGGCTAAATTTCCAGAAAGGGTAATAATAGAAAACCGACGGCTATAAAATAATATTTTTATTATCTCATATGTTTTCTTCATAATTAATATTAAAAACAATTTAAAAAAATGAATTTGATACTATTAAATAATTTTAGTAATTCACGTTAATTTAAGTTATTGAATTTAAATCCATCAGGTGACACAATAAGCTGAGTGAATTGTTTAAACCCAAAATATTGATTTGCGAAGATTATCGGCAGTAAATCTTATAGAATAGAATAGAATAGAATATTCTTTATTAATCCCATCAGATCACATTGTGATATAGGACAAGTCATATAGTACATAAAGCATGATCAACAAGTTATATAAAACAACTACATAAAACAAAATCAATAAAATATAGGTTAATATAAAAATAAAAAACAAAGACATGCAATATAGAGCGTCTCTGAACCCGTCGGTCCTTATTCTCTGTAGTCTTTTATTAAGTCAAAATATTCATTTAGGTTGTAAACGCATAATTGGATCAAGCATGCTTTTAATTTATTTTTGAATTGTTTATTGTTTGATTGAATATTGTTTTCATTTCTTATATTAAGTGGCAAACAATTATAAAATTTAGATCCTGCAAAATCAGGACTAGTTTCAAAGAGAGTTGTGGAGTGTTTACACACGCTTATCAACCTCCCGTGTCTTGTCGGGTAATTATGAAAGTCAGAGTTGAGGGTAAAATTTTGAAATTTAGTTTTGACGTGAATAATACCCTTATAAATATATAAAGCATGAAAAGTCTACAGCCTGTGTTCAATAAAATATTTACGACATGATTGTCTATTATTAATATTGAATATCAATCTAAGAATTCTCTTTTGAGTTATAAAAACTCTAGAAGAGTTTCTAGAGTTTCCCCACAAGATAACATTATAGGCCATATATGAATAAACCAATGCATAATACACACTTATCAATTGGTTAATTACTGGTGTTAAATAGAGTTTTCAACTAAAGGATCGCATAGTAACCCTTATTCATTGTTTTGCAGACTTTAATGACATTTTCATCCCATGTTATATTACTTTCTAGAATACTACCAAGAAATAATGTTGTATCACTAAAAGGTATTTCCTCAGAACTAACTGTAATTTTATAACCACGGGATAGCTTAAAGCGCGAGTAGAACTGCATACAAATAGTTTTCTTTGCATTTACAATTAAAGAGTTCCTTTTACACCAGGTTGTAAATTCCTGTGCTACTAAGTTCATTTTTGATATGAGTTCGACTTCATTTGACTCGTCAACTACAATTGTTGAATCATCTGCATAAAGAACTATAGGTCTGCAGTTAAAAAATCTGTCAAATCATTGACATATAAAAGAAATATTAGGGGCCCCAATACGGAGCCTTGCGGTACACCTCGATCAAGATTAAAAACAGATGACTTCTTATTATCGACTTTTACTAGGAATTTACAATGTTGTAAGTATGACCTTAACCAGTTCAAGAAATAACCCCGAAAACCAAGGGCTTCTAATTTATGCAGTATAATTTCAATGTCAATAGAGTCAAAAGCCTTAGTTAAGTCAAAAAAGAGTGCACCGACATACCTTTTCGATACAAAGCAGCGTGGATATAATTAACTAATGAAATAGAAGCACTCTCTGTAGATTTATTAGGAAGAAATCCATGCTGGCATTTATTTAAGATATCATATTTATTCAGAAAATTTAACATTTTACTATAAATACACTTTTCGATAATCTTAGAGAGTACACTTGTTACGGTGATTGGCCTGTAATTATCAACCAAACACGGATCTCCCTTTTTGAAAATTGGACTGACTACTCCCGTTTTAAGGTCACTTGGAAAGTTGCCATCCTTGACAGATAGGTTGATGATGTGAGACAAAACAGGAGATATATATGAAGAAATGTATTTAATTATTTTAGTAGGGATTTGATCAATACCTACTGAGCTGGTATAGTTTATGGAAGATATAGCATTCTCAATATCAAATGGTGAGACTTCAGAAAAAAAGAATGTGTTGTTAATTGTCATAGTTGTGAAATCGTTAAAGGTATAGTTATTGAAATGTTTTAATAATGTGTGTTTGACTGATGTACAAAAATACTCACCAAATTTGTTTGCTATGTGTTCTGGATGTATCAATAATTTATTATTATCAGTAATGCTCCACTCAAAATTGTTTTTATTTTTACCAGTTTGACGATTCACAGTTTTCCATATCTCCTTCCTTCTTTTATTATTATTTTGATTATGTAAATAACTTTGATATGATGCTTTTTTTATATCCTTTACCTTACGAATAAAGTTGGCCTTTTGTATTTTATAGTTATACATTAAATCTAAATTACCACTAAAATTTGCTAGCCAAACTAAATCTTTCAGCTTTTTACTAATCTGAAGAATTTCAGTATTGATCCATTTCCTGTTGGTATTAGTAGTTATGCGTTTTGATATTAAAGGACATGTTGTATCAATATGATAGGAGACAGAGTTCAAAAAAGCTCTATATGCATCATCTACATTATTTGAATAGGTATAAACATTTTCGACATTCTCAGAATCAAGACTTAACAAAAGATTAGACAAACAATTCTTTGATAAGTTTCTATAAGTAGCTATCTGGCATGTAGCAGTATTGTTACTCTCAAATATGTTTAAACTAAAATGAATTCCTAGATGATCACCTAAATTGTAGTTCACGACAACCTCATTGTATAATTGAGGAATATTGCTAAGAAAATAATCTAGTTTCGATCGTGAAATTACACCGTTTTTATTAGTAAATATTCTAGTTGGTTCAGTATTTTTACAGTTAAGTCCAAAACTAATCATAAAATCCTTCAATATAGATTTTTGCCATGACTCTTTAAGATAATCGATGTTAAGATCACCACAAAGAATAATACAATCATATTTAACGTAACAAATATTAAATATATAATATAATTTATGTGTAAAAATATCAATATCCCCATTAGGGGAACGATACACATTGAGTAAACAAAATTTTTTTGAGTCACATCTAAAAGTAATACAACAGCACTCAAAGTTAAAATCTTGACAGATGTTCGTGAGAAAACGTGGAATATTAAATTTAAAATTAACCTTTAAAAATATAAGTACACCACCATGTATATGATTACTTCGATTATAGTACGAACCTAAGAGATAATTTGGAAGATAGAAGGAATTTATGTTGTTGTCACTAACCATGACTCGGTTATACACAGCAAATCCGGACTTTCGGTTTTAAGCAATAATTCGATAAGACTTATTTTGTTTATAATATATTGTGACTTAATACATACGATCTCTAGTTTGGTGCTGCCTCCAAGCTTATTTGTAGCATCTAGATTGTCCAATTCGGGACTCGTAACAATCATTTCTGGTTTTGATGGGGACCGCGGCTGGTAAAATTCTTGAATTTGAAGTTAAAAAGACGGACCACTGAACCCTCAGGCCAGATGCTGGGTTGAAGACTTCATCTTTGTAATCTAATAAATATGAAACTTTGAAACTAGCCTGGTACTCGGTAACCTTTATCTTTTTGCAGTAGAAACTGACATTTGGAGCATTTAGCTTTAGATAATTAGTCAAGTCTTCGGTTGTCGTTTCAGGATGGAGTTGACAAACACTTAAAAATCCAAGTTTTGGAACTGTCTTCACTTATGTAGATGAATTAGAGTTAGAAGCTGTTCCAGTAATGGGTCTGTTATACATCTTCGCTGCTTCAACTGCACTTCGCACTTGTTCATTAGTGATTATGTTTACCTTTGTATTCAGGTTAGAGTTGTCACGACGTCGTTCATATCTGCCACTGCCACTCTTATCATATACAGGTGTATGTTGTGTTGTCGATTTTGAAGGCATTAAGTTTGTTGATAGTTGGCGCGCCACCTTTTCCTTTTCTGAGATACCAATTGAGGAATTTAACGTAAGATCTCTTGATGTTTTTGTTAATTTTTTTTTCATCAAGACATAGTTGCAATAATTCGATTAACGTTTCTTGTTCATAAGCCCTGTTCTCGAGGTAATGAATGATTTTCTTATTTATGATTTACCCTGTGATTCTTTATCTTATTGTAACAGCCTATTTTCTATGTATAAGCTGTGGGTTTCATTGTTTTTTGAAATAGCCTCGTCGATAGTTTTTTCTTCACGTTGTAACTCGGACTTTTTACACTTATTACACACTTTTTCACTTAAAAAACTTTTGATTATCACATTATTAATGGTATTAGGTAGAGAATTGCTAACAATTATTTCAATTAATTGCTCTTTTTTAAGTTTTGCAAGCTCTACAGAAATTACAGATACTTCAGTCGGCGCCATCTTACCTATGTCAAATATATGGCATAGTAAATAAATCAATGGTAAAAAGGGAATATAATTAAATATGAACAAGGAATAATACAAAGATGGAAAAAAATTTTCAAAGAAATATACATCAAACACAAATTACACTAAATACTATCTATAGACAAAGAAAATCACACACAGAATTAAATAAGTATAGAAAAAAAATTGAAATACCCTAAAATAACTAAACAATTGGAATTATTAACCTATAGTCCTACCAGAAATCTAAGAGAGTCTACCGCAAGGCAGCGGAGGATCGCCTCTGGACAGGATAGTACTTTACGAGTTATAGAATGCATCAAATAATGTAATTTATTATAAAAAAAATTTATATACTATAATATATAAATAACTCCAGAACTAGAAACAAAAACTATGGTAAATCTTTTGTACACAAATTCTTTGTAAACACTGATTTCCTTTTTTACTCTGTATCACTTTCTCCCATAAGAGACCAATAGCAATCTCCCATCATTGCTGCATCACATCTTCACTGGTAGCGTTGCTTCATTATATGAATATCCTGGTGGAACCTTTTAATTATTGGATAAAAATTTCTTTATTTTCCAGAAAAAAAATTTTATTGAATTTTTTTATTTCTTTTACTTTACGAGCTAGGACCTTATAAAAATTAAATTATTAATAACAATTATTTTTATAACTCGAATCGAAATTCACCGTTAAAATTCGTAATCAACATTCAAAAATATAGAAACAAACTTGACCCATCAGAATTGACAAGGCCACGATGAACTAGTTTGGCCCCTAGTTCATAGAAGACCTACAGTTTAACATTTATTTTTAATTAGTTTTATTTTTAATTAAGTATGGTAGGATACTATATAAATCAAGCCGATTTCTAGATAAAATCTTATCGTAAAATTTATAAAATGAAAAATTTTAAATAGCCCTTAAAATCACTTAAAAAGAGAAATTCTTTCGTTCGTCATTATCTTTAAAAACTGCTTTCTTTCAAGATGACACTTCAGTTTTAACGACGAACTATTTCGTCAAATTGAGACGATGATAAGTGTAGAATTTTCTTTACTTAGGATTTTTATTTTAGCAGTAGATAGTTTCATTACTTTAGAAATAAGCCGGCATAATAATTTTACAGATTTTAAAGTTTTAAAAATAAAGAATCCTATTAATTACTAACTGTTTTATTATTTTTAAACTAAAATTTGTGTCGCCAATTCTTCTAAATAGCGAATGTGTTATTTTTTTTTTTACTTAGAGATTTTAGACTGAAACATTTTCTTTTCTTTGGTTTTCCTTTCCGTTTATATACACTATAATTTTTAATAGGCCATATTTTTTTTCACGGTAATTATCTAAGGTAATTAAGTTATTGTGTACATACGTGCATATCACCTTCTTCTTCTTCTTCAAATTCCACTCCTATCGGAGATTGGAAATCATTCTGGCAATTATAATTTTATTGGTTACTCGCCTGAATAGTTCAATTGAACTGCATCCAAACCATTCACGGTGATTGCGTAGCCACGAGATTTTACGTCTTCCTAGGCTTCTTCTACCTTTGATTTTACCCTGCATTATATTCCTTAGTAGTTCGTACTTTTCACCTCTCATGATGTGTCCCAAGTATTCCAATTTCCTGATTTATATGGAATTTAAAACTTCGCATTGTTTTCCTAGTTGTTCGAGAACTTGTTCGTTTGTTTTGCGATCCATCCATGATATTTTCAAAATACGTCGGTAACACCACATTTCGAATGCTTCTAGGTTTTTAATGTTGGATTTTTTAAGTGTCCAAGCTTCAACTCCATACAAAAGGGTAGAGAAAATATAACATCGAAGCATTCTTATCCGGAGCGATATGTTGATATCGCGATTACAAAAAAGTTTTCTCATTCTATTAAAAGTTGACCGCGCAATTTCAATGCGGCATCTTATTTCTTTTGTCTGATCAGTATCTTCTGTGATCCATGCTCCAAGGTATTTGTACGAAGATATTTGTTCAATTTCTGTATTATCTAGTACTAGGTTAACTTTGATGTTTTGTGCTTTTGTAAATACCATGAACTTGGTTTTCTTCAAATTGATTTTTAGTCCATAATCGTTGCAATATATATTTAGTTGTTCAACAAGGTGTTGCAGTTCTTCTAGTGTTCCTGCCAGAAGGACGGTGTCGTCAGCATATCTTATGGTATTAAGTGGCTCACCGTTTATTATAAGGCCCTCACTGATCTCGGCAAGCGCTAATTCTGAGATGGCTTCACTGTATAAATTAAATAACAAGGGTGATAAAATACACCCTTGGCGGACCCCACGGCAAATCTGGATATCCTTGTTCAGTTCGTTTTCAACTTTTACTTTTGCTGTTTGATTCCAATAGAGGTTACAGATGATTATAATGTCTCTACTGTCTATGTTTTTATATAATAAAATTTCTTTAAGCCGATTATGCTGCACCCTGTCAAATGCCTTCTCAAAGTCAATGAAACAGGCATATACTTCCTGATTAATATCTAAGCATCTCTGCGAAAGAACACTTAATGCAAACAGTGCATCCCGTGTTCCCAGTCCTTTCGTAAATCCGATTTGTGTATTACTTATGCCTTCATCTAATTTCTTATGTATTCTATTGTGAATTACTTTTAAAAACAATTTTAAGACATGACTCATTAGGGCTATGGTGCGATGTTCATTGCACTCCTTTGCATTGGCTTTTTTGGGAAGCATTATGAATGTTGATTGGAGCCATTCTTCAGGTATTATACCTGTTCTATATATGGTATTGAATAGATCCAAAAGAAGATCAATAGATTCAGTATTCACAATTTTAAGTAATTCGATAGGAACTTCATCAGGCCCGATAGATTTACCACCTTTAGCTTGTTTCATTGCATATTCAATTTCTTCTCATATAATGTCAGGCCCAGTATCATCCTTAAATTCTTTTGGTGCTTCTGTTCTCTCTTTGTCTTCAAAAAGTTGTGCTATATATTGTGTCCATCTCTGCATTTTTTTGTTTATATCTGTTATAAGTACACCCCTTTCATCTCTTAGTTGCCTAGTTTGAAGTGTTTTTCTCGTTCCTGTTAATTCTCTAATTCTTTTATGCATGTTAAAAAAGTCATATTTTTTCTCAATTTCTTCTAGTACTTGGCACTGCTCATGTAACATTCTCTTCTTAGCTTCTTTTATTCTCTTTTTTATTAATCGATAAGTTTCATTATATTTAATTGGATTTTTTTGTTTTGAATGATTTTCTTTCATTCAATAATAGTAGTATTTCTTCAGTCATCCAATCTTTATGTTTTCTATTCTTTAGGTTTAAGTTTTCATTTGCTGTTTTAATTATTGCTACTTTTATATTTTCCCATTTCTGATTAATGTTATAGCTACTTTTATTCAGTTCTTGGACATTACATAGATTTTCAGTAAGAGTTTTTACAGTTTGTTCCTTTGTTTGTGGTTCCCTTAATCTCTTAATTTCAATTCTACTTTGTGTGGGTTTTTTAACCAGTTTTAATTTGGTTTGTAATGTGACTACTATGGGGTTATGGTCTGAACCGATGTCTGCTCCAGGGTAAGTTTTGGCAGACAGTATAGAATTACGAAATCTTTGTCTAATAACGACAAAGTCAATTTGATTTCGGATTATTCTATTCGTTGTATCACCGGGAGATTTCCATGTATACAATCTTCTTTTTGGTAGCTTAAAAAGTGTATTAGCTATTACAAATTCTTCCGTCTGGCAAAATTGTATCAAACGGTCACCACGTTCATTTCTATTTCCTAGACCATATTCCCCTACATATCCATCCACTCTTCCCTGGCCAACTTTGGCATTGAAGTCGCCCATTACTATTGTAGTGTGATGTTTCTTCATGGATTTTAAGACTTGTTCCAAATAATGATAAAACAGTTCGATATCGTCGTCATCTTTATCTGCCGTAGGAGCATAAACTTTACTATACCTTTTTTAGACTGTGTTGTATTGATAAGATCCTATCAGAATAAGGAGTAAAACTTACCACAGAGTAATTGACCTTTTTTGCAACTAAGATAGCAACACCATAGCGATGATTGACCTCGTTGTTACCTGAATAATACATGGTTCCATTATTTGTAATTTGTTTGCCTGAACCTGGCCACTGTACGGCACTTATACCCAAAACATCAATTTGGAGGTTTTTCATTTCAAGCATACGTTCGCTAATTTACCACTTGCATATAAACTTCTGACATTCCAGGTTGCTATTTTCAATGTCTTAAGTCCACAGGGATTTCTCTGGTTTACGACCTGGGAGGCCCTGTGATGTACAGTTATTCCTCCCCTGCCGGATCTTGGATTCCGTGCTCCATAATCAGTAAGTTTGTTTACTCTACTTGTCATTTGCCATTCATGACTTTACTAGGGGTACTCTAAGAGTCTTTAATGCAGTGGTTCCCCGTTGCCTTCTGCATCCTTACGCCGTTGATATATTTTTCGATTCATCCGCCCTTAGGACCAGTTTCCCAACCCTTGGACAAAAGAGTGCCCTTCCACTTATTAACTCATCCGCCCGCAGCCGTTGGTCATAAGTGGGGGATTGCTTATACCGGCAATCATTCGGTGAATTACCTGTTGGTCCACGGGAGGTATTTTATTTCCCTCCTACCCACCGGTAAACCGGGTCGGGCATTCCCCTATCCACCACCTGGGGGCGCGCTCTCTAGAGGTTACAGGTTCCTCCGAGACTGCATAAGACCACAAAAGTACAAATTTCAAAGTCACATTTTTTTTTTATTTACAAAAAACCCGCTTTAACCTAATAAGATTGTTCTGAAGCTATTTTCTTGGGGCATTTTAAATTAATTACTATTTAACTGGGAATAAGTCACAATTAAAGATAAAAATACGTTTATTGACGTTTCAATTTCCACTTCGGAAATCGTTCTCAAAATACAAACAGTAAATTAAACAAATTTTGTTTTTTGTTACATAGTGAAAAATTCTTCTAATAATATAATTTTATCTGACTCATTTATATTGACAATTCAGACATACATTATGCATTTTAAAGTAGACGACTTTAAAATGATATTGCCAATATTGTGGAGTTGCGCTCCTGGGACGACTTTACTTATAAGATAGTTCATTCGATTACATAAAATCAACTTTAACTTGAGAATATCCGTCAGAAAAAAACATAGCATGTAATTCGTCTTTAAAAAGACAAACACATGACATGATAACAGTAAAATTCTCCTGTTAGTGATTCTATAGTAAATTATGAGGGAAAACCAGGAAAAAAACCTCATAATACTATCCCGATATGGTAAGTATTTGTTCGTGCATTTAGTTTATCTTCAATAAACACCAAAATTTTGATTTTATATGTTTCGTTATTTAAAAAACATAAATGACGTATCCTCTATATTTTACTGACTTACTACTACTGGTATTTTCTTATTAATAATTTCCTCTTTCAATATTATTAACCAGATCCTACCACATTCTGCCGAGGAATTTGCGACACAATTGGCCTCATTTAGCATAATTAGAGCCGCTTCTTTGATTTTTCTTTTTTACCATCCGTTTCTTTTAGAACTATATTTGAATTATTCCATTTAACCCTAGATTCATTATCATTCATAATTATTATTTATTGCCTCATAATTTACTATGGAATCACTAACAGGAGAATTTTACTGTCATCATGTCATGTGTTTGTCTTTTTAAAGACGAATTACATGCTATGATTTTTTTCTGACGGATATTCTCAAGTTAAAGTTGATTTCATGTAATCGAATGAACTATCTTATAAGTAAAGTCGTCCCAGGAGCGCAACTCAACAATATTGGCAATATCATTTTAAAGCCGTCTACTTTAAAATGCATAATGTATGTCTGAATTGTCAATATAAATGAGTCAGATAAAATTAAATTATTAGAAGAATTTTTCACTATGTAACAGAAAACAAAATTTGTTTAATTTACCGTTTGTATTTTGAGAACGATTTCTGAAGTGGAAATTGAAACGTCACTAAACGTATTTTTATCTTTAATTGTTGCTTATTCCCAGTTAAATAGTAATTAATTTAACCTAATAACGTTATTAGCGGAACGGTAACAGGTAGTTACACTCTGCCTGTAAAGTAGTCTTTTAAAAACAAAAATAGTTTATCTATAGTATATTTTAAGTTTAAAATGTCTTTAAAATTGTTTGGTAAATGGTATTTATTTCTTTGAGGATCCAACTTTTCAGAGACATTTCCACTGACGTCAAAATGGATGACGATCTAAAGTTAATAAATTCCCATTGTAATCTCATCTGGGAATCGTTGGATATACCACATCTCACAAGTGTTGTAGCTACAAATATTATTATTCCTAAATACCAAAACAAATTTTGCTACACTACTCTTAAAAAAATCTTAAGTGGCTATCAGATCATATTGTGATCTATACAGACGGGTCAAAATCACCAGCATGTACAATCAGTGCTTAATTTGTACCAAAAATGAAGATTAAAACTCATTTATTTTAAATAATCAATCCAGCATCTTTTCTGCTGAAGCATGTTCTTGAATTGTGCTGTGAAAACCAGTGGAACAAAATTATATCAAACAACATATTAAATTTAAATGGGACAGACAACGGATTCAGTTTGGTGAAAGCAGGAGCACTAATTTATATAAATTACAACCAACACTAGATGTAAAACAATTCTACAGAGATGTTACATTAAGCAGAAACACAGTGTCAAAACATCTACACAAAATAGGAGTTCTCCCAAGAGACCGATGTGAGTGTAAAACTAGTATCTTCTTCTTTCAGTACCCTGTCCGTCTATCGAACGTTCGTGATCATACCATTTGGTTGGTTTCTTGATACCATTCTCGAAGATTTCGGAGCCAGGATGTTCTTCGTCGGCCTGGGCCTCTCCTTCCGGCGATCTTATCCAGTATTATGACGTGTAGAAGGTTATATCTATAGGTACAAAGAACTAGTACAGCTGATTTAAATCACATATTTTTCAACTGCCCACTACATCGTAATACAAGCACGTGGCTGCTAAAAGAATTGATAGAAGAGGGTTTAAGTACACCATTAAACGTAAATCTTCTATTAAGTGAAAACAATATAAAAAATTTTAAAATCATTATGACATTTCTTGTAAAAATTAAATTAAAGGTAGAAGTGTAAAATGGATGGTATTCTTAAACAATTTCCTTTGTATGTTTACCATATAATTGCCCACCTACCTAACCGTGGTTTATGTCTTGTTTGTTACAATAAATCCGCTCTGATGAATCGCTGAGCGTGAAAAGTGTCTTCCTTTTTCAATCCTGTATGAATAAATAGTAATATTCATATGTAATTACGTGGCTAAAGGTTTCAAGACAAAGCCAGTTAAATAAAAAAAAGTATAAGTTCAGTCATCAGACAAAAGCTGTGAAATAAACTTTAGATTTCTTTTCAGATTGCTACAAAACTTTAATCATTTTAGTATATATATATATATATATATATATATATATATATATATATATATATATATATATAGATATTGTTATGATTTGTTGTTGTTGTATGTAAGTATAGGGTTTTTATCGCGGTTCTCAAAGAATTAGTTTGTAAGTATTTTTTTTTAAATTATCTTTATTATAAATATTATAAAACAAACCTATCTATCTAATATAAGCAATATCAATTTAACACAATCTATCTAAAATTTGAAATTTGGTACCTTCTTTCACTGAACGCCTAAAGTTTTTTCCAAAATTAAAGTTATTATCACCACTCGATATCTTCTTACTAAGCCTTGGTTATCCAACTATGTTAATATTTTCCTTCTTAATTATCTTCCCTCACCATATAAATATATATTTAACTCCTTGTAATTTCCATATACTTAATGTACTTTGAAATATACTGGATCTTATGGTTGTATTATTGAATGCTTATTTCAATGAATTAACTTCAAATTGTCACTATATTACTGTAGTAATAATTAATCTCCAACTGTGTTTAACTTAACAATTCATGTAACTTAATCAATGCTTTCTGCTAGCTAAGAATCTCTTCATAACCTCATAAATAACTAACTTAATAATCCTGGAATTGTTATAACTAACTCCTCAATAATAATCTTGTAACTGATTTAATATATTCTAACTTACTCACTTAACTGAATTAATAATCTTCTTGTAACTAAATTCTTGAATTATAACTTTACTAACTAATAACTGGTAACTGAACTTAACTGAACTGAACTCATAACTGACTGACTGACTATTACATGGCTTTTTATATGTTTTTCATTGTTTCCAGAGTATTCTAGCAATAAATAATCTTCGAATCATTCTATTTTTTCTACTTGAAAATTCTGGAATGGTTTTTTTTGTCTGTTATGTATTATGTATACAGTCCCATTGACATATCTAGAGTTTTCTATCTATAATTTACTTGACTTTAGGCTCTCCAGATCAGAACTACACTATTATATGTAACTTAAACATTTATATGAACTATATTTTTACAATTTTACATCCACAATTATATTCTAAATTAACATTCCAAAAATAAATAACTATTTGACTTTGATACTACAGTGTATGTTTGGTTGCATAGCACATGGCTGAGTAAACATATTAAATATTAAATAAAATAAAATAAAAAAAGTTTCTTAAACTGAATTCTTATGCTAAATTCTTAAAAATACCCTCATATAATTATTTTTTTATAATATCATCCAGTATATAACTTACAAATTATGTCTCTAACCCCTATTTAAATAAATCTACTAATCAACACTGCATATTTGGTTGTTTATATTTCTAAGTTAATTTATTGTATTTCTGTTTTCATAATAATATATGTATATATATATATACATATATATATATATATATATATATATATATATATATATATATATATATATATATGTATATATTTATATGTATATATTTATATGTATATATATATATATATATATATATATATATATATATATATATATAAGCGGGTCTTCTATAACAATCTTCAGTTGTTAAATCTCTGGCGGTCATTGCATCGTCGACATCGTCTCTCCAGGATCGTCTTGGTCTATCTCATTTTCTTCTAGTTGGCGGAGTCCATTCTTCTATTTTTTTGGCCATCTATTTTCCGGTATTCTTTGAAGGTATCAATACCAGTTAGGTCTTTTGGCTTCGATTGTGTCTATTATGTCTAGATCGATTTCCATTTCTCTCCGAATATCTTCATTTCTGACCCTATCATGTCTAGGGTGCTGGCAACATTGTCTCCAGTAATTCATTTCCATGGCCTTAATTTTTTATTTATTTGTTTGTTTTATTTCCAGAGTTTGGCACCGTTCAGTCCAATACTTTCTATTATTGTTTTATAAATTCTTCTTTTATTTTCTTGTTTTTGTTTTTGTTCCATAATAGTCCGTGTAGCTGTCTGGTGGCTACGAATACTATTCAGTCTACGTCCTCACATCAATAGATGGTCGGGTCTTAAACCCGTACCATGACAAAAATTTTTTCAATTTTTTAACGTGTTTGTGAAGTCCAGTGTCGACTTTTTATATGTTTTTTATATGTTTTAAGAATTCCAACTCCTACAAAAAATCATAATTTTGAAACTTAAGGAAATGAGATCTCTCCTTTGTAGTGGTATTTAAAAAAATTGACCATAGCTCTGATGATAGCTTTGTAAAGCCGAAAGCGCTCAGCTAGGAATTGCCTAAAATATACACACTTCAAAAATACTTTTTTGCATTTTCTTTCAACCATTCAGTTTTTTGTATATTAATTGTGAGACCCCATTTGGTGTACATATCTTACAGTTTTCTAAGCATGTATACTACATCACTGTAGTCTTCAGCTAGAATGGCTTGGTCGTCAGCGAAGTGTATCGTGTACAATCTATCATCTCCGATTGGGATGCTCATATTACAGCACTTTCTTCTCCACAGTGAGAGTGCCTCATTTAGATATATTTTAAAGAGTGTAGATGCTATGCAGCAGCCTTGCTTTAGTACCTTACTAATAGGAATTTCTCTAGTTAATCTATTTCCAGTTTTAATGTTTGCCGTCGTATTTTTGTAGAGCTGTTGTACTGCTTGTATATTTTTTTTGCTTATTCCTTGTTTTTCCATTGCTACCCAAAGCAATAAAAGTGGTATACTATCACATGTCTTTGTCAGATCTATAAAGACTATATGAGTTGAAAGGTTAGGTTAGGTTAGGCTAATCTTTTCTCGATAATTTGCTTTAGAGAGAATATACTGTCCATACAGGATCTGCCTGCACGAAAGCCATTCTGTTCTTCTACATCTTTCATCTCTTTTTCAGTTTTATTTTTTATAATTTTTCGATACAGTCTTGAGAGTGAATTTATGATACTTAGTCCCCAGTAGTTTGAGCAATTCTTTCTATCTCCTTTTTTGTAGATGTTGTTAATATGTGCTTTTGTCCACTTCGGTAGTAAGTCGTGTTCATGATAGAATTAGGTGAAGACATACGCCAGTAATTCCCGTAATACTTGTGGACTATGTTTTAATAATTCATTTGGTATACCTTGTGGTCCGCTTGACTTCCGATTTTTTAGAGTTTGTATCATTTCAGTGTAACCAATTAAATTCAATATTAAAAATAATTAAGATGTGGCGTGCATTTTTATTGATAATGGCAATATATATTTATAATTTATTCCTATACCAAATATATGCAACGATAAAGAAACTAATCTTTTTTGATATTTAAAACAACAATCACTTTTGATTAACGTATATGCCAGCTGGATAAATGTGGAAACATAAAACAAAAAATTGTAATTAAAGTAAGAAGTAAATGTAAAAGCCAAAGCCACCATAAATCCCTATTACGAAGTAGAAGCCACCAAAAATGAAAACTCGTCTGTCAAATTCAGCTCAAATTCTTGTATTGAAATTAGCTGACTCGTGTTGGATGTTAGATTAAAATTTCCTTCATGCAAACTTTCTCCGTAAAAAATGGAAATCAACTCCTGAAATATGAAATGCTTTTGACAATGAGGCAAATTGCATTACGGTAAACATGAAAAAATAAAAAGAATGAGTAATTTCCAACGAAGAGATATAAAAGTCTAATCTTTTCTGTGTTTCGCAACTTTAGATACAACGTGTTCTTTTCCGAGAAAACTTCGGGAAGCAAGTTAAAAACAACAAGATGAATAGAAAAGTAGCTGGAAATATACCTTTTCACCCTATTTTCTGTACAAAGACGGATGATTACAACTCGACTCTCATTGTTCATAACAAGCGTAACATGAAGCTCGAATAGAAGGTCTTAATAAATAAGATGCTAGCAAATTTTAAGTTTTAACCAACATTTATATCTTAATACATTGTTTACCACTTAAATATTTTCTGTTGACAAAAATTACGATTTTAATTTAAAGCTAATACTCATTCAACCATTCTGGTTTTTGTAACAATAAAACACTGAAAACTTTGTTTTCAAACTTCCACAAAATTTATTTTAAATATTATCACTACAGCTGTTTCGGTTGATTGCCTTTCTCAAGTGATCTGTTTTGGCTTGGGTTTACAAATTTATAGTCTCTAATGAATTAGGTTGAGGAGGGGAGAACTGTTTGTCTCAAGTTAGTCATTCAGAATTATATCTGTGTTTTTTAATTTGTTTATTTCCATAGATTCTAACAAAGATAGCTTAAGGCCTTTATTTTGAATGTGAAGAATTTTAAATTTGTCATTAAAAGAATGATTATGATCTAGAAGGTGAAGTGCATAGTACATTCCAACAGACAAAAAGCGATTCCAGAATTTTCAGATAGAACAAATAGAATGATTCGAACATTATTTGTTGCTAGAATATTCTGGAAACAATGAAAGAGATATAAAAAGCCATGTAATTTGGAGAAGAGGAGTTCAGTTATGAGTTTAGTTCAGTTCAGTTAGAGTTCAGTTATCAATCAGTCAGTTATCAGTTACAGTAAAGTTATAATTCAAGAATTTTGTTACAAGAAGATTATTAAGTTAATTATCCAGATTTAGCCATACGGCTCACACTCCCTCTAAGGGGAAAATTCACTCATCCCAGATACCTACGGTATCAAAAGGATTGAGCTCTGGTGGGACTCTTTCCATGTTATCGAGTCCTAGGTGACTTGGTACGTCGGTGTATCTCCTATAAATTTTCGCACGCATCTAGACGTCGAAAGTAGCACAGCTTTCTGCATGACCTTATATAGATGTTCATTTAGACCCAGCTTTTTTATGTTTTCTAGGAGGTTCTTCGGAATGACTCCAGTGGTAGAAAGAATAATCGGTATCGTCTGGGTACTTTCCATTCTCCATTGTCTTCTTATTTGTATTTCCAGATCTCTGTACTTGGCGATCTTTTCGTTGTATTTAACACGCAGGTTATTGTTGTTAGGTATCGCCACATCGATTAGAGTTGTTTGTCTTGTTAGTTTATTAACTAGCACGAGATCTGGTCTATTATGTGCTACAGTTTGGTCTGTGAGCACAGTACGATCCCAGTATAGCTTGTAGTTGTTATTCTCAAGCATACTCTCTGGAACGTATTGATAATATGTGAGATGGTTTGTTTGTAGAAGTCCCAGTTTAATAGCTATCTCTTGATGGAGGATCTTCCCTACTGAGTCATGCCGTTCCTTATATTCAGTTGCAGCAAATGCCTGGCAGCCTCCGGTAAGATGTTGGATCGTTTCTTGGGCTTGGCATCCATATCGGCATTTGTCGTTTTGGATCTGAGGGTCTTTGACAATATATTTCAGGTAATTTTTGGTTGGTATAACCTGATCCTGAATGGCAAGTAATGAACCTTCTGTTTCAGGGAACATCTTTCCTGATGTCAGCCAATAGTTCGACGCTATATTGTCGACATAGTCTTGACTGACCTCATTCGGATGTCGCCCGTGTAGAGGTTTACCCATCCAGATGCGCATTTTTTCGTTGTTAGTAAGATGGTCTATGCGCATTTCTTGTTCCCTCAGTTTGATCGGTGTTGTATCATCTACTGCACAAATCGCGCGATGAAGAGTAGATGTCTCCGCCTGCACCTGAAAATAAGTTCTTAAATTAGTAATCTGTTTTTCTAATTGCTCGCTTATATCAATAAGTCCTCGTCCTCCTAAATACCGCGGTAATGTCGTTCTTTCTACTGCACTTCGAGGATGGTGTTTTTGTGCCTTTGTGAGGTGTGTTCGTACTTTTCTCTGAAGAGTTTCTATATCCGTTTTAGTCCACTTAATAATACCAAATGAGTAGCTAAGCGCGGAAAATGCATAGGTGTTTAATGCCTTAAACAAATTTTTACTATTAAGATGTGAGCGGAGTAGCTGTTTTACTCTTCGTATGAACTCTGATGTTAATTCGATTTTCATTTGTTTATGGTCAATTTTCCGCGCTTGCTTTACTCCTAGATATTTATACATATCATTTTCGCCCATAGCCTCGATGTTTTGGCCATTTTTCATATCGAATCCCCCGGGCTGAACCTTTCCCTTTACTATATTTAATACACGACATTTGTCTAACCCAAAGTGCATACTGATATCATTTGAAAAAGTTTCCACAGTTTTTAGCATTTGATCTAAGTGATTTCGAGTGGAAGCCATTAGTTTCAAATCATCCATATACAACAGATGATTAAGCTTTGCCACTACATTGTTGTTGTTTTTAATGCTAAAACCTGAGTCACTAGAGTTTAATAGCTGGGATAGTGGGTTCATCGCTAGACAGAACCACAAGGGACTCAGCGAGTCTCCTTGGAATAGGCCGCGGTTAATTGCGATATTTTCCGTTTCCGAAAGTTAATTATTATTATTATTATTATTAAGTCAGTTACATGTGATTATTAATTACAAAGAAGAATTAAGAATGAGTTATGAGGTTATGAAGAGATTATTAGCTAGAAGAAGGTATTGATTAAGTTAAATGAATTATTAAATGAAATACAGTTGGAGATTAATTATTACTACAGTAATATAGTGACAGTTTGAAGTTAATTCATTGAAGTAAGCTTTTAATAATACAACCACAAGATCCAGTATATTTGAAAGTACATTATTCGCTCCGTGCGTGACTGACGCGACACCTACCGCCTTCATCTTATAATTTTGGAGTCCAGTTTTCAGGTTAAACGTATGACATATGTTTGACATTGTTAAATACATGCGAAATTGACAATTATTAATAAATTAGTTTTTTAACTATATTTTTTCAGTTTATGTTCAAAATAAATGTAGTATTAAAAACTTAGTTTCTCAAAATTCATCATAATATATCTTTTCAACTCCAAACGGAAAAGAAAGGGAAAAATCTAGTACTGGCAAATCAAGTTTTTCGCGCAAAAGAGCATATAATTAAAAACAATAATGGTAAATTTATGATATAAAAGCTAAAGTCATCTGCAGTTAGCTTGAAGCCTTATCAAATATCATTCAAGGTAAATTATTTAAATTTTTCCTATTTCAATTGCATAAAAATGAAATTATGTGATATTTACTTTTTCATATTAATAGCACGAATTCATCTTTTTCTTTTCTCCAATTTATATGTAATCTTTGGGAACCTATAAAAACTACACTCACTGTTTTTGCTATTATTAGCACAATTAAATACGCAACATGTATTTGCATACATTTTTGATAAAATTTATGCGTAAAAATATTTTGTCCAATATTCCAATTTTGTCATATTTCGCCGCTACGCACGCTGGCATTGTTTCAATGTACCCCTACCATGGTCACGCACGGAGCGAATATGGAAATTAAAAGGATTTAAATTTATATATTTGTATGGTGAGTGGAGATAATTAAGAAGGAACATATTAAAATAGTTGGATAACCAAGGCTTAGTAAGAAGATATCGAGTGGTGATAATAACTTTAATTTTGGAAAAAACTTTAGGCGTTCAGTGAAAGAAGGTACCAAATTTTGTTATTAATTAAATTATTGTAAGAATTTCAAATTTTAGATAGATTGTTTTAAATTAATATTGCTTATATTAGATAGATAGGTTTGTTTCATAATAGTTATAATAAAGATAATTAAAAAAAGTGCTTACAAACTAATTCTTTGAGAACCGCGATAAATAACCCTATACTTACAAATATCATTCAAATTTACTCATAGCTCATACAACAACAACACATCATAACAATATATATATACATATATATATATATATATATATATATATATATATATATATATATATATATATATATATATCCATGGCTTCATCTACCTCATCTCTGAAAGATCTTCTTGGTCTGCCTCTTTTGCGTTTTCCTATGGGGCTCCACTCTATTATTTTTGCTATCCATCGGTTTGGGTCTGTTCGTCTGACATGTTCGTACCACGTTAATCTTTTTTCTTCAATGTAATTTAAGGTGTCTTTCTTTATCTCCATGCGTGTTTTGATTTCGTCTTTAGTTATTTTGTCCATTCTGGAAACTCTGCAACTTCTTCTCCAGTAGTCCATTTCTGTGGCGTTTATTTTGTTTCTGCTGCTTTTGTTTAGGACCCAATTTTCTGCTCCATATGTTAGAATGCTGCGAATCATCGTGTTATAAATTCTTTTTTTGTTATTTTTTGTTATGTGTCTGTCCCA
This sequence comes from Diabrotica balteata, assembly GCA_918026665.1. Classification (NCBI taxonomy): domain Eukaryota; kingdom Metazoa; phylum Arthropoda; class Insecta; order Coleoptera; family Chrysomelidae; genus Diabrotica; species Diabrotica balteata. Next base: position 103,245,527 of record OU898282.1, read on the forward strand.
TAGGATTGGATTTAGTTGTCTTATAGAGTTTTTGTTTGAACCCACTCGATTTTTATTTTCTTCTTCTGTAGTACCTTTATTTGATATAATGAACCCTAGGTATTTAAATTTATCGGTTCCCTTTATTTGACACCCATCATCCACTTCCAGGTTTCTTGTTGGTTCTTGTGTTGTGTTCAGATATTCTGTTTTGTTAATGTTTATTTCCAGACCATTTATATTATATTCTTCTTCTAGTTTTAGAACAATATAACTTAGATCTTCCTCGTCTTGTGCTATTATGACTTGATAGTCGGCAAAACTGAGGGTATACAGATTGTTGCTCCTTATGGGTACTCCCATTCCCTCGCATTTCCTTTTCCATAGCTTTAACGCATATTGAAGAAATATTTCTAAGAGTGTAGGTGAAGTCGAGCAGCCCTGTAGGAGACCTGTCGTGGTTTTAAATGGTTTCACAAACTTGTTACCTACCTTGACTGTAACATTGTTATGTGTGTACATGGACTTCACTACATGGATCAGCTTATCTTCTACTCCTATTTGTTGCATGGCTTCCCACAGTCGCTGTCTGGGCAAAGTCGTATGCCTGTTTAGGTCAATAAAAGCTAGATGGACTGGTCTGTTCTTTGCCATCTTCTTCTTTATTAGTTGTTGTATAGTGTAGATGTGGTCAACACATGATTTCCCAGCTGTAAAACCTGCCTGGTCGTCCTCTATTTGATTTTGAATTTGTTTTTCTATTTTTTTCTTTATTATTTTTCCATAGAATCTTTTTATAGATTGTAAAATACTTAAACATCTGTAATTTTCACATTTTCTTCTATCCCCTTTCGTGAAAACAGAGATAATATGAGCTGTCAACCATTCTTCAGGTTGTTGTTCGGTCTCCAAGGCTCTCTGAAACAAGGTATGTAAAATACGGAACAATTTTTCAGAGTCGTATTGATTCCCAGTTATCATTTTATCTTTTGTATTAATCTTTTCACCTCTCTGTTCTTCTCTCTGCATCTTTCTAGGTCCACTTATTCTTTGAGCTTAATCATTAATGATATAACTGTTTCTGGTGCTTAATACATTCCTCCCTGCTTTCTGATAGACGTTGTCGATATCTATTTGTTCTTCTCTCTTCGCAACCTAAGGCTTCCGCTGTTACTTCCTTTATGCAGGATTTTATATGTTTATATGTTTATATGTTATGTAGGATTTTATTTCGTCTATGTTCTCAAAACTAAACTCCTCCAGTTTTTGGTCGAACCTTCGTCTGTACAAGCTTTCACGGATTCTTCCCTTAGCAAGAGTAGTTTGTACTTCGTTTCGGCCTACGTTTGAGTGTCATTTACCACTGTTCTTTTTGATCAATTTTTGGTTTTCCAAGGGAATCTCATATTTGCTATCAGTAATTTTTGATCAGAACCACATTCCGCTCCCCTTTTAACTCTGACATCTGTAACTTTGATCGATGTTTCGATTTTCATTATGAAGTAGTCAATTATAGCTTGGAGGTTTCTTGTTTCTTGGGTCCAGGTGAACTTGTGGATATCGTTGTGGCGGTAGAATCCGTTCGTAATTTAAAGTCTGTTTATTTCACATATTTCGATTGTTTTTTCTCCATTTCCATTTGTCGCTTCTTCTTTATATGTTCCTCCTGTTTGACTTTTTATTGTTTTCCTATTCTATCATTCAGATCACCTGTCAGAATAAGTTCTTCGTCTGATTTGACCTTTTCTATTTGATCCTGTAGGGCTTCCATGAACTGTTCTTTTTCTGTTTCAGGTCTATCATCTCTTGGTCCGTAAATTCCTAAGACTATTATCCTTCTTCCCCATAGTTCCAACTCTATTTTTATAATTCTTTCATTGATAGGTTCCCAAGACTTTATGGATTTTCTCCATTTATTTTTGATTAAAATGGCTACCATTGCTTTTGCTCTCTGCTCTTTTTTGACTCCGCTCCAACAGTGCAGTACCCAATTTATGTGTTCCGTGCCGTGTACAATTATTAATAATAATAGTAAATGTCAAATTGACATACAAACGTATGTTAGGTAAGTTAGTGACACGGTAAGGTATATTGGTGATAGTGGTTAGGAAATTTGGTGATATTATGGAAATCGTATATTTAATCAGATATTTAAAATTTATATTCCATGCAATGATCACATCGAAAGATATGCAAATCTCGTGGTATGGTGTCAAACAAGTTGAGCACTAAATCCATTGGGCTCCGTTTCTTTTCTTATCATTAGTTGAATACAGGACTCCACATAAGCCACACTCCCAATCATCTATTTTACTTTTTTTTGCTTTTTGGATATATTTGTATGAACTCGAGGGCTGTTGCTAAAGATTTTCTGTTACTGAAGTGTTTTCATTCGTCGGTGTTAAGCATTTCGCACTTCAGTCCTTTTTCTTGACCTCTCTGGACGTTTTGAAGCTGTTGGTGTTTTCAAAATATGATAGACTGTGGCTTTAGGATTTAAAATAGAAGTTTTAGGTATTGCGTCAGTTGAAACTGGAGAAGCAGGAGCTATGTCAGTTAAAGATGACGGCCGTAATGCTTCTTTTGGAATAACATCTCCATTTAAAGGGCATATGCCTGTTTTTTAAAGCATTCTCAATGTTTTTCTTTGTAAAGGCATTCATGTAAACTGGATTCAAAATGAAATGAAAGTTGCTACGATTTGGAGCATCCGTAGGGTTACTGCTGATATAACGATTTATGCTATCGCGACAGTAAGTCTTAAGTGGCTTGAATAGTCCCACGTCAAGTGGTTGCAATAGATAAGTGCAATGAGCTGGGAAAGTAGATAGGTAAACTTGATTATCTTTCGCTATTTTCAAAACTTCAGGTCCAACGTGGGCAGAATAAGAGTCCATCAACAAAACTGCAGGACGTTCAGGGGGTATCGTAGTGATAAAAAAATTTAACCATTCCAAAAACAATTCAAAATTGATTCATCCTTTAGGAGATAATTTTATTAACGCGTTGGAAGGGCATCATTTTTAATTGTATTATTCTATCTTACACCTTTAAAAATTACCATAGAAGGAATCCATGTTCTATCAGCACAAATGCATGCTAACATAGTTTGATTTTGACCTCGTTTAGCTTAGGATCTTTTATAAACATACATTTTACCAACGCCGGTAACAACTTTGAAAGGTTTCACTACATACGATAATGCAGTCTCATCGCAATTCCAAATTAAATTCGGTTTGTTTTTCATATTGAGTTTCGTAAGAACGTCAATCAGTTTCGAAAAGAAATCTTTGATCATAAATTCATTGGCCATGGAAGCGCTGTAGGCCGAAAGATTTTCTGGCACACGAAGGCACAAGTTGTACCTACTTAATAGTTAAAACTATTCTACCACCATTTGCTTGCAATGCAGTTAGTTGACGACAAGAATTTCTCCCAACCATCTACTTTAGCAAGATCATAAGCATATTTTCTAATTTGATACACGATTAGTCCAAATCTTAATTCTTTGATTTCTATAATATAATTGTACAGCCTCAACTCTAAATCATATGATAATGCAAAAGACCTCCCCAGTTTCCTTACCGAATCCTCTTCATTCGCTAGGTAACGTTTCAAAGTGCTCCATGGGACTTCTACTTCCTTTGCAGCTCTATATATAGTCTTACCTTTATTTCTTACTAATCTGACACCGTTTTGAAGTTGCTGATGATTATGTTTTTTATATTTACCCTCTTTTTCCATTGCCAATCTAAAAGTAAAAATTAAATATTTTATTTGGTGATATCGGAATATTGTATAGGTAATTTGGTGATAAAAAAGTTAACAGCTTTTAAAAATAAAATACATTTACGGATTCCTCAAAACAATACATTTTGCATAGTGTACTACACTTCTCTTTTATTTTAAACAAAAGAACAAAATATATCCAAAGTTAACGTCTCAAGGCTAAATCACGAATTTTAATGCAGCTTTTTTTGATTAATAATTAGTTTATTGAATGGTTTTATAAAGTTTTATAAAGAAAACAGCAATTATTCCAATAAAAATGTAACGAAATATGTAATAGTTTTTTTGACATTCAATAAGAAATGACTCCACTATCGCACAATGGTCAAAACAGTCTGTTTACTAAACGCAGGTGCGCGCATCGCTAAATCGGAATATATGTTTGTCCTGCTTACACTCGTAGCAACTTACTAGCGCTTTGTCATGAATGTGCTTGCATAGAGAACTGTGTGGTATTCTGATTAAAAATGATCACCAAATTACTTATATTACCAATATACCTTACCTTACCCTACATAGAGGAAAGGCGCCTAATATTGGATACTTTTTTTAATTGATTTTTTTTTGGGTTAAAATACAACTTATGCATAGTCAAATTAAACAAAATAAGTATTAGGCAAATGTAAAAAATGACACTTCTTCCAAATCACACACGTAAGTGTTGTTTTTGTCACTACCAGCACACTCTTCATGTGACCATCTGAAGCAACTTGAACACTGTACCCACTTTTTTCCATATTGGTCCTTTGAATAATGTGTAAAGGTTGAAGAAATTAAAGATTCACTTTCTTCATCTTTTTATTTTTGACCATCGTCTTCTTTTTAGTTTTCTTTCAAGGTTTTGAACCTTAAATTTTGACAACTGTTCTTTATCTTTGTGTGATTCTTATCTTTGTTTTTTTTAATGCTAGCTTCTAAATCATTTTTGTAGGGCGTACTTGTAATTAAAGCCGCAGAACCGGTTTTACGTCCCCTATTTAAAGTAGGTGTCGATGAACTACAACATGGTAAAGGTGAAAAGTCTTTAACTTATACAATGTTTGATAACTGATTAATTTTTAAACTGCTACCCATATGATAAAAAAAGTAAAAGCTTCGTAGGACACAATGCCCGACTCAAGGGTAACAGATGGAATCACGAAATACAACAATGAAGACCATGGTTAGGAAAGAGAAGCAGAGGAAGACCACAAATGAGATGGGCGGAAGATATTATGAAGATCGGGGGACACAACTGGAAGCAAATAGCGTAAAATAAAAGAACTATGATTGTACACAAGGCAAATATCGAACACAGTAGTTAATCAAATCTTGCCCAAGTACTTTCGATCACAAGATCATCCTCGGGGGCATTTCGTCAGTTGTGGCCTATCCAGCAGTAACAGAATGTCATAAATGTAAATTGGGACATAACAAATACACTAAACAAAGACAAACAAACACTTTAAAATTTAAAAATTGGAGAAGCTACATTTTATATAGAAGCCGGAGACAGAATGGCTCCCCTGGATGGACAATTGTTAATGAGCGATTTTTTATAGCGGAAATAAATTATTACGAATGAAAAATATCTTTTTAAATGAAACTATGCATATAAGTTAACCTTTTTTTTAAACAAAACAAGATCTCAATTATAATTAGGTATGTGTCAATTGTCAAGAAAATAAAGCTGACTGTCAGATATCAATATTAAATTTTAAAACTTTATGAATAATTAATATGACAGCTTAGCCACACCCTAAAAGTTCAACAAAAAAATTACCTGAATTTCACTAAATATTATTTTTTTTCCTTAAAATTTCTGGGGTTGGTACTGAATTCAGATTCACAGCAACACAAACAACTGCAAAAATAATCTGGAATGACAACCAGGGACAAACAAACTTAGGGTGGAAGCTAGGCACTGGGACGCAATCTTCAAAACTCGGCTTCTTAAAAACTCAGATACAAAGGAACCATGTAGGTATTCTTCTAAATTATTGGAAACGCCGTTTTACAAATCTCTTAGATGAGAGACACGAAACAAAACAGTGACTACTCTTGCGAAAATTGACGAGTATAATTCATACGATTCATTACATACGAGTATAATTTACTTTGTTTACAACAAATTTGCCGGTTCCTCCATTCTACCCACGCCGCGTCTGCTCTCTATAAAATCTCTTCCAAACCTAAATTTGACCTTCTCTCAGTCTGTCTACTGGCTTCCACCGTTTTCTTTCACCCCCGTATAATTCGAAGGGACTGGCCAATCTGAATTCTTTTCAAACACCCATTCTACAACACATAAGATACCGCGCATGTAGGTGTGGCTTATGTGACGTCAGCTTGTGCTAAATTTCTTCATATTGTGTTCTGATATGTATGTACATTTACGGTTCACAGCCAATATTTAGTAAAATAATATTTTGAGAGTGTTAAAAGCTTTAAATTTTTCGCAATATGGGGCGTGCAGTGTACGTGCAGAGTTTTGTACCCGATACAGCATTCTATAGCTTTCCAAAAGACAAGGAAATGCAAGCTGCTTGGAAACATTTGTGTAAACGCCAGGGTAGTTTTAATGTTAAATTTGCTCGTGTTTGCTTTAAGCACTTTATTGAAAGTGATTAGTAACGTAATTTAAAATATGAATGTGTATACACCAGCAAAACATCGTTATTTAAAAAAAGACGCTGTTCCCTCAATAGATTTATCTAAAACAAATTATCAGAACGAGAAGGCGAATTTTGATAGAACGAACGGGCAACATAAAAGACAACAAAAAATACTTATGGATGAATTATTAAATAGGTACATGATATTTATTATATTGAAGTGGTTAATAATAATTTCTAATGGTTTCATTACTAAATATTTGTTTTTGTAGAGCGGAACTTTGTAACAATAGTGAAAACAGATTTGATTATGGTGCAAAGACTGGTGCTTCTTGTTTTATCCCCGAGAATGTTGTCTTGGAAGAATTACCTACTCGTCGAAGTATTGGGTTAGTTCGTAGTTAAAAATACCTAACTAGCACGAATTATATACTGTCTTAACTGGTCTGTGCTTTTTAATATCTAGAATATATGGTCCTGTATACTTTAACTTTATTGATTTTTTTAATAGTTAATACTAAAGAAGATAATCAGGACAAAATAATATTGGCCTTTAGATCAGACAATACTGGTACTTCAGATCTAAAAATTACGCATAAAATATCAAGGAGTCTCTTAAAATTCAAGGCACTGGAAGACAAAAAGTGAAATTAGTAACTAGTTATTTTCCCACACCATTTCGAAGGCAATTTTAAGATGTGGAACAATGGGGTTATTGAAACAAGCAAACTAAGTTGAATATGCAGAATTTTTTTAAATTAGTACGAATATTTTGTTTTTTTTTGTTAGTTGTGAATTAAATACTTCTATGTAAATATGGCGATGGTATAAATAGTAAATTTTAGGTAAATGATTGCTTTGATTTTATGAATGTCAGAGAGTGACTCCAGGAAGCGAACAAAAGCTTATATATTAGCTTAAAATATCCAAGATAATATCATTACCAAAATGACGGATACAGTGAAAAATCTACCGGTTAAAGAAAAGAAATGCTTGCTTCCATACCAAAAAAGTTAAAAAAGTACATTACGACTATTTCATAATTCTCATGACACCTATACATTAAAACTTCTATTTAAATATATGAAAATTATATTTTGTACCAAATATTGACATCTAGGTTAAATCAGGATGTATCGGAAAACTTCTTTGAAGCGGTTAGTGCCAAAGGAGTACTTCATGATCATCCAGATGCATTACAATTTAAACACCGTATATGATCCTATATTCTTGGAAGAAATGAAGGCTCTCTTTCTAGCTTTGGAAATGTCGAAGAAGATGAAACTTCTAATATACCTTTGGATAGTGCAAAGTTATGTAGAAAATATTTTTTTTTTCAATTCAAAATAACACTGTTAATGATTCAGAGGCACCTACTAATATGTTTGATAGGGAGCTAAGTTTAGAACTTCAAAACCGAATATATTGGTTTAGAAAATTTGGCAGGTTATAATTGTCACAAGCTGAAGGATATAGATTCATCTGTAACTTTATCTAGTTCAAATGAGTTCACCTGGATGAATATCTTAAAAAACTGGAGAAAATTTTTAATTCTGTAAATAAAGATAATTTATTTGTTTCTAAACCATATTTAAAAAAAATATTAAATGAGAGTTCTTCAGTGTTGTGTTCTAATCAAACAAAAACTTTATTTTAATGATCCAGGATGTTTTTTCGAATTAGACAATTAAATAAAGATTTGCATAATTTTACTTTGTCTAGAAAAAGGAAAATGACCAAAATTGTACATTAAAGAGGTTTAAGAAATAAATTCATTCTTTGGTTTTACCCAGAACCTACCATTCCACAGTTTGCAATTTGTGACATTTGGCCATGGCTCCCTTCATCAAACTTCACTACAATATACTAGTTTAAACACTTTAGCTTAAATTCACGTAGTAAATAAAAAATCTACTAATATATATTATAATTATAAGATTTCGTTTCATCCGCAAGCATGAATACATGTTATAGTATTTATAAAGTCAGTTGAAACACCCAAAAAAACTTGTTGCCGGCAAACATTAAAAGAATATATAATATTACAAGACATGAGCGCACCATTTATTTTTATATTCAAGTATTCCTTGAATATAATTGACAATTTTAATGTACGTAAAACGGTCGTAAAATACATAGTGCAAAGTGTCATATTTAGGAACAAATATAATTTAATTTAATTTAAGTTAACGTTAAGTTATTTTAAGTTAATGTGTACTGTGCGTGGCAGCGACGTGTATGGACATTCGAGATAGAGTGCGTGATGTATTATGACAACTCAATTTTGCGGCGTCTTAAAATAATAGTAATTTATGCAACAAGTGCATAAAGTGGTACTTTTTTCACGAATGGAAAGAATAACTTCACTAGCCAACAGGCAAGTGCGGTAATTCCACGAGTGAGAAAAAGACATCTTATGCATGTGTTGCATACAAATTTTTTTCTGCAACCCTGTATAAAATAATATTAAAAGAAAACATTTGGTATTTGAAATGGGAAACCCAATTATATATATATTAACTAAATTATCATGCTTAATTATTAAACGCATAAAAACACAATTAAGTTTATTTTAATTACCATTAAGACTTTAATGTTCTAAATATTTCTTTAAAAACTGCTGATCAACGTAACATTAATAATTTAGATGTAAATATAGAAAATAGGCAAATTTCTGTACCAAAAACAATAGTTTTCTTGGTTGGGTCAACTTCACTGAGACGGGGCTCATATAACTAAAACACATTTTTGTAGAGTAGACAAAGTTGAATTCCGAAATCATTTAACGAACTGAGTTAATAAACAGACTATGAATACATAGACTAGTTATAGTCAAGGTATGATTACATGAACAACTATTTCACACATACCTTTAATCAGAATTATAATCAGAACTAGAATCGGTGTCCAAATTAGGCTGAATAACAATTGGGATGGTGGTACGATCCACTATGGGATATTCATTTTCTATGTCGATAACATGGGAGACACAGTTCTTCCAAATCTCACTATCAAACTCATTGACTGTAATCAGTAATAAGGTGGCAAGCGTAAAATAGTATGTCCTTGTATCTTACATAGTTCGTCAAGTACGTATTCTTTGTTAAAACTGTGGGACTTTACAATACTTAATAAATCTTTCTTTAAAAGGACTCTATTAGGAATACGTATTTTATTATCTCTCAAAAAAGTTATAATATCATCTTTCCTAGTACTACTGTTGGGTATTTTTCTTAATAGTCGTGAATGATAAGAAGCATTGTCCATGACAATTACAGAGTTGGGCGGAATATTAGGAAGAAGTTGTTCCTTAAACCATTTTTCAAATAAAAGAGCGGTCATGTCTTCATGATAATCGGCAGATGATTCATTGATGTTTTTGGCAGATAGTAGCAATGCATTTTGTACAAATCCTTGTTCACTACCTGCATGCAAGATTATTATGCGCTTTCCCCTTGAACATGGTGTATTTAAACAGCAGCTCTGAGAGTTATCTACCCAACCATACTTAACGACGTCGTGTGTGTCAAACCACGTCTCGTCTAGATATATTATTAATCTATTGGACTGTCGATATTCTTTAATTTTATGTAAATACTCCTGCCTAAGTTTGACTATTCGCTGAGACTCCATTATTACCATTCTATTATTTAATTTTTTATATCTAAACCCACAGTCTATTAAAATATTTCGTAATGTCGCTAAACATCGGTAGTCATAATCAGGGTATTCTCTTAGAGCATCCTGGATCATATGCAGTGTAGGTACCTTGTTTTCCTTGTACAAGTTATACACTGTTTTTCGAATAATATTCTTATCCATATCGTCTATTTTTCTGAATTTTTGATTACTTCGTTTTCGTTTTAAACAGTGATTTATTACGTTCCCTTCCCTCACAATACGATAAATTGTTGATAGTGATAGTTTGGTAAATTCACGTATTCTATTTATAATAGTTCTGTCAGAGTTTTGTTCATTTTCTTTTTTTAAACACTCATATATGTTTAAAACAATACGTTGACACTGCACATGTAGGTCTTTGTTCTTAAATTCTAAACTATTTTCAACACAATTCGGTTCTGGGTTAATATTTTCCGCATTTTCAAATGGTCGCCAAAAGGCCATATTTAGAGTATAATAATTATTTATCACTTATAACAATAACAGGTCGCGTCGTAAAATACTAAACTAACATTTAGAATTATGCACAGCACTGGCATAATTCAATAGCCGGTTCTTATCTACCTGCATAATTGCCGGCGTTAGCAACCGGTAGCGAACGTCCAAGCAGTGCGTAAAATTTTGGTGATTTTGGATAACAAGTCAATGTCCAATATTTATTTGAGGGAATGTAACTTTCATGCTCTGTTTTTTCTATCTCTCTTATACGGAATATAGGGATTGTTCAAATACGTTCGAAACATTGACGCGTGTTATTTATAACTTGATTTAATTACCGATAAATGTGATATTGAACTCCCCTTATATATGGCATTCAAATAAAATGTTTCAACTGACTTTATAAATACTATAAAAACTTAGCACAAGGTGACGTCATGCGCGAGATGTACGAGTTTAGTGCGTGGCAATATCATATATTGTATCCTTATATCACGCGTTCTACAACGGGTATCTTACCTTTATTATTTCTAGCTTTTAAAATTGCAGAACTAAGACGTAATATAAACCAAATATAATCATATTTTTAGTTTGCAGTTGAAATTGAAATTTTTTTTCGATGTCTTTATACGTTTACGTCACAATATAAACAGAGACTCAGAGAAATTTTAAACATAGCTCAGGTATAACCCCGAATATCAAGGTGATGGAGAATCGATACTAGGGACGTTGGAACATCAATATAATGGGTGATTACTGTTGGTTACTTCATAAGAAACAAAAGAGTGCCTCACATAGGAGAAACAGCTACTTAAAAAGTTTTAGAGAAGAAGAATAAAAGAAAATACAAAAGCATTTACTCCTAAAATGATTGTACAGACATATACTATTACAATATAAGAATGAGATTAAAGGTATTATTCTAATAATGTATCATTTTGATGTATTTCGGTATTTTGTGTTTTTCAAATTATCATAATGTAGAATAAACCAGTGTCATATTATGAGAAAACTGTGGTTGATACGTACAATTTAATTGCAGATTTATTTAACCCCCAAAAATACATATCATTCACATAGATTTGTCAGAAAATTGTATTAATCTTTTTTTTTTTTGTTTGCCTTTGTGATTTGTGTACATCGTAGTAACCAACTTGTATATTAGGACAAAAAATAACAATATTTATTAAATAAACTAACATTTTAGATTTCAAATTCTTGTTCAAATATTATTGAAAAAACCATTATGTATGTTATTTACATTTGTTTTCTAATAAATATAGAAAGAAAGTAAATGTACACATATATAAAAAACAAATATTGGTGCAGTGCGACAATCAATTTGGTCATTGCTTTATTTTAACTCTATTTGTTTTTGATTCTCTTATTTTTCAGTCTTGTTTTTCCAGAAATCGACTGTGTCACCTAAAATAACTCATATAATTCCATAAAGAAAAATAATAAATTTTTATTAATCCTCTGAAAACTGGTAAAAAGGTATTAAATATCTTGTTCGTTTACTTTGCTACGTTGCTGTACTTTCTATATAATTCGAAGAAGAGAAAGATTACCTTTAAACGTCTTGTTTTATTTATTATGATATTTTATTCGATTTATATTCGACTTGTTATCGCATAGTAGCAGTAAAAGTTTAATTACCGAAGTAATTAATATTGCCTTAGACCTAAAAACTTGTTAACATCGAAATAACAAAACTAATACGATATTAGTTAAAAGAGACGCTTTCACATAGCGCTTTTTAAAACTATTTTTTAAGAAAAAAATCTCTAAAATTATCACATGTTCATTAGCCAAATCCTTTCTCCCAATCTGAACAAACAAAATTCGCCGACTTTTTACTTAAAGCTACTCCAAGTATTATTTATAAATAAGGGTACATTTCTCAAACAGAATAGACACACTTTGTTAACTTAAGAAGCAAGCCGTTTGCAAGTACAAATTAAGGGGTTAAACCACATTAATAGGTATATGTATTCTTACCGAGATCAAGAAAAAGAGAAAAGAAAATTAAGAGATAGGAGAATATATACATATCTACAGTGGAGTGAATAAAGATAACAGAGCTAAGAGAGGAGTCTCTATTGCTATTCGAAAAAATCTTAAAAACAACATTAAATCGTGGACTGAAGTAAATGAACAGCAGTAAAAATTTAAAACGACTCGTCAACCCCATTTGAAATACATAGGAAGTTAAGGCTGGGAGATGCGTATTAGCTTTTTAACGTTTCCATAGAGTTGTACGAGACGCTTATTTAGACAGCAGGGGAACAATATTTAATAGATCAGTCCAAATTCTAGCATATGCAGACGCCGTGAACATTATAACAAGAACCAGGGCGAGAACTGCGGAAAACCTAACAAAACCTAACCGAGCTAGTAGCAGTAGCAGAACGAATGGGGTTACATATAAATCAAGTTAAAACCAAATTCATGGCGACTAACACAAACATAAGAGCTGGAAATATTGACGCAAATTTAATTATCAATGACCAAAACTTCGAAGCAGTCAAAGTGTCCATATATCTAGGGACATCTGTTAACCCCAATAATAACACATCTGAGGAAAAAAAATAAGAATAATAATTGCAAACAGGTGTTATTATGGTCCATCAAAATACTTAGCTAACAAATGTCTGTCTCAAAAAAAAACTCGTATAAGGCTGTATAGAACACTGACAGTCTCCGTTCTCATATATGGATCAGAGGCATGGACGCTAACTGAAACAGATGAATCCGCTCTATTGATTTTTGAATAGCTGACTGAACAACTTACTTCCATCTTGAACGGTCGTCCATAATAGTTGGGTCAGTGGGTAGCCCTATTGTTCTTAGATCTGACTACATGTTTGGACTACTTGTTTAAAAAACTAAAGAAACAATGTAAAAAAATGAGGCCTCAGTATAAGTATACCAAAGACAGAGTATCTTAAAAGACAAGATAATGAAGAAGATCGAGATTTAGAAATTAGAAACACAGAAACATGCAATAAATATAAATATCTCGGATCTGTAATATCTAAAGAAGGCACTACCAAAAGAGACATCGAAAATAGAACGCAGCAGGGAAAAAAGCAGTAAAAATTCTAAACTCTTTACTATGGTCTAAAGATATTAGACAAGAAACAAAATTGACAATCTATCAAACCTTGGTAGAGCTTATTATGACTTATGGGGCAGAAGTTTGGCAGATCACGAAAAAAAGAGAAAAAGAATGGAAGTAGTAGATATGGATTTTTTAAGGAGAGCGTGTAGTGTATCTAAAAAAGATCATATCAGGAATAAAGATATTAGAAGAAGACAAATACTGTATATTCCTGTGTAGATAAAACTGAAACGAGACAAGTAGTGTGGTATGGTCACGTGAAGCGAATTAATAAAGATAGATGGCTAAAGAAAGCTTTAAATTACATATCACAACAAAGAAGACAAAAGATATAGAGCCATCAATGAAGACGAATTGATGGACAGAAAACGATGGCGGCCGAAATGCAAGAAGCGGCAGTACAATTTAATGTAATTACGAGGATATTTATCTTTCGATAAAAACCAGATTAATTACCAAATACTCTGCATTTTTTCTTAATATTCTAAAATACGAACACGGACAATTTTATTCCATAAGTTCTTTTTTACATTGTTTATAGTATGATTATAACATGACTTCTATAGTATTGAAATTTGTAATTTCATTCATACCTCTCGGCAATTATCTGTATTGTATGTTATATGATAAGGTGGTTGCTATAGTGAAATCGTTGTCTAAATAGTGTAAAGTTCATTGGGGACTCTTCTTGGAACGAGATAATTTATATCCGATTCTATATTATTCTATTTGTATTATAAAATATATTGTAGCTCATCGGTTTATTTTGTGGTACATGTTTCCTTTTATTTTGCCTGGAGCTTACATTCAATTTTCCGATTTCCCAATTGTCAGTGCCCTTTCCTTGTTCTAGGGCTTGTTTCGTTTGATTATATATATATATATATATATATATATATATATATATTTATATGTATATATTATATATACAGGGTGTCTAGAAACTCTCCTGACAAACGAAGACTGGAGATTCCGTAGATAATTTTAAGACAATTTAATGCAAACATATTCGAAAATATTATTTTAAGATAAACCGACCTAATAATGGCCCAGTTAAGGAATATTTGACTTTAGACGTGAATATTAATAATGTGTTTAAGGTGTTTGTTATTCGCCAAAAAAATTGTTTTCACTAAAATGCAAAATCTTTAATTCCGGCCTATGCTGAAAAAATAGTATTAATTCCGGCCTAATGGTGATTTAATTCCGGTCTGTATATCAAAAGAATTATCTTTTTCTTTGTTTTAAACTTTACACACAATGTTTTGTAAATATGTAGTTTAATATTTTCAAAGTAAGTATAAAAAATACAGAATCATAAAAACATAATTCTATGTAGAAGAGGCATAGGAAAACTAAATACTAATACACTTTGAACATAAAAAACAACATAAAATACTTTCATAATTTACTTAGCAACAGTCTTTTTTCTCATTTATTGCATAAGAGCAAAGAGCTTTGAAAGACCTAAAAATTATTTATCTCAGGTATAGAAAAAACACCCATTTTATTGATGCATTGAGGAGGTGCAAACAAAAAATTTCCTCTGGATCACACCAAATTATATAATCTGTCTCTGGCCATCTTTAATGATATCTTATTTTTCCATACCTTTGATTTTGAATTTTTCTTCTGCTATTTCTTCTACTACTTCTGGAAAATGTTTCTCCTTTCACGTGATCAGCTTACTAACACCGTAGCAATGCTCATTAAAAATCTAAACTGAGCTAATTTATTTAAGAATGGAATTTCTGGAAGTAGGTGGTACTAACATTTTCGAACCTAACATCCAGAAGTAAGACCTCGTGCATCGTAAAATCTGACAGCTAGCCGTTCCTTCGTTACAGAGAAATAATAAGAAATTGGTCCAAGAAAGTATATGAATATTTCACTCAAAATGGCATCACAGATATATTTAAAGATCTAAGCCGAACATTCAACTGCCACGAGAGAGACAATAGGTTGGGGTAAAACAACATGGCGCACAACTGTTCGTGATTTCTAAACCTATTTTGAAAATTATTTTTCCATAAAGTCTTCTCGATCTTATTTTGTCATGCCTCCAAAATTTCCAACGCCATTTAAAAATGCATTTAATTTCCCCAGAAAAATATCTCAAACGTCCAAAAGAAAGGCTACAACAAAATTATTGCTAATGATTTCATGGAGTAACAGAGAAGAGTAGAAGCTGAAAAAAAAAGGAAAAACACCTAAAATCACAAAAAAAAACATGCAGAATCTGATGGCAAGAGAACAGAAAAAATTAAAATTTCGAAAGATATCAAATTAAACATGAACATACACAATAAAGACAAACAAAGAGGAGAGAATTTGCATTCTTTAATCTTTCAATGTTCTTTTTGGTATATCTTCGATGCTTTATAGGCAGACATGTCAGTTTTCATGTGATTTAGGGTCCAATCCAGTAGTTCTTGTGAATATTTTTTTTTCATTGGCTTAGGCTTTTTAGTTTTGAGCATGATTCTAGAAAAAAAAATCAAATGTGAATAATTAAATCTTTTTTTGCAGATACAAGTGAGGCTAAATTTGGGTAAGGCCAAATAAAATAAAATTATTTTAATGTTTTTGTAATTAACTAATTGTGATTAATAATAATATTAATAAAGTTACAAAAAAAGTGATTTTTTTGGGAACAAATTCGTGATTTTTTCAATTCTCCACCATTAGAAATAACTACCTAAATATAATAATTGTACACTTTCTTTTTTGCTTTTATAGAAAAAAAAGTATGGGAGGAAATTTAACGGTACGTTTTTGTTAATATTTTTTTAAAGAATATATATTATTTTTTTTTAATTTTTGATATTAAAGGACAAAAAATTAAATTGAAAAAAAAAAACACCAATATTCGTTATTATGACTCTAAGCTACCTACTAAAATTATGCCTTAACCGGACTTATCTATTTTTGTACATTCTACTTTGTTTTGGGAAAATATATATATATATATATATATATATATATATATATATATATATATATATATATATATATGGGTGTTTTATAAAAAATATTAACTATTAACTAATAAACTATTAACCATTTCTAATTATCAAACTACTACATGCAGGTGAAAAAATATTTTCTGTAATAATTTGTAACCAAATATTGTAACCAATGACCTTCTCAATGCTTACCTAAAACATTAAGGATTGACGACCGTTCTCGAACTGTTTGCTTCGCTTGATTAAATCGAATTGGCTAAAACAAAAGCTAGAACATGTTACCCCACCATTTATACATATAAAAATGGCCTAATAAACTTCTCGCTAGGATACACACGCGCCGTAGTATTAAGTTTAAGCAAGTTAACCCTTCAACGCTCACTGGTATACCTGTAGTATAGGTTATTCCACGAATATACGACTGTTTTGGTTTACTGCGACAACGAATATTTTACTGTGCAAGTAGAAGTATGAAGGTCAATTGGTCTAATCATTATTCCAATAAAATGGGTCTACTAGTATGACATCTAAACTAAAATTATTTCAGTTCACAATCTACAAATAAATACAATGCCGTCTATGAAGCCAAATGTGTTCTTTAGACATTTGGGTAAGCTTTCCGTGAAATGTAAACACCAAATAGGCGTGCCGGGTTTCTTTAATATAACAGATTTTATTGCTTTATGAGGTATTACAACTGTAATAAAAAGAAATATACTATTTTTAATATAAATTAAAAGAAATTGGCAGAACGATGGTTCACAAACCAGAAAAAGGACCTAATATTTCACTTTGTTAGTTTTAAATATTTGTTTGCCTTGAGTTTATGTTCTCTTAAAAGTTCCGAAAGTAACGGGTATAACATACCGGCTCTTGATAGTTAAAGTACCGAGTCATTAGAGATATTAAAAAGTAACGAAAATTTATATACAGTTTCATAATCGCCGACTGATTATGGCTGTGAATCTGATCGTTGATGATAGTTTTAGAAGATTAAGAGAATAAGTGAATAAATAAGTATTTTTGTTTTTTTTTTTAATACTAATTGAATATTCGACTAAAAAATTTATACTATTTGATCACTTAAGTATTGTTACATTTCGTTTAAATCACATAATTCAAAAACCAACTTGTTTACAATGAAATAATTGAAATGAAAAAATAAACTCCATGATAGTAATTATATATTTCAAAATCTGAATTACAACTGTTTTATAAACTATTAACTTTATGTTTATATCATGACTTCATATTTAAATCTAAGGCTTATATCTGTCGTAACAGTCTTTTAAAAATGGGGAGAATTTACTATTGTACAATTCAGTACATTGGACCATTTAAATCGACACCTTAAAGCGAATTTAAAACAGTCGTATATTCGTGAAATGGAGTATACCAAGCGTTGCCGGATGGATCAGTGAACCTAAATGCTGCTGATATTTAAATTAGAGTGGGGGCAGTATTTGTGTCTACCGGTGGATTTCGTCTTTTGGCTCGGAAGTTTCATAGTTGGTGGTAAAAGCACACGTGCTTCTGAGTGGTATTACTGGTGTACCAGTGAACATTTAAACAACCGTTTTTTACACTTTTTTGTGTTTGTTGTTTATTTCTGGCTGTTATTTCTCAATTTAGCTGAAGTTTTTTCCTAAACACATGTAAGTTCATTTAAAATATGTTTAAACTGTACATTTCTTAAAAGCATATTTCAAAAATGTCTAATATTAAAAAAACAAAGTATTCAAATGAAATTTTCTTTTGGGAAAAAAATTATACAAAATATAATTTATCTTTACAAAAAATTTAAAATCAGTTTGGGATTTCCAAGTACACAGTGGTAATCTCTATATTTTTTAGATTTGTTTTTTACCTTTGAAACTTAAATTTTTTGGTGCTTCATGAAAATTTTTGCATTTTTCAAAAAACAAAATTTTTATGTAAGATTTTAACCAAATATGTACCTACTTGATCGTTTATTTTGTCAAATTGCTAATCAAATTAAAGTATTTATACTGTCTGTTACCTTTTTCTATAAAATGACAAAGCTTAAATACTAATTAGTTTTCAGTGTTATCCTAAGGCGGTTAAAAGAGGGTTCACAAAACTAAATATCTTCTTCTTCTTACGGTGCCTATCCGTTCCGAATGTTGGCGATCAACATGGCTATCCTAACTTTGCTTGCTACTATTCTGAATAGTCTGGTTGTCGATGTATAAAACCACTTTCTCAGGTTTTGAAGCCAAGATATTCTTCTTCTCCCTGGTCCTCTCTTTCCAAATACCTTGCCCTGAAGAATGAGTTGCAACAAGCCGTATCTCTATTCATTTCTCATAATATGGCCAAGATATTCTAGTTTGCTCTCTTTGATGGTGTTAATAACCTCGAATTCCTTGCCTATTCTACCTAGGACCTCAACATTAGGGACACGATCTACCCTTGAAATTCTTAAAATACGTCTGTAACACAACATCTCGAATGCCTCGAGTTTTCTTAAAGAAGCTTCGGAAATATATATTCAGAGTATGTATTAAATAACACCGGGGACAGAATGCATCCTTGCCTCATTCCTCTATCTATGAAGACTGCCTCTGTCAATTGATCATCCACTTTAATATTGGCTGTTTGGTTGTAATATAAATTATAGATGATTCTCAAGTCCCTATCATCTAACCCCACTTTTTTCACGATGTTTATAAATTTATCATATTTTACTCTATCAAATGCCTTTTGTAGTCGATAAAACCAATATAAACATCGCAGTTAACATCCCTGCATCTTTGCATAAGCACTTGGACAGCGAATAGAGCCTCTCGGGTGCCTAAGGAGTCGCGGAATCCAAACTGCGTCCATGATACTTGTTTCTTTGCATTTGTTATATATTCTGCCGTGTATCACTTTCAAGAACGTTTTAAGTAAGTGGCTCATTAGGCTAATTGTTCTGTAGTCTTCGCATGTCTTGGCAATTACTTTTTTTGGTATGGTCACGAAGGTCGACTTTAAACAGCTTTGGGGTATTTTCCAATTACGTATATGTTGTTGAATACAGTTGTTATCCATTTTATTCCCTGTTTATCCATAAGTTTAAGGAATTTTACATAAAACTCGTCAGGCCCTACCGCTTTACCATCTTTAGTTCTTTTAATAGCTGATGTGACTTCTTCAATGGTAATCGGGGGTCCTGTTTGGCATTCAGTGTCTTCAATGGTAGTATGCCTTTCATCTGCAAAAGTTACTTCTACATTTTAAACTAAATATAAGTAAAATAATATAAATATTTTTTTTATATTTGCATTTATTTTCCAGGATTGTTAAAAATTGTGGAAGAAAATCAAAGTTTTTCAACATTGTTTTGGAAAAAAGCCTTTAACGTCAGCGGATCTGTTAAAAGAATTGGAGAGAATTACTGATAAGCAAGTCAAAAACTCCGTTGTTAATGGAAATTCCGATGCTGATGATAATTTAGACAAAGTATCTGATACAACTAATAAGAGGTCATGTTTATGTACAATTACATCCTCAGGTACTTTTACACCACAGCTACCTCAAAAACGAAAGATTAACTTGAATTTATCACAGGATAATATAGAAGGTGTCTTGGATTCCGATACTTCAGTGGACGCTCCTAATTTCATGCCTCCTTAACATCTTCCACTGATTTCCCATTAAAGTGAAGAAGAGGTTGAAGAGGTAGAAAATACTTCTGGATCATTTTCTTCTTGCACTAAGACTGTCCTCCCTAAGAGGTTCAATGAATTTAATTTTACTGCCGATGTAGAAATACAGATTGAGGTTGAGTCCAAGAAGCCAATTACATTTTTTTAAAACTTTTAACACCTGAGTTTATGAACTATTTTGTTCAACAATCAAATCTATATGCCAAACAAAATAAGAAACGATTAGATTTAACCATGGAGGAGCTTCAGTCATTTATGGGTGTGTTAATTATAATGGGAATTAATACATTACCAACCCCACGCAAATATTGGTCACATCATCCTAATTTTCACAATAACAGAATAGCAGAAATATTGCCTCTCAAAAGATTTTTAAAAATACTAAGGCGTTTGCACCTAAATTTCATATCACAATATGCCGCCTCGTGGATTGGAAACTGTACAAAGTGCTTCCACTCATTTAACACTGCTCTAGTACATTTTGCCATATACCCCTTATGAAAAAATTAAACGGGAGATCTCTTTTTGGTTGTGGAACAATCAGACAATCTAGAAAATATGTACAAAAAGAGAAATTGGAAGAAGACAAAAAGCTGGCGATGGGGCAAATATACTTTGCAATGTCTGATGAGATATCTATAACCAAAGGGAAATATAGATGGGTAAAAGCAGTTACTGTGTGTAGTAATATGCACAATGCTGCTGAAACTGGCCACGTTCTTCGCACGAATAAAAAAAAGATATAGAGAAGTTGTTGAGTGTCCATCTTCTATAGTTGATTAAAAGAAATGTATGGGCGCTGTTGACCGCTTTGATCAAAGAATGGCAGCATATTCCATTTGTTGGAAAAGTAGAAGATGGTGGGTGAAGCTTCTATATTACTTTATAGATGCATGTATTGTGAATGCGTGTATACTTTATAGAGAGGATCTGAAAAACGAATCCACGAAAAAAGCCTTGTAGCCACCTGGATTTTAAGAGCAAATTAGCGGATCTGTTCATACAAAATTATAAGGCCAGAAAACGGCCAGGACTTACAACTATAAACAGAAATGATTTGAGGAACATTACGCACGCTCCAGTTAAAACAAGCAAAAGTAGGTGTCAAGAATGTTCCAAACGGGAAATCCATAAACGTCGTAATTATAATAAATGCCATATTCTATGATGTAGCTTTATGTGTGGAGTATTTCGAGCGATACCATAACACTTGTTTTATTTGTATAATGTTTTGATTTTATACTGTTTGTATTTTTAGTGTATTTTTATAATAAATAATATTGAATGGTTTCGATATCCCATTTATACCAAAAAACTTTCATGATTTTTTGTTCTTTAATGCTCCCTGGTACATTGGTTTACAACATTCTTACAGAAAAATCAACCATCTAAAAAATAAAAAAAAATTTTTACTACTTAGTGTACATATTTTTGTGTGAAAATGCACTTTTCAACTCAGTTTAGCAAAAAAATAATTTTGCGCCTGGTCTTACCTTACACATTTTTTCTATTGAGTTTAATGCGTCGACAACTAATGGTCATTGGCATAGTACAGTGAATTTTTACAGTCAGGTACCTAGTGTAGAGTGTAGTGTGTGTGTGTGTGTAGAGTAATTATCTTGATACTTAACAAAGTCGACGTCATTGTCTTTGCTAAGAGACGCTAATTGTATCCGAACGTCTGCGGTCCCTCCGGTGAGTACCGATCATACAAGGATAGAAATTATGTTCATTCATTAATTTTTATTAAACGAAAATTTCTCCAAACAGGTGTGATTCGAACTCACGACCTTTAGGTTCAAAGGTAGGCGCTCCTATCACTGAGCCACAGAGGGAGTTTTTACACATATTTGTAGGCATTCAAGGCATCATTTTTCTCAAATAAAATTCAGTATGTTTTTGTCTTCTTTATAGATCGATTGTACATATTTGAAGTTTGAAATATTATTTTTCTATCGAAATAAAAAAATAAATAAACAAAGCTTTTTCAAATAAAAATAAAACCAAAAACTGCACACCAGTTTTCGATTAATATAAAAAGTAAATAGATATTATTGCTTATCTGAAATGATTGAGGGTGACCAGTTTTATACTGGTCAATATATTTTTATTGAGATGGTTTACACAGAATGTTTTTAAAATAAGTATATTCATTTACAGTTAACTCTATACGAACTTTTTAGTCAGAAGTCATTTTCAATCGATGTATAATCGATAACAAATTAACAGGTAACACTAATCATTGCATCCATGGGAGTTCAATTTGAATAAATGAATAATAATTATTGTATGCTTAACGCTGATCCATTTCAAATACCTTACAATTCCTTCGGTACCATCACAGTAATATAGATGGTTATCTAATTGTGGGCGTTAAGAATGAATTCTATCTTGTCCGCACAGTGGGTAACAAGTTAAAAAATGTGCCATACCGATCTTGCGGCGAAGTAGTAAGAAAAGAAGAAATATGTGTTTTCGTATAAATACAATAAAGTATTAGTTTCATATTAATTTAAAAATACAGACCATTGTGTTAAAGAGCTGTAGTATATAAATTAGTATATATTACTGTTTTGATATCTACAATTATGTTTCTTCGTCTTTAAAAGAGAACTTGAATTTTATTGTCAGTATTTTATATTTAGTTTCACTAAAAATCAACATAAATATATAAGTAAAATTAATACCATTAAAAATATCGAAGATTTCTTATGTTAACTCTATGCTGCATGCATCTTAGATATGGACACTAAACTCATTGTTTGTTCTGACACAGTTTTAGTGATAAACAGACTTTGGCAAATATGCATTTTGCATATTGTGCATATATTATGCAAATATTTCATATTTTGGCATATTTGTATAAAAGTTTGCATAAAGTGCATAAAAGTTCAGATTTTTATACTGTATTTGAAAATTTTTAAACATACCAATTTATTTCAATTCTTGTATAAAATTTTGTAGTCATTTTAATCAAGAAATGATCTAAGTACGTAATCTCTACAGGTACAAAACATTTACAATTTCAAAGAAGATCAATTTAAGTAGCCCTCAACATTCTTAGAAAGTCTCGGTCACTGAGGCATTCAGTTATTGGATAATCGCTAAGGGTTCGCTCATTTGCATTTTATGATCTAATCCCCAAATCTATCTACAATTTATTGTATCTTAACAGCAGGTAAACGGCTAATAGTTTTGTTCCTAATTTAGGGATTTTCCAAAATCTCTCAGTTTATTGAATTAGGTACCTAAACATTTCTAATTTGATGCTCAGATTTGTAAATCATTTTTGTTTTGATATTCAAAGCGTAAACACTCGTTGTGCGTAACAAAAAGGAAGATTGTGATTTTATAATGCCTAAAACAACCAGTGCTTCAACTTGGATTAAACCTTATAAAGAGCTGTCTATGGATATGGGAAAAATCTACTGTTCAGTCGGTGGCAAAATTGTAAGTATCTAATATTTTCTATTAAATATCTAATATTTTATACATACAGGGTGTTTCCAAATGACACTTACAACGTTTGACTGTAGATACTTCTCGAAAAATTAAACAAAACGATATAGTTAATGAGGGGTCAAACTTATTTACTTTTCGAGATACAGGGTGTTAAAATTAAAAAAAAAATTAAATTCTTTTAGTTAATAACAACAATAACTTTAAAACCAATAAACGTATTTACTTGAAATTTAGTACTCGTAGGTTGTTTTTAAATGAAAAATAGCTTCCTTTAGTGAGAAAAAATGGTCCATGGTACAATACAATGGTGTGTATTTAGATAAATTTTTCACCTTTACTTTTTTTTATGAAGTCAGCTATTCTAAAACACAATTATTTTTATTGTAATTGAATTAACAAAAAAAAACATTTGTTGAATTTTAAAATAAGTTATATGATGTACTAATGGTTAGTAACAAAAACTAATTTGTGGATTAATACTGCATTTAAAACACATAGCGAGTGTTTTATTTTCCAAACCAGTTATTTGATTAACCAAGAACACCTTGTATATTTTTATATTTTAAAGGTTAGGTTAAAATAAAGGTTTTTATTTTTATTTATAGATAGCATGTGAGACGAAATTTCAGATAGACTACCATGTGAGAACTGTTTCACACATTGCAAAAAAAAAGGAAAAATAGGAGGAAAACATCAAACTTCAATGGCTAAATCTTTCCAATCTACTTCAAAAAAATTAGATGAGCAAGAAACTTATAATGAAGACTTGTGTCGCGCATTAGTGTCTGCAAACATACCGCTTTCAAAATTAGCAAATGTAAATTTTAGTTCGTTTCTAAAAAAATATTGCACACTTAATGTTCCAAGTGATCGGTATCTAAGAAGAAATAATGTGAACGGGCTATACTCGTCGGTGTTAATTAATATTAAGGAAGAAATTGCAGATAATTATTTTTACATATCTATAGACGAAACCACTGATTCCTCAGGAAAGTATATTGCTCATTTATTGATTGGTGTTCTTAAAGAAGATACCTTACCAAAATCTCATCTTATTTCATGCCAGCAACTTGAGAAAACAAATGCTTTAACAATTTCGCATTTTATACAAGAAACATTAGCAACTTTTTTTCTTCCGACAACTATTCCTTCGAATAATTTACTGCTTATTTTATCGGATGCTGCTCCTTATATGTTGAAAGCAGGACAAAATTTAAAAATATTTTTCCCAGATTTATTACATGTTACTTGTGTAGCGCATGGATTAAACAGAGTTGCAGAGGAAATACGAAAAAAGTTTTCTCTTGTAAATACCATGATATCCAGTGTCAAAAAAGTATTTCTTAAATCTCCTATAAGAATTCAACTTTATAAAGAAATGCTACCTAACATTCCTCTTCCACCACAACCTATTTTAACGCGATGGGGAACATGGTTAGAAGCAGCTAATTTTTATGCAGATCATTTTGTTAAAATAAAGAACATAATTGATACGTTAACAGATGAAAGTTCCCAATCTCTTTTGGATTCTAAACAAAGTTTTCAGAGTAACTTGCTTCAACAAGAACTTTCATTTATAAAATCAAATTTTAGTTTTGTTCAAAAAACAATTCCTCAGAATCACCAAAACTGTAATTGTTCGAAAGTACAGCATTAATAAAAGAATTTGCGTCACGTTGTCGAAACGTTAGAGGTAATATTGGAAAAGATATTTTAAAAAAAATTTGAAGCTACTATGGAAAAAAATAAAGGTTACCATATTCTTTCTGAAGTAGTCAGTGTTCTAGCTGGAAATATTTCGGAAACAATTAATTTAGAACCAAATGTTTTGGTTAGTTTGAAAAATGCTCCCGTTACATCAGTTGATGTTGAACGAAGTTTTTCCATATATAAATATATGTACTCAGACAGAAGCCACAAGTTTTTGTTAGAAAATTTTGAACACCACTTGGTCATTTATTGTTACCATAATTCTAAATAAGTTTATTCATACTTAAAAATGATGTAGTTACTTAAAATAAATGTAAATCTTAATGAATAGTAGGAAATATTTAGTTAGGTACACTTTTTTTTTAAATAAAATTGTTATTATTTTACGATTTTTTTTATTTATTTGTATGCATATTTTGTAAAATATTTGCATATTTTCGAGTAAACACGTGCATATTTATGCGCATATTTTCTACATTTTTATTTGCATATTTGCCGAAGTCTAGTGATAAATTTAAAGTTTCCTCCTGACTAATTCTCAAGTTTTTTGAAAAACACATCATGTGTACTATACTATGCATATAAGCCACGATGACGTAACTTAAAGTTTGGTTAATCTGCGATAATTAATCATTTTAGTCAGTTGATTTCAGCACGTTATTTTTTGTTAATTTTACTAGTATGTTTGGATATTCTTCTTCTGTTTTTATGGCTTCGCTGCGAGGAGATTCGCCAGCACTATTTCATGGCGACCGTGAGGTAATCTGGTTCTATTATAAACCATATCAGGGCCGCTGACATTTGCGTAAGGTGGTAGTAGTTTTGTCTGAATTTTTAAATTTGAAGGTAAGTAGTTATAAACACATATTGTAAACAATTAATGGTAATGGAAGGGTTACATATTACACAATAAATAGGATGCCAGAAAGGAAAAACTGAAAGGCAAAAACATTGAATTTAACCCATTAGCGCCGAGAAAAGAAAATTCTTTATATGTAAAATAATTTTATTCAAAACTACGTAAAAATAACTTATTTTTGTTAAACTTAAGCCGAAATAAAAAAAATTATTTTTTTTTGGAAAAAAAAGGTGGTCCCATATGGGACCATTAGGCGCTTGTCAAGATTAAATATTGAAACAATTCATTAATTTGTCTCATTTGTATGAAATGGTTAAAAACATGAAATGCAAAGCCCAACGTTGCATTTTTCACACATTGTACGCCCTTTTGAACTGCAAACTGGCATGGCGCACCTCTTTCTTTTGCCCTCGGGTACAGAGATAGTCATGATCCTTGCAGTCAAACCTAACGTAGTCAGTGTACCTGACAAATACTTCTAAACTCTAAAAGTCGATTCAGACACATCAGTCCCGTCATAGTCTCGGCGTCGAACCGGTCCTATTTGGTCACAGAACTATCAACTATCTGACTGCTGGGAAACTGTTTGTCAACTGATGAGTGTGAATGCCGGCAACATATTTGTATTAAAGAATATTTTGTATGACGGATTGTTCGGTTCGGCGCAATCACTGTGACGAGACGTGACTGATGTGTCTGAATCGACCTAAAGAGACTAATATTCTTCCCGGATTTCCTACATATCGTGCAAGCATTTTGAAGAGCTGCGTCTATGAGA
Organism: Diabrotica balteata; assembly: GCA_918026665.1. NCBI lineage: Eukaryota > Metazoa > Arthropoda > Insecta > Coleoptera > Chrysomelidae > Diabrotica > Diabrotica balteata. The sequence continues at coordinate 103,272,578 of OU898282.1, forward strand.
TATTGCTCTTTATTTCTTACCAAGATATATTACTGTCCATGAGATCGGTTCCTCCCATGCTGTTATTATACTGCGAAAGAAGATATTGCCTAGGTAATTGTATTGTCTTACTATCCTTTTTGGAATATCTTTCCACATTTTTGACCGGCGGAACACTTGCAGCTGTTACAACTTTAAATAAATGTTTTGTCAATAAATGTATTTTTATCTTTAATGTGGCTTATTCCCAGTTATAAATAGTAATTATGTTACAACTTTGTTGTCACTCCAGCGAACATATTGAATACTAGTCTTCTTATTCAATTTTGAACAATATTCACCTCGTGCCATCTTTTTTATCGTCTTTTTGGAAACAAGTGGACAATTTCTAGGAATTCTATTATCCCTCACAGTACATGTACCCTCGTACCCATTAGCTTTTAGAGTACTTAACAAGTTTGTACTGGTAAATAAATTATCAACGAAAAACTTGTATCTTAGAGATAGTTTGTCACCGAATCCTTCGATCGTCTGTACCATGGGAGCTGCAGCTTTTCCGAAATATTTTTGATATTCTTCATTAGATCTAGGATTTTTCCCTGATATAATTCAAAGTTTATCAAATATCCGCTGGGTGTATTCATACACCACATCTTATAGTCAAACCTTACAGGCTTTCCTTTAATAAACTTTTTGCATCCATGATGACCAAAGTAGCGGATCATCGATTCATCATAAGCTATATTTTCTTCTAGGACAAAATGCTCTATGATTTTTCTATGATTTAACATAGCTCTAAGTGGTATTAGTTTGTACATTTTTTATTTTTATCGATAATATTATTATCTGAAAAATGAAGTAAACGACAAACTTGTAAAAACCTGTCTCGTCTGATGGCATCAGACACCAGAATATTTTACATGTCAGGGCTTCTCTCCCAGTAGCTTCTTTTAGATTGTAACTTATTATATCCGCTTACTAAGAGAATTGCCATAAATACTTATAATTTAGGAAGTGTCACCTTAGGGTTCGGTTGATTTATGAGTAGAGCATATTTTGTTGTATCAGACACTATCGTTTCTAGCAACTCATCAGTAATAAATAATTCAAATAGTTACACACAACTCATCTCTGAATATTTACTGTTATCTTTTTTGGAAAGTTGCGCAGCGTATAATGAAGGTCTCCGTCAATATAAGTTGTAGGTTCTGGCAGATCAATTACCATTCGAGGATTTGTATTAGTTTTTATTTCATAAGAACTATTTAAGTTCTGCAAATCCTTATCATGGCTTGCTTCTAGGGCTGATTGTACACCTCCTAGACGTTCAGAGTCTGAAAATACAATTTCCGCACCTGCAAGAAGTTAACAGGGATTCAAGTTATCCGGGTCACCACCTTCGTCTTCGTTACCTGAATTCTCATCCGTAGGGAAATTTGATTCAGGCGGCTCAATAAAAATGTCTGTTACAGCATCTTCTTCATATGCGATATCTAAAGCTTCCTGTAGTGTAATTCCACTGAAATTATAAAAAGATATATTTTGACTACATAACCGCCTATTGAGTCCATATGGGTACAGTAATATTTACATGAATTTTTAATTGCCCCTTGTAATTTTGATACAGGGGTCAGATTAACTGCCTATTGATATGTAACAATAAAACACTGAAAACTTTGTTTTCAAACTGTCACAAAATTTATTTTAAATCTTATCACTACAGCTGTTTCGGCTAATTGCCTTTCTCAAATGATCTATTTTTGGCTTGGGTTTACAAATTTATAGTCTATAATAAAATAGGTTGAGGAGGGGAGAACTGTTTGTCTCAAGTTGGTCATTCAGAATTATAACTGTGTTTTTTAATTTGTTGATTTCCATAGATTTTAACAAAGATAGCTTAAGGCCTTTATTTTGAATGTGAAGAATTTTAAATTTGTCATTAAAAGAATGATTATGATATAGAAGGTGAAGTGCGTATGTCGAATCTCTTTTTCTATTTTTGAAAGCCCTTTTATGTTCTGCTATTCGTTTATCAAAGTTTCTACCAGTTTGGCCGATGTAGTTTTTTGGGCAGTCGCCACATTGAAGTTTGTACACACCGCTATTTAAATGTTTTTTTTATTTTTACTCTTGTTATTTTTAATATATTTGCCTAGGTTGTTATTTGTTCGGAAAGCTGGTGTTATTCATTTTTCTTTTTTATGTGTGTGGCAATTTTTGTTGTTATTTTGCCTGTATATGTAATCGAGCAGAAGGTACTGGTTTTTTTCTCTGGTGGTGGAAATACTAATTTCAGGGCTTTCGTGTGTAGTTTTTAATTTAACATTTTATTAATTGTTTGTTCGTTGTATCCGTTGTTTACTGCTATTTGCTTAATTATATTTATTTCTGTCTTAAAGTTGTATTTTGACATCAGAATTTCTGTTAATCTATGTAACATACTATGATAAGCTGCCAGTTTATGTTGTATTGGATGGGATGATGAATTGTGTATAGTCGTGTCAGTATGGGTAGGTTTATGACATATGGAGAAGTCATGTTTGTTTTGAAGTCTGCTTATTTTTAAATCTAAAAAATTTATGGATTGATTTTGTTCTGTTTCTATTGTAAATTCAATATGACTATGAAGTGAATTAATATAAGATAAAAATTGGTCCAGTTGCCGTTAGTTCCTGTGAAACATACCAGTACGTCGTCTACGTATCTCCACCAATATAAAAACTGTTTGAATAGGGGATGTTTTGAAATATTTGTCTCTAGATAATCCATAAAAATATCTGGTAGCAATGGGCTTAGAGGAATACCCATTATAAGTCCTGCACTGTTATTTGTATATATTTTATTATTAAATTCAAAGTAGTCCTGGTTTATGCAAACTACAAGAAGATGTAAAATTTCAGATGTAATTATTGGATGTGTACTATTTTGGTCTAAAATGTTTTTTACTAGAATTCAGAAGTTTCTGTAGGAGGGATACTAGGAAAAAGATTTTTTACGTCAAACGAAATTAATCTGAAGTTGTTAGATAATTGAAAATGTTGTATTTTATTCACTAGTTCTATTGTATTTGTTATGGTAAATTTAGGTGAAAATTGAGTGTGTTCTAAAATAATCTCTAACAGTTATTTTGAAAGTTTATATGACGCAGCTGTATAAAAAGAAACTACAGGTCTTATTGGGTGATCCCCCCAATTATGAATTTGCTCAAAATGAATATTTTCTTTATGTGCCGTCTTCTACCGAAGGTTGGCGACCATCATACGATAGGTTTCTCTGTTTTGTGCCGCATGAATTATGTTCGCAGCTTCTGGTATTTGAAACCATTCTCTCAAGTTTCTCAGCCAGTATTTCTTCTTTCTGCCCAAACCTCTTCTACCTTCAATCTTGCCTTCCACGATAAGCTGTAGCAGACTGTACTTATAATTACGGAACACATGGCCCAGGTATGACGCTTTCCTCCTTTTAACATTTGTTAACAATTCCACCCCTTTTTTGCCCATTCGTCTTAATACCTCTGTGTTGGTCACTCTGTCTGTCCAAGGTATTCTCAGTATGCGTCGATACAGCCACATTTCTAGAGCCGCTAACTTCTTTATAGTTGCTGCTGTTAACGTCCACCCTTCTACGCCGTAAAGTAGCGTAGAGAGTACGTAGCATTTCGTGGCGCGCCATCGGAGGTTAATGCTTAGGTTGCGGTTGCTTAAGAGCTTTCTCATTTTAATGAATTTGGATCTTGCTATTTCAATTCGGATCTTAATCTCTACTTCTGGGTCCCACTTGTCATTTACTGTATATCCCAAATATTTAAATCGGTGTACTCTTTCAATACGTTCGTCTTCAATATGCAGGTCGATATGTTGAAATTTTTTTTTACTGATCACCATAAATTTAGTTTTCTTTCTATTGATCTTCACTCCAAATCGGCTGCCAGTTGTACTAACTCTATGTAGCATCATCTGTAAATCTTCGATGTTATCGGCCAGTATAATAGTATCATCTGCATGTCGAAAATTACTTATTGGTACGCCATTAATCTTGATGCCCTCATTGTACTCTTCTAGTGCCTCTAGAAATATTTGTTCCGTGTACAGGTTGAAAAGCAGTGGCGAAAGAATACAGCCCTGTCTTACCCCTCTAGAAATGGTTATGTTTTCACTCACCATATGTCCATTCTTCATGTGGGCTGTTTGATTTCAATATAGATTTTTTATAATCTGGATGTCCTTAGTGTCAAGTCCTGAAAGACGTAATAGTTCTATGAGTTTGTCATGTTTGATAGTATCGAATGCTTTCTCATAGTCGATAAAACAGACGTAAACATCTTTCTGTTGATCCAGGCATTTTTGAATCAAAACTTGTATTGCAAAGAGGGGTTCTCGAGTTCCAAAACCGCATCTAAAACCGAACTGTGTTTTACTTATGCTGTGTTCTATTAATATTAATATAATATTAATATTAATATATTATATTAATTTTGGTTAAATATCAGAAACATTTGAGTATTAACTGATTACAAATTTAAAAAATGTTAAAACTGCTCTCCTTAAAAAGTAAGAAAATGGACATAGTGTCCTTTACCTTCGAGGTACGGATATATTATATTATATTTTAATCTGTAAATGAAGTAAACTTTTATTATTTTGTGTTCCATTTGTCAACTTTAAACTCTTGATATGTATTTTATCGCTGTAGCTACACCAAATAAACAATAAAAATATTTCTTGAATACCTCACTTTAGTATACGGCTCGTTTCAGCTGAGTCCGCATTTTTCTGATGCAGTTGTATGTTACAAAGCTTTTACATTTGGCAGTAGTTCAACTTTTTCAAATAGCGCTCGCCTACTTTTCTATATGTTGCACTATAATCTGACAAAGTTAAAACGGTTTCTGTGTATAAATCAACCAGTTTTAATTTATTTCGCGCTTGAATTTTTACATATAGTGAAATACCAAAGTAACCTAAAATATAGAAATCTCAAATCTAACGAAAAGTTTCAGCGGTGGTTGAAATTAGTAATTTCAGTAATTTTAATTAATTTAAAGAAACTTCAATGGTTCTACTAGGTTGTTGGTTTTTGTCTAAAAAAGTCGATTGCATACTCACAAGCTAAAACTTATTTTAATCCATAGGTTATGATGCCAGTTCATGTTAAGTTCAAAATTTACCCGAAAATTTTGCACGGAACGCTATTTTATAAATAACAATTTTTAAAAAAATTATAAAAAACTGATGTTTTTGCTTCAAAACTACTATTTTTTAATAATTTGGGTTATTTTAAGACAAAAATAATTCTTGCTATTTTTCATAAAATGCTAATATACATAAAAAAAATAAAAAATATAAAAAATAACTAATTAAAAAAGCCGAAAAAAAACCAGTAAAAAAATACGAAAAGAAATCTTATTATAGGCAGTTTTAAAATACGCAATTCCATTTTGATTTTAGTGCAAAAGTCTGTTTAAAAAAAAATTATAAAAATAATGTGTTGCATTTCGGGACATTATAGACTTGACGAAAGTCTAAAATTTAATGGTAAAAACACATTGGTTATATTTTACCCACAAGCTAAAACTTTTGTTTTATCTAAATATTATAATGCTTCAATATTAGAGCAAAATGTTTATCTAAATTTTACCACTGGAACCTGTTTCTTTATATAGAGAAAAATATTATATTTAAATATTTCAAATATAATTTACGATTAGAAGATTGAAAATGTTTAATCTTATTTTATAATGTAGTGTACCCTCGGAAACCTTTTTTTGGATGGTACTAGAAAGGTCACCAATGGAGACAATGCGAACGGCATCCAGATGGTTGGTGGAGAGCGAGTCGTGGGTTCGAAACTAGCTTTTGGAACCGGGAATGGGTCCAACGGACGAAATAAGTAAATATAGGAAAGATAAGTTATATGATAAAAGATACAGAAATACAATAACAAAAAGATAGATGGGTAAAATTACCAAAGATAAAAAACCTTAAAAAAGATTAAAAAACCTTAGAAAAGAAAAGAGATAAGGAAAGATATTTATGCTCAGATATCAAACCAAAGAAAATATATTAACAGTTAATAAATTAAATAAATTTGGTCAACACACTATATAAACAAATAATAGATATATTAGGTGGACTCCTACATACCTACAAAACTTAATCAGAATTATCTTTCTTCTGGTCGAAAATATAATAATAATTTAATATAATAAGCAAATATTCAGAGATATTGGTATATTAGGAAACTTGTCAGGAATCGAGAAATCAAAATTCATACATAAAACAACAACAATATATTCAAAAACACAATAATATAGGCAGCCTAATGTACACACAAGTAATGAAAAATGCACCATCAATTGATCAATGGTTGTATATATATATATATATATATATATATATATATATATATATATATATATATAGAAATGAATAGTATTAAAATTAGGAAATACCTTTACAAATACAATATAATGAAATCATACACAGTTTAAGTTATCAGCGAAGAGTATATAAAGAAAGTATCTCTTTGCTGTTTAATGGCCATATCTCAAGATACTTGGTACCGTAAATAAAAAAATGAGTAACAAATAACACAAATTTAATTAAAGTTAAGATTAATATTGTCATCAATATGATTTGCATACGGATCTTCATCTGAATCTTCAAGTAATGCAGTAAGTTTATCGTGTCTCACCTTTCTTTTATTGTGATATTAACACCTTTTCTTCGGGGATTCATTTTCCTTTAAAGGCCCAGGTCTTCGATCCATGACAATCCGTAACAGAACAATAAGATATAATAATATTGTTATGCCCACCACGTGCCAGGTACCGCGCCTGGTGCTGTCAACGCGTAAGTGCTTAAGACATAAATAAAAAAATATATAAATAAAAACATTATATTTATAGTTGATATAGTAAAAACTCTGCAAAACAATAATACCCCCAGTCCTAACATATGGTTCAGAAACCTGGACTTTACCAAAAAGCAATGTAAATATGTTAGGATATCTAGAAAGAAAAATACTGAGGGGACTCTATGGAGCGGTAAATGAAAATGGTGTCTGGAAAAGACGACACAACTTCGAACTCTATAGAATATACCAGGAACCAGATATCGTAAAACACATTAAGATAGGACGTCTTAGGTGGATAGGCCATATAATGCGGATGGAGCAAACCGACCCAGCTAGAAAAACGCTCCTTGATAGACCTATTGGTCAAAGAAGAAGAGGAAGACCCAGAACAAGATTCCTAGATAACATAGACCAAGATATGAGAAATATGAAAATACGTGCTTGGCGGAGGAAGGCGATGGATAGGGACGACTGGAAGAGAATTCTTGTGGAGGCTAAGACTCACACAGGGTTGTAAAGCCAAAATGATGATGATAGCAAACATATTTCTAATATGTCCAAATATAATAATTAGCTTTTAAAGATGTCGCAACACAAATATTTATATAACTGGACACGTGCACACGAGATCTTCGAACTAACCACTATATACGGTTACTAAAGTAGGATCGTTTCAGCCTGTCGCATAAGTAATAAAAGTGTCTGTTCAGATTTGCCTCAGGTAGTCAGCGGTTTTTAAATTAAAAATGTACGGTTTTCTTTATTTGATAATACCACATTAGGATTTTTTTTAATAAAATAACTTTGTATTATGTTTTATAATAATTAAATATCATAATATAAATTGATAAACATTGAGTATGAAATATACAGGGTCATTCACTCAACATGTTGGTTAAAAGTTTTCAAAGTTTTGGTCGTCACTGGTTTTTGCAAACTTGGAATAATGGGTTATGCAAAGCATTCTTTATTGTTTAAATATTTACATTCTTCTAGCACTTCCGGTTGTATCGGAAGTCGCCATTAAGTTTCTTATTTTAAGTAGAAACTGTGCTTTTTGTTATTTTTTAGAATCTGCGTAAAATTCTGGATCGATTTTTATTGGGATACCATTCTCAAAAAAATAGCCATTTTTGAGATATTTAAAGTTTTTGAAAAAAATTTTCATATTACACATGTAACTTCAAAAATTAATATTGTTATTAGTTATGCTGAAAAAAAAATTCTTTTTCAGCGTGTACTAAACTCTATTTTTGTTCAAGCATAAAAAAATTTGCCAATGTTAATACTGGGTGTTCAACATTTTGTATTATATTTTTATTTTTATATATTTTATAAATATATCTATAAAAATATATATCTAAATAAAACAAAGACTTATTCCTACTTCCCACACACACCTTCCCAAACTCACCGAGGTAGGTTGTTCTCCTGCGGTACAACCAGCTCCGGCTTTCCTCTTTCTCCTGGTCTTTGGAGCCAGGTCTCGACTATTTCGCGGTATCTCCCGTCAGGAAATGGGAGATTTCCATGTATTTACATTTAAGTGGTAGGTTAGCTCATTTGGCTTTATCACTACCGGTCAAAGCAATTGTTCGGCGATCTAATGATGGTTGTGTGTGTCGATACTTGCTTTCCCTTTTCTGCACCAAGTGCAGTCGAGAGCGAGCAAGCATCGAATCCTTTCATCCGTCGTCTAATACCCAGTTATTCGTCCAGTCATGTTCTTTTTCTACCTTACTTAATAATCTAATTTTTTTGGTGCTTGCATTTAAGAGCGTCGTGCGGCGTGCCTCCGGCTCTCTCCTGCATGCGGTTTTTGTTTTGTTCTTTTTTGTTTTTTTTGTTGGTTAGTACCCTTTTATGTTAATTTTTCTATCTACGTCTTAATCTATGAACAGGTATCATCACTATCTGACTCGCTATCTGATTCATCTGAATCTTCATCTGTACGAATAATTAAAGGTCTTACTTCATCAATAACTTGTTCTATTTCATATGACTTTCCCCCAGTGGGAAACTTTTCCTCCTCTATGGTATGATACGAAGCATTGTCTAAGACTACTAATGACGGATTTTCCAGATTTTTTAATAATTTTTCTTTAAACCAATGTTCTTTAAATTCCGTGGTAATCATCAGTTTTTTTTGTCGAAAAAAATAAAAGACTAGCATTGGGTATAAAACCTTCCGTATTTCCTGCATGCAATATAATATATCTTTTGCCATTACTCGCACTAGTACTCGAATAGCATTTGATAGAATCATCTTTCCAGAATAATTTGGTATTATTTCCTTTCGCAAAAATCCATGTTTCGTCAAGAAACACAAATTGTCTAGCAAATTCGGAATTCTTGTTTGTTAAATAGTTTCTTATAAATTTCCACCTTTTTCCAACAACATTGGACAGATCGCACAACACTTTACGATTATTGGTTTTTTTGTATCTAAAACCCATAGCTTTTAATACTTTTGATAAACTGGTCAAACCCATATCACAAAGTTCTCTGTCCTTTATTTTTTGAATAAGTGTCTTTCTTGTAACATGTTCTTTTGCTTTGTACATGTCATAAATGATATTTCTGAATGACCTCGGTGTCCGGTCAATGAAGAGCCTCGACTCTGCAGACTGTTTACTATTTTTGCAAATATAACAACTAAAATTATCCAGTTATGCGACCGCAAGGTATGGATGCATTCCTCGGGACAATTTTATTTGAAATAAAATTTTAAAAGTTTTTTCAATAAATTATCATCACAAATCATTCAATTTGCATTTTTTCACGATTTATAGAAAAATTGGTTTGGTAGCGCTAATTTATCCTCAAGTACTACAGCCGACCAGTAGGAGGTTCAGTAAAAGGGAAAGCATAACAGAGTGGCTGTAACTAGAGTCAGAAGTTATTTTTCGGGCGTTAATCCGAAATACGACAGGGTAAAACGACTTCACTATAAATCAGTACTGGATGGGCATGGGCCAAACGGCCCATGGTTCAATAATCTGTGACGGTATCTCTATTGGGTACCGGACTCACTAAAACACAAGCTTAATGCAAATAAAAAATATATTGAAATAAATAAACAAAAATAAAATTTACTTCTATACAAAATGAATAATAAAAATAGAAAGATAAATCCTTGTAAATAAAATCAACGGGGCTGCGGTCCGACGTAGATGCTGGTGAAAAATGAATATTAGCGGCACTCGGTGAGGTAGGGAACGATCATTAGTTAGCATCCAAAACCATAGGAACGAATGATCACTAGTCAGCCTAAGCTACAGATGATAGCCTAGATAGATCGAAACTCGATCGCAGGGTATGAGAAAAAAAGACAGTGGCATCGAATTATTACTTATAATCAAACTTTATTCTCCGTCGGTTGTCCATGGTGTTTTATATTTTTGCTGATTTCTCATCTCCAGCGAGCAACGATGAGAGTGGTAAGTTGTTGGTAGGAGTGACGGTACACAGAGAGAGGATTTGCTGTTGGTGATCGCTAATAGCGACATCTTTACAAATTTTGGTTGAAATCGGAGGTAATCCGATTAAACTATGCTTTTCCGGTTACAGAAGAACTGCCAAATATACATTATATGGAATGTTTGTAGGGGTACGATGATTTTAAACAGGAGTTTTTATAATAAGACCTTTTTCATTTGTTATTATATTTTAATTTTTTAAAAGTAGTTATTAATTTTCTATAATATTTATTGCCTATATTTTTTCTACAATTCTTTATCAACAAAATCACGTACCGCGGACATTATCCTTTTATATAAACGTAAAAAAGACAAAGCTCAAAATAGTTAGCAAGAAAAGGATAACAGAAGGTTAAGTCTGCATCAACCAATCCGCAATAGACAAATTACTACAAACAAACTACAACTACCTCGGCACGATAACAAATGAAGAAGAGACCACCAAGCAAAAATAAGAGCGCCCTTTGGAAAATCTCGATCTAGCTCCAACTGAACGAGACCTTTTCCAAAAGACACAATCTCTCTCTCTTGTTTTAAAAGTAAGCATGCTGTTATGCTAAATCTTCTCTGTTCTGTTTTATGGTGTTGAGATGTGGACCTTAAACGAAGATTTGTGAATAAAATTAAAAACATTTAAGGTATAGTTGTATATGAAATACTTAACATCCCGTATAATAACCGAATTACAAATGAAGAGCTCAGAAGGATGAAGAAAAATCAAGAGATACTGCTAGCATTAAATCTAGAAAGATACAGTCCTTTGGCACTAAACATGCCCTATTACAAACTACCCTGCAGGAAAAAAACTTTTGGAAGACTATATCCAGAAGAAAGACGTACATTCTGGTTAAAGAACCTCAGAACCAGGTTCAAAATTATCTATGCAGTTTTTCTGCGTTGCTACAGACAAGATAAAAATTTCCATGATGATCGAAAGTATTCGCCACGGATAGGTACATCAAGATGAAAAAGAAGATATATTTTCGGTGAAGTGTAAATACATATTTTAGTAATTAATAACAAATTTAAAGTTAGATTTTTTTTATTTGATATTTTCCTTTCCACTTTTCAATGAAAAATAAAAATCGACTTTCTACCTCGAAGTCGAAACGTGACAAAAAATAAATTTAAATTTGAATTTGTGGTTAATTTTTAAAAAGTATGTTAATTAATTAAAACTAACTGTCATCATTTAAAAATAAAAAGTATAAAATCTATAGCATAACTCTGATTGGTCTATACTACCGGAATCATATATAGCAATATTGCAATAAATGTATATTTACGTACATTTTTGATACACTTTGTAGTCCAAATGCAATAAATTTAAATACAAAATAGAAATAACGTTTTATCCGTTCGGATAAATCATGGCTGCCTATAAATCAATATGAATTTCAAAATGTCATTAATACCTCCGTTTCCGCACTGAAATGCGTCAATACTGCGAATTAACTTCGAAATTTTGTTGTTTTGGTCAACCACCAGATGTGCCAATTTTTCGTGACATGTTTTGTGATTATCAAATAACTGTATGTTTACAGAGAGAATTTTGGAATTAAAGGATTTTATATACAGGAAGAAAAATTAGTTTGGCAAAATCCCAGATTTATTATTATCTCCTATCAATATCACTTAGTACTGAGCTTTTAGTCGGGATTATTTCGGAAAGCAACAGTTTAGAAAAAATTGTTTCTTAATGATTTTAAAGCTATGATATTTGATGATAACCCAAGTAAATTTTAGATTTAAACTTGTTAAATAGTTTTTAATATTTTAACAGATCATCGGGCAAAATTAATATTTAACATTATATAAAGACGTAAGAAGATATCAAATTGTAATGGACATTTTTACTTGTAAGATGTCACATGATCTGTTTAGCTAAATCAATCCCTCAAGTAATAATAAATATATCTTGTAAATAACAACATAGTATTTTTAAAATTACAAAAATTTTTTTTTCCCTTATACCATATACAGATCACGACATTGTTTTATTGACCATATAACACAATGGCAATCGCTGTGACATTTCCACCTTTATATTCATTTTACAGTAGGTACTAATTATCGTAATTGTCACATTGACATCAAAAATTTTAAACGAAGTTCTGAAAGAACAAACAAATGATTAATAAAATTCCTGTTACGTTGTATACCGGCCAAGAAAAAGTGCAACTTGTAACATGGTACTATCAGGGTCATTCGATACGCGAAGTAATTGATTTATTTATTGTTGACATCGAAAAAAGACCCCCACTAAGTGTTACAACAGTAAAAAATACCATTAAACATGTTTAAACTTAGAGATGTGTAAACACTTCTAAACAGTATAAAGGTAATAAACCACGTGTTAGACATCCCAAAGAAAAAGCTGCAAAAAGATACAACAGCACTTATTGCACATGAGTCAGGAAGAGAAATCTTAAAAAATAAACCTGGACGAAAATCGCTAAAAAATGAAACTAGGCTAATTCGTGAGGAACGACAGCAGAACAGAAACCTTGGGTTATCGTACACCACGAAAAGTGGGAAGGTTATAAAAGCACGGACATGTGAGAAGCTATTAAGTTGCCGCTTAAAATGCAAAGACAGGATAACTGAAGAAAAACCACAGGAAATTTTCAAAGAATATTGGTCTTTAGCGAGTTTTAACAAACGCGTGTCTTTTATAGCTAGGCTTATAGCAACAGACGGAAAGAAAACCACAAAACGTAAATTAGAAAACAAAAAACATAAAAATGGGCTTCTGTCACACAAATATTTTTTACCACTAAATGGTTAACTACTAGTTAACGTTTGTCAAAGTTGTTTCCTAAAAACTTTTAACGAAATAAAACAGTTTCTAACCGATGTGACAAAAACAAGATTTCTTCAGCTTCTGCAATGCCACATGATGATTTGCGAGGTCTTGCCTCACCATCTAACAAAACTCCCGAACAAGATATTCAATTAGTAACAGTTCACATTGGATCAATCCCAACGTATGACAGTCACTATTGTCGTCGTGAGTCATCAAAGATATATCTTCCTCATTACTATACCTTAACAAGAATGTATAAAGAACACAAAAAATGGCTACCTCGCGGGAAAACCCCAGTATCGAAATTCAAATATCAAGAAGTATTCCATTCCATGGAAATAAAAATCAAACAGCCCAAAAAGGATACCTGCGCTACATGCGATAAATATCATATGCTCCTGAAAACAACTAAAGATGGACAAAAAATGCAAGAAATTCAAAATCTTCTTGATAATCACCAACAAGAAGCATCAAACGCTTATGAGGCCAAGTGTATAGATAAAAATGCTGCGTTAGAAAATGATCTTCAGACTTTAATAGCATTCTATAAAAGGCAGTTGTGGACCTTTAATTTAAGATAACATAGATTTAATGATAATCAAGCAATGTGTTTTATGTGGCATGAGGGCGTAGCTCGATGGGGTGCAAATCAGATTGCATCATGCTTATACAAGCTGATTTCACATATTTCACCTGAAATAAAAGAGATCACCTTATATTCTGATACGTGTGCAGGACAAAACAAGAACTCTTTTCTACCTGCAATGTTCATGATAGTTTTAAAAGAGAATCCCAATCTATCATACATTAACCACAAATTTCTTGTTCCTGGTCACACCTACATGGAGTGTGATTCAGATCATGCAATTATAGAGAAAAAAAAAGAAAAGATATACATGTTTGATAGAAAACCCAAGAGACTGGATGAATTTGGTAAGACTATGTGGAAATAAGCGAACTTTTTTAGTTACTGAAACGTGCAGATAGGATTTTCTTGAGTTTTCTTCTTTGTATAAGAATGTCCTTCAACAAAGAAAAATTAACAACTTGAGAAAAAGTCATGTGGAAACAAATGAAATGGTTGAGATTTTCACAGAATCCTGGTGTCCTTGAATACAAAAGCAGCTTAAATTTAGACGAACCATTTAAAAGCGTATGTTTTTTAAGAAAAGGTAATACGTGGCCATGGGTCATGTAAAGGTCCCATTCCAATAAACATCGATAAAAAAAAGAACTTGATAGAGCTATTGCCTTATATTTCAGAAACATTTTATGATTTTTCTAGAAATTTAACTACGAAGGAGGATATACAAAATACGTTACCCTAGGATGAAAATAGTAGTGACGAGGAGAGGGTACATACAGAAATTGAAATTTTTAAAAATTAAATAAATTTTTACGTTGTATTTGACTATAAATGTACACCCTTAAGTAAACATAAAACTTTTCAGTTTTACATTTTTTTATTTATAATTAATAATTAGATTCCGGAAGGGCTTTTGTTCTTTAATAAATAATTGTGAAAAGTGATATAAGTCATATTTTTTTTTTAAATTGTACAACTAGGTTCTTTTTACTAGTAGATCTATTTTACTCCAACAAATTCAAAGCGGTTTCCAAAAATTGTTTAACGAAAATATCTTATTTGTATCCGTAACAAAAATATTAAATTTGAAAAAACTATAATTGCGTTTTTCTCAAAACTTAAAATTTAGACTTATACCACTTTTCTCCAACACCCGCCATTTAATCCACGAAAAATTTTTATTTTTTGTTAGGTACATTTTACAAAGTTTGTACGTTGTCAATTAGGTAGTATTTTTTATGTTTCAGTTTTGGAAGAATTTTATTGTTTTTTTTTATTAAAAAGTACAAACGATTCTTATTCTGATTTTGTTTCTTCTTTCTTGTTTTATTTTTATAAGCATTGTCCATAAAATTTGTACAATTTTCAAAGACAATAAAGCATAATTAATTATTTACTTACTTATTTATTTGTACTGCTAATAATGCTAACAAATAACCAAAAAATTTGTTTTAGAGCATTATAATAAAGCAGATATAAAAAACTACCATCCCATAACACTCTTCAATGTAATATATAAACTCCTAACAAAAATTTTAACCAATGGATTGACGACAAAATTCGATGGATACCAGTCGAAAGAACAAGCTTGTTTTAGAAAGGGACTCAGCACAAGTGACCATTTACTAAGTATGAAAATACTTATAGAACGAGCAAATGAATATCACATTCCTCTATATATGGCGTTCATAGATTTCGAAAAGGCTTTCGACAGAGTCGAACATTGGGCAGTGAAAAGTTTTTTGACTAACACCAAAATTGACCACAGATATACGAAACTAATAGCCAATATATATATATATATATATATATATATATATATATATATATATAAGGAAGTCAAAACAACAATTAAAGTATATGAAGAAACAAAATCAATACAAATAAATAGAGGCGTGAGACAGGGTGATATAATATCACCGAAACTTTTCAATCGGGCTCTTGAAGATACTTTTAAAAGATTCGAATGGGAAGAAAAAGGTATAAAAATTTTTGGACAACGCTTGAACCCTCTAAGGTACGCTGATGATATCGTATTGATAACTGACAAAAAAAATTATTTGAATTAATGAAAGAACTGGACGTAGAAGCTGGAAAGACAGGCCTTAATATGAATTACAGCAAGACCAAAACCATAACAAATATAGATGAAGACATCACAATGAGAATCAGACAAGATGAAATAGAACAAATTCAGGATTATAAATATATCTTGGTCAAACTATATAACTTAACAAAGAGAACCAAACAGCAGAGATAAAGAAACGAGTTAGACTGGCATGGGCGGCATTTGGTAAACTAAGCTACATTCTTAAAAACAAAAGATATCATCAGCATCTTAAGACCAAAGTATACAATTAATGCGTACTCCCTGTTCTTACTTATGGTTCCCAAACGTAGACATTTACAAAAGCAAATGTGGACAAAATCATAAAAACCCAAAGAGCAATGGAGAGACAAATGTTGCACATAAGACTAATGAATAAAAAGAGAAACGAGTGGATAAGAGAGAAAACAATAGTGAGGGATGTTAGACAAGAAGTTGCTAAATTGAAATGGAGATTTGCCGGACACAATATAAGACGAAAAGAAGACCGATGTAACAAAATTCTTATAAGCTGGAGACCGTGAGAATATAAACGAAGCAGAGGAAGGCCCCAAATAAGATGGGCAGATGATATCAAGAAGCACGTGGGCTCTAGGTGAAAGAAGAGAAGAATGGAAAAGGATTGGGGAGGCCTATGTCCAAAGATGGACCAAAGAAGGCTAATTAGATAGATCTTCTTCTTACGGTGCCTTATCCTTAAGGACGTGGGTCATTACATTTGCCCATATTTAATCTTATTTGTAGCAGCCCTGAATAGTTCTATGGAGATCATGTTCGTCCATTTTCGTAGGTTTTTAAGCCAAGAGTTGCGTCTTCTTCCTGGTCCTCTTTCGCTATTGACTTTGCCTTTGATTATAAGTTGGAGCAGTTCATACTTTTGATTTCTTATGATGTTACCAAAATATTGTGTTTTTCGTTCTTTTGTTATAAGCATAAACTCTCTTTCCTTATTGATCCTCCGCAAGACTTCCGCATTTGTCGTATGGATCATGTACGAAATTCTGAGCATTTTAGGGTAACATCAGAGATCGAATGCTTGGATTCTTTTTTGTGTTGCTTCTGTCATTGTCCAGGCTTCAACACCATAGAGCATGGTGGAGAAAACATAGCACTTAAGTATTCTAGTTCTCAATGAGATACCCAGCTGGCGGTTGCATAGAACTTTTTGCATTTTGTAAAACATTGTACGTGCCCTTTCCAGGCGTATTCTTATCTCTAGTGAGTGTTCCCAAGTTTCATTAAGATTACTTCCAAGGTACGTTGTTCTTGTTACTTTTTCCAGATCTGTTCCGTCGACATTGACCTCCACCCTTCTTTTTTGGTGCTTGCTGGTGACCATCGTTTTTGTCTTCTTTGTATTCAATTTCATTCCAAATTCTCTACAGGCTGTCGTTACTCGGTCCATTAAGCGTTGCAGGGCTTCAGCATTATCTGCTAGTATGACAGTGTCATCAGCATATCGCAGGTTATTAATACATTGCCCGTTTATAATTATACCATCCGAGGTGCTTTCCAAAGCTTTCTGAAATATCTTCTCAGAGAAATATCTAAATTAGATAGATAGCGATAGATAATAAATATACTCTAGTGTTGGAATTGTAAAAATCTTAATTGCTATGGTTAACAAAACAATGTCCTTATTTGTATATCTATCGACGCATGCTTTAAAAACTCACACAACTGACACCTCAAAGCAGTAGAGTTACGCTCGACCACTTTTTTATTTTATATTTGATATTTAGCGATTTAACAGATGACAACATTAATTTTCGACCATTTTTTCTCAGGCAAACTTAAAGAATCATATTAAAAAAATAGATTTATTTTTGATATAAAAACATACGTATATGTCATAAGCAGCGTATTTTACTTAATAAATAAAGGACATATTTTTTTTCCAAAATTAATTACTATTAATTGAAAATATTTCACTGTGTTCTCCTAATTTTAAATGTATGTAAAAATGTAAGTTTGATTAACTACATAATGGACGTAGTGATCCTGCAGTACGGTCTTGCGCTAAATTAATTTGTTCCAAAATATAGCCACACTGTGTGATTTTAATTGTGATATGCTTAAATAAATATGACTATTCATATTAAACTTAAGAAGTCATTAATCAATACAACTTTAAATTAGTTTACTACTTTTTTTTTCTTTCTCGACGGATAACCTCATTAAATCGAGACCCGATAGGATTATTTCTTTTTGTTATTTCGTATTACTCTTATATTTGTAGTATATTCTTCAATCACAAAAACACGCTATTGCCGGTCTCGTGTCGAGTACTTGGTTAGCAGATTGAATCGCGATATTCTTGGTATACGTAAATTTGCATGCTTAATGTTTCCGTGATTTAAAATTTTTGCATGAAATGTCAAAATATCCGATTGCTGGCTTATACGTATTAGGAATTAAAATCCAGAACCACTTTAAGCATGCAAAAAATTCTGTTTTTATTAGCTGTTTTTTAAGTAAACCAAAACTAATACGAGTAATAGTGATTACAATCGACCAATACGTAGTAAATATATTTTTTAATTTAGAACTTGTTTTTTTTTAATCGTATACTGTGACATTCAAAAAAAAAGGATATGCGTTTGGTACTCATACGAACCTAAACATGGCAATTTATTTTCTAAACTTAGGGTTTCGTATGTTTTTGAGGTTGCTGACATGATAACAGAATGCGAAATACGTATTGTTTTTTACATTTAACAAAAAAATATTGAAATTTTCTATCTTCTCTTCGTGGCCACATTTCGCATCGTCGTTTCTTAGGTTTTCCTTCACTGTCTATAGGTGCACTTCTACTGATGGTAAGTTATCAGTTGACTTCGGCAAATATGCAAATAAAAATGTAGAAAATATGTGCATAAATATGCACGTGTTTACCCGAAAATATGCAAATATTTTACAAAATATGCATACAAATAAATAAAAAAATCATAAAATAGTAAAAATTTTATTTAAAAAAAAAGTGTACATAACTAAATATTTCCTACTATTCATTAAGATTTACATTTATTTTAAGTAACTACATCATTTTTAAGTATGAATAAACTTATTTAGAATTATGGTAACAATAAATGACCAAGTGGTGTTCAAAATTTTCTAACAAAAACTTGTGTCTTCTGTCTGAGTACATATAATTATATATGGAAAAACTTTGTTTAACATCAACTGATGTAACGGGAGCATTTTTCAAACTAACCAAAACATTTGGTTCTAAATTAATTGTTTTCGAAATATTTCCAGCTAGAACACTGACTACTTCAGAAAGAATATGGTAACCTTTATTTTTTTCCATAGTAGCTTCAAATTTTTTAAAAATATCTTTTCCAATATTACCTCTAACGTTCCGACAACATGACGCAAATTCTTTTATTAATGCTGTACTTTCGAACAATAACAGTTTTGGTGATTCTAACTGAGTAATTGTTTTTTGAACAAATCTAAAATTTGATTTTATAAATGAAAGTTCTTGTTGAAGCAAGTTACTCTGAAAAGTTTGTTTAAAATCCAAAAGAGATTGGAAACTTTCATCTGTTAACGTATCAATTATGTTCTTTATTTTAACAAAATGATCTGCATAAAAATTAGCTGCTTCTAACCATGTTCCCCATAGCGTTAAAATAGGTTGTGGTGGAAGAGGAATGTTAGGTAGCATGTCTTTATAAAGTTGAATTCTTATAGGAGATTTAAGAAATACTTTTTTGACACTGGATATCATGGTATTTACAAGAGGAAACTTTTTTCGTATTTCATCTGCAACTCTGTTTAATCCATGCGCTACACAAGTAACATGTATTAAATCTGGGAAAAATATTTTTAAATTTTGTCCTGCTTTCACCATATAAGGAGCAGCATCCGATAAAATAAGCAGTAATTTATTAGAAGGAATAGTTGTCGGAAGAAAAAAAGTTGCTAATGTTTCTTGTATAAAACGCGAAATTGTTAAAGCATTTGTTTTCTCAAGTTGCTGGCATGAAATAAGATGAGATTTTGGTAAGGTATCTTCTTTAAGAACACCAATCAATAAATGAGCAATATACTTTCCTGAGGAATCAGTGGTTTCGTCTACAGATATGTAAAAATAATTATCTGCAATTTCTTCCTTAATGTTAATTAACACCAACAAGTATATCCCGTTCACATTATTTCTTCTTAGATACCGATCACTTGGAACATTAAGTTTGCAATATTTTTTTAGAAACGAACTAAAATTTACATTTGTTAATTTTGAAAGCGGTATGTTTGCAGACACTAATGCGCGACACAAGTCTTCATTAAAAGTTTCTTGCTCATCTAATTTTTTTGAAGTAGATTGGAAACATTTAGCCATTGAAGTTTGACGTTTTCCTCCTATTTTTCCTTTTTTTGCAATGTGTGAAGCAGTTCTCACATGTTGGTCTATCTGAAATTTCTTCTCACATGCTATCTATAAATAAAAATAAAAACCTTTATTTTAACCCAACCTTTAAAATATAAAAATATACAAGGTGTTTTTGGTTAATCAAATAACTGGTTTGGAAAAAAAAAAACACTCGCTAAGTGTTTTAAATGCAGTATTAATCCACAAATTAGTTTTTGTTACTAACCATTAGTACATCATATAACTTATTTTAAAATTCAACAAAAGTTTTTTTTGTTAATTCAATTACAATAAAAATAATTGTGTTTTAGAATAGCTGACTTCATAAAAAAAAAAGTAAAGGTGAAAAATTTTTCTAAATACACACCATTGTATTGTACCATGGACAATTTTTTCTCACTAAAGAAAGGTATTTTTCATTTAAAAACAACCTACGAGTACTAAATTTCAAGTAAATACGTTTATTGGTTTTAAAGTTATTGTTGTTATTAACTAAAAGAATTTAATTTTTTTTAATTTTAACACCCTGTATCTCGAAAAGTAAATAAGTTTGACCTCTCATTAACTATATCGTTTTGTTCAATTTTTCGAGAAGTATCTACAGTCAAACGTTGTAAGTGTCATTTGGAAACACCCTGTATGTATGAAATATTAGATATTTAATAGAAAATATTAGATACTTACAATTTTGCCACAGACTGAACATTAGATTTTTCCCACATCCATAGACAGCTCTTTATAAGGTTTAATCCAAGTTGAAGCACTGGTTGTTTTAGGCATTATAAAATCACAATCTTCCTTTTTGTTACGCACAACGAGTGTTTACGCTTTGAATATCAAAACAAAAATGATTTACAAATCTGAGCATCAAATTAAAAATGTTTAGGTACCTAATTCAATAAATTGGGAGATTTTGGAAAATCCCTAAATTAGGAACAAAACTTTTAGCCGTTTACCTGCTGTTAAGATACAATAAATTGTAGATAGATTTGGAGATTAGATCATAAAATGCAAATGAGCGAACCCTTAGCGATTATCCAATAACTGAATGCCTCAGTGACCGAGACTTTCTAAGAATGTTGAGGGCTACTTAAATTGATCTTCTTTGAAATTGTAAATGTTTTGTACCTGTAGAGATTACGTACTTAGATCATTTCTTGATTAAAATGACTACAAAATTTTATAAAAGAATTAAAATAAATTGGTATGTTTAAAAATTAATTTTCAAATACAGTATAAAAATCTGAACTTTTATGCACTTGACTATGAAGTCTAGTTATCAGTTATGTCATTCGTAGTGAATGCAGTAGTCTATTTTTTTGTACTCTTATTTCTTGTTGCTCGTTTATTAACTCCTTCCCAAGTAATTTAATAAAAGCAAGCCTTGACATTTGTTGTTTTTTCGATCAGTTTCCACTGAAGTCAATCGATGTTAACATACGAGGCGTATCA
The DNA here is from genome assembly GCA_918026665.1 of Diabrotica balteata. Lineage (NCBI taxonomy): Eukaryota > Metazoa > Arthropoda > Insecta > Coleoptera > Chrysomelidae > Diabrotica > Diabrotica balteata. The sequence goes on from OU898282.1 coordinate 103,294,217, forward strand.
TAAGGTTGTATTTGGTAAACCAGTTATAAAAACTTATATTATGACCAGTTTTACTTAATTCCACGAATAAGATGTCTTCACCCATGCTGCTCTGCTGGAAAGGTCCCTTGGGCTACTTACCTACAAAAACCTACATGTTTAACGTGTAGCATCTAGCATCTACCAATGCAAAAATTTGGAAGTCATATTTGGCTAGCTTATTCGGAATATATTGATGAAAAGAGCATTTTCCCCAAAAGGATTCAAGCTTTTTGTTAATGGTCAAATACTTAGTTAGTGAAAAAGCACCAAATATCTCTCTAATCGGGGCGAGCTTGTCTGTTTTTTTTCGCTTGGCATGAGTTTCGATGTCATTAAAACGTATTCAGGCCAAGAGACATCGAAATCTATATAGTACTATGGCCTTACTAAAAATCATAACCCTATATCATTATTTGCCTACAGTTCGTTCAAATTTTTTGACGACAAAAACGATAAAAACCAACCAAATAAAGAACGTAATTCTTGACGATTTTGACGATTTGTTTCTTTTACTTTATATTAATTGGTTTTCTCCGGCTTCTAATTGGTCGTTTTCAAATTCAGAATAATAAGCTTCAGTTCTATCAGAGTCATATTCTTCATAGAGAGCTAAAAGCCTAGTTTGGTCTTTTTCCACGTATTTCAAACCTGTAATATAATTTGTGTTATATTAGTGTTAATTATGATCAGTAAATAAATCTACAAATAGTTATTTGACGAATAAAAGACGAATAAGGTATTTGTAGTTGGTGAAACAAAATTGATATTTTTTTATTCTACTCATAAAGTTAATCTTCGAATAGCGCTTTATTCGTTGTCGAATACGGGCCAAAGTTATATTAATTTGTTTTATTTATTTTTACATATTGGAGCAAGTAAGTTAACAAATTACTCAAAAATCCAAAAAAAATAAACTTGCGAGTCACAAAAAAATATATCTCTTGTTTGGTCTGGTGGGGTCTGAGATGAGAACCCATGAGTTGCTCGACGGTTAAAATTGCACTGTCTACGGATGTCTCGCCGCAGATACTCGACGCGATAGCATAATACATAATACTTGGGTTAAAAGGCATGTTTTTAGACTTTGACAGTTATTTGACGTTTTTATGTTGTTAAATTATTTAATTTGATAACATAAGCCTTTCTCTTCAATTTGGCGCTTTGAGAATTCATGTAATAGACCCAAAAGTTTACGCATAATCACTATAAAAGCTATCTGGGATAAACAATTTTAATTTTGCAATAATTATTTACTAAAACTTCTAGAAGTTTTTATAGCTTAATTTAGAGTGTTTCGATTATCACCACAAATTAGTCTTCTCTAACCAAATCAAGACCGAGAGAGATCGAGACAACGATGCGTGTTGTCACCTGATTTCTTCAACATTTATTCATTCAAGTAACATTGAATTTCTGCATTTCTGTACTAGCACCTGTATCCTAAACAAGGCTTCTCTTGTACCCAAGCCACTCCTAAACCCAAATTGAGTATTGCTAATTCTATCCTCTAACAGCATGTAAATTCTGCTGTGTATTACTCGCAGAAAGATCTTCAAAACATGACTCATTAGACTTATTGTCCGATAATCACTGCATGTCTTTGGACGATGGTTCTTAGTTATTGTGACAAATGTCGACTTTACCCAATCAGTTGGTAATGTCCCAGTGCCATAAATTCTGTTAAAGAGATTACACAGAGCTTTAATTCCATTTTCTCCCAAAAACTTTAGTATTTCAGCACTTACTTCATCGGGGCCAAGTGCTTTTTTATTTTTTGCCGTTTGTATTAAACGTTTTAACTCACTTTCTGTTATAGGTGGATCTGACATAGCAATCGGTGTATAGTGTTCTACTCTCTCATCGTCAAATAATTTAGAAATGTAGTTTTCCCATTCTTTTAACTTTTCATTGATGTCTAATATTCTGTCCGTTTTTGTCTTCTAAACTTTGGGATACTTGTTTCGGTTTGTTTTCAGCGACCTCTTTTAATTTCTTGTGCAGATGAAATGTATCGTGTTTCTTTTCATATTGTTCCATTTCATTATATTCTTTACTATGAAATTGTGTTTTCGCGTGTCTTACCTTCTGCCTGATTATTGCGTGGATCCTCTTGTATTCTTTTTTATTTTTATTTCTGACTTTTTTTCTTTGATCCATAAGTCTCAGTATTTCTTCTGTCATCCACCCTTGTTTTTTTCTTGCTTTTAGCGCACTCAATTTTGTTTCTTGAACAGTCTTTAAGATGTCTTTAATTCTCGTCCAGTTTTCCTTAGTACTTTCTTCTTTGCTTGATGTTAACTTCATTTTTTGTTCTAATATACTAGTTATTTCTTGTTTTGCAGTATCATTTAGCATCGTTTCTCTATTGATATTATACGTGGTAAAAACTTGGACTCTTCGCGGACGCAAGCACCAAAAAATTGAAGCCGTTGAGATGTGTTGCTGGAGAAGAATGCTGCGCATACCTTGTACAGCTCATCGGACAAACGATTCCATTTTAAACCAACACGAGACTAAAAAAAGGCTTTTCACAATATGCCTGCAACATATTCTGCAGTTTTTTGGTCATGTGATTCACAGAGATAACGACAGTTTGGAGAAATTCATTGTTTTTGGAAACGTTAAGGCGAGAAGATCAAGAGGACGATCACCAACTAGTTGGTCCGATTAAAATAAAAATTCTCATTCTGCAAAGATCTCAGAGTAGTCAAAAATAGAGACCATTGGAGAAAAATTGTTAGGAATATTGAAAGAAATCACAATCCTGAGTAATGGGGAAACGACACAAGAGATAACATTTTTAGAAAAGTTATTATTATTTTTTAAAAATTCGATTTTTAAAGCAATTTTTGCAATAACTATGCACTAAATTAACAAAATAACTTTAAAAACACTCACTTTATAGGATTTTCTACGCTTTTTCAGTCAAATTGTGTCACTTTTAAATATATTTTACCGGTATTTACCTTTAGTATTTAAAATCAAATAGTGAACTGACATTGTTGATAATGTAGTATTGTTTAAGAAAAAAAAAACGAAGCTTAATGTTTTGCATATTGCAAATTATTATCACTAAATTTATCAAAAGCGGTTGTCAGATAACTGTATTAAAGAGTGCCTTAGGAAAATCGTTATTTGGCTGATCTATTATTTATAGACAGTTTAAACTTTAATACACAAGCTATATCTATGTACACTACCATTGCTAGCAATATTCTGTCAAATTGAAAAAGAGACAATACAGAAAATTTTTATTAAGTATATAGATTTATCAGTAAATAAACACTATATGATTATCGATCATATGAACCTGTCAGTAAACATCTGACATAACAATTATCATCATAACACAAAAACGAGCTAAAAAGAAAGTTATCTCCAGAAGTAAATAAAATCTAAGTATATTTATACAATAGCGCCGCCTCTAGAGGGCTAGTCGCTTACAGTTCTTGCTTTTTTTTAGTAGATCCTGAGATGCCGAGTCGGGTGCACTTATCGAAATCTCGACGAAGATTCTTTTCAATCTCGTTCGCTCTATGCCGAAAAAGTTTTTCTGGCCTATACTTATAAAAGGGTGAAGTTTTAACGGAAGATCTTGTTTAGCGGTTACGTTGTTGACGAGAAATAGCTGTGAAATATTACGTGACTAATTGGTATATTATTAGCCAAGTTTATAGTTTTTAATTGTTTATTATTGACAGCAATACACAAATAGTTAAATTGTGATTTGTGATATTTAGCGAGCTTACAGTGGTTAGGTACAATCGTTATTATATACATAAACTAGTAAGTATTATCAGTATGTCATTATAGTGACTATATACAGTGATACTTAACGCTCGTTATCGCTTAGTTTTTATTAATTAAACGTTTAGGTAAAATAAAGAAAATGAAATGAATAGATACCGATTATATACCTTATTATCATGAATTAAAAATAAACATTGATTTTTTTTGCACTTTCATACAAAAACTAACAAAATAATATAGAAATATTTAAAACACGCCAAAAAGTCTATAAAAAAGTCATAAAACAATAATAATTCTAGTTAAAAAGCCTAGCGTATTTTTTATCTTGAAATTATTTGAAGACTTATAGACTTAGTGAAAAGCTCGGTTTCCTTCGGAAAATATTCGGAAAAAAATATTCTTTTGCATAATCACCTTCATGAGATACCCCAAAATAAGATTTAAGAGGTCACCCAGACAAAAAGTTATTCAAATGTTTTTAAACAATTTTTTTTATAAATTGTAACAATCTATTTTTTTGACCTACACTTTTTTTTATTTTTTACTAATCATTTTAAACAAAATAGGTCACTTACGGTTTTTCTGTAAACTTAATAGTTTTCCAGTTATAAATAATTTAAAACTGAAAAAAAACGCAAACTTACGATTTTTAAGACTCAAACACAAAGTTTAAAAATATTATTTTTGAATTCACCAAAGACCTAAATATAAATTCAAGTTCAATTTTGTGTACATTATCAAATAACTGTCAAAGTTAAACTTGATAATTAAAGGTTCTCGTAAGAAGAATTTAATAATTAAAAATTTCTTTAGGTAGTACGAAATCTACCTCTAATTCTAATTTTTAAGTAAGATCGTTAACATCAAAAACCATCCTTTGATTTTAACCCTTGTTAATTTATACGGAACATATTATATCGGAATAAATGAAATATAATTTTTATCATGAAGTTAACATTTCTTACTTAGTTTCAATACTAGAATATTTTTTAACAAAATATATTTTAACAAAACATATAAATGTAATAATAAAAAAAAGAAGAGGTTAGATCTTTGTAAAAGGGTATATTTAAAAACCCTTAAAAGGGGTACATCAATTACACGAAAGTTTTCGGAATAATAATTCCATCATCAGGTTTAAAATGCCTAAAATAAGTATAAACCATTTAGTTAAAGCAAACGTGGTTTAAAATTTTGACTAAGGTTAAAAAAAGAGCAAAAATGGTTATACTTACAACTTAACATGCTTGAGCCACCAAAATATCAGGGTAAAAACCCTTTAAATTACATATGGTTACAAAAGATTGTACATATTGTTGTTAATCACATTTGATGTTTAAAATTAAATTAAATTTGACTTTAGGTAACATACACCCATGTCTTAGGTGAGTTCCATTGGCCGGAGAGTAAACCTCTTTAAACGGGCTTCAGCTGGTAACTGATTGACAATATACCTATGAACGGTGTCGAAAACAAAATGTCTATGTACCATGAAACAATATTAATTATACATAGTATTACTACAGCCAAAAGATTCAAAAACTTTGATGATGTTAAAAATAACAACAATCCAGGTGTTGGGATTTAAAAATTTTAATTATTTAATTTTTGATATAAAAGATGTGAAATTACCGATGGTATTAAAGGTCATGTTTAAGAGTTTAATAATTTCCCATGTTAAGAGATGGATTTTGATACATTAGCCAGTCCAGCAAAAACACTAAATTGCGAAATAACAAAAAATAAATATATGATTTGAGAAAAGAGAGATGAAAAAAATTTTCAAGATTTACTAAAAAATATATCAATGATTTTACTTTCATTTATACGGATGCCTTAAAAAATTGTAACAAAGTAGGTTTTGGTAGAGGAGAAGGTGGTAATATGGCCCCTGCATATTTTATGGCCTCCCTCCGTATTTTAATAACAAAGTGCTGAAATCTAGTGGAGAACGCTGGAACTAGTTCACTAGTATACCAACTGGCCGGTAAGAGCGCTGTGAGCCATTAAGTGCAGTCACTCAGTAATTGTGCAGTAGTTTGTGTTTTGGTCAATCTTCAAAACTTTGAAAGGTATGTAAATTTCTTGATTTTAACTTACCATAACTAATAATAACTTAGTTCTAAGTATCGTGCATATGAATTAGAGGTTATTACCTACAGTTTAACACAGAATAGAATGTTCTAAGTCTTTTACATTTTATCTTGTAACCACGTGTTTTAAACTTGGAGATGTGTGTATTATGGCCCCTCCTAGGTGATAGTAATATGGACCCCGGGGTCCATATTACAAGCAGTTTCAATATTTGTGGTTTTTTTATTTTTCAGATGCCTAGAATCAGCTTAACACCTAAACCAGCCAGAAAAAGGCAAATTTGGGACAAGGACAAAATGAAAGAAGCAGTAGCAGCTGTCACTGAAAAGAAAATGGGTGTCAAAAAGGCTTCTAAACATTTTGATGTGCCTAAGACCACTTTATGTTAAAGAGGCAAGTACATCTGAAGCCACTGAAGTTCACACAAAAAAGCTAGGTAGGAAACCAGCTATACCTGAAGAACTGGAAAATGAACTAGTGGAGTACCTGAAGTATATGGAGGCAAAATTTTACGGGTTCACTCGCTTGGATGTTCGTCGAATGGCTTACCAACTAGCAATTAGAAATGGGATTCAAACCAACTTTAGAAACGAAATTGCTGGCAGGGCTTGGTTGGACCATTTCCTTAGACGACACAAAGACAAGTTGTCAATCCGAAAGCCAACTGGAACATCATATGCTCGTGCAAAAGGTTTTACTCGTGAAAAAGTTAATGCCTTTTATGACTTGCTGGAGTCCGAATATTCAAAACACAAATACCCAGGTGACCGTATTTGGAATGTGGATAAAACGGGCCTGAGTGTAGTTCAGACAAAAATACCACAAGTTATTGCCAGTAAAGGTAAACGCCAAATATGTTCATTAACTGCGGTAGAACGTGGATCTTTGGTCACAGTCATATGTTCAATGAGTGCAGGAGGATCTTATGTCCCTCCGATGTTGATTTTCCCAAGGATAAACATGTCTGATCTTCTTATGAAAGAAGCTCCTCCTGGGTCAATTGGAAGAGCTCACCCGTCTGGGTAGGTTCAATCAAATCTGTTTAGAGACTGGTTAGCTCATTTTATTGAAAAAACAAATCCAACAGAGACCTCGCCCATACTACTTATCCTTGACGGTCACTTTTCGCACACAAGAAACATTGATGTGATCGATTTGGCAAGGAAAAATTACATCACGATATTGTCCTTACCATCCCACACAACACATAAATTGCAACCACTAGACCGCACTTTTATGGGAGCTTTAAAGACTCACTACAGTGAAAATATCCGGCAGTGGATGCTTCATGAAAGTAGACCTGTTGGGCCTTACGATATTGCGTCCTTTTTGGGAAAGGCGTACCTCCGATGTACGACAGGAGTAAACGCTGTAAATGGATTCTGGGTCACAGGTATTTACCCCCTGGAAAGAAATATTTTTCAAGACCATGAATTCATTGCAGGAGAGGAGGAGGCACCAAACGAAAATCAGGCTGAGAACACTGATAACCGACTGCATGACACTCCTGCAGTTGCGAGTACGGATGAGTACGTCTGCGATTTCTGTCGTTGTTCGTCCATTATTACCATGTAGGACATTTTAATTTTGTAGACTAGACTATATCTACCTATACATACATATTATGCTGTATCTACTTATATACACTCTATCTACTTATGTATAATAAAAAGGCTTTTTGTTCAATGCAGTTATAATTTTCAGAATTTGCCAATATTTCCTTAAATTAATAAGGGGTCCATATTACAAACACCATGGGGGCCATATTAACTGCACATCCCGTTTTCTGATGAATGTGTCAACTTTTAAAAAATTATTTAAAAAAAATGTAAAATGAAGTCTTAAACCGCTTTAACTATTACAATGTGTTCGGTAACTAACACCATATCGTAACTAAGCTAACAATATCTGTTTTTTATTAATAATATCAATTTTACAATAAAAAATCAAAATGGGGGTCCATATTACCACCTTCTCCTCTATTTATATTCCCAGTATTAAATACAAATTTTCATCCAGACTACCTAATAAACTGTGCATATGCAAAGCAGAAAACATGGCTATAATATATCAAGCAGTTAGTTTTTCCATTAATAGACAGATCAATAAAATTATTATCTTTTCCGATTCTCTTAGTGCAATTTCTAAAATTAATAATAGCAATATTTCTGTTTTGGTAGATTATTGGTACCTTAAAACAAAAAATCTTATTTCATTTGCAAATAGAAACGAATTTGAAATACTTTACTTATGGATACCGGGTCATTCCGATATACCGAGCAACCTACAAGCTAATACACTGGACAAAATAGAAAGAGATCTTAATGATCCTTTGAATGTGAAATAAGATTCCTGAGACGAGTTACCTACCCATAATTAAGAATAAAATTAAAAACAAATTCAAAAACACTTGCAAAACTTTAATTAACAAGAATTTGTATCAGTATTACAAAGTACAAAATATTTTTCCTAATAACACATGGTTTCAAAACTTTTCATATAAAGATAGGTCTCCTATCTTTATATGAAAAGTTTAACATTTCAACTATTATAAGAATGCTGATCGGTCATTGTTTAACAAGTCAACATCGTTTCAAACTGAATTTGATGGACAACCCTTACTGTGAATGTGGCCTAATAGAGAACCTAAATCATATACTTTTTGAATGCTCCCTAAGGATCATTCCGGTTTTTGACCTATACAAAAAATTTATTTATATGAATTATAATTTACCAATTACTATATATTCCATTTTATAAACTTACTGAAGAATCAGTCAGCATTTTAATAAAATCTGTTTCAATTAATAAATTAAATTTATAATCGATAATGCTCAATACTTTTTATAGTGTTTACTAACATAACCTATTAATTATTTGTTGGCTGTTGGTTTCAAGCCAGATTTTTTCGGGGTCACCACCAAATTGAGCTAACATATCACTATGACTTAGTAGCCATAGAAACAAAAAAAAGAAGAAAAAGGTTCTCCTATTAGTATTTACTAATTATGTGCAGAATGAATAGTATATAACAGTTAAATTACCATTAATTACACAGGCCTACATTTTTATTTTCATAAAAAAGTGTTTTAAGTTGAATAGGTGTCCTATAGTAAATGGGCTGTGCTAATCACGAATCTGTACTTGGTTTTTTTCCAGCACGTCAGGTTTTCAAAAGAAGAGTGTTTGAAATTTTTCATAGAAACTGACAAAAATACTGAGAAAATATTTATTGAAACCTTATTTAATATAAAATTACACTACAAAATTGAGTCGTTCTTAAAAAAAATAATTCAGTATAACCTATGTTAGACAATATTTGTTTTTTTTTTAATAAAACTGTTTTCTTTTTCCATAAAAATTGCATTTGTGGTCTTCTGTTTATAGATTTTTGTGATCGATTCTTACTTTACGGTCCAGGAGTAACCAGCCATCATTCTTATATCCCATCTTCCTTGGTAACGTCTCTTTATCTTCTTTATATATTGATAAAACCTTTCTATTAGCTCATCGCTGATAGCTCCAAGATTTTCGGGAAAATAGTCAACGTGGGAATCCAAAAACTGAAGTTTGACGCTTGTATTTCATCCCAGTTTTTTTTATAATTTTCGACCATGTTAGCTACAATTTCTTTATAGTTTGGAGACTTGTTGTTTCCAAGGAAACCGTCTATGAGTTCTACGAAAGAACATTATACTTCAGATTGATCCTGGGTGGTTGTATTCTAAAATAATCTGTCCGATTTTAAGGTTCGAATTTGAGGGTCTACAAAAATAATTTCTTTAAGTTAAGTTTTAGAAAGTACAGGAAATTTGTCACACAGATATTTAAAGCAGTAACATTGTTTATCTAAAGCTTTGTCAAAAGGGGGCAAAAGAACTAATTTTGGGTCAACTGGTGTATCACGTTGCACATTTTTTTGTCCCGGTACTAGTCTTTCTCTGAGTGGCCGATCTTTTTAGACGTAATGTAAATTTCGTGCTCGAGTATCCCTCTCACATAAAAAACATGGATACTTTGTGAATCTAGACTTCTTCTTCTAGTTCCATGACCGTTATCGATCGTTGGATATCATATTGGCTACCATATTCGCTATCGTGACTTTATTGACAGCAGCTCTAAATAACGATGTAATTGATTTTCCATACCATTGCCTTAGATTTTTCAGCCATGATGTTCTTCGTCTACCAGGATCACGATTACCTTGAATCTATTTCTGAATGATCAGATGTAAAACTTCAAGTCAGCAGTCTGAATTTAGACTGCTGACCCAAAAGCATGGATATTATTTTAAGATCTTCACAGAGTTGCCAACAATATTCGCTTACCTTAATTTTATTTAGCAACAGCTCAAGATTCTCATATGCTTCTTTCAGATACACGGAGTGCACAACAGGTGTTGAGAAACATGTATTACCATTGTGCAACAAGACACTCTTCAGACTTCTCTTCGGAAGAATCATTAAATAACCGGTATGATGTGGAATTCAGCTCCCAGTTTCATGACTACTTCAGAAATGTAACAATAAAACACTGAAAACTTTGTTTTCAAACTTCCACAAAATTTATTTTAAAACTTATCACTACAGCTGTTTCGGCTGATTGCCTTTCTCAAGTGATCTATTTTTGGCTTGGGTTTACAAATTTATAGTCTCTAATGAAATAGGTTGAGAAGGGGAGAACTGTTTGTCTCAAGTTGGTCATTCAGAATTATATCTGCGTTTTTTAATTTGTTGATTTCCATAGATTCTAACAAAGATAGCTTAAGGCCTTTATTTTGAATGTGAAGAATTTTAAATTTGTTATTAAAAGAATGATTATGATCTAGAAGGTGAAGTGCGTATGTCGAATCTGTTTTTCTATTCTTGAAAGCCCTTTTATGTTCTGTTATTCGTTTATCAAAGTTTCTAAAAGTTTCACCGATGTAAAATTTTGGGCAGTGGATACATTGAAGTTTGTACACACCACTATTTAAGTGTTT